>CM053149.1:27816812-28499312 GCA_028571685.1 Heterohyrax brucei | reverse complement strand
GACTTACCAAAATCCGTTTCAACAAGTTTGTAGCAGTTGCATTATCAGCTGTCCAGAGTCCCACTAAATGTCTACTTAACTGTCTGAAAAAAGCAGACGTTGAGAAAGGTTTGCTGCTTTATCTCAGCTAGAACAGAAAGGAATTTTTAAGAACAAAATAACATATAATCATAAGAAATATGACTACAGTAAAAAAAATCATTCCAATGTTAAAAAAAGAAACATTAACAGTCAGTATTTTAGTTGAGAGGTATCTGAAATAGGTTCAAAATATTACTATTTCCAAATTAAAATGCTTCCCTGATAAATTCATTAATTCACTAAATGGACTCAAACAAGAAAAAGGAGCTTCTTTCATTGAAAGAAAGGAAAAACAAGTAAACAAAGATTAAACCTGTATAAGTTATAACCAGTCCCAACACAACAGTAACCACATTCTGGGATGCTCTGGGATTCTGCACATGAGCAATAGTCACAAACTGTGTTATACCATAACCTTTTGGGACAGAAAACATTTTCATTTTGGAATTGGACAAAGACCTAAAGCACTTAAAGGAAATTATTCTACTCCTCTCTTTCAAAACCTAAGAGCATATTTTGGTTCAAAGTGAAAATCTAAGATCCACACTGAATCTATGATTTAATCATTTATTGATCTTACTTCTCAGGACAACATCTGCTAACCTAGAACCTCCTCCTGGACAAAGACTCAGTTTTATTCAAAACTGACTCTTCTATGGCTATGAAAATGAACATACAAGCAATGAGGGAAACAAGCACATAACCACCTGTAGTCATATGTATTTATACATGTATATATGCTGCATTCCCAGAAGAACAAAGTTTAACAGCAAAAATCAAACTGCACTTTACTCTGTCAACAGAAAATGAGCACTACTAGAACTGCTCCTTCTTGGGTCTGTTTTGAAGCCAACAGATCAAAGTAAATCACATGTGTAATTTCCATCTTTGACACTGGTTAGGTGTCATATCAGAGACTCATAATATGGCTTTAATTCAGAATAAAAGTTTTGTATAACAGCAATTTGTAAAAGATAAAGCAAAGGAAAAGTGGTATCTCTACTATGAAGGGACAGTTTTTCAACACAGGAACTAATCACAGGAAAGGATGTAACCAATTAGCTATAATAAAGAGAAGACATCTAATAAGAGCGTTTAATGGAATGTGAAATCAAATAGTCTACTTTAATGAAAGATAGTATCTGGCATTTCTAATAAGATGATATCAAGGAAATTCTTTCTGTTTATATCTTTCTGTCCTCTCAGGCAACACAGAAAATGATTTATGTGGTCTAACATTTACTGGTGATACATACAGATAGTTCCCTCTAACAGCAGAAAACTATTATTAAGGCAGTACATCAAACATAATAGCTGGAGACAGGTGATAAAGAAAGGAAATTTACAGTATCACAACAAAGTAAACATGAGTCCACAGTTTATGCTACTATTTAGGATAAAACAAAACCCACTGACGTCAATTCAGGCCCACAGCAATTCTGCAGGAGAGGGTAGAACTGGCCCACCAAGTTTCCAAGGAGCCTCTGGTAGTCATGAACTGCCAGCCTTTTGATTAGCAGATGTGGCACTGAATCACAATGCCACCAGGGTTTCCACTACTTAGAGAGTGAACATATTACTGTGATGTACCCAAAAATACATAATTAAAAATACAATTTTTTAAAAAATGATGCACACTTTTTTTTTTTTTTAACTAATGTAGTATGTTAAGTGTATCTGAACGAGTTTCTTATCAGGAACCATAAAGAAAGGTTAAAAGGGCTGAAATACACATAGCCTGGGGTAAACAAATAGGTTTATTTGTATTCTCATACATAAATGATCATTATAAAAAAGCACGTAATTCACCAAAGACTAAATTCTTTAAAGATTTACAATACATTCAGGTTAGCCTGGCTAGACGTTAAGGTGGTAGTTGTTTGGTTTTGATTCCAGTACCTTACTGTCTACACATCTGAATATTGACCATGAGAGGTTTTCACATGGAATCACCTGAATACAAAATTACCACATGAAAGAAACACAAGGAGAAAAGGTATGAGCATGTGGTTCTAGTTATCTAAGTGTTTAGATACTGCTTTTCACGTTCGAATCTCAAGACTGTGGGGTCACAGCCTGATACTACGTGAGCGGATAAAATAAAAAAAACAAACAATTTTTTTCCCCAAGTTACCCAGGGGCAGGGACAATAATCACTTGGCCACAGTCCTTCTATACGAAAAGAAAAGGAGAACTAGATAAAGGCAAAAAAAATAGGGCTATGTGTGTAATCCAAATAACTTAATACGTGACTCAGTGGCAAGTTAATTTGTAACAAAGTAAATTTAACCTACCTGTTTGTAAGCATCCTCTGATCTGTGCTTATTGTAAACATCGCAGTATGCAAGTGTCGAGGTAAGGCACCTTCACTGAGGGCAAGGTCTTGCATTTTTGTAGCAATTTCTTTGTCACCTTCCTTTGGAAAAAGGGTAAGATGACCCCTAAAGCAGCAATCTACAACAAACTATCACAGCTTCTAAAAACACCCATTTTACATTTCTAAATAAAACAGTCATTCAGAATAAAATATAATTAAAGATGCAACTTCCAGTTACCCAAAAATACATAGGTGACATGTAGTGTAAGTAACTTTTAAGCTATTAACTTGCTTTTGGAATGAGGTTTAAATATTTTCAATACATTTAACTGATGAGTTATACTTTGCTCAATTTATTACGGAAATTAGCTTCATTCCCTGCATGTGTATCAGTCAACACAGGGGAAAGGTGACTCAAGAGATGAGCAATTCCTACAAAAACACTTGCAAACCTGGCTTAAGCTTTTGTTGTTAACAATATACTCATTTCCACAGGAAATACAATCTTTAAATTTTTTTTTTAAAGAACAGCATGATGCACAGGTTGTTTGTTTTATTTCACTTATATGAACTCACTCTGGCAACAGGGTAAGGCAGATAGGACTATCTATCAGAGACCATCACAGAGTTACAGAGCAAGAAGTCTGATATTTAACCCAATCTGCCAAAAAGCAAAAACTCTCACAAAGTTAGAAAAAAAGTACAGTTTTACCAAATGAGTACACAATGTGTATATAAACATGTACATGGTATGTAGATGCATGCATAAACTTTGGATGATAATGTAATCTAAGAGGAAATTCACCAAAATACTAACAACAGTTATCTCTGGAAAGCAGAAATACAGGTGACTTGTTTTCCTTTGTTCCTTATTTCTTTTGCACATTCTAGTTTTTCTTCCAATCATACACTGCTTTTATAATCAGGAAAAAAACTGAGATACTTGCCGGTGTTTGTGTAAATAAACAAACTCTTCCCATACAGGTTATCAGTCCTAGTCACTGGTTCTGACACTGACATGTGAAGCTGTGACCTGAAGCTGAGAGTCAGCATTTTGGTCATACCTAGCACTGAATAAATATTTTTAAATAAATGGCAAAACACTGGATCAAGGTCAGGAGCCAATTTCTGTTTGACTGCTTATTCCTACCTATCCTTGGCTAAGCAAGCTTTGTATGGGAAAGGCATAGTACTTACGAAGCTAAAATTGAACAAGGGGCTCATTAGCTGATGGGGGAAAACTAGGCTTTAGTTGTACATACACAATGATAATGCAAATAAATTTGATGTTCTAACAAGTTCAACATCTGGATATTACTTCTTTTTATAGCTACTTAAAAGCACAGTAATTCTATACTTATACTTAACTACACACTCTATTTATGAGCTAACACAGCACAACTTTTTGGTAAAAGAGTCAAACACATTTTGTCAAACTACTACTACGACCACAAAAGAATACAAGAATTCCAAACTCACTGCACACTGATGTCACTGTAAAACACAATGCGTAAGCTTACATTCAGTCACTGTCTTTTCTTTAAAGAGAGACAGACAGAGGGAGAGAGAAGGCTAAAGCAATATTCCATGTCCAGCAATAATTATCCTGATCTCTAGAGCTTAATTTATGTACAGTGACACCTGTGAGAACCAAGACTGCCTTGTTTTCCTGGATCTCACAAGTTTCCCACCTTTGACAAAATGCAGTCTTTTCTGTTGCATGCATATTTGTGTTCTCCTTCTCTTAACAGATTTCTACCTTATACAAGTGCCCTGCATTTGCAGGTTTTATTCTGTGTTAGCATGAGGAATTAATTCCTTGTTGTCATTTTCTGTGATACCGCCTTGTGATGGACTAGATCCTTTAATTTATCTCTAACCTTAGAACCTGCAGATTTCAAGCTTCTTACCACTGTCTGCTGAAACAGACAAGAGAAGAATACTTTTAATTCTTTTTAAAACAAAAATGAAGGACTACAAAGAGATTTATTTGCTACACCACCTACTTACTTAAGAACTTTCAACTCATTCTACTTGAAGACTCTTTTGCAATAATTTAAAACTAATTTGTGAAGAGAGACTTGAAATTACTTTTGTTATCCATAAAGACTACATTATTTCCCATAAAAGACTGAAAGATAATTTTATTACCCCGAATTAAAATAACAAAAAAAAACCCAAACCCATTGCTATCAAGTCAATTCTAACACACAGCAACCCTGTAAGACAGAGCAGAACTGTTCCAGAGTTTCTAAGGAGCACCTGGTAGATTTGTATCAATTATACAAGTGAGTTTAAATTTCAAAATCATTCTCTCACCTCTATTATTGCCTTCATAACCAATCCAGCTCCCTTTATAATTGCCATAGAAGGATGCTTTAAAATAGAAAAATTAAAAATATCACTGAATAAAAACACTTTATTCTAATTTAACTGTTGCTCTTAAAGAAGATATGGAATTTTATGCAAAAAACTATAAGCAACTAGTAAATTAGTAGAAATACATCTGAAAGTCAGATTGTCTGGCTAAATATTTCAGGTATTCTTAAAATACAACCTTACGCTGACTTAAAACATAAACAGCCCACATTAGTAGGAAACTAGCACTTATTTGAATAATTATATTGGAATGATAATTATACTTATTTGAATGATACAAATCACATATTAATGACGCTAAAACTAATACAGAAGAAAATGTAAATATTATACAGAAATGCATATACACATACATAATAAATACAATGGTATAACATGTAATTAGGGTTTTCCATTATTTCATGCCAGCCCCACTAAAGCTCATTATTACTTGGGAATTTGTGAAAAAAACAAAAACAAAAAATACAACTTTGAAGCAACCACAAAGAAAATAGGTGCTTCACTACTTCTAAAGATGTAAACAAAGTCCCTGTGTGGTACATTAAGGTAATGCACTTGGCTGCTAATTCACAGGTTACAGTTTGAGTCCACCCAGAACTGCCTCGAAAGGAGCGCCTGGAGATCTACTCCTGAAAAATCAGCAGCTCAACATCCTATGGAGCACGGTTCCACCAACACATGAGGCTGTCATGAGTTGGCATCAAATCAATGGCAACTGGTTAAAGATGGAGCACACACACAAAGGGATCAAAGTAACAGTTAGTAGCAGTCCACAGGGCTCTACATGAAACACCGAAACAAGCAGGTTTAAATGTCCTAGTGGGGTTACATATTACTTATCAACATTATTACAGAAGCACACATGCATCATTTAAAAACACAATAACCCCAGAAGATGTTCCCTTAGACTAGTTGTCATCTGTTAAGAAAAACAGAAGTTCTCACCTGAAAGAGTTTAAAGAGGGTTCTGCCATTGGATGCTACCATCTCTAAGAGCATATCAAACTGCTGCCCTTCAGTTGTCTCACTATATGGAGCACAGAGGGCAAAAGTAAGGAAGTCCAACAGTGAACTAATGACTAGGGCACCAGTCCCATGATCCTGAAACAAAGGAACACACTGCCTTAGTCTTAGCAACAGGGAGCTCCATTAAAGCATGTCAATACTCTATTTCTTTGTGTTATTTTACATGTCAGAAGTGAACATTTGATTTCTCACCACAAGGCTCAATGTCAGGTGACTACGTAGAACTTGTACCACACTTCACATGGAACATAATTACAATTCATTAATTTCAATAACCTCAAATACATTAAGAACTCAGGATAATGTATATTTGCATAAAAAATAGTCTCTGACAGCAGCCACAAAACTTCAGTCTTTCATAGTATTCTGTCATGATATTTTTTATTTCTGGTGGATCTGTTGTGACAACTCCCCTCTCATTTCTTATTTAGGTTATTTGTTTCCTTTCCTGTTTTTCCTTAGTAAGTTTAGCCAGTGGTCTGTCAATTTTGTTGATCTTTTGGAAAAACCAGCTTTTGGTCTTTTCAATTGTTTTTCTATTCTCTAACTCATTTAGTTCTGCTCTGATCTTTATGATCTGTTTTCTTCTGGTGCCTGAGGGGTTCCTCTGTTGTTCTCTCTCTACTTGTTCAAGCTGTAGGGTTTGTTCCCTGATTTGGTTTCTTTCTTCCTTCCAGATGTGTGCATTTATGGAGATAAACAGACCTCTGAGGACTGCTTTGGCTGTATCCCATAGGTTCTGCTGCGAAGTGTTTTCATTCTCATTCAAATCCATGAATTTATTTCTTCCTTGATTTCTTCTATAACCCATGGTTTTTTGAGCAAGACGTTGTTCAGTTTCCAAGAGTTCCACTTTCTATCTATGTTTTTTCTGCTATTGATTTCGACTTTTATGGCTTTATGATCTGAGAAGATGCTTTGCAGTAATTCAGTGATATGGATTTTGTTGAGAATTGCATTATGTCCTAACACATGGTGAATTCTGGAGAATGCTCCATGTGCAGCTACAAAACTTCAGTAGTTTATGTTCCTCCTAGATGTTACAGATGGCCCATCCCCAAAACTATTATCAAGGACTGAAGAACAAAGATTCACTTTAATTTTTTTAGTTTTATTTCATAATGGTATCTTTAAAGAAAAAAAAAACAAAAATCAGGAATATCACTATAAAAATCTAGAAGCTCTGCAATTTATCCTTCTCAGATGAATGAACATATATTTAGTTCTAAAAGAAAATACTTTATTACTAGTCACAGTAACCAATACCACAGTTGGAGGCTAAAATCAAAAAAGCTGTTCTGTTCACGTGCATGCACTTTTAGAATACCTTCAATAATAACACCAACTTTCTCACTGAGACAAATTTCACTCCAACTTACCACATGGGAGTTAAATTTCTCCAGTAAGTTTTCCAGAAACTTCTTTGAAGAGAGAAGAGAGGCTTTATTTAGCTGCTCTTGTCGTAAATCATAATCATCATGCATGGGCTGTTGATTAAAAATAGGGAGAATTCAGGAGGGGTTCCACGGACTGGCATCATGTAAGTCATTCACAAAGAGTATTCACTACACACAGAAAGAAATAAAACCCATAACCTTTGAAGTTCAAAGCAAGAAAAAAAAACTTATAATAAGACAGTCAGAAACGACAATTTCCCCAAGAGGTAAGAAAGCTGGACAAACGGAAATGAGGAACTCAGGGTGGTGACGTGCAGAGCGGAGTGACACTGTGGGAATTACAGCGGATTTCCTGGAAAATCTGTGTTTGAATTTCTGAACAGGAAGCTAATTTGCTCTGTAAGCCTTCACTTAAAGCACAATTAACAGACAGAAGAAGTGACAATTTCCTTTTGGTTTCAGTCAGACTTTATACATGCATTTGCCCAACGAGTTACTGCAGACGATTCTGAACAAGGTACCTTCTCAGAAGTCACAGACCTCACTCTTAAACGACAAACATCTTGCCAGCCACCTAGAATTTTATAACACGTTGAAATGATAAAAATTTTTAGTACTTCAAATCACACCTGATTCACCTAACCAAACCACGCCCACCTCCGATGAGTCAATCCAGACTGATAGAGACCATGGAGTATCTCTAAGTCGGGAAACCTAATGGAAGCAGACTGCCACATCTTTTTCCTGAAGAGTGGCTGGTAGGTTCCGACTGCTGACCAAAGCAAACTGGAAAAAGGATTCTAGCATGACAGTAAAGAGCCGAGTTCAAATCCTAAGCTGCTGCGTCTATAGCTCAGAATTAGATTACTTCCTTAGTCTCATTTTCCTCTGCTGTCAAGTAGAAATAACTTGTTTTTATGAACTACTATGAAGTTGAAACATGATTACTTCATTTAAAATACATACCCAACATCTAATACATAATGAGGGATCAATGTGTTTGTTTCACGAGGTCTGACTATGAAGTCCGCAAACTTAATTGTTCTAAGTGCTACATACCTCATTGCTACATAACTGTGGTCACCCTCAAAGTACTCCCCTTGGGAAGCTATGCATTGACACCAGCACCTGGACCACCCCTCAAAGCCATTTTGGAACTCCTTCCAGAATGGCCATTGCACACAGTGGCATGTATAGTTGTCTGTAAAGAAGTTTTTAGCCAGTAAGTAAGTAACTATATCGGAACACCCTCTCTACTCAACTCATCTGGCCCCCAATGACTTTTTTCTTTACCAGAAGATACAGGAGATATTGGAAGGAAGACATTTTGATGACATTCAGGGCATTAAGAGTAGTATGATGACAGTTCTCATGGCCACTCCAGAAAAAGAGTTCTAAAATTAGTTTGACAGGTAGACTAGGTGCTGGCATCAGCGTGTAGCTTCCCAAAAGAAGAACTTTAAAAGTGACCATAGTGATATTTAGCAATGATGTATGTAGCACTTTTTCTAGAATGAGTTCATGAACTTGATTGTCAGACTTCTTATATTACCACTTTATGTTTCAGTTATCCCACTAACTCTGCTAACAGAATTATCCGTGGTAGCAAAGATAATAAAGTAAGAAACTTCAGTTTACTTCTAGGGATAAATAAAAAACATGTTTGTTCTATTCCACTAAGCTTGTAGAATAATACTTCATACAGAAAAAAAGTCCTAGAGAGTATATACTCCTAGAGAGTAAATGAAACTTATCATCACACTGAATAACTGTCTCTCTTGATGTGACAAGCAGTCACATCAAATTAGTTACCTATCTCTTTGGTCCATCACTATCTTAGGTTCAGCATCTCATTTTTTACATGGTAATCTGGCCTACTTGCCTGTAACGTGACTGCCTCTATATTTTCCACACATCACCACAGCAGGCTTTCTACAATGGAAACCGGATCATATTCTTGCTATCCTGCTGACAAACCAAATTGTTCCTCACTAAAGGATACGGCTTACGTCCCAGTGTCTGGAAAAAGGCTTTTTATGCTGCCTCTGTGTTCTCTGATGGTTACAAAGCCTGAAACCATTCCCATACCCACTTCACATGTCAACACTATTTTCTTATTTGCAGCTTCTCCAACATACCTTTGCATATATTGTTCTTTCTCACAGGAAAGATTTACCACAGCTGGGAAGTACTCACCTATCCTTCAAGACTCGTATCACAAATAAAATCTTGTACAAAGACTTGTCTAGAATCTCTCATCTACCCTCACTGCCAAACTAAACTCATGGCCCCTATACCATTTTGTATTGTGTACATATGCCTACCCTACTAGGCTGAGAGCAGTACGAAAGAAGGAAAAGATTTTGTTTTAGTGTCTTTATATTTCTAGTATGTAGCATAGTCCTGGATTCCAGGACGTGTGCCACAGAAATTTATTAGAATAATAGCTTTGAGAGCAAATTAAGCAATATAGACAGGCTTTGCTTAGTACAGTGAGACTCTGGGTTTGTGGAAATTAAACCAACAATCACCTTAAGAAAAACCAGTTTCCTTAAGAAAAGTGTTACTTACACACATGAGGGCACACAGCATGTCCACAGCTGCATGGATGACTCCGTTATTGCTCCTCTTGAGAGCCTTCACCACTTTCACCCCAAGACGCTCCCGAAACCTTTTACAACAGAAAGTAAGCACAATGCTAACACACCTGAGCATGTATTTTTATTTTCCTCTTAAAATGTAACGTAACAAAGCATCTTACGTTTTCACTGGATTACTGTAGCCATTACATATTCTGAATCCACTTCTGGGATATACTACACTTTACAATCCAGTTTTCAAAACAGTTACTGTCTTTGGGTGGGAGAGACGAAGGACTGTTTTAAGGTTAACTAAAAAGCAAAAATATGTAATTTCTCATTCCAATTCACTAACACAACAGTGAGCAGGGGGAAAAATATTTTACTTCAGTTCCACTCACTATGCTTTTGCATTTTTCATGAATAAAAATCACCATATCATCACAGAAAAGGTATCAGGGTTTCTAAGATATCAAGAGGTAAATAGTTGATGATCTAACCTGTTCAAATTCTCTGACAGAAAAAAAGCTCAGAAATAACTTACTTGGGAAGCTGAGTGAAGGCTAGAAACCCAGCCTTGGAAGCGACAAGCCTCCTCACAGCCTGGAACTGACTCTCCAGTTCTGCATTAGAGGCAACAACATCTCCTTCTTGGGACAGTAAAGCTGTTATGGCATTGTTGATCAGTTTCTCTTTGTTTTCTGAGAAGAGACCCTGGGTGAAGGAAGAGTACTTCAAAAAAGTCTCCATACCAAAAGTGAGTACCAACGAACCACAATGGACAAAACTGATCTTACATCCTGGGTTACTGCATGCAGAACTCCACTGTAGGAAATATTAGCATTGAACCTGAATACAGCATCTGCAAAGTTACCATCTGTAAGGAGATGAAAAGGTGCAAAAAGAACAGTCAGAGGTTTGCACTCCTAATTCTTAAAATATCATTAAGTAGACAGATCAAAATGCCATTACATCTAAATCAATACATACTTGGAGGTGCAGCTAAGAACCTGAGATGAAGGCTCTCTACTTCCTCATCGACAGGCATGCTGAGTAATCCCCATCGCTGACCTTTATGGGTTGACGTCATTTTGACACAAACATCTCTATTACCAGAGGCTCTCACTCCATCCAGCAAACTTGCTAACAATGAATCTCTAAGCAGTTAAAAAATAAATAAGATTTTAGGATTGGTATAAAGAAAACCGTGACTCAAATGCAGCCTAGGCCCTTTAACATGTAATGTTCCGAGGAAAGCACTGTGGGTACAATACAAAGGTCTATAGAGCAGGAGGGCTCAGGGAGACAGCCTGCAATTCCAGCACAACCTCTTCACCTCACTGCTGAGTCACTCTGCTCACGTCACTTAAGCACTACAGCTTTAACATCACTCTGTGTTTTTTCTGTTGTTAAGATCATAACAGACTTACTCAGGTACAAGTCCTTACTGCTGCTGTATACCACCAAGTCAATTTGGACTCAGAACAAGCCCAGGTTACAGAACAGCCACACATAATTTCCTATGCCAGTATCTTTTTTTTTTTGACCACAAACTAGTCTTTATTTTTGCAATTAAAGCACTGAGATCACACTATCTCTCCTACTATTTTAATCTTACATTGCAACATTTCCAACATTATTAAATGCTTTCCAGAAACAAATGCTTAAACGACAGCACCTGGATGTATCACAATAAACTTGAAGGTGTAAACTGTTTTTAATTATATTTTTATGGACTGTGCTTTAAAGATCACTATTGCATATATTTTACACACTTTTTTAAATTGCGCTTTAGATCAAAGTTCACAGCTCAAGTTAGTTTCTCATACAAGACTTTACACACACACTGTTACGTGACCTAGCTGGTACCCCTACAATGCGACTGCGTATTCCTCCCCTGCGCCTTGGATTTCCTGTCTATTCATCTAGCCCCTATCATTTTCTGCTGGCCCATCTTGTCTCTGGATAAGAGCTGCCCACTTAGCCTTGTGTGTCTACATGAACTAAGAAGTACACTGTTCCTGAGTCTCATTTTATGTCTTACAGTCCAGTCTAATCTTTGCCTGAAGAGCTAGTTTCGGGAATGGCTTTAGATCTGGGTTAGTAGAGAGTTTGAAGGCCATATCCTCTGGGTTTCCTCTAGTCTCAGTCAGATCATTAAGTCTAGTCTTGTTAGCTAAAGTCTGAATTTTCTCCCACTCTCATCAGGTACTCTGTTCTGTTACCTCTCAGGGCAGTCACTGGGAGTAGCTGGGTACCATCTAGTTCTTTTGGTCTCAGGCTGATGGAGTTTGGTTTATGTGGTGCCTTTTCTCTCCTGGGGTCGTATTTTCCTTCTGTGCTTGGAGTTCTTCATTCTCCTTTGCTCCAGGTACCTTGTGACCAATTGATGCCAATTCAATGGCCTCTTGCTAGCTTTTAAAACCTCAGATATCACTCTGGGCTGCAGCCCATTTTCTTAATAACTATATTATGTCAAGTGACCTAGACATCTCCTGAAACCAAGGTCTCTACTCCTGCTACACTACTCCCTGAAGTGTCTGGCTGTGTTCAAGAAACGTCTTAGCTTTTGGTTTAGCCCAGTTGTCCAGACTTCCCATGTGTTGTGTTATCTTTCCTTCACCTAAGACAATTCTGGTTTACTATCTAGTTAGTGAAAATCCTGGTAGCATAGTGGTTAAGAGCTATGTCGGCTAACCAAAAGGTCAGCAATTTGAATAAACCATGGGTTCCTTGGAAACCCTATGAGGCAACTCTACTGTTACTATGAGTTGGAATCAACTTGATGGCAAAGGGTTTGTACTTTATTTTTTTTAAATCTAGTTAGTAAATTCCCCTCTTCATCCCTCCCCACCCCCATCACCACCAAAGAATGCTTTTTCTTGAATTCTTATAATAGTGCCCTCATACAATATTTGTCCTTTTGTGACTGATTAATTTCATTCAGCAGAATGCCTCCCAGATTCATCCATGTTATGAAATGTTCTGCAGATTCATCACTGTTCTTTACCATTAAGTTGCAATCCACTGTGTGAATATACTATAATCTGTTTATCCATTTGCCCACTGATGGGAATTTAGGTTGCTTCTGTCTTTTAACTACTGTAAATAGTGCTGCAATGAACACAGGTGCACATGTTGTCAGCTCTTGTGAGGGCTCTCATTTCTCCAAGAAAAATTTGAAGGTGTGGGATTGCTGGATCAGACAGTACTTCTATTTCTAGGTCTTCCAGGAAGCACCAAATCAATTTCTAAAGTGACTGTATCATTTTGCCTTCCCACCAGCACTGTTTAAGTGTTCCAGTTTCTCTACAACCTCTCCAACATTTATTATTGTTTTTGGATTAATGCTAGCCTTGCTGGGTTGAGATGGCATCTCACTGTAGTTCTGATCGCATTTCTCTAATGGCCAATGATCGTGAGTATTTCCTCACATATATGTTATATGGAAGCTGCCTGAATGACTTCTTTGATGAAAGTGCCTGTTCGTATCCTTTGTCTGTTTTTTTAATTGGGTTGTCTTCTTGTCGTTCCAGTTTAACAATATCTTATAGATTTCAGAGGTTAGGTTGCAGCCAAAAAGTTTCTCCCTATCTGTAGGCTGTCTTTTTTACTTTTTTGGTAAGTCTTTGGATGAGCACAAGTGTTTGATTTTTAGTTTAGAAGCTCCCAGTTATCTAGATCTAGTTTCTCTTCCAGTATTTGTGGTTAGTTACGTTTTATATTTTGTTTATGCCACACATTAGGGTTCCTAGCACAATTTCTATTTGTTTTACTGTGACCTTTATCACTTGAGATTTTAAACTTAGGTCTTTGATCCATCTCGAGTTAGTTTTTGTGCACTGTGTGAGGTATAGATCTTGTTTCATTGTTTTGCAGAAGGATATCCAATTATGGCAGCATCATTCATTACGGAGACTGTTTTTTCCCTATTTAACAGACTTTGCACCTTTGTCAAGTATCAGCTGCTCACAGGTGGATAAATTTACATCCGGATTCTCAATTCTGTTCCACTGGTCTAAGTACTGTTGTTCTACCAGTACCAGGTTATTCCAATTACCAAGGTGGTATAACAGGTTCTAAAACCACGCAGTGAGAAGCCTCCTACTTTTTTATTTCAGTAATGCTGATTTATGTGGAGCCTCTTTCCTTTCCACATGAAGTTGGTGATTTGTTTCTCCATCTCATAAAAAAATGTCATCAGGATTTGGATAGGGATTGCACTGTATCTGTCACACACACGGGGTAGAACTGACATTTTCACAATGCTGAGTCTTCCTATCCAAAAGGTATGGTGTAGTCTCTTTTGATTTCTTGCAGTAGTGTTTTAGTTTTCTTTGTATAGGTCTTTTATATCTCTGGTTAGATTTATTCCTAAGTATTTTATCTTCTTGAGGGGCTAGTTTAAATGTATCAATTTGGTGATTTCCTCTTCACAGTCCTTTTGTCGGTGTAGAGGAATCCAACTGATTTTTGTACATTCATCTTATATTCTAACACTTTGCTCAAATCTTCTATTAGCTCCAGTCGTTTTCTAGCAAATTCTTCAGGGTTTTCTGTATATCGGATCATCTGCAAACAGGGATACTTTTACTTCCTCCTTACTAATTTTGATGCCCTTTATTTCTTATTCTAGCTTAACTGCTCTGGTAGTACCTCCATCCTATGCCAGTATCTTGACAGAAGTAGATTACTGGATCTTTCTGTTTTGAGGGGTGCGAAAGAATGGGGTTAAAAGAATAGAAATTTATTTTCTCACAGCTCAGGCTATGGTGGAGGTCCTTGTCTCTTCTACATTTCTTGTTTCCTTGGCAATCCTCAAGTACCATCCATCTTTCTAGTTTATGCCTGCCTATCTCTGTATCACTGCTGCTCCTCATAACTGGGAAGCAATTAGGTTTAGGACACATCCTTCCTCCTGAGCAGTGCTCTATGTGGGCAGAAGTAAAAAGAGCAGTGAGTTAATGGAGAACTCACAATGGGCCAGGCACTGTGTTGAGCACTATAATTCATTATTTCTTCCCCAACATTTTAGTGAGGCAACTGTTATCCCATTTTATAGATGAAGAAACTGAGATTGAAAGATGTTAATTAATCTGCACATGGTCACACACTTACCAAATGGTGATGTGAAGACTGGAAATTAGGTCTGACTCCTACAGCAGTGCAGCTCAAGATCGCATCGCTCACCTACCGCATTGCAGATCTTAATTCTCCAATCTCCTACCCATTTAACATTCCCCCCTCGCCCAGGTCCCAGCTGCAACTAGCCCTGCCCTAAATGCCCCACATGTAGCTGGTAGGTATGAACTACCAAACTTTCTGTTAGCAGGTAAGCACTTAAGTACCGCACTACAAGGACTTCTTAGGTGTAACTTTCAAATCACAAAATTAACCCATTTTTAAGATGTACGGTTTGATAATTTTTAATAAATGTGTTTGGTTATGATCTGACTCAACAGCACTTGGCTTGGCTATGCAAACATTATCAGAATCCAGGTTTGGTACACTTCTATCACCCCTAGAAGTTTCTCTGTGTTCATCTGCAAAAAACTCTCGCCCCAGACAACTAATGATCGACTGTCTGTATCTATAGTTCCACCTTTTTAACTTGATAAAAAAGAGTCATACAACATTTAGTGTTACATGTCAGGCTTATTTCAATTTTCATCAAGGTTTCACTTACTTCATTTACCCTAGAGTGGCACACTGTGACATGTATTATTTCTTTTTATTGTTAAGTAATATTGCACTGTGCCATACCTTGTTAACCCACTCACTACCTGATGGATTTATGTCATAAAGCACATGAGAAACTGTGAGTGAGAGTTCCTTCTTCTGCTGAGGTATCTGCACACTTTTTCAGCCATTCAACAAAACACAGGTAAACATCTTTCTGGTATTCTTGCTTTCAGCCAGGATCCCATCTGACATTAGCAATGATATCCCTCTTTCCATGTTCCATGTCCTCTTCTGAATCTGGTTTGAATTCCTGATAGTTCACTGCTGATGTACTCATGCAATCACTTTTTTAATTATCTTCAGCAATATTTTACTTGCATGTGATATTAATCATACTGTTCAATTAAGTTCCACTTCCACTGAGTCACCTTTCTTTGGAATGGGCACAGATATCAATTTCTGCCAGTCAGCTGTCTTCCAAATTTACTGACACAGACAAATAAGTACTTCATCCATTTGCTGAAGAATCTCAATCGGTATTCCACCAATTCCTAGAGCTTCATTTTTCACCAACACCTTTTGTGACGCTTGGACTTCCTCCTTACATAACATTGGTTCTTGGTCATGTGCTACCTCTTGAAATGACTGAACACTGACCAATTCTTTTTCATACAGTGATTCTGTGTATTTCCTACATCTTCTTTTGATATTTCCTGCACCATTCAATTTTTTGCCCATAGAGAAACCCTATAGGCTTTTGTCAGACTTCTCCACAGAAACAATGCTGGCAAGAAAGCAGTGAGATGACACACTCAAAGTCCTGAAGGAGAAAACCTTCCAACTAAGAATTACATGTCCTGCCAAACGATCTCTCAAACATGAAGGTGAAATTAAGACATTCACAGATAAACAGAAGCTTAGAGACTTTGTAAAAACCAAACCAAAACAAAAAGCAATACTGTCAGACACTCTTTGCTTAGAAAAACAAAAACATTAAGTGTATACTTAAGAAGGCAATGCAGGACACACTATCCAGAATCCTACTCACTTAGGAAAGTCAATAAGCTCAATCAAAACTACATTATTAAAAAAAGGGAATCTGTGATCATAACAGAAAATGATGACATCACCCCACTAAAAAGAAGGATATATTACAGTAGTTATAACTCTTTCAGATGGAGAGGAAATTAAAAAGATATGCAGAAGTTAAAGTCGAGTTTAAACTTAGAATTTGGGATTATAGGGATAGTTGCAAAGCAAAGTAACAATGTGACATATCAAAACAAGAAGAATCATACAGTAGTCTCAACAAACAGAAAACCAACACTGAAAAAGATGAAAAGTCAACCTACAAAAAGAATGACCCAATACACGATTATTAAGAAAAACACAGAAAACATCAACAATACAAAAATAAATGCATCAAAATGACAGCACTGAAACACATACCTAATCAATAATTACAGTGAATGTAAACAGACTGACTGCTCCAATAAAGAGATAGCAAGTGACATCATGGATCAAAAGACACAACCTGTCTATATTACGCTTATAAGAAACACACCTAAAACTCAAAGATATGAACAAACTGAAAATCAAAGGACATGAAAAATATACACCAAGTCAACAACACACAAAGAAGAGCAAGAATGGCAATCTAAGCTCAGATAAAATAGACTTTAACATAAGATCTAACATGGTGGACAAGGATAGTCACTATTTATTGCTGAAAGGTTCAATACATAAGCAGGGCATAACAATATTAAATACTTACGCACCTAATACCACAGCATCTAAATAAATCAAACAAACACTGACAACACTGAAAAATGAGATTGATCACTCCACAATAATAGTGGGAGACTTCAACACTCCACTTTCAGTAATTGACAGATCATTCAGAAAAAAGCTCAGTAAAGATATAGAAGATCTTATTGCAACAATTAACCAACTAGACTTCATTGACATATACAGAACTTTTAACCTATCAACAGATAAGTACACCTATTTCTCAAATGCACTGGGAACGTTTTCCAGATAGACTACGTGTCAGAACATGAAGCAAGTCTCAACAAAATTCAAGCCACTGAATTATTGCAAAACATCTTCTGGAACCATAAAGCCATAAAAGTTGAAATCAACAGCAGAGAAAACAAAGGCAGACATTTGAACTCATGGAAATTGAACACCTTGCTCAAAAATCCATGGGTTCTAGAAGAAATCAGGAAATTTATGGGATCAAATGAGAATGTAAACACAATCTACCAGAACCTATGCAATACAGCTAAAACAGTGCTCAGGTCAATTTATCTCTATAAATGCACACATCCAGAATGAATGGCCCAAACCAAAGAATTAACCCTACAACTTGAACAAATAGAGAGCAACAGAGGAACCCCTCAGGCACCAGAAGAAAACAGATCATAAAGACTACAGCAGAACTAAGTAAATTCGAGAACAGATGAACAATTGAAGAAATTAATAAAACCCAAAACTGGTTCTTTGAAAAGATGAACAAAATTGATAAACCTTTGGCTAAGCTTACAAAACAAAAACAGGAGAGGAAACAAATAACCCAAATAAGAAATGAGATGGGAGGTGTCACAACAGATTCAACTGAGATCAAAAGTATCCAAAGAGAATACTACGAAAGACTGTACTCTAACAGATTTGAAAACCTAGAGGAAATGGAAAACTTTCTAGATTCATATCACTTACCAATATTATCACAAGGACAAGTAGAACAACTTAATAACTCAATTTTTTGCCCATACAATCCGTCAATACTGCAACTTGAGGCTTGATTTATTTCTTCAGTTCTTTCAACCTGAGAACTGCCATGAAAAGCCCTCCCTTTCAGCTTTCTAATTCCAAGTCTTTGCACACTTCATTATAATATAATGAACCTATGTTAAGAGGCCATTTTTGGAGACTTTAGACAGAAAGTGTTCTAAAGTGAGAAATAATTACTGGCCATAATACAGGAATTGGGGAAAAAAACCTCAATAAAGTTGTACAGAACACACTGGTAAAAGGTACCAAAGCTGTTTCAACTAAATTTTAAACAGATTCAGTCTCAACTTATTTCTACTGGCATGAAAGAATTGCATGGAATATAAGAATTGTCAACCCTATGGTAATGGTTTTGGTACATGAAGGGAGATCCTGTCAATCACGGTAGAATGCATTATGCACACATTTGCCTCACGGGCAGTTCTGAGATCTAACCGGTATTCACATCAACAGCCAAGCCATAATAATATACAAATATCCATATACAAACAATAATCTATTCCACTGGAAAAGTGGTAACTAGCTTAGATCAACCTACAAAACTCTAACATTAAGTATATTCATAATTTGTTGTTGTTATTCAAGCAACTTAAATACTGTTGTTATATTAGCTGTTATAGGGTCTGTCCCTCAACTCATGGCAAACTCCGGTACAACAGGGTCAGACTATTATGATGATAGAGTTTTCACTGGCTGATTTACAAAGCATATCACAAGGCCTTTCTTGCTAGTCTGCCTTAGTGTGCAAGTCTAAGGGTGGCTGCACATCAGGTACACGGCCTGAGAATCAAAACTAGGTCTCCTGCATGGAAGGTAAGACTTGTCTACCACTGAACTCCCACTGCCCTTAACATTAAAAAGTCCTATTTTAAAACGCTTTCAAAAAATTTAAAAAGAAAAACCAAATTACAGAAATGCATTTTTTTAATCTTTTCACTTGAAATTAAATAATCATTTTTTTTCTTTTTAGGAATCTGAAGAGTGGAAGGTAGTAATTTTAAGTTTAAAAGTGTTTGCATAAGCTACATAATTTTACAGTTCTAGTTTATAAATCTTTGAATCTTTGTTTTTCTTCTTTGAGCATCTTCCTTTTCTTCAAAAGCCTGATAAATACAGAAGAAAACAAAGAAATAAGAATACCTGTCTGTTGAAGAATATTTCCGTATTTGCCCTTTTATAAATTCAATGGTAAAAAGCTGTGGATTTTCTGAGTCACAAATCAATGCAAATACCTAAAGAAAACAAAAAGTTCAACAAAAAATCTTTAGTTTGATGGTATTTCATTACAAAAACTACATTCCATCATTTAGCTTACAACAGTCAATATGTTAAACTGTAACGAATTTATAGTATCAGAATATAAGAATTGCTTAAAAGTCACATTCAAATTTCATACATCATTGAATACAAAGTTGTATCCTTCATATACTTTTGAAAAACAATTTATGCAACATTCATTCCTCTAAGTTCAATAAATGTAATTACATGGACTAATGAACCACAACTACCACAGCCTCCACTAGACTGGGTTGAGCACAACTAGATGGAACCTGGCTGCCCCTACTGACTGCTCTGACAGAGATCACAGTAACAGGTCCTGGACACAGGTGGAGAACAATGAGGAAGAAAATCCTAACTCAAAAAGACTACAAGATTTACTGATGTGACAGAGACTTAATAAACCCTGACAGTATGGCCCCTGGGCACCCTTTTAATTCAGTCTTGAAGTAACTCCTGAGGCTCACCCTTCAGCTAACGATTAGACAGGCCCATAAAACAAAATGAGACTAAAAGGACAACACCTCAGGGGCAAGGGCAAGAAGGGAGGAGGGGACAGGAAAATTGGCAACACGGAACCCAAGGTTGAGAGGGGTGCATATGGACATGTAGTGGCATTGGTAATCAAGGTCACAAACAGTATGTGTATTGTTTAACCAGAAACTAATTTGCTCTTTAAACCCTCATCTAAAGGATAAATAAATATAATTATGTGAACAATTAAAAACTCTGCCTATTTCCCATTCTCCAGGCATCAGTAAATATTAAAGTAGGGAAAGAAAATCTAGTTTATCCATGAGAAGAAATCTCATTTCAGTTAAACATACCTCTCCTAAAGGCTTCAACGTAGCAATATTGTAAGTTGCTGGGTCACGTTCTACTAAACACGTTTCTGTAAGTGCTAGAACTCTTTTTACAGGTTCCTTCATACAGTAAAACAGAAACATATCAAAAAGTTATTGAAAAAAAGGTCAAAATCAGATGAACAAATCTTTCTTCTCAGGATGCAGGTCTTACCGAATGCCTAGGTGATATTTTTTGGACTATGAACTCTGCTAACGATGTGATGGCCTCATCAGTGCTGTATTTTCCAAAGCGAAGATTCAAATATTGCTCAAATTCTAAAGGTTCTTTTCTGATCCTCAATGAAATGCCAATGTAGTTGCCAGCATGGTCTATTGCACTTTTGATAATTTCTTCTCTTTGCTCTGATGCGAATAAATGCTGCACAAATATTGAAATTAAAAAGTCAGGGCTAAAGCAACTAAAACATGACATTGCTTAACCCAAAGGAAAGAAAATAAAGTAGTAACTGAAGAGAAAAAAAGAAATAGCAGATTTTGTCAGAGGTAAATAAACAAGAGTTGTATTTCAAAGACTGTTACTAAATTAAGCCCTACAACTAACTCACTGAGAGTAGTTACCTCAGAGCTTGTCAGAGCACGGCTCTCATCACTGTGTACAACACAGGACTCTGGAGCTTTCAAGGAAGGGCCTCAGGGACCCCAGCCAGGACTACTGGGGGTAGTGGGTACTTGGTGGGCAGGATTCCCAACAATACTTACGAAGGCTCTGATTTAATTTGTTTTATACAGTAGGTTTCTGTGGAAAACAACCTTTGAACAGTGTATAAATGTTTACGAATCAACAGCCTGGCAATGGTATAAACCATCCTGAGGGGGCGTGGGTATCTGAAAACTTTAGAAATAATGTATTTGGTGCCTGGAGACCAGAAACACTGATGTCCTGCAAAGGGAAGGGGTAGCAATTCTCACACTAGAAAGAACTGTCCTGCCTAGGAAGCTATCAGCAGCCCTGTAGAGAATCACTCGATTAGATCATGTCTAAGAACCTGACTGTACTCCCTGCAGCAAATCAAAGCCACGGCGGATGTCTACCTTCTAAGGTATAAAATAAAGGTTTGTTGTATTAATGAAGCAACATTACATCACATCTGCAGTAAACCGATTCTTCTTAGCTAGTGTCTTTTAAAAGACAAACAGTATATTTAGAAAGTGGATGATTAAAATTCAAGTTTCTTGCTGCCATCAAGTAAATAAAAACTGTTGGCAACAAAAGGAGTATCACACAATTTTCACTCTTCATGGCTACCTTGCATACTTATGGCTTGGTTAAAATGTAACAAAACTGTTGAGACTACTTTGATATGGTTACCCTGTGAAGACATGCAAGGCCTTATTTCTGTAATTAGGTGTTTTCCACCAAGTCTTACTCATTACATACCACTACTGCCCATGGACAGCATGCTTTTGGTGGGAGAGGGAAGTAAGTTTCTCCTCAGACCTCCATGATCTGGGTCTACCCAAAAGGAAACTCACTGCCGTCAAGTCAATTCTGACTCACAGTGACCCTATAGGAGAGAAGAGAGCTGCCCTATAGTTTCTGAGGAGCACCTAGTAGACTGGAACTGCTGACCTTTTGGTTAGCAGTTGGAGCACTTAACCACTACACCATCATATCAGGGATACCAGGATGGAAAACATCCCCTGGGGAAAGAGTAAAATCTAGGGTGGCACAATGCCTATAAGGTCTGAGAAGCCAACCAGAATCTATAAACCAGATGGCCCGGCCTTCCATCATTTTGTGTATTTGCCTTTGCTGTTCTCCAAGGACCCATACGTGTGAGAGTTCCAGGCTTGCCTTGGCTCTGCTTCCCAGGGAAGGATAATTTATCTACAGAACACTCAGTCTTGGAGCAGTATTCCCAGACCAAGGCAACCATCAAAAAAATAAAAACCAGTTGGTGCTGAGTTCAATTCTGACTCATGGTGACCTCATGTACTACAAAGCAGAACTGTGCTCCACAGTTCTCAAGGTTCTGCTCTTCATAAGTAGACCATCAGCCTTTTCTTACAGGGTATCACGGGGTACATTTGTACAGACAACCTTTCAATTACTAGTTCATCCTTTAACCACTTGGGCCACCCAGTGACTCCTAAGATAGCTATACCCAGTGCCATCAAACTGATTCCGACTCACAGCAACCCTGCAGAACAGAGGACTATCGCACAGGGTTTCCAAGGAGCAGCTGGTGGATTTGAATTGCTGACCTTGTGGTTAGCAGCCAGAGCTCTTAACTGCTATAACAGGTATCAGAACTAAAAATTCTGAAGAGAAGCAACTCCTGAGAGACAAGAATAAATTCAACTGGGTCTCTGCATGTGGAAGCTCTCTACACTGCTCATCTTTGAGATCTGGGGTTTAAATTTTATTGAAAAAACAGACGTTTCTTACAAAAAGATAGCCCCCCCACTTCTAGGTCTCAACATTTTATAGCTTCTGCTACATACCGCAATTCACTTCTATATAATTCAGAATTTTAAGACCAAGAATATACAATGAATTCCAAATCCAAACTTCCAATGAATACTCAAATTTTAAATTACAAATAGCTGCGTCAAATAGGGAAGACTTTGTTAATTATAAACATAAGGGATTTTAAATAACATCTTCAAAGAAAGCAGTACCAGTGAAAATAACTGTGCCCCATTTATTGGCCACAGCTTAGCCTCCACTGTGCTACATACACATTTTAAAAACACGTTTTACATACATTACCTCACACCATCCTCACAAAAATCTGATAACACCCATATTAGTCTCCTGTTTTAGACAGCAGTCTGACACTAACGCCGGTACTCCTACCACCACACTTTCTCCCAAAGGACTCACATGAAATTTCAAAGTGAAGCATGAAACCTCTGCTTTCCTTCAAATAGTTCTCTTTTTAAATGTTGTTTTTTAAAAAAGAACTTACCAGTCTACTAAATCCTCCATAAAGTATACAAAACCCTCCTTGATAATCAGAAAGATCTACGAAGCCTTCGATATTTCTGTAGTCATAGGAACAGAGGACTCTGTTGGTTGCAGGATTAATTTGGTCAAAGCCTCCAGGAGTTACTTCCAAAATTACAGGCTTTCTTGTATCACTCCAGTGATGCTTATAACAGTTATATCTCTAGAGAGAGAAATAATTTCATTTTTAAATTTGTATTTAAACTTACAAAAAAACTACAGTTATGATTAATGTATTAATCACTGCTGAAATAATCACTAATCTAAGAAATCTTAAAAATATTTAGAGCTACTGTACAAACTGTTAAAACCCCATGCATAATTTTAGCTATTTGGAGAGGGTCTGTTTATTTTATTAAGAATATTCATTCTAATTAATAATATGTTCTTTTTAAAATAGCAATAGTCTTAGTGTACATATTTTTAAAAATTTTAACATGCCATATGGAAAGCCATAAAAACAAAAAGGAGAGAAATCCAGAAGAGTTTATCAGTAAAAAAATTTCCACTTTCATGGATGGATTCTTTTAATCCAAGTCACACTTCAGGAAGTAACAATATTCAATTTAAACAACCTGGGCTGGTACATGTATTAATACAGATTTTTTTCACAATAAAAATAAGCATTTTTCTAGTCTGATCACACCATTTGGAAATTATCTTTAGGAATTTTGACAACATTGCAAGTAAAATTTTATTTACATAAAAACATTCTTATAAAATAACTGAGTCTCAGAGATAATCAGTTTTACTCTTAAACAGGAAAAAAAGACTGTAAGAGGGAGCAAACCCAAATGATGTGACACAAAAGAAAATAAACTAAAACAGAGGAAAACATGTTAGAACAAGAAATTCAGATAACAAAGTGTGAAATGTGAAACTGGTATTCCACCCCTACGGAAAACAGAAACACAGTTTTCTACTGTCAATATAAACAGGGGCTCATGATGATCGGTTATGTAGTTCCTGGGGGTAAAAAACAGCTTTTCAAGTGCACAACTTTTCCAATACTGAAATCACAAGTGTTCAGACAGCAAGACATTAAGAAATGAACAAGCGATGGAGTCAAGATGGCAGACTAAACCCACATCTCCCTAAATCCCTCTGGAAACCAAAACCTGAAATGATAATTAAACGGAGCCTTCTGGACACCTAGTAAGCCCTGGGATGTGGCATAGGGCTGTTAATTTGGACTTCATACCACTGAACACAAAACCTCCTCTTTTTCACTGACCCTACTCTCGGCGAGCACAGGCCTGCACAGACTAAAGCTAACTCACCATTTCAATTTTTTTTTACCTCTGTCTTGGCCAGTGGGCAGAACTGGGACTTGACTAGCTGCTGGTCTTAGATGCACTGCTGGTGGGACCAGGAAGCATAATTTCCAGGTTCTGAGAGCCTGGCTTTAGACTCTATACACCTTGGCTCCTCTGGCCTATCAAGAAATGGAGAAGCCCTGGCAAAGGCGCCGGCCGGACTTGGTTCCTAGCCTGGGAGGTGGCTCCTGCAATGGGGAGAGTGCTTTTACAGCAGGGAGGCAGTGCTCTGCACAGTGTTGGCTGGGGCCCAGTGGCAGAGGCTGCGGACTCTGGGCATTTCAGCACTCTTGGCCTCTCTGCCGGGAATCTGGTCCCGGCCAGCTGGCAAGCTCATGCAGGATGCCATCTTGTTTTGCTGGGAGGCAGGGTTGTCTGTACGGAAGCCTCAGCTGGACCTAATTCCTGGGCTGGGAGGCAGTGCCTAACAAGAAAACACTGCTTTTCCAACAGAAAAGCAGAATTCTGCGCAGTATTGCATGCAGCTGGGGATGAGCAGCACACGCCAGAAGACCAGTAGCCTTTTTGTATTTTGAGCCAGTTTATAATATCTGGTGTTCTATATACTGGTGCTTACTTTGCCAGCTGGGAAGAGGGACATGTACACCAGAAAACCGGACTGGCTTGGGAAGCTGTCAAATACTTTTTACTTCTCATTTTAAGACGGCCTAGAGAAACATCTGTGGTCCATCTTCACAACACCTCTCCCAGCCTCTACTGACCAACATGAAGCCCAAAAAGCACCAAACGTTGCAAAAGATTGCAACCCGGAGGTCACCCATAGCATCAGAAGGACCCAAAAGAAACCACCTCAGAACTTCCCAGACGAAGAAGCTTTTCTAAAACTATCAGAAGGTAAATTAAAAAGGATAATACAGAGAGCCCTACTTGACCTTATACAAAAAGCAGCAGAGTAAAACAAAAAATTTAAGCAAGCTGTTAAATCCGATGGAACATCAGTACTCGGAAATCCAACAGATCAAGAACAAAATCAAACAGATAGAAACTTCCATTCAAAGCCAAGAAAACAGAATGGAACAAATTGAAAAAAGAATTTCTAACTTGGAAGACAGAGCTACTGACGCCAGTGTCTATGAGCAGAAATCAGTAAAAAAAAAAAAGAAAAGAAAAATGAAGACACATTAAGAAGCATGTGGGACTCTATTAAGAGGAACAACCTTCAATTAACTGGAGTCCCCGAAGAGGATGAGACACCTGAGAACACAGAGAGTATCGCTTCTGAGCTGCTGATAGAAAACTTCCCCGAAATCATGAAGGAAGAGAATATAGACATCTCAGATGCATATCGTACGCCACCCACTATAGATCGCAAAAGAAAGACTCCAAGACATATTATAATCAAGCTTAACAAAATGAAACATAAGCAGCAACTCTTAAAGGCAGCAAGACTCAAAGCAAAGCTAACATTCAGAGGGAAATGCTGTAAGTTTCGTCAGATTTCTCAGCAGAAACCATGCTGGCATGGAGACAGTGACATGACACATTCAAATCCTTGAAAGAGAAGAACTTCCAACCAAGAATTATATATCTGGTAAAACTATCTTTCAAATACAAAAATGAAATTCAGACATTACCAGATAAAAAGAAACTCAGAGACTTTGTAAAAACCAAACCAAAACTACAAGAGATACTGAAAGAAGTTCTGGGCTTTCGCTTAGAAGAGCAAAACCACTAACTTTATAATTTAGAAAGACACATCATCCAGAACTCTGCTCCATTAAGGAAGGGTCCAAATACAATCAAGATTAAATATGACAGAAACAATCCAGTGATTATCACGAAAACTATGGTGCCATCATATTAAAAAGAGGGATGTATTACAGTTGTCACAGTCCTTCCAGATGTAGAGGAAGATGACAAGACTGGTAGTAATTGAAATTGGGCTTACATATAGTTTACTAAGGGGGATTATAGGGACAGCTGTAAATCACAACAAAGATGTAACATACCATATCAAGAAATGTAACACAGGGGTCTCAACAACTACCAAACCAGCTCTGAAAAAGGTGAAAAATCAACTCACAAAAAAGAAGGTCCTAGAACAGACTAAGAAGAACAACAGAGAAAACATCAACTCAAAAATAAACACATCACAATGGCAGTACTGAACACCTACCTATCAATAATTACATTGAATGTGAATGGACTGAATGGTGCAGTAAAGAGACATTGAGTGATATCTTGGATCAAAAGACATGACTCATCCATATGTTGTTTACAAGAAACACACTGGAGACCTAAAGATAGGAACAAACTGAAAATTAAAGGATGGAAAAATATATATCAAGCTAATAATGAACAAAGAAGACTAGGTGTGGCAATTCTAAACTCAGACAAAATCAATTTTAATGTCAAATCCACCATCGTGGACAAAGATGGACACTATTTATTGCTGAAAGGTTCAGTACACAAGCAAGCTTAACTATATTAAATATCTATGCACCTAGTATCAGAGCACTTAAATATGTCGAAGAAACACTGACTACACTCAAAAAAGAGTTAGATCACTCCACAATAATAGTGGGAGACTTCAAAACTCCACTCTCATCACTAGACAGATCATCTAAAAAAAAAAGCTCAGTAAAGATACAGAAGACCTTATTGCCACAATTAAACAATTAAACCTCACTGACATATACAGAACTTTCTACCCAACAGCAGACAATTACACCTTCTTCTCCAGAACTTTCTACCCAAAAGCGGACAATTACACCTTCTTCTCTAGAACTTTCTACCCAACAGCGGACAATTACACCTTCTTCTCCAGTGCACATGGAACATTCTCCAAACTCACCATGTGTTAGGACATAATGCAAGTCTCAACAAAATCCATACTACTGAATTACTGCAAAGCATCTTCTCAGATCATAAAGCCATAAAAGTCAAAATCAAAAGCAGAAAAAACATACACAGACAGTGGAACTCTTGGAAACTGACAACATCTTGCTCAAAAAACCATGGGTTATAGAAGAAATCAGGGATGAAATAAAGGAATTTATGGATTCCAAAGAGAATGAAAACACTTCCTACCAGAACCAATGGGAGCACTGCTCAGGGGTCAGTTTATCTCCATAAATGCACACATCTGGAAGGAAGAAAGAAACCAAATCAAGGAACTAACTCTACAGCTTGAACAAGTAGAGAGAGAACAACAGAGGAACCCCTCAGGCACCAGAAGAAACCAGATCATAAAGATTAGAGCAGAGCTAAATGAATTAGAGAATAGAAAAACAATGGAAAAAATTGAAAAGACCAAAAGCTGGTTTTTCCAAAAGATCAACAAAATTGACCAACCACTGGCTAAACTTACTAAAGAAAAACAGGAAACGAAACAAATAGCCTAAATAAGAAATGAGAGGCGAGTGGTCACAACAGATCCAACAGAAATCAAAAATATCATAACACAATACTATGAAAGACTGTACTCCAACACATTTGAAAACCTAGATGAAATAGACAAATTCCTTGATTCATATCACCTACCCAAATTATCACAACGTGAAGCAGAACAACTGAATAAACCTATCACAAAGGAAGAGATTGAAAAAGTCATCAAAACACTGCCAACCAAAAAAAGCCTGGGCCCAGATGGCTTCACTGCAGAATTCTACCAAGCTTTTAAAGAAGAGTTATCTCCAATACTACTGACTATTTCACAGTACAGAAAGGGATGGAGTACTTCCAAATTCATTCTATGAAGCCAGCATAACCCTAATACCAAAGCCAGGGAAAGATCCAACCAAAAAGGCGAACTACAGACTGATATCACTCATGAATCTAGATGCAAAAATCTTCAACAAAATTCCTGCCAACAGAATACAACAACATATCCAAAAAATAATCCATCCTGACCAAGTTGGATTCATATCAGAGATACAAGGCTGGTTCAACATCAGAAAAACATGCATCTGCATGTGATTAACAATATAAATAGCACAAAAGACAAGAATCACCTGATTTTGTCCATTGATGCAGAAAAGGCATTTGATAAAGTCCAACATTCATTCATGCTAAAAACTCTTAGCAAAACAGGCATAGACGGAAAATTCCTCAACACAATTAAGGGCCATTTATACAAAGCCAACTGCCTATGTCATCCTGAATGGAGAGAGACTGAAGGAGTTTCCCTTGAGAACAGGAACTAGACAAGGATGCCCACTCTCACCTCTCCTATTCAACACTGTACTAGAAGTTCTAGCCACAGCAATTAGACAAGACAAAGAAATAAAGGGCATCTGCATCGGCAAAGAAGAAGTCAAAATCTCCCTGTCTGCAGGTGATATAACTGTATATGCAGAGAATCCCAAAAAGTCTACAAGTAAACTACTCAAATTGATAGAAGACTTCAGCAAAGTCTCAGGATACAAGATAAACATAAGTAAATCAGTAGGATTCCTTCATACCAACAAGGAGACTGTTAACGAAGAAATCATCAAATCAATACCACTTACTATAGCCCGTGACAAGATAAAGTATCCAGGAATTAATCTAACCAGAGAAATAACAGATCTTTACAAAGAGAACTATAAGCCCTTACTACAAGAAACTAAGAGAGACTTAGATAAATGGAAAAACCTACCCTGCTCATGGATAGGAAGACTTAACATTGTGAAAATGTCTAACTTACCCAAAGCAATCTACTTATACAATGCAATCCCAATACAAGTTCCAGCATCATTTTTTAATGAGATGGAGAAACAAATCACCGATTCTGTTTGGAAAGGGGAGAAGCCCTGGATAAGTAAGGGACTACTAAAGAAGAACATTCTGGGAGGCCTCTCATTACCCGACCTTAGAACAAACTACACTGCCACAGTGGTCAAAACAGCCTGGTACTGGTACAAGAACAGACAGATCAATCAATGGAACACAATCGAGATCCCAGAGATGACACCATCTGCCTATGAACAGTTGATATTTGACAAAGGCCCTAAGACATTAAACTGGGGTAAAAACAGTATCTTCAACAAATGGTGCTGGCAAAATTGGATATCCATCTGCAATAAATTGAAACAAGAGCCATATCTTACACGTTATACAAAAATCAACTCCAACTGGATAAAACATCTAAATATCAAACCTAAAACAATAAAGCTCATCCAAGGAAAGGTAGGAACGACACTGGAAGTTTTACTCCACAACATAGACAGACTTCAAAATCCATCAAACAAACCACAATCAACAGAAGAGAAAATATATAAATAGGAACTATTAAGAATCAATCACTTTTGCTCATCCAAAGACTTTATTAATAGAATTAAAAGGCCACCTACAGAATGGGGGAAAAATATTTGGCAACTCTATGTCAGACCGATGCCTGATCTCCATAATCTAAGATACTACAAAATATCAATAAGACAATAAATCATCCAATTAAGCGATGGGCAAAGGAGATGGACAGACATTTCACTAAAGAGGAGATCCAGGCAGCCCAAAAACACATGCGGTCATATTCACAATCTTTAGTTATTAAAGAAATTCAAATCAAAACTACAATGAGATACCATCTCACCCCAACAAGGTTGGCCATAATCCAAAAACACAAAACAACAACGCTAGAGGTGCTGTGGAGAAAGAGGAACTCTCCTACACTGTTGGTGGGGTTACAAAATGGTCTAGCCTCTTTGGAAAGCACTCTGGTGCTTCCTTAAAAAACTGGATCTAGATATACCATTTGACCCAGTAATTTCACTACCTGGAATATATCCTACAGAATCAAGACCTGTCACACCAACAGACACATGCACAAGAATGTTTATCACAGCACAGTCCATGACAGCAGAAAGAGGGAATCAACCCAGATGCCCAACAACAGAGGAATGGATACGTAAACTATGGTATATATACTCAATGGAGCACTATGCAATGATAAAGAATAATGATGATTCCAGGAAACATCTCATAACCTGGTTTCAGCTGGAAGACATTATACATGTTGAGTGAAAGTAGTAGCAACAAAAGGACAAATATTGTATGAGACCCCTATGATAAGATCTCAAATACAGACTTATGTATATAAGAAAAGACTCTTTGACGGCTGCAATGGTGGGGAGGGAGGGAGGGCGGAGGGGGATGGTTTAGCTTAGATAGTTAATAGAAATTTGGTTGGGTCAAATCGGTGACAGCACACATTAGAAAGAACATCAATAATAACTGGACTTCAACACAATACGAGTACACCTTTCATCTTAACCCAATATGCAAGGACAGGGTAGCTGAGGCAGGGGGCTGGGGACCATGCTGTCAGGTGAAATTGAGGCCAATTGGCACAGCTAGCATTTTGCTAATGAACTCTCTGCATCCCTCATCAGTGAGTGGTGTCTGGGGTCTTAAAAGCTGCCAAGGTGCCATCTGAGGGTACAGCCAATGGTCCCAACTCAACAGCAATGGATGATCACTGAGGACAAGAACAACACAGGGAAAATAGAACCCAGAAGACAAGACAGACCCATGTGAGTGGGTCTCTGAATCAACTTGTGACCAGAAGAACTGGATGGTGCCCGACCACCACCAGTGATAGCCATGATCGAGCTCACAAAGTTGAGTCTCACTGGCAACAAGAGATTAAATAGGGGTGCACCCTGAGATCTCTAATAAAAGACCACAACTTACGGTCCAGGGACTTCGGGGTTCCCCTGGGAGCATGGACCCTGGCCCTGATGCTGCCCCTGTCCATAAATCATAACAAAGGTCAACTTTTCAGACAGCAGTGGATTGGACTTGGCAATGCAGAGTGACCATATCTTGTGGGAATTTTATGGTTCTATACATCTATAAGATGTCATCCTGCTGACCTCTTGCAGGAGGAAGGAGAGTGGGTGGGGGGTAGGGGATAGGAGACTGTTGGGAGGATAGGACATGTATGGCGCAGAGAAAAGGGGTGTGCTGTCACTGGTCAGGAAGAGCAGTGGGAGCTGCGTATAACTGAGCATGCGAACTTATATGGGAATGTACATTTTCATTCAATCATAATAAAAAAAAAAGAGATAAACACCTCCACTAACACCACAACACAAAATCCACAATGAGGCTGTTACCCCCTCAGCATTACTGATCAACAGCACTGGGCAAGGTACAGCTCCAGAAATAGAATTCTATAGAAAGCCAAAAGTACCTCCATTAAACCAGGAGTATGTACTGTCTTGACTCTGAACTACTGAAGGGTTAGGGCCAGACCTCTGCAGCAGATACTGACATCATTGAAAACTCCACTGAAGTTGAGGTCGGGTAGGAGAGAGGCCACCAGATACAGTGATGCTTTTCCAGGCCATGCCTGTTTACACACATGGCCCCAATCTACTCTGCAGGATAATCTCCATTCCTCCCAGCCAATAATCATCTGCCACAAGGAGCTATGCTGATGCAAAATCAGAGATAGAGCCATGGAGAAACCTGGATTTAGAGAATAACCAGAGGCAACCAGAGGCTTGAAGAGCACAGATATAGGACTGAATCTCAATTTTGTTTATAGAGGTACACTGGCCACTAGAGTCCTTACTCCTAACCCAATGTAAAATCAGGTGGACTACACTTTAGGCAATCTTCTAAAAATAGCATTTCCACCCCAGACCTTTTGAAAAGTACTAAGTGGCTAACTCACTGCCGTGGAGTCGATTCTGATTCATAGCGACCCTAGACACAGAGCAGAACTGCCCCTACAGAGTTTCTAAGGAGCACCGGTCAGATGCGAACTGCCGATCTTTCGGTTAGCAACTGAAGCACTTAATAACTATACCACCAGGGTTTCCAAAAAGTTTTCCAAGGAGCAGCTGGTGGATTTGAACTGCTCACCTTTTCATTAGCTCCTAACCAGTGTGCTAGCAGAGCTGCTGCCCTCAAGTGCTTTTGACTCACAACAACCCCACTGGACTTCAGAGCTCCACAGTTTCCAAGTAGCCCCTGGTGAATCTGACTGCCAACCTTTGGGTTAGCAGCCACAGCACATAACCACTGTGCCACCCGAGTTCTGAGTCAGTGACAACAGGGTAAGTGGCTGCAGTTAATCGATACACACAGATCTGTAACCGTGCTTTTGGATGCTGGTATCTCCCAGATAGATTGTACACACAGGACAGTCGCCTGCTAACATAAAATAAGCATGCTGAGTAATGAGTTATAAAAATCTGATTGTCACTCACATAACAAGAAACAAGCAGCTGGCTCAAAAATCCACTGCCATTAAGTCAATTCTGACTCTTAACAACCCTGTAAGACAGAGTAAAACTGCCCCAGAAAGTCTCCAAAGACGGCCTGGTGGATCTGAATTGCCAAACTTCTAGTTAGCAGCCTTCACACTTAACCACTATGTTACTAGCGTTTCAAAACAGGAAGCCAGTTCCCATAAAAAATATTTTAAGTGGTTAGCCAAGTACGTGAGTAGTGGAAATTCTATAGAAAGGACAAAGAGCTTAAGAAAGCAGGAAAATGGTGCCACCAGCATATTACAATTCAGTTCCAGCTTTTTGCCAGAAGTCAGGGCTTTTAAACAGCACTGTATGAACATTTATGTAATCTGTTTTTCCATTATTAAAGCATTACTTGCTAATAGAAAGAAACTCAACTATTTCATGACTGGAAAAGTTACTATTCCCCCTTTCCAGAAGTGTCTGCCTTAGGTTAAACGCTGCTGTCATATGACTAAAAAAAGGCTTGGGACAGTTGAGAAGATTCTAATAAGCTACCATGACTCCCCCCATAAGGTTGCCTGGGCATCGTACGCAACTTCATCCTGGCCAGATTCAGCACAAGACGTATCAGTAAGACAATTTCAACACCTCTGACCCTTCTTAAAGTTTAAATTCTTCTAAAATAAGAAACTTGCATCAACTATCTGTTATTACATGTTCCAACAAGCATCATCAGCAGACTAATGTTCACTGCTGTTATTGCTTAGAATACTGAATAAGGACTGTGCTAGTGCTTAAAGCCAATGCTTTTAACATTCATAGGTTCTGCCTGATGATTGTCTTCCCAACCACCGGCATTAGCAATTTCCAACCTAATTCCTCATACTGGAGTTTTCTACTAAACTACATTCATCTACCACATAAATCAAAACTAAACCAAACCCCCTGCCATCAAGTTGATTCTGACTCACAGCGACCCTACAGGACACAGTAAAACTGCCCCCCTAGTTTCCAAAGAGCACCTAGTGGATTTGAACTGCTGTCCTTTTGGCTGGCAGACACAGAACTTAACCACCATCCTACCAGAATTTCCTACTACAGTAGTCTACCACATAGTGACAGGGAATTTTAAAGTTGTGTTTCCTTGTTTTGCATTAGCTTTGCCTTAAAAGGAACACACAGAATATGAAATTATTTCCTCAATAAAAGGCAACATTTGAACAAATAGCAAAAGGAGATGTTAAATACTTGCCCTTCCTGTGATTTTTCCTTCGGAAAAATCGGTGCGAAATCTCTGAAAGAGAAAACATAACCACAGTTCATGACAACACCCTGGTAAGGAAGACTCATAACTCAGATCTTTTTCTACCTGAATAACTAAAGCTCCACTTGTCAACCTGGATATGAAACAATGGTACTAGAATTACAATTTAAGTATATTGAACAAAAAGAGTGTGAAACTTTATTGAAAAGATAGATTACTTAAAAATGAGACTGCTTTATACTACACATGCATTTCAAAAGACTGACTATCAAACAGCTAGGATTTTCCAGGCTTTCAGCTAAAAGAATAGGGAAAGCTTGACAGTGTCAAGTTAAAGGTTAAGAAGAGAAAATAAGATTAGTGGATACAGAGGTTCAAACAAACATCTATACTTTAACGTCTGTATTGTTTCATTTTACAAAGAAAAAAGAGAAATTCAGGCTGCCAATGTGTGACCTTACTTACCAATGCTTCTGTTAGGAGTTCTGTTCTGTGTTCTGTAGAAAATTTTAAAGTTTCTGACTTTTTTCCACTGCCTTTACGAAACGTGAGGTTGAACTCTGCTCCTTGTCCTTTTCCAACAGGACTGATGCTACAGATGTCTCCGTAAGGCCACTAATGAAAAGAAGAAAAAAGACCCTCAGCTGGTGCTATAATAAAGTGAAATGCAACACTTATTTTCTATTACTTTAATTTCACAACACTGATTAAATGAGCAAAATTTTACAAAACATTGTAGAGTTCTTATAGAAGTTATGATTTACAGCAATCCTAGAACACAATAAATGCTTCTGAAGGTTTTTAGTCACCACTAAGTCAACAACAAGAAACACATCTGTATTCTAATTGTAATGATTAACGACATCATTCCAAAGCAATTAAAATAGATAAAAGTGAAAAGAACTGGGCAATAAATTCAAATTGTTAGCCCTATGAGTTAAGAAATAAAAATCCAAAAAATAAACAATCTGAAATACACGCCTGTGAAATAAATTATCTTCAAAAGTATTTATCCATGCTGAGGTTAGTCCTGCCTTTATAAACAGTGCTTCTACTCAAATGATGAGTATTTTCCTCAGTTTTCAAACTTACAAAGAGTTAACTTACTAATTATACATTAAGAAAGATGGCAGCATTCAGTAATAAGATACTCAAAAATTACATCCTTTAGAACGTAAGTATACATACATTCTCTTCCCTTCCTCCATTCTTGTTTCTTGGTTCTGAGGACAGAACACTATGTAAGCAAATCAATTGCTTTCAGATTTGACCTTCCAAAGAACTGTTTTCAGGCCAGAAGGTCATGGGTTATATTATGACTTTTAAAATTCAAATGAAGTTCATACAGATGCCTACAGCTTCCAAGGTGATTACCTGATTTGTTACTTCTAAGGTATTGGGATTATATGTAGTAATTGCATGGGTTCCAACTGAAAAGACACGCTTATACCTACAAAAGAAGACAAATGCTTCAATTTAAACAAAAGCAAACACTTTATAAGAAAATAAGTGATATCAATAAAAGAACATTTCAATAAATAGAAAAGTGTTAGCTAATTAACGGTCACTAAAAAAATCTTAAGTTTTATATTTTCATGATTTTTCGATGTTCTAAAATGTTATCGCTATTAAAATCTATCTTCTAATGGGGGAAAGACAACCCAAAAGACAAAGAGACCCACAGCAGTGGGTGTCTACATAGACTTGGGACCGGAAGAACCGGATGGTGCCTGGCTACCACCAGTGATAGCCACGATGGAGCTCACTAAGTTGAGTCTCACTGGCAACACAAGAATAAAATGGGGTACACCCTGACATCCCCACTAAAAGACCTCAATTGATGGTCCAGTGGTTTCGGGGTTCTCCTGGGAGCATGGCCCCTCGCCCTGATGCTGCCCTTGACCATAAATCATAACGAAGGTTCACGCTTCAGACAGGAATGCATTGGACTTGGCGATGCAGAGTGACCATATATTGGATGTACTTTATGGTTCTATACATCTATAGGATGTCATCCTGCTGACCTCCGGCTGGAGGAAGGAGAGTGGGTGAAGAGGAGGGAAAAAAGAGACTGTTGGGAGAATGAGACATGTATGGAGCAGAGAGGAATAGTGTGCTATCACCGGGCAGGGAGAGCATGGTGGGTATGTAAATTTATATGGGAATGCACATTTTCACTCAGTTATATTAAATAAAAAATTTAAAAAAAAAATCTATCTTCTAGCACCACCAACACAGCAAGCTTGTGTTGTTAGCATAGATTAAAATGGCAAGACACTGGCTAAGAATGGCAAAAGATTCTAAATGGTAAAAATTTATTTTTAAAAAAGGCACTGAACACTACCAATTCTTTCTAAATGTCCTTTGAACGATGATGGAAAGGAAGGAAAAGCTGTGTTCTGTAACTGCTCTGTCAAAGCCATATCCTGGAATCTTAGTAAGTTCCATTTAAGCAATTACCTACTACATTTTAGTGTTGCAATTTTATAGACGTAGGAAGCTTATACCACAAAGACAAGCAATTTTCACTTCTCACTTCACTTCCTTCACTTAAAGAAATAAATCCAAAGGAGAAAAATCATTTAGATATCAGACGTCCTTTGAGACAGAAATTCCTAATAGCAGAAACTGAATTAGAACAATCTATTTAGAACTCAAGACCTTATTCTTTAGAAATAAAATAAAAAACGGGGAAAACATTAACTACTCAATGAAAACACAAAATCAGGACTAGAAGAGGATTTGTAGCCATAGATAAAGGAAAATGCTGTGTCTGACTCTCTGCTGATGAATTTAAAAATCAAGTATAAATAACCCCTATACAGGTGGTGTAGAGGTGAAGTGTTATGTTGCTAACCAAGAGATGAGCAGTTCAAATCTGTCATACTCTGACCTATAGGGTCGCTGTGAGTCGGAATCAACTCAACCTAACAATCAACCTAATCAAATCAACCTAACAACCTAATCAAATCAACCTAACAACAACACAGAACTTAAGCAGTGTGAAAGAATTACATCATCCAAAAACTACAGGGGTTCAGATAATTTCAAGAGAGGCGAAGCTTTCAAGGATCATAAGATAGGACAGCTTCTAAATTCTTCTAGTGATACTAGAGCCCCAATAAAACAACACAAAAAGGGTGGGAGAGCAGAGGAGAGAAAGCATACCACATTTTCTAATAAATACTAGCAATAAGAATCAAATAGCGTATTAAAATAGTAGTACATGGGAAAGTATGAGGAAGATTCACTTTATGTAAATACAGAGCTTAATAATGGAAAAGTCTACTAATAAAAAATTGACATTTATATATTAAAATATCCATTTGTATTTTACTAAGACCCAAAGAAAACCTGCTGCCATCGAGTCAATTCCAACTCGCAGCTACCATACAAGACAGAGTAGAACTGCCCCATAGAGTTTGCAAGGAATGTGCCCAGTGGATTTAAACTGCTGACTTTTGGTTAGCCGCTGCAGTTCTTAACCACTATGTTACCAGGGTTCCATTTTAGAAAGAGACTTTTAAGTTATCAAAAACATATAAGGTGTGCCAACAATGTCTACAAACTTAATTGTTCTAAGTGCTCCATACGTTACTACTGAATATCACTACAGTCACCTTCCAAGATTTCCTTGGGAAGCTATGCACCTACGCCAGCACCAAGTCTATCCTTCAAAGCAACTCTGGAACTCTTTCTGGAATGGCCATTGCACACAGTGGTAAGATGGCAAGTTCATGAACTTAACTGTATAGTTTCCTGGAAGGGAGTTTTTAGCCAGTAAACAAATAACTGTATTGGAACACTTTCTCTACTTACCTGACCTGGCTGCAATGAATCTTTTCTTTACCAGAAGATAAAGGAAATACTTAACGGAAGACATTTTGATTACAATTCAGGACATCAAGGGTAATACAACGACAGCTCTGACAGTCATTTCCAGAAAAAGAACTCTGAAACTGCTTTGAAAGGTCAACTAGGTGCTGCATGGCTGCACAGCTTCCCGAGGGGAGTACTCCAACAGTGACCACAGTGATATTGAGCAATGAGGCATGCAGCACTTATTCTACAATGAGTTCATGAACTTAATTGGCAGTCCTTGTATACACAAATGCCTTTCTGGTACCTATAGAGCAGATCATGGCTCTCTGCTTTAAACTACTAATAAGGTAAAAAGATCAAATTAGATTAAAGAAACAAATATCGTCAGAATCAAGGGTAACACACTAGAGACACTCCCATTGAGGCCAAGAGAGATTTGTTGAAATTTTAATTTTTCTATTGTGTAGTTTTGTGAAGTATATTACTTACATAGCAAATATAGCAGTTATTTCCATTTTGGAAAAAAAAAACGAGTTTGCATTTTTATTATTAAATTTATTCATTAAAAAACATTGTTGTATTATAAATGTTTTCCTAATTTTAAATGTCTAAGTAGAGTATGAAGTTAAGAATGACAGCAATTCCATCTAGCATAAAAACTGCTGCTTTAGAGGGTGTGCTAAAGTTCAGGAAATAGGTGAAGAATATGAGGATTTATCTAAACGCAGACTCAAAAATCTCAAAACTTCAGAGACATAACCAATTAATGAGACTCAAAGCAAAGAAGTAATATCCTGTTCAAATCAACATTTGCCTTAAAGATATACACAATGAAATTAAATGTGTAGTAGAAACATCAGCTCACAAATTCCAACTTTCAGAATCATCCTGAGTCAAATATGCAAATTTTTAAAATCTTACAAGTGATTGTTTTAAAAAATTTTACTCCCTGAGTAAAAAGAATGAGAATTAAAGCCCTGAAAGTTCCAAATGTCACGTACATAACCCCAGTCAGTTACGAAAACATTTTTCTTATACCAGTCTCCTTTCCACAACTAAGTCTCTGTAAGTATCTTTCTCATCAGACACTGTTATCTAGATCAGCACTGTCCAAAGAACTTCCTGCCATGATGGCAACTTTGTGTATCTACATGATCCAATAAGGTAAACACTAGCTATTTGAAATGTGGCTGAGAAAATGATCTTTTCTTTTTTGTCATTTTTTGTTTAATTTTTTTTTTATTTAACATGACTGAGTAAAAATGTACATTCCCATATAAATTTACATGCCCACCTATATGCAGCTTCCACTGCTCTCCCTGCCTGGTGACAGCACACTATTCCTCTCTGCTCCATACATGTCTCATCCTCCCAACAGCCTCCTTTCCCCTCCTCTCTACCCACTCTCCTTCCTCCAGCCAGAGGTCAGCAGGATGATATCCTATAGATGTATAGAACCATAAATTACATCCAATATATGGTCACTCTGCATTGCCAAGTCCAATCCATTCATGTCCAAAGAGTGGGCCTTCGTTATAATTTACAGGGAAGGGCAGCATCAGGGCCGGGGGCCATGCTCTCAGGGGAACCCTGAAACTGCTGGACCATCAATTGAGGTCTTTTAGTGGAGATCTCAGGATGCACCCCTTTTTATTCTTGTGTTGTCAGTGAGACTCCTCTCTGTGAGCTCCACCGTGGCTATCACTGGTGGTGGCCGGGCACCATCCGTTTCTTCTGGTCCCAAGTCGATGTAGGCACCCACTCTGGTGGGTCTCTCTGTCTTCAAGGTTGTCTTTACCGTATGTCATTTTGGTCCTCGGTGAGCATCTGTTCCTGCTGAGTTGGGTCCATTTGCTGTGTCCTCGGATGGCAGCTTGGCAGCTTTAAAGACCCCAGACGCCACTCACCAATGTGGGGTGCAGAGAGCTCTCTTAGCAAAATGCTAGTTGTGTCAATTGGCCTCGATTTCGCCTAAGAGCATGGTCCCCTGCCCCCCGCCCCAGCTACTCTATTCTTGCAATATTGGGTTAAGATGGAAGGAGTACTCAAGTTATGCTGAAGTCTACTTAATGTTGTTCTTGTTTCTAATGTGTGCTATCACCGCTTTCTCCCAACCAGATTTCTATCAACTATCTAAACTAAACCTTCCCCCACTCACCCTTCCTCCTTCCCCTCCCTTGCAGCTGTCAAAGAGTTTTTTCTTCTATACACAAGTCTGTTTTTGAGATCTTATCGTAGAGGTCTCATACAGTATTTGTCCTTTTGTCACTGACTACTTTCACTCAACATAATGTCTTCCAGTTGAAACCAGGTTAGGAGATGTTTCCTGGAATCATAGTGCTCGAGAAAATGATCTTTAAAGTTCAATAAATTCGAATAACCACATGTGCTCGAGAAAATGATCTTTAAAGTTCAATAAATTAGAATAACCACATGTGGTTACTGGCTACCACACTGGACAAAACACATTCTGGATCTTTCGCCAAAAGGATCCTGCAGTTAAGATACGCATCAGGCCCAGACTACGGTCATGATGAGTAACTCTGAGCCAGCAGTAACTCAGAGCCGTAAGAAAACAGCACTCAGGAGAGCTTCCTTCCCTTCTTCTACCTCTTCCTAGCACAAAGAGCCGCCAGACTTCCCTTTATGAGCAGGACAAATACTTCTAGTTCATTTGAAACTCTTTTATAAGTACCTTAAACCTCCCAAGATTATTTAGAAGTCCCTTGGATGTAAGATTTAGAGATTAAAATCTGGTCACACACATGTTGCTCACAACACTTGCAACTAAAACATTCTTTCCTAATCCTTGGAATCACAAATGCCCTACTTTAGTCTATAAAGAACAAAGATTCCATAGTACTCTAAAATATAGCATAGTATCCAGCATGGCAGCATACAGCAAATTGCTTAATAAATGTTTGTAAAATGATTCATTACTTTACTCTTGCTTTTTAAAACAGAATATGGCAGGCAGCAACTAATTTTTATACCAAGTTTTATTCATAACTATAATACCATCAGAAGAAAACTAAGTTCACATTTTTTACAACAGAAAGTATTTATATTTTACCCATTATGTGCAAAGAAAATTTGTCATTTGGAAATTTCAATCATTTAGTTTGCTGTTCTATGAGTCTGAAGTGAACTTACTGGCTAATTTTCTTCTATGTATCATACTAAAAATAAACTTATTACAAAAATATAGCACATAAATTATAAAACAGAAGCTAATGTAAACAAAATGCTTACATTATGTGATGTCACATATATAAAGTAAGAAAGCAAACAGCTTTTCCCTCAATTGAAAAATTCAGTATTATTTTTACTTACTGTACTGATTTCCTTTTTACTCAGCAACTAACACACATATAATTAAATACCTATAAGGAGTAGGCACTTTCCTATTGCAATAAATTTCATGATCCAAGCATTTAACATGATAGATCATTAAGAAACATGATTTATATTACACACTAGTTATGATGTTGTTTTCAATCAGGAAACTAATGTCATTCAAGTAAGAAAGTGCTGGTCACAAAAAAGAAAAAGAAAACTGCTTTATCTGAAGGACATTTTAGTCCTATAGCAATTGGTGATACAGATGACAGTAGACTAAATTCACTGCCATCCAGTTGATTCCACCAACTCATGGTGACCCTACAGAGCAGAACTGCCAAATAAGGTTTCCACAGCTATAAACCTTAAAGACACAGACTGCCGTATCTTCTCCTGTAGAGTGGCTGCTGGGTTTGAACTGCGACTGTACAGGGAGCAGCTCAGCACATCACCACTGTGCCAGTGGGCTCACTACGAACATGTGAAAAAATGCTGTGCCAGTAACAGTGCTGGTGGACACCACAAAGATCACCTGAAAGCAGACCACTGCAGCAAAAGCTGGGTGCAGATGGAATCAAATTTTGGATTTGGTATGTGATATTTACATATTTTCCTTATCTTATACACAGACTAAACTTACATTAACATATAAAACAAATACACTTCTGAAACCTAATTCCTGCAAATAAAAGTATGTTGTGTCATTCTTAAATTTTCTAATCCTTACAAATACAGTGTTCCCCTTTGAAATTTTTTTAACATCGTATTTTTTCCCAAGGCAAAGTTTTTTTTAAGAGAAACTAACATGTTAGATTGGGCACTGTGTTAAGAAGTAATACTGTGCATTCACCCAATATTAAGTGAGCATGTAACACTGTGGTAGTTCATTGACAAAACAGCGAACAGGGGAGTCAGTTCTTTAAAGACTCAGTTTCTTCCCAACATTTTACCTACATGTATCTACCTCAGACATCTGAAGTAACTTCACAGTGGCAAGATCTATAAGCAATTATCATGATAGCGAAGAAAGCACTGAAGCGGTCAAGGATTTCATTTTACCTGGACAACCAAAACCCACGTAGCAGCAGTCAAGAAATCAAAAAACATACTGTATTGGGCAAATCTGCTACAAAAGACCTCTTTAAAGTGTTAAAAAGAAGTCACATTGAAGACTAAGGTGGCCAAACCCAAGCCATGGTGTTTTCAATCATACAAAGCTGGACAATGAATAAGGAATTTCAAAGAGTAGTGGTAACTATGTTACTTCACTGGACAGATACCTACAGTTATTCCTGGAAGCAGCTGCGTACAAGCCAAGAGAAGGCCAACTGAGTCATCCCTAGTTCCTCAGTACACACAAAAACGAACATCAATCTTTATGCTTGTTTTTGATGATGCGTTAATTTGTGTTCCAAGGATAAATAGACGCATTATGTGCTACAGGATCTAAAGTTTCTTTCATCACTAAATACAATCAGGGATAATCAAGACACTATGACATTCTGATCAATATTTTCACTATATTGTTCAAGAAGTATAAATTTTTTAAAATCTATCAAAGCTTAGGGTAAAATACTTATTACTTCCTGTAACACAAATATCACGATTATGTGTATGTATCAGGGTGAGAAACACAGTAAGTGCAATCCTATTTATTTCAGAGATCTGTCATAAAAAGAAAAAAAAATGCCTTCAAATGTTTGCACATCTACTAGCTGACCCTACCACTCTCTGCAAGTTTCCTGTTTCCAGTACCATGTAATACTACTGACAGTTTTTTTACACCCCTATTTCCAAGGGACCATACAAGGTGTTTTTATTTTGTTTTTTTTCAACATCAATGCAAGAGAAAGACGAAGAGGCCCATCTACTGGGTCAAATAAATCAAAATTTATCTACTTGGGCCTCAAAAAGATCAAGGCTGTGGAAAATCAAGGCAACAAAGTCATACATTTAATATTTTTGCAACTACAGCAAATCCCAAAGCAAACGTCCAGGGAAGTAAACACTAAATAGAGAAAAAAAGGGGGGGAGGGGGCAGAGTAGAAGAGCACCAATGCCAGAACCCTGGGGAAGAGATGAATTTAAAGAGTGACAGGAGAGGAAAAAATAGTCAGATACGGCATAAAAACATACCCAAAAGTAGTTTAAATAAGAGACTTTTAGAAAGGTAAGAGAAACATTAGTACACTTCTACTTGACACTGATAATGAAAAGCGCTTCAAATGCTGCTACAAGATTCAAGAGTCAGACAGAGAAATGGCCACTGGACAGAATGACATGGAGCACACCAGTAACTTTAGACAGAAGAGTGCCCACAGTTTGAGAAATGAGTAAGGCAGTAATAGGAAAATAAGAGGACAGTGAACACAGGCTTAGGAAATAAAGGGAAAGAGACATGTGGAAGGAAAGAAAATGTAACAAATAGAAATGGGAAAGGATGATGAATTACGTCTCAGAAATCACAAGCAAATTGGTCATCAGGCTGTATCACCAGAATACGCTAATTTTGGTCAGATTCCACTTGGAAGACTAGTTCCATCTAAGGGATTTGTTCACACTCAAAACTATACTCCTCAGAAAAGAGAAAGAAAAACTAGACAGGAAAATATTCTCCAAATATTTGTCCCACAGACTCAGGGAAAAAAATGCCCCAATTCTCCTCGAAAAAATAAAGGGCATTCCATGAAATGCTTTTTTTAAGGACTTAAATTTTAAGATGTAATGGCAACATTTTTTCCAGCTCAGCTAAAGCTAACTTGGAATACAACACTTTGTGTAAAACACAAAATTCCTACAGAGGAGATGTGATTCTATTTGTACTGATGTGCTGAACATGTTCAAATGCCAGACTAGACTGTCTGTGATACTACAAAAAGTAATACACAGAAAATCCAGAATGAACTCTTCTGAGGTTTAGAGCCTGGCAAGGTCAACAGCTGAGAAACAGTAGAAAGAGAAACAAACAAAAAAAAAACTCAACATATCAAAGGTTATTAGAATTGGAGAGAAGGTAAATGCCAAGCAGTTATGGTATCTTCTGCTGTTGCAAGATCTCAGTCCTATAGATAAACAAGGTAACAGAATTTCACCGGCTTCATTTTCTCTCACCTCCACTTTTCTGCATTCCCATCATTATAGACTGCCTGATAATGAGGTAGGTATCTGTCATTCAGTTTCCACAGAGTGGTCACCAGACATCCCAATGCGCTGAGCTGGGAATCTTGTTTAGATACTAAATGTTCCTCCTAAATTCAGAGCATTTGCTATGAATGAATGAATGAATGTATCATTAAAGTGATCTACACTTCTGCTTTTTCTGAAACATCTGCACTTTCCTTCCTGTCTGAAATGGCTTGCTAAATCCACAAAGGAAATTCTGATCTTTCCAAGAAGTGTTTTCCCTAAAATCAGCCCCACTTTTGCTGTTCCTTCAAGAACACGCCTGTGATTAAATGACATCGTTTACAAGCGGGGAAAAGCATAAGCACAGAAGAAAGGCGACCTTGCCAATCAAAGACTCTATCAGCAGTGAATAAACCTGCAGTACCAAGAAGGTGAGCAGTGGCTGCCGAATGAGACAGGAAATAGGAAAAACAAATGGGTCTCATGGATATTCTAAAAGGGAATGTCTGGAGAGGTTATCTTTAACTCACGTAGATGAAGAGAAAGAAAAACACTTGTTCACCTTCACTGTCATTACTAAGAACATTTTTCTAACATTTTGGGGGTTAGTTTACAACACCCTTGGAAGCAGCAGTCAAGAAATCAGAAGGCACATTGCACTGGAAAAATGTGCTACAAAGGACCTCTTCAAAGTATTCAAAAGTAAGGATGTCACCTTGAAGACTAAAATGCACGTGACCCAAGCCATGGTATTTTCAGTCACATCACATGCATGCGAAAGCGGGGCCATGAACAAAGAAGACAAAACGAGAACTGATGCCTCTGAATTGTGGTGCTGGAGAAGAATGTCGAATGTACCACAGACCTCCAGAAGAACAGACAGACAGATGTGTTCTGGAAGAAGTACAGCCAGAGTCCTCCTTGGAAGCAAAGATGGCAAGACTGCATCTTACATACTTTGGACATGTTGTCAGGAAGGACCAGCCCCTGGAGAAGGACATCATGCTTGGTAGAGTGGTGGGTCAGAGAAAAAGAGGACCCACAGCAAGATGGATTGACACAGTGGCCGCAACAACGGGTGTAAGCATAAAAATGATTGTGGACATGGCGCCAAGACCTTGCAGTGTTTCGTTCTGATGTTCACAGGGTTACTATGAGTTGGAACCAACTTGACAGTACCTAACAACAACAGTTTATAACATGTACCTTGGCAATGTAAGCTCTTAAAACTAAGGTTCTAAAGCCCCAAAATCACATACAAAATTTGTTACATAGGGACATGTTTCTAAAGAGGAAGTTCAGTTAGCAACACAGAAACAACAGAAACTTTTTCATGTAGGCCATTTATTCTTCACATAAGACTATTCTGACAAATACTTTAGAATTGGGCCACATAAAAGCGGCAAGTACTTGAAAAGGTTCAATGCTATGTAACAGTGTATGGGACCCAATTAAGTAAGTCACTATGTGACTTCAGTGAGGATTTAAAAGCTTCGAGGTATGTGCACCGGAAACACAAAACACTGCTGAAAGAAACTGAAGATCTCACTAAACGGAGGTGGCCCTGGCAGGTGTAAATGGTTAACACGCCCAACTGCTAACCAAAAGGTTGGAGGATTCAGTCTATTCAGAAGCGCCTCAGAAGGAAAGTCTGGCAATCTCCTTAGGAAAAACATCAGCCACTGAAACTAAACAACCACTCTGGAAACTGATTTGGGGCTTCCTTATAAAGCTAGAAATAGAAACACCCAATAATCTAGCAATCTCACCCCCTGGAGTATATCCTAGAGAAAGAGCTATCACATGAAAAGACACACACACACACCCATGTTCACTGCAGCACTGCTTACAACAGCAAAAAGGTGGAAATAACCTCGGTGCCCCGCAACAGACGGGTGGTGTCACAGATTGAACTGTGTCCCCCCCAAAACTGCACAGCAGTTTGGCTGGGCCATGATACCCAATATGGTGTGACTGTCCTCCATTATGTCATTTTCCTATGCTGTAAATCCTGATCTCTGCCTGTGGTTAACAGATACAATTATGTTAAAAGAGGATTAGGAGTTGCAAAATGGTCCAGCCTCTTTGGAAAGCAATCTGGCGCTTCCTTAAAAAAATGGATATTGATATACCATTTGACCCAGTAATTCCACTACTTGGAATATATCCTACAGAATCAAGGCCTTTCACACCAACGGACACATGCACCAGCATGTTTATCGCAGCACAGTCTACGAAAGCAAAAAGAGGGAATCAACCCAGATGCCCAACAACAGAAAAATGGATAGGTAAACTATGGTACATATACTCAATGGAGCACTACGCAATGATAAAGAATGACGATGATTCCAGGAAACATCTCCTAACCTGGTTTCAACTGGAAGACATTACATATGTTGAGTGAAAGTAGTAGCGACAAAAGGACAAATATTGTATGAGACCTCTACGATGAGATCCCAGAAACAGACTTGTGTATAGAAGAAAAGACTCTTCGACAGCTGTAAGGGAGGGGAGTGGAGGGAAGGTGAAGGGCAGAGGGTTTAGATTAGATAGTTGGTAGAAATCTGGTTGGGTGAAATCGGTGACAGCACACATTAGAAACAAGAACAACACTAAGTGGACTTCAGCATAACTTGAGTACTTCTTCCATCTTAACCCAATATTGCAAGGATAGAGTAGCTGGGGCAAGGGGCTGGGGACCGTGCTCTTAGGCGAAATCGAGGTCAATTAGCAAAGCTAGTGTTTTGCTAAGAGGGCTCTCTGCACCCCACATTGTTAAGTGGTGTCTGGGGTCTTAAAAGCTGCCAAGCTGCCATCCAAGGACACAGCAAATGGTCCCAACTCAGCAGGAACGGATGCTCACTGAGGACCAAAATGACATGGGGTAAAGACAACCTAGAAGATAGAGAGACCCACATGAGTGGGTGCCTACATCGACTTGGGACTGAAGAACCGGATGGTGCCCGGCCACCACCACTGATAGCCGTGATGGAGCTCATTAGGTTGAGTCTCACTGGCAACACAACAATAAAAAGGGGTGCATCCTGAGATCTCCACTAAAAGACCTCAATTGATGGTCCAGCAGTTTCGGGGTTCCCTTGGGAGCATGGCCCCTGGCCCTGATGCTGCCCTTGACCATAAATCATAACGAAGATCCACTCTTTGGACACGAATGGATTGGACTTGGCAATGCAGGGTGACCATATATTGGATGCACTTTATGGTTCTATACATCTATAGGATATCATCCTGCTGACCTCGGCTGGAGAAAGGAGAGTGGGTGGAGAGGAGTGGAAAGGAGATTGTTGGGAGAATGAGACATGTATGGAACAGAGAGGAATAATGCGCTGTCACCGGACAGGGAGAGCAGTGGAAGCTGCATATAGGTGGGCATGTAAATTTATATGTGAATGCACATTTTCACTGTTATATTAAATAAAAATTTAAAAAAAAAAAAAGAGGATTAGGGTGGGACTACAACACCCTTACTAATTGAGTTTCCCTGGAGTGTGGCCTGCACCACCTTTTCACCTTGTATCCTGTAGGAGGCAAAAGAGAAGCAAGTGGAGAACTGGGAACCTCATACTACAAGAAAGCACCAATGGGAGTACAGCACATCCTTCAGACTTGAGGTTCCTGTGCCAAGATGATCCCCAACCAAAGACTGATGCAAAGCCAGGACCTTCCTCCACAGCCAACAGGGAAAGCCTTCCCCTGGAATGGACACCCTGAATTTGGACTTGTAGCCCACTGGACTGTGTAAGAATAAATCTTGATGGTTATGAGGGTGGGGAAGGAGACAAAGGGGGTATTCACTAGGTACACAGACAAGGGAAGGATAACATAATACAGGAGAAGTCAGCACAACTGGACTACACCAAAAGCTATAAAGTTTCCTGAATACAATCACACTTCAAGTGACAAGGGTAGCAGACGTAAGAGTCTGGGGACCATGGTTTTAAGGAACATCTAGGTCAACCGACATAACACAGTTTATTTAGAAAATGTTCTTCATCTCACTTTGGTGAGTGTCTGGTGTCTTAAAAGCTAGCAAGTGAACATCTAAGAAGCATCAATTGGTCCCAACGCACCTGGAGCAATGCAGAATGAAAACCATCACAGACATACGGAAAATTGGGGCTTAGGAGATAACCAAACTCCATCAGCCTGAGACCAGAAGAACTAGATGGCGCCCTGCTACCATTAATGATTGCCCTGAGAAGGAAGTCAATAAAAGTCTCCCTGACAGAGTGAGACAAAAGAAGGGCGTAGAATTTGAATTCCAGTTAAAAAGACAAGACATCATGCGGTCTGACAGACTGGAAGGTCTCCAGAGGATATGGCCCCCAAAATCTCTGTTAGCCCAGAGCTAAAACCATTCTTGAAGCCAACTCTTCAGACAAAGACTGCATTAGAGTTTAAGACATAAAATGATATTGTAAAGAGTATGCTTCTTGGCTCAAGTACATACATGAGACAAAATGAGCAACTCCTGTTCAGAGGCGAGCTGAGAAGGCAGAAAGGGACAGGAGCTGGTTTCATGCACAGATGAAATACAAGATGGAAAAGAGGAGTGCTGTAAGGAAAGCAACTAAGGTCACATAACAGTGTATAATTTTGTATGAAAAACTGACTTGAACTGTAAACCTTCACTTAAAGCACAAAAAAAAAAAGGAGGAAAAAAATCAGCCACTGAAATCCATAGGGAGCCCAGTTCTACTCTGACACACGTGGGATCACCATGAGTCGGAATCTTACTCCACAGCAACCTGTTTTCAAATAAATGGGAAGACAACTCTTGTTCATGTATTAGAAGACTAAACCTTCTCATGCATCATATGATACACTAGCTAATGTTACATACTCCAGCACTGGAAGTTTCCTGGAAAGCACCTGAGCTATGTTAGTACATTCTGGAGGACACTGCTGCAACTGCATAGAAAAAAAAAAGAAGTTGGTCTCTGCCACATTTGAGTGCTGAAAGTCATTCATACGAGGGCATACTTCTTTGGATGAGTGATTATGTGAAACTTTTGTCTTAAGGCTTCTGTACAGCAAAATGGGATGCTATTCGGCAATAAAAAATAAATAATGAAGCACAGATCCCTGTTACAACATGGATGAACCTTGCAGGTATCATACCAAGTGAAAGAAGCCAGCCACAAAATACCACATATACTGTATAATTCTATTTACATGAGATGTTTAAAAGTAGATAAATTCAAACACAGAAAATAAATTCGTGGTTGCTAGCTGCTGGAAAAGAGAGAAATGAGGGGTGAATGCTAATGGCTATGAAGTTGGGGGGTGTGTGTAGTGAAAATGCCCTAAAAACAGCCAGTGGTGATGGTTGTGCAAGTCTGTGAATACAGTAAAACCACCTGTGATTAATAATTACTTTTGCCAAAAGCCAAGTGCCGTTGAGTCGGAGCCGACTCATTTTTCCACCATGGTCTTGTAACTCCCACCCAGGTAAACAGCTAGGACTCTTCAAATACAGGTAACTGTGGCCCACCAAGGGGACTGGTCAGTTTTGCTTTAAACAAGAATCAATTCCAAAGCAAAGAGCCCACCACATCAACCCAGGAGGGAGAGGCAACACCCAGGTGCAGTGGGCTTCCTGGCCCACGGAGTGCTATTGGCCAGAGACTGAAGGTCACAGAGAAGTCTACACCTGACTCACAAATTCAGGACCTGCCAGCATGGACAACTGTGAGCCATACCCTTTACATGGCTGCGAGTTCTGTCAGATTTTGCAGCAAATTAGGGAACCCAAAAGATGGGAGGGTTTAAGTACGGAGGGGAGAGGGAGTAGCTCTCCTCTCAATTAAACATGATGGAGAGGTTCAGCGGCTTGGAAAAGCTGGACATTCAAGACATGTTTAATCTCCACCTCACAGGAACCAGCTGTGCCCTGAACCGTACAAAATAAGTTCATTTATCACCGAACTGCAAACTTTAAAAAGTTTAACTTTATGCTATGTAAATGTATCTCAACAAAGTGTGACAAATACAAAACAAAAAAGCTTCAAGGTATGAATGACAGAAAAGAAATGGATTCAGTGTTCATGAATAGTTCTACAAATTTTACTATAAAAGGAAAATAAAAAGGATTATCGTCAGTCTTATTCATCCTTACAATACTGAAAGAAAAAAAAGATGATCACAATTTAAAAAAGCTAACAAAGCAAAAAAGTATTGCACTAAGTCTGTTCTTTAGAATTCACGCTATAATCATACTGAAAACAGAAGTTATATTAAGATGATCAGAGCAATCTACTACTTGAGAAAAAAACAGGGATACAACATTTTTTAAGGCTGATTAAAAGAACTAAAGAGACCCACACTACCCTGAGTAAGCCAAGTTTTTTCCTGATTTGGCTCAGTGAAATTAACGAGACAAAAAAACCAGAGGAAAATATCCTACAAGGGTAACGATGCCCTCTAATTCAGGAGCTCATACAACTGCACTACTAAAAGACAACAAAGTCTCACACTCAATCTTTCAACATTACCGTTTACTAAGGAAAGCCAGAAATATAACAAAGCTCAGATATTGCATCATTCTAAGAATTTACCACATTGTCGGTTACCTAAAAATTTTCAAGGTAAGAAAAAGAACAAAACTAATTAGCCTTGTGTCTGTGTCATGTTTTATCTACAGTGAGGCCTCCTTTGCAACAAAGTAGCCACCTGTCAAACCATGAGACACCCACTTAACTCCCGACCACTCAAAAGGGTCAAGAAGCCATTCACTGAACACTCAACATATTTAAGGCATAGTTTAAAAAACCTTCATATACTCCATATCATATTTAATCCTTACAGCAATCTGATGAGTAGGAATTACCACACATTTTACATAGAAAGATGATGCAGACACATCCACATAAGCTTAGCTAGAATTAATGGCATAATTTTCTCTGCCAAATGGACATGAAAATGTGTCACTCACACACTGGCTAGTCTTCAGGAGATACAGCTAGGAAGATGGCTCTCCAGTTCCCACCGCACAGTCTCATCATTATTTGACAGTGTCCAAGAGTGGCTAACTGGTTTACTTTGCTTTCTCCATTCCTCTTAATTCTTACCCTTTCCCAAGAAAAACTCTTTCCCAAGAATTTTCCAAGAAAATCCAGAAAACAAAAAATGCCTTTCCCAAGAAAATTCAGAAAACTAGAAATGTCAAAAGCAAAAAGAACAGTTACTTAATGTTCATTCTAAACGAAGCATTTGCATTTAAAATATGCACACAATCTTTTCAGGAGTACTGAATAGCATTAGCGAATTATGTGGGATACACTCAAGATACTAAAACAAAATAACGTTTAAAGTAGTACTTGACAGAAGCACAGAAAAACAAAGTCAACAGAATACTTACTTTCCCCTCCATGAATGTTTTGTCGTATAGAAACATGCCAAATCCTTATTTTCCCTAATTATATTCATTTTGTGCTGAAACCTGAAACATAAAATTTGGATAAATTTAGCAGGCTAATACATTCTTTTTCTTGATTCTTCTATACTAAATGTACAGTCTCTCTCTCTTTCACTGCATACCATACTCAGCATGCATTATAAGGCACAACCTCCTCTACAGGACCATAACATCTGTAAGGACAGAGACGGTTCCTTTCATTTCTGTATTACAACTTACTGTTATTATCTAAGGGACTCTAGCACCCAGTGATTAAGAACCTGGTTGCTAACTAAAAGATGTATGGTTTGAATCCACCAGCTGCTCTGCAGGAAAAGCTATGGCCAGTCCAGTCTGCTTCCATACGATCACAGTCTTGGTAACCCCATATGGCAATTCTGCTCTGTCCTTTTGGGTTACTATGAGTCAGAAGCAACTTTATGGCAATGGGTTTGGCGTTGTGATTATCTGATAAACTGTCTCTCTCAGCTGACTAGATATCTTGAGTACATGAATTAACCTTTTTTCAACACTCCCAGTCTCCGAACTCTTATAAAAATACTTGATAAACTCAATGAATCTTTAAAACTCCCATTGCCAAACAATGCTAACACACACAACAGGCACTTAAAATGAGTTACCAAATACCTAACGAATTTCAAAATTTTTCATTAAACTTAAGTATCAGTTACTTTGCTGTCCCTATCGCTTTGAAAGCGATCTACTTAAAATTTGACTTAAAAATAGTAATTTTCTGATTATAAAAGCAATGTATGTGCCTAGCAAGAAATGTAAATTACATGAAATTAACAAATTACTCTTTTACCCCAGCTCCCAAAGAGAACCACTCCAGCCTCCCTTCTCCTGTTTTATAAAACTAAGAGTGTGTCATCTGCACTGCTTAACCTTCTCCCAGGGAACAAAACATTGTTTGAGAAAATAATTTTTAAGACTATATGGTATTACGTTCTACAAATACACTACAACAGTGCTACTCAAAGTGTAGTTGCAAACTATTATTGGGCCACAATGAAATACACACAGCAATTGGGAAAAAACGTTTAGAAACTTCTCTAGCAGTTTGGTTAGTGGTCTCCTCCAGCTGAACAGGATATAGACCAGCCAGCTGCCTAACAGTCACCTGCAGTAGCAACCACATTATAACCCAGAAATATGTAAAATCCAGAATCCACTTCTTGCTTCAAAAAATTTAAATTTTGCTAACTTTACAGAATACTGTATCATGTGCTTCAATTTGAATTAAAAGGTAAAAATGAATATGCTGAGCTTGCTACAACTGTTATAAAATCTGCTCTATTTCAGTCAATGTAACATTAAGACTGCTTTCTCTACAATAAATGTTACTAAAATGAAATACAAAAGCAGATTAAACATACATTCTCTGAAAACAGCATTACCATCATGCAACCTAATTTTAGATAAACTAAAAAGCAAGATGCAAGTGTGCTTTTCACATTAAAATTTTTTTAAATCAATATTCAGCTTGGTTCAAAGTTTGTATATAGCCATTTATATGACAATTGCTATTTCACATAACCTTTCACTGTAACTGCTACACAGTAACAAGATGTGTGTAACAGCAATTTCCTACATTATTCACTGTCAATGAATACCATGTACAGTTCCTATAAGTCCTTTTACCTCTAAGTTTCTTTAGATTTATTTACTGCAATGTAAATCTAGGTCTGCTATCTAAGAATAATTGGGGCTTGTATTTTAATGTATTTTTGTTTTCTTTTCGTAACAATCTTTTAAAATTACATTTCTCAAAATTATCAGGTCACAATGGAATTAAAAAAAACAAAAGCACAAATGGTCGTTTACATCACAAACAGTTTAAGAAGCAGTGCAGACTATACACACTGATAGCAAAAATTTAGGATGCCTGTCAGGCTCTATTTTATACCACAATGCAACAGAATCTGTAATTCTACCCAAAAGATCAATTATCAAAAGTAAAATTACTAGGTATAAATTTTTAAGGCTTTGATGCATCCTGCCAGAATATTCTCCTACAATTTAAATACCCATAAGCTTTTCCACAACTTTTCCAATACAAGGTATAAAAACCAAATCCACTGCCATTGAGTCGATTTTGACTCATAGCAACCCTACAGTACACAGCAGAAATGCCCTATAAGGTTTCCAGGAGCACCTGGAGGATTCAAACTGCTGGCTTTTTGGTCAGCAGCAGAATGAGTCACTATGGTACTAGGGTTTCCATACAGGTATAGTTGTTTTAATTACTTTCCACCATAGTAAGGGGAAAACGCCATCAGTTTTTAAAATCTGGATTTATTTGATCACTAGTAACGTTAAAGGTTTAGCAGTATTTTAGAAATTCATGGTCATTTTATTTCTTTTTCCGATGACTATTTCTCTTTTGCTTATTTTTTATACACATGTGCTAATCTACTATCAATTTGAGAGGGCTTTTTATTTTTAAGGAATTGAAGCTTGCCAAATTTATTTGCCCCACTTGTCATTTTTATATTTTCCAGTTGTTGCAAACAAACTATCAAAAATATTAAACTTTCTTTCTATCTTTAGTGTCATAGTCAAAGCTGCTCTTCTAATTCCAAACTATTCTCTCCTACTTTGAACTAAGGCAATGTATCTTAAAATCTCAAAATATCTTCTCGATAGCCTTCATAATTAATGCACTCTAAAAAATTTATAGAATACATACCAAAGCATCAATAATGACCATTTGAGTGCTTGGAATTAAGGTTAACTTAGGCTTTCTTTATGCCTTTACATATGCTGTCATTTTTTTAAACTAGTAAATATTCTTTGCATAATGAGAATAAAACCACTTTCTATGTTTTTCTAGTATATTCACCACTAGAACAGTTAGAACATTTTCTTCATCCCAAAAAGAAAGTTTAGGAGTCCAAGTGGTACAGCAAGTAACAGCTCGGCCACAAACCAAAAGGGCAACACTTCAGATTTACCCAGTCCTCCTTGGAAAATCTACAGGGCAATTCTACTCAGTCCTACAGGGTTGACAAGAGTTGGAATCAAATCTACAGCAACAGTTTTGCTTTGCTGTTTTGATACTCATCAGCTGTCACTCCCCACCTCCTCATCCCACGGATCCTGGCAACCACTAATCTACTTCCTGTCCCTATGGAAGTGCCCATTCTGGACACCTTACATCAGTGGAATCACGTAACATGGGATCTTCTGAGACTTGCTTCTCTCAGCATAATATTTTCAAGGTTCATCCACAATATAGCATGGATCATACCTGATTCATTTTTATTGCCAAATAAGATTGCACTGTATGGACAGATTACATTTTCTTTATTTACTCATTGGCTGATAGGCATCTGCATTGTTTCCATTTTTTGGTAATTACAAGTAATGCTATTATGAACATTTGCATACAAATTTTTGCACGGACTCCTGTTTTCATTTCACTTGAGTATACCTGAGTGGTTAAAACATTTTTTTCACTTAGAAACTGTTTCTTCATTGCTCTTATTTTCATGTTATCAAAATATAAAGAACCTCTGCACTGTGTACAATGACCTTCCCTGTGACATCAAATGGCACACATTCTCACCTGCTTCAAATCTTTGTTCAGTGAGCCCTACTCTAAACATCTTGTTTTAAATTAACCATGCTTCTCTCTCTACACTTCCTATTTCCTTACTTCTGTTCTTTTTTTGCACCATAGCACCTTTCATTCTAATGTACAGTTTATCACCTATTTTTACTAGAATTTTCCAGTAGAGGGAGGTAATTTTGTCTGTTTAGCTCACTAATATATTCCCAGAACCTACAACATGGTCTGACACACAGTAGGTGCTCAGGGAATATTTGAATGAATGCAGCAATCCCCATGGGCAATTCTGATGTCCCTTCAAACTTGATGCTGTCACACTTTCACAGGTACTTAGACTTAAGTGACATCTTTCTACTAATGAGTATGGAAACAACCAAAGACGGTCCTGACAGCTGGTATGCTGGAATTGTGTATGTGTGTGTGTGTGTGTTTGCTTTTTTGAGATTGTGTATCTAGGATGAGATGATCAACTTGGATTTATCACACCTAACAAACATTACTCCTGTCTTCTGAGTCATTTGCAATAAATGATATTGCTGACAAGAAACCTGAATAGCATCTTTGAGAACTTGCCCCCCCAAAAACAAAGGACATAGGTATACAAATGATTGTTTTCTTGCTGTTTTTCTTACAGACTCTAACTAAAGACTGGAACAATGGAAGAGACAGAGGATGGAAAAGTAAATGACTGATATCAAGGACAGAGACTTTGATTCCTGGTTCTTGAGGTGTCAGACTCCATCCCAGAGCCTGAATTTTGGAAAAACTGAGGAGAAACTAGTGGTGACTGGCTGACATCATTAAGGAACTTTACAATTAAAAGTGTGGCATTAAAAGGAGCAGACTGGAGGGTTCCTGGAAGACAATGGCCCCTGGACTCTCTGTTACCCAGAACGTTCGCAAACCATTCCCACGGCCAGCACATCAAAGATTGGACTGGACTATAAGATATAAAACAATACTGGCAAAGACTGTGCTTCTTGGCTTAAGTAGATACAGGAGACTAACTGGGCAGCTCCTCTCTAGAGGTGAGATGGGGGCAGAGGGTGGCAGCAAAGAGTTGAATGGACACAGGAAATGAGTGTGTTGTCACAGTGTGGCAAGAGCAGCTAACACTGTTATTAGCTTTCGTATGATAAATAAATCTGGATTGTAAACTTTCACTAAAAGCACAATAAAATACTAAACAGAGAGAGAAAGAGAGATCAGATTTCAAGCAGGAAAGAGAAGGTATTCTGGGGATTTCAAATATCGACACTAGTGGAGGCCCCCAAAATACCAATCAGTAGGTTCAAGTCCAGACTGGCTAGACGGCCAGTAATTGAATAACAATAACTTAATTATTCAGAGTCCCATGCCACAATTAGAGATTTAGATGTATTACCCCATTAATCCTCATAACAAACCTAGCAAGGCAGCACAAAAACAAAGAACAGGGTGAGAAAGACACCAAAAGATTTTAAAATGAAAACCACACAAAACTTTTTTTTCCCTACAAGAGAAAAAAGACAAACTAAGCTCACAATAAGAAAGCAAATACAAAGATTGCGGGGGAGGGAATCTCAAAACCTAAGGCAAAACCTTCTGGGTATCAGTGATTTAAAAAAAAAAAAAAAAAGGCCCACTGCTTCCATGATTCTGACTCACTGCGACCCTGCACGACAGAGGAGAACGGCCTCACAGAGTTTCCAAGGAGCACCTGGTAGATTCAAACCGCCAACCTCTTGGTTAGCAGTCATAGCACGTAACTGCTACATTACCAGGGTTTCCACTAGGGATTAGAGTAACACGTAACTCAAAATAAGCTGATCTTTTAGGAGAGGAATTAAGCTTTCATCAAGAAGGCTTATCTACAATCTCTAGGAAACTTAGGAACCTGAGGACGTTAAAAGCACCAGACATCAGAGAGATCTGGGATTATGAATAGATTAGGAAGAACATATATAACCTAGTAACATAAAAGCAAGCAACTGACCACCTGGCCAGTTAGAAGTACTTCAACTCCACAGACAGTAGAAGCTCATTATGGTCAAAATCAGTATACCTGATCATTTTCTTGTCTCTAATGAAGCAACAAGTGCTACCGCTACTGTGCACCCAATTTTAAGTACCTAAAAAGACTAGTAAATGGAAGTCCTCTTTATGGAATTACTCAAGCCAGGCTTCAGTCATGCTGCATTGTGTAGGAAAGAGTATATTTGAGAGAAGGGACCCTGATAGTGCAACAGTTAAAGTCTCACTTACTAACCATACGGTCAGTGGTTAGAATTCACTAGCTGTTCTGCAGGCGAAAAGACTTTGCAATTCGCTCCCTTAAGATTACAGCCTAGGAAACCTCATGATGTAATTCTCAACTCAACAGGTGCCCAACAACACATCTGAGAGGTAACAGATGGCAGGGGCACTCAGGTTCCTGGGCAAGTCAATCCTAGAAATAAACGGATAATCAAGGCAGTAATTAGAGTGTCTGCACAGCTCTGAAAACAGAAACCAAGATAGTGCTTTTTCATTTTGAACTTTCTTCAAATATTTTCCCAAAATTTGAAGAGTGGGTAACCTAATGTAAAAATTCCCCAAGTCCTGAAACTATGCAACAATGTGCTTTTATTGTGTAATACGTACCATGTAATAGGGCTAGGCATTTGTCACGTGTTTATTGCAATCTGTCCTCACAACAGCCCTGCGGTACCAGTATGATGACCCCCATTTTCCTGACAAAACAGATTTCGACAAGTTAGCTCTGGTTACAGAGTTGCTAAGTATCTGGGTCAGCCACTAGGCTCAACTTACTAAACTCTACAGTCTATGGGCTTAACTTAAACTACACTGTATTACAGTTTATTATTATATAAACTGCAACCAAGAAACTGAAAAACAGACCTGTAGTCCTTGAGTTGATTCCAACTAACAGTAACCCTACAGGACACTGTAAAACTGTTCATAGGGTTTCCAGGGAGTGGCTGGTGGATTCGACCTACCAAACATTATCTTAACAGCCGAAATCTTCAACCACTGTGCAGCCAGGGCCCTGCAAACTAGTTCCTAGTCTTTTTTCCCTGGTGGTGTAGCAGTCAAATGCTATGAGGTTGGTTCTGGAGTACTGGAGTCATCGTTCTCAGTGAAGATAACAGTTAGACATAGCTCTGAATTAATCCAGGATTGTACTGGCAAGTGACAGATTCGTAATTACACAATCAGAATGAATTTAATTTCCTACATTTAAGGTATGCTATTATAATTTACAATTATTATTACATTATTTACCTATATATACTACACATCTAATATATACCTGTATACATTATACAGCCAAGTGACACATATAATATACAAGATCAGACAATTAAGTCTGAGTACTTAATTGTTCTCAGTGGTTCCTATCACCATGTTCACCTTTGTAGTACTACCCTTAGGAAGCCATGCACCGATGCCAGTCCACCCATCAAAGCAATTTTGGAACTCTTTCTAGAATGGCCATTGCACACAGTAGCATAGCAGCAAGTTCACGAACTTATTGTACAGTTGTCTGAGGGAGTTTTTACCCAGTAAACACATAATTGTGTTGGAACACCCTCCCTACTCACCTGACCCCCAATAACTTTTTTCTTTACCCAAAGATAAAGGAAATATTGAAAGGAGAACATTTTGAGGGCATCAAGTGTAATACCACGACAGCAGTAATGGCTATTCCAGAAAGAGTTCCAAAATTGCTTTGCAGGATGGACTAGGTGCTGGCATCGGTGAACAGCTTCCCACGGGGAGGACTTCAAAGGTGATCATAGTGATATTCAGCAATTTGGTATGCAGCACTTTTTCTAAGATGAGTTCATGAACTTAGGCAGACCTTTAAAGAGTGGGTAAGCTAATGTAAAAATTTCCCATGTCCTGAAACTATGCAACAATGTGCTTTTATTGTGTAGTACACACCATGTGATTGGGCTAGGCATCTGTCATGTGTTTATTGCAATTTATAATAAGTTTATTACATATTTTATAATTACAGGTAATAATAACAGTCCTTAAATGCAGGAAACTCAATTCACTTTGATTGTGTAATTACAGATCTATCATTTGACAGTATATTCCTGGATTAATTTAGAACTATGTCTAACCATTCTCCTCAGTGGGAAAGATAACTAGGAACTCACTAAGGGAGCCCTGGTGATGCAGTGGTTGACCATTTGGGTGCTAACCAAAAGGTCAGCAGTTCGTCATCTGACAGCACATTCCAAGATTAACTCAGAACCAGCTCTGGCCAGGAAAAGAGGACTTGGAACTTTCTGAAACAACTCAAAAGCCCACAATTTCAAAGAGTAAAGCAAACTGTGATACTGAGCACAGGACAAAAGAAATAAAGGAAAGAGAGAGCCTCTGTGGTTTAAATACTCTACCATGTATTTAAAAAAAAAAAAAATTTAAATATTTCCATCTATAGATAATGCTCAGAACAAATATATCACAGAAACTTGTTTTTAAAACATAATTTAAGGATAATCATGAAAGAGAGTAGACTAGAACAATACTAATTTTAACACAGCTTTTAAAATAAATTCAGATTAATGAGCTCTGAGGCTGGGATCTATTTCCCAATAGTGTATAACCTTTTCAAATTTAAGTACACCTATTTTACATTCTCAGCAAAAACTCAACTATTTTTTTAAAAAGTCACTTCATCTAATGAATAGCAATTGGTCTGAAATTGTGCTCTTTTAGATCACAAAGGTCCTTCAAGCTACCAGACACATAGCTAACACTCTAAGGAGAGTGACAGCTATGTAAAGATCAGAAAAATGCAGGGGAAAAAAACAGGAGAAATATACTCTGTACCAACTATGTATCACTCAGTCAGACACACAACTATAGTTAAAGTGCCTGGCTGCTTGCTGAAAGGTTGGCATTTCAAACCCACCAGCCATTCCATGGGAGAAAGATGTGGCAGTCTGCTCCACACAACAGCCTTGGACAACCTGTGGGGCGACTCTACTCCATCACATAGGGTTCCTATTAGCTGGCATGGACCTCATGGCAATAGTTTTGGGGTCTGGTTACAGATTTGTGATTGTGATTATTTTAAGTGTTTCTTTATACATATTCAACTTAGTATTTTAAATTTGTTTGGTACCTAGAAATTAATGATGCTTTGAGAAACTTTCAGGAGAAAAAAAGAACATCACTCTGTAAGAATAATTTAGTTTCCAGTCAGTACCTCCTCTGTACATATTTAATAACCTCTAAAAATGTTTTTTGCTCATAGGCCAAAAAACAAAATGAAAAAACACTCTGAAGCAATCATTAATTCTCATTTTTAGTGATAAAAAACATACACAGAATTTTTAGTATTAAGAAATAAGCCCAAGATCAAGCAGGAAATATCATTAACAGTCATCTGTAGGCGCATGTTACGGATAACAATTGTTCAAGTAATAAAAGGTAGAAATGTTTGAATGACATCTTGGGAGTAGCTTATTTACCAGCAGTAGCAGTTACCACTCTATCAGTTGTTGAGGCTATATAAATTAGCAAGAATTTATATGCTCAAACTAATCATTACTCAAATTTCATCTCCTTCGTTTCTCCAACAGTGTTCCACTTCAGATTCTACAACACTGGTCTTTCTTTTTTAAGAAGAAAAACCCACATCTATATGCCCTTTGTAACTGAATTATTTCAAGGCATCTTCAATCTTTGCAAGTCTACTTCACTTGTTTTCATTCCATAGTCTAATATTACGCTACCACCAGAACTTCTGCAAAATTTCATATTCACTTGAGACAGAACTGTACTAACAACTAAAATGTCCAATTCTGGGCAACATAGGCATTGCGGCTAGGTTCACCTTTTTCAGTGAATTCTATTCATGCTTTCGAACAACACTTAATGTTCTCACATTCTCTAATTTATTACTGGCAGCAATATTGAAAATCCATTTCAGATCATTTGTGGACAAAACGAGAAGGATACTTTACAAAATACAGGGCTTGGGGGAGGGAAAAAAATCAGCCCACAGGATCTTGTGAGTCCACTAGGCTGAAGCCTATGTCAGACACTACAAAGAAAACCTCGGGATGAAGGGACTGGACACGCTAAGTTGGCTGTAAGCAAGAGAATCTGCACAGATCTACTTTCATCATTCATCTATTCCTAGGTGATAAAATAAAAAACATAAGATGGACAGAAATGAGATAAAGTAAGTACAGTAAAATGCTAATATAAAATTTTTAGAGGTAGATATTGGATGTTTTTTCAACTTTGCAGCAGGTGACAATTTTAACAATACGCCAGAGAACTAAGTTTGCCTTTATTTTCTAATCAAACCTGCAACAGAAGCAGTTTACCTGATATATTGTGGAACTCTATTTGAAAATATGACAGGCATTCATGTGACAGCAATGGAATACTACACAAGGATGAAGAACTACGATCTTAGGAAACATAACATGGAGGAATCTGGAAGGCATCACGCCGAGTGAAAACAGGTGCAGACACACAAGTGTTGTATGAGGTCACTAGTACAAGCATTCGAGAAAAGGTTTAAACACAGAAGAAAACAATCTTCAACAGTTGCAAAAGTTGAGGAGGGAAAGAGGGCTCTTCATTGACAAATCCACTGCTGTGAAGTCAATTCTAATCCAGAGAGGCCCTACAGGATATAGCAGAACTACTCCATATAGTTTCCAAGCAGCACCTGGTGGATTTGAACTGTTAACTTTTTGGTTAGCAGATGTAGCAGTTAACCACTACACCACCAGGGTTTCCTATTCACTAACAGCAGATAGGAATTGGTTTAGGTGAAGAGAGGGACAGCACACAGTAGAAAGGAGGCCAGTATACCTGGACTAAACCAAAAGCTAAGAGGTTTCCTAAATATAATCCAACATGTCAAAGGACAGAACAGCATGGTTCTGGGGAACCATGGTTTCAGGGGACATCTAGATCAACTGAATGTTCTGCATGAGAAGAAGTGTGCAGTGCAAAGAACTCTACCAAAAGACCTGAATAGCCTCGATGATCCCCTAGGAAAATGGCCCCTAGACCTGCTGCTGGCCCTGACTGGAAACCAGTAATAAGTCAACTCTGCAGACAGGAATGGATCATTTGGTGTCCGTACTTTATGGTTCTAGGCACTTACAGGAGGCTGTCCTACTGGTCTCTTTCTAGACGGGAAAGAAGAGAGTAAAGGTGGAGAACATATGCTCATTAAGAGGATAGCAGATATACAGAGTAAAAAGGAGGAGTGTGCTGTCACCGGATGCGGAGAGCAGAGGGAGCTGCAGATAGCTAGGGATGCATAACTGATTTGGATTGGGTACTTTCACTTAATCACAATTAAAAATTGAAAGAAAGAAAATGTTATGCATCCCACTTCACTCAGTGGCATCCGGGGTCTTAAAAGCTAGCAAGCAGCCATCCAACTAGCATCAACCGGTCCCAACCGACTTGAAGCAGAGGACAATAAAAGACACCAAAGACATAAGGACAATATGAGCTCAAGAGACAGAAAGGGTCATATAACCCACAGACTACATCAACATGAAACCAGAACTAGATGGTGCCTGGCCACCACCAATGACTGCCTTGACAGGGAATACAACATAGAGTCTCTGACACAGCAGGAGAAAAATGGGTATGCAGAACTGGAACTCTATTAAAAGACCAGACTTGATGGTCTGACAGACTTCGGGGTCCCTAGAAGACATGGCCCCTGGACTTGCTGTTAGCCCAGAACTGAAACCATTCCCAAAGTCAACTCTTCAGACCAAGACTGGACTAGACTATAAGACATAAAATGGTGCTAGTAAAGAGTATGTTTCCTGGCTAAAGTAGATACAGGAGGAGAACTGGGCAACTCAAACGGACGATGGGAGGGTAGAGGCAGAGAGACGTGAGCTGACTGAACAGAGGAAATACAGGGTGCCGTCAGTGCGGTGTGCTGTCAGTGTGCACAGAGCAGCTAGAGTCACACAGCAGGGTGTGCGCAAGTTTTTATATGACAACCTGACTTGGACTGTAAACTTGCACTGAGAGTACAGTAACATTTTTTTTTTAATTCATGCAACAGGAACTAATTTGTGAACATAAAGTTATACCTAAATGAAAGCACAGTGGACAGGAGACTCACTGCTGGGTAAAGCCTGACTAAGTAATGACCAGACTGTCTTTTTTAAACATTTAGCTTTACTTGTAACTGGATTCAAAAATTAAATGAGTCTAGATTAGTACGGTTTCCAACAAAAGATAAAAAGCATAAATTACTAACAGAATATCAATTTTTACCCAGATGGAAAAGCTACAACTAGACTGCAAAGTCAGAATGTGCTGTGTGGGGGAGAAAACTGCCATATGAACTTTAACCCTCTTTTTTTAAATGTTCAACTACGTGTTTCAATAGGTAACTCTAGTGTAAGTAACAGCGTTTCCTACATAATGAATCAGTATGTATCACATGTACAATACTTATCATAAAGGAGCCATAAAGCAGATCACAAGGGAAGGTTTCAATACAACCCACTTTAAAAACCTACTGCCATCAAGACAATTCTAATTCAGAGCAACCCTACAGCACAGAGTGGAACTGTCCCATTGTTTCTAAGGAGCACCTGGTAGATCTGAACTGGTGTGTCATGGTTGGAAGTGTGCCCCCCCAAAAATGTGTGCAGCCACATGGCTGAGATATGGTTCCCAGTATCTTGGGACTGTCCTCCATTGTGTGGTTTTGCTAACCTGTATGTTAAAGGATTAGGGTGGGGCTGTGAATTCCTGCTGTGGGGGCAGTTTCCCTGGAGTATGGCTTGCCCTTAATGCTTTTAGCTTGCAAGGAATAAAAGGAAAAAGAAACAGGACAATTTGAGAACCTCGCTAGCATCAAGCAAGCAGCATTGGGAGCAGAGCGCGTCCTTCAGACCAGAGGTTCTTGCGTGAGGACGCTCCCTGGACAAAGACTGATGCAATACCGGACTTTCCCCCAGAGCCGACAAGGGGAAAGTCTTTCCCTGGAGCGGACACCCTGAATATGGACTTGCAACTTACCGGACTGTGTACGAATAAATCTTTCTTTGTTAAAGCCATCCACTCTGTGGTATTTCTGTTAGAGCAGCCTAGCTGACTAAAACATGGTGACTTTTTGAAAATTAGCAGTGCAGCACTTAACCAATAGTATCATACCTTAGCTACCTTAAACTGTCAAGAACCTGATACCTCAAGAGATAATTTTGTTGGGAAAATAAGAAAGTCAGAGGGAATATCAAATTTCAGATGACAATCATTACCTCCAAATAACTGCCCAGAGGTTATAAGTTAATCCATAGCACTGTCAAATATGCCAAAACATCCACTACCAAGAATCTAAGATCCATTCCCCTTTTTTAACCAATTCCTTTCCAATTAGAAACTTGATACATACTTATGGAAAGAAAAAGGCAACAGAAATTGAAAAGCAAACCATAAATCTGAACAAAAGCTTTAAGATTATCTTGACATAAAGACAGGATCAGAGCATATACCCCACCCCCACTGCAGTTCATTTTGTTGGCCTTTTCAATTCAATTCATCATTATACAGCAAATACTGAAAAATACATCTGTTTCTTCCCTTTATATATTACGTGAATAATGATTTCATCTGAGGGAATTATTTCTGAAGAAAGAGATCTTTACATTGAAAAATGTCCAGAAAAAAAGTGCATTACTGACTCTTTCAAAACTTAAAAATGACATCCACTTGAAAAAAAACTAAGAAATCTGTTTGCTTAAGCATATCCGTGAAATTTTGGCTATTAACCACTTACGTATTTTTACTTTACACATTCTTGAAATTTTCTACTCCTAATACCTGTTTCATTTTATCTTTGAAGCATGATTTGGCTTATGCAAGAGCAAAGTGTTACTACTTTAATAAGTTCTTCTTCAGCCCACAGAAACTTAATAACTTTGCTCTATTTATGCTAAACAGGTCTTAATAGGCAAGAGTTTCAGTTAGCAATGATGTTTTCACTTGCTCTTTTTTAAATCATCAAACACATAATGACTCAATTTTTCTAAAAGTATAATAAATACAAGTCCAAGAAAGTTACAATAAGCATCTTAACATCCAAACACTGCTCTCTTTACACAATTAAAAGAAACCGATTTTCAGTTGCTACAGTTTCCTTTCACCCAACAAAATAGCAACAACACAGAAGTTTGTAGTTTAGCCTTTGGCTCTTTATAAAATACTCCTATTATTCCTACTTTTCCCATTACACTTTACAGTTCACAAAACACTTTCAAATCTATTGGCTCACCTAAAAAAAATAAAAAGCAAATTCTTGATATAAAATTAAGCCTTGTCTCTCTACTCAAGTGCTTTTGCCTTTTTTTTTTACTTGAAGTACAATGGTTTATATGTACTAAAATCTGATAAACACCCAAAATACACTGTCTTGACTACAAGTTTGAGACACAAACTTCAGAGAATAAGATTAAGAAATGAAAGTCAGAAACCTATGTACATAACCAAATCAAACCCACTGCCCTCAAGTCAACTCCGCTTCACAGCAACCCTATACAACAGAGCAGAATTGCTCCCTAGAGTTTCCAGGGAACACCTGGTGGAGTCAAACTGCCAACATTTTGGTTAGCAGACATAGCATTTAACCACTACACCACCAGTGTTTCCAGAGGAAATTTTAAATTTTAGCACTACTAGTCTAGAATTTAAGGAGCCCTGGCAGGCAGTGGTTAAGCACTTGGACAATAACCAAAAGGTAGGTGGTTCAAACACACCCAGCAGCTTTGTGGGAGAACAGATCTGATGATCAGCTTCCATACAAACAAAAATCCACTATCATGAAGTCAATTCCAGCTCACAGTGACCCTACAGGACAGTGCAGAACTGCCCCATAGGGTTTCAAAGCCTGTAAATCTCTAACGAAGCAGGCTGTCACATCAGCACAGCAGCTAACAGATTTGAACCTACAACTTTTAGGCTGGCAGCTGAGCATTTTAATCACTTCGCCACCAGGGCTCCTGCTCCCATAAAAACAACAACCTAGAAAACCCTATGGATCAGTTCTACTCTGTCACAAGGGATTGCTGTGAGTGTAAATCCACTCAACAGCACACAACAAGTAGGGTAGATATGCGCACAGATGCTAGGTATCTTGCAGTGTACAAGCCAAATCCACAGATTGAAGAACCATCATCAAAGCATGACTTTCAAGTATCTCTGGTCATTCCCAGACAAAAACCTACTTATAATTAACTAATCCCAGATTATAATTCTGTTTTAAATACCAGGATCCCTCGTGGTGCAGTGGGTAAAGCACTTGGCTGCTAACCAAAAGGTCTGGCTAGAACCCACCCAGCATCCACAGGAGGAAGATGTAGCCACCTGCTTCCATAAGAATACATCAGCCTTGGAAACCCTGTGGGACAGTTCACTGCCTTTTCGGGTAGCTGTGAGTAGGAACTGACTCAACAACGGCAGATTCAAGTTTGTAAATATAAATCAAAGTACTTTTTTCACGCTTTCACATACACTGAATTTTCCAGCAATGCAACTGGCAAACTGAGTTACTTTGTTTTCATATTTCTTTCAAACAACAATGCTGAAGGCAACCCCACTTGTGGTGTCTGAGTCACCAATATGACCAAGCTGTACCAGCAACATTTCTGTCAAAATTCCACTGCATCTAAGTAAAAGTACAAGCCCATCTGATTGTATCTTTTGGTATAATTACACTTACGTATTTCCATACTGAAATGTGTACAGCCAGTTCTGCTATGATGTTTACTCTGATAATAAGAATTTATTTCAACCAGACCTATACATCAGGGAACAAGCTCAGCATAATGACTTCTCATTTGCTCCCGCATGACTTTTGCTGCAAGAAACACTAGGTGAACAGGAAAAACTGCAGCCTGCTGAACAGAGTCACATAGGTACACTAAACACACAGGTACAAACCTTCAGATAACTCCAAAACAAAGAAAACAAAAAACCCCAAACCCAATGCTGTCAAGTTGATCCCAACCCACGGAGACCCTACAGGACAAAGCAGAACTGCCCCCTAGTTTCCAAGGAGCACCCGGTGGATTTGAACCACTGACCTTGTGGTTGACAGTCATAGCACTTAACCACTACACCACCAGCATTTCCCTTCGGAAGACAGTAACATACTTTACATCTGGTGTTACAATATGTCATGTGATTTCAGGTAACTTTCCCCCTTCTGCTACTTCACAGTAACTCACAAACTACAAGGCTCACTTTCACAAGCAAACTTTTCAAGGTAAAATGATATATTTATTGTAGCACTCAGTATTCCTTAACCGTTTAACATGTAAAACTGCTATTGTTTTCATCAGGTTCTTTTTCAAAAATGTGTTGATGAAGTTGCAGTTTTGTGGTTCTAATCCATTTTTTCAACTGTGCAATTTTGCAGTGATTTTGAGGAATTCATGTGACACCACAGCACCACTATTATTTATAGGTTATTTTTATTTCTACTTTATTACAGGCAGAGGAGTGCACAGATTTTTTTTAAATTAGCTTGCAAGGTGGTTCTATCATTTATTAAGCCAAATTTATCTTTTATGGATCATGCTGTCAGTATATCAAAAACTTACTGGCCAATGAGTTATTTTCTATTTGCTTCACCTGTCATTTACTCTCTTTTTTGAACATTTTTAATAATTCCATTTTATCTCCTCTTCTAGCTTTTTATATCTTTCTTTGGTCATTATTCAAAGACAATAAACATCTTCAATTAACTGGCCTACTTTTAAATATCATCATGTAACATAAGGATCTTAACAGAAGTCACCGAGTGATACAGTTAACATACTGGGCTGCTAACCAAAACACTCAAGATTCAAGACCACCCAGAGGTGTCTTGGAAGAAAGGCCTGGTGATCTACTTCTGAAAAATCACCCATTAAAAAACACAGCGGGAAGCGATGAGTCAAAAGAAACTCAATTACAACTGATTTCTTTTGGTTTCAGGGCCTCACAGTGGAATATATCCAAAACATTTCTCCAATCCTTGGGAAATTGTCTTGCTCTCTACTTTTACAAGAAATTAACACACAATATGTTTACATTTACTTTTACTTCTACTTTTGCTTACACAGGTTTTTTTTTTTTTCATAATTAAAGAAAAAAAAATCTTACCCTGATTTCATTTCTGGCAACCTCCACTGGTTGAAGACCCAAATTTCAGTCTGATTATTAAACCTTTCTGTTGGAAGAACTTCTAACATTTCTTACTGAGTACATCTGCTGGCAGTGAATTCACTAAACTTCTATTTCTGTTTCATTTTTCAAAGAGATTTTCAGTGCTTACAAACTTCTGGGTGGACAGTTTTTTCTTTTCAGTACTTTAAAGGAGTCACTATCATCGTCTTGACTGCATGATACCTCTGTATGTATTGTTTCTCTTTTCTTTGGCTGCCTTCAAGATTTCTGTCTATTGTTTTCATCAGTCTGATTATGATACACCTAGGTGTATTTTGTTTTGAGGGGCAGATTCTGCTTGATATTCTTGGATCTGTGATTTGATGTCTGACATTAATTTTTGGAAAGTTCTCTGCCAGATGTATTTAAATATTTCTTCTACTCTATTATTTCTTCTAGGACTCCAATTACACACATATTAAAAAGTGAAATATTGTCCTCTAGCTTTTGGATATTGATTTATTGATTTCTTGGTTGTATGGAATCTACCGATAATCTCAGCATTCTACATCTCTACTGCATTTTTCCTTATTAGCATTTGTTTGGTTTTTATACTTCCTATCTGTCAAACGCATCGACTTGGTTAGGCCATGATTTCCAAAACTGTGTAGTTGTCCTCCATTTTTTTATTTTCTTACGTGTTGTAAGTTGTAATATCTGCCTATCACTAAAGAGGACAATGGTAGGACACGACACCTTTGCTCTGGTCACATCCTTGATTCCACATAAAGGGAGTTCCCCTGGGGTGTGGGTGGCACTACCTTTTATCTTACAACAGATAAAAGGAAAAGGAAGCAAGGTGAGATCTGGGGACCTCCTACCACCAAGAAAGCATGCTGAGATGTGCATGACCTTCGGACCCGGGGCTCCTGCACAGAGAAGCTTCCACTATAGGGGAAGATTGAGAATAAAGTCCTTTCTCCAGAGCTGACTGAGAAAGCCTATGGCTGACACCCTGAATTCAGATTTCTAGCCTACGAGGCTGTGAGACAATGAGCTTCTTGCATGTGAAAGCCATCCACTTGTGATTATTTCTGTTCTAGTGGCACTAGATAACTGAGATGAACATCTCTCTGTTAAAACTGCCCACCTGATCTTGCATGTTGTCCACCTTTTCTCTCAGACATTTATTACATTAACAGTCATTATTTTAAATTTCTTTCCCGACATCAGCATCTATGTCAATTTTAAAATGAACCTAGAATCTGAAGATTGCCTTCTCTTTGGAGTATGTTTTTTCTTGCCTTTTATATGCTTTGCCTTGCAATTTTTTGTTGAACGTTGAACATGTACAGGACAGTAAGAACGGAAGCAAGTAACTTTTATGACTGGAAATGGGCATGTTTTCTTTGCTAGGCTTTTAGTGTCAGGCTTTGTTAATCTAATTAGGATGTGGGCTGGGTTTTCGAGTTGTTGGTGCTCTGTTTATCCTCAGTGTACCACAGGCTTCAAAGACCTGCAGAAACAACTTCAGTCTATTGTAAAGGATGGTTTTCTCCAGCAGTATCTGTCTGATGCCTTGGGCCCTGCTCCCAGGTCTCTGCATTATCCTTTCCCTTCCTTGTCCCTCTCCAGCAGCAATCCGCTGTTACTCCAAGCTTCTTAGCAAGGTTGCAGGAAGTCAGGGGGTACAATCTGTTCAAACTAAAACTCAATTTTAAGCATACGTTGTGTTCCTGGGTCTGAAGAATGCAGCCTTGCTGATTCTCCTGACTTCTACTACAGTTTTGAGCTCAGTGCCCTCCCCCAAAGCAAGATTCTTTCCCTTTCCCTTCTCTTCCCCTACCTTAATGAATATTCATCAAAACGGCCAGCAGTGATGCCTTCATTCCACAGGTTGACTTTTTTAATTCCATAGAAAAGACAGAAGGGAAGAATCAGTGCAGTTTCTTGCCTCTCCTAAACCTCTGCTGCTGTTCCCCTCTTGGGTATGCAACACAACACACAGGGCTCTTTCTGATCTTTTCAGTGTTTGTAAATAAAGAGCCTGCAGGATCCCTAAATTTCTGTGGGTTGCATGGGTTTCACATTGCCCTACTGACAAGCACTCAGCTTCACCAAGCTGTCATTCTAGCTGAACTCTTACCAGCATCTGGTTATATCTAACACTGGGTGTTCTCATCTTCCATCTCTGCAGGTGTTGTCTCTCCTTCAATTCTATCAGTGATTTACTTCGCAATCTCCACTCTTTAACAAGTTCTACAGGTCATGAATTAAGTCCAGTACATTTTTCTTAACAGTGTGAACACAGCTTTTCTCAGTATTCTTGGTCCTAGTACCAAAGCTAGAAAATGGTTCTACCACCTATAAAGTATTTCAGGAGAGTAAAGAGGTATTACAAAATATTACAAAAAGGGAGCTTTTGGGGGTCTGACAGAGCTGAGAAAAACTCACCTGAAGGACCTATTAAAACAACTCCCTGTCAACCATGTCAAATGCTAGAGTCAACACTCAGCCCTAAAACTATGCTCGAGTTTATCTACACAGCCTTACTTGTATTTCACTAATTTTAAGTACCTCAATTAGAGAAGCGGAGGATACTCATATGTAACTGACACCTCAAATTCTCCTGTGTCAACAGATCTCGATGAGCATTAGAGCTATATTAAACCAGATACTTTTTTTAATCTCAGTCCTAATTTAGTTATTTATTAAAAACCAGACTCCACTATCAACTTTCTTACAAATTTAATAAAAATGCTGGTATTGTTACAGTCCATCTAGGTAACCAACTTCTATTTGTGGATAAAATTCAGTTCTTACAATTAACTCTTTCATGCCTTCTTGGCAACTGGTTTTCACTGCCGATGTGCACAGTTTATTTGCTACTGTCTCTTTGCTAAAAAATAAGGATATCCACAGACCCCCAGTAGAATATATAAATGGTGGTATTTTCCACGGGAAAGCCTGGGGATATAGTGGTTAAGTGCTACAGCTGCTAACCACAACGGGGGCACTTCGACTCCACCAGGTGCTCCCTGGAACCTTTATGGGGTAATTAGACTCTGTCCTATAGGGTTGTTATGAGTCACAACCAACTTGATGGCAGTGGGTTTGGTTCCTTTTGGTTGGTATCTTCCATGAACCAGATTCTAGCCTTAAAATGCCTCACATTACTACCTCTTAATAACCCTCCAACTTCTCTTTTCCTCCCTTAATATGCTCTACTTCCTGTTTTCAAACTAGGAATGTTATTTTCTAAACAAGACTTAGTTATCAAAATACCCTGTAATATTAATAACGTAAACCAAGTTTAACAGATAGCCACTTAAATACTATTTCGTAACACATTTCAAACATTAACTGGGTTTTATCCTATATGCTAACTTAAACAACAAACGACTTTCCAGAAGCCCAACAATTGTGAAATCATGTCTTTCTGGCACACCAAGTCTCTAAATTTCCTTTTTCTTTCTTTAAAAAGGATATGTACTGCTTCCTAATCCCATAGGCTTCTTGCCTACTGCTAATATATTACACAAAACATGCCCATCGGGTGTAAGTTTTCCAAACTCTCCTAACAGTACTTTTAAACCTAGAAATTTACCAAGTCCATAAAGAAAATACATTAGGAAAGACAATCACTGAGGCAGGTTCTGAAGAAACACTTTCAAATTTTCCTCTTCTTCAAAAATACTACACTACAAGCAGCTCAAAATAACCCTGCAGTATAAAGACCTTAACACAGGAGGCAACAACATTACCAGATATAAGCAGCCCTGGCGGGGCGCAGAAGTGGAGGAGAGGATTGGGGGGTGGAGAATCGGGGGGTGTGGATGGGGGTGGGTTTAAGGGAAGAGAGATGGGAAGTGAGAAACGGATTTCGGGAAACCACTACCGCCACATTTCGGGGTAGATTTTTACCCCTCCAACCCGCCAAGCAACGGATAAAGGAAACAATCTCAAGAGTAGCTGACTGAACAGCCTACGTGAGGAAACAACTTTTAAGGGGAAGGCTGTGTTGTAGTAACACTCTCAAATACGCTTTGAACAGCCACTTCACGGAACTTGTCTAAATCCTACTTCACCCACTCCACTGGGCCCCTTCAAAAGTAAAAACCGCAGCAGCTGAGCAAAAGCGACCGTGAACAGCTACTCTGCAGGAAGGAGAAGCCAGGCAGCGGAGCTTAATGTGGGGAGAGAGAGAGGGAAAGAAGCGACGATGCGAGTGCTCCCCATTTTGCAACAAAACGAAACCAAGCTAAAGAAAGAAACGCAAAGTCCAAGCGAGACGTGGAGGGAAAGTGGGCTGTCGATCTAGACAAACAAGAGTTACAGGCTCTCAGCGAGTATGGTGCTCGGACCCGGAGGCTGGAAGGGAATCCCGAGGGCGGAGCCCAGGAGCCGAGCGAGGAGTGTGCGGGATGGGGATGTGCTAAGGAGCGTGGAGGGCCGTAGCGAGCGGAAAACAAGGCAAAAAGAGGGGTGACGCCGAACAAGGCAGAGAGGTGGGCGGATGTCACTCGTAGGAGGGAGGGGGGTCCAAGGGAAGAACCAGACCAGCAGCCAGTGGGGAGGGTAATCTGCCTCCCTTAGCAGTTGCAGTCAGCGGCGGCCAAGACACAACCCCTCCTTTACCCAGCCCTGAGCCCTCCAGCCCCCGCGGCGTGGGGAGCGGGGAAGCAGAGCCCCAGAGTCCCGTGCCCAGAGCAGCCTTTACCTTCGCGGGAGGCTGGAGAGGCTCCAGCTCGAGCTCCTCCCGCCGCCGGCTCTGCGTCCTGAGAGGAATGAGGCGCCCTCTGGCCTCCTACCCTTCACCCACTATTCCCTTACCCCCGCCGGGGCCCTGTAACTCCGCTGCCCCGGGTTCCTGGTGCCGCGGCGGCGCTCCCTCCCCGCCCCCTCTACCTCCTCCCTCTGCCTCTCAGAGGCTCACTCTGGAGGCCGCCATTTTCGTTCAGGCTGAGAGCGACCAATGCGCCTGCGCTGGCACCGCCCAGGTTGTCATGAGACCCAGTCAGCTGACTTCAAGCCTTCCGCCTTCGGCCCCGCCCCACCCCCAATCGGTCTCCTTTGCTTCCTTTCCTAAAAATTCCGCGTGTCGCCAGCGCGCCTCGCCTCCCTGAGGCAGTTACGCGTGCGCAGACAGATGAGGTTAGCGGTAAGGTCCAGAGTTCACGCAAAGCGGGAAGAAGCCCCGCCCCTTCACGCGTGCTGAGAATGGCACGCCCCGGGGCGTGTGTGAGGGTGCCGCGCCTCTCGGCACGTGCCTTTGAATTCGGGGGCCTGCTGGGTTCAGCTTGGTGACTGGACTCCTGAAACCCAGAAGTCTTATTTCAAAGAAGTCGTCCCAGCCTGCACCTAAGATCCCGTGCCTTGGAAGCTTTCGCGTTGTAGTCTGAAACCACTGCCCACGAAACCACTGCCCACCATCTGGATTGGCAAAATGACAAGCGAGCAGATTCACTTGCTTTGGAGATTTTCAGTACCGGCTGAAAACGGTTTAAAGAAGCCTGAGTGCGTGGCATGGCCCAGAGTTTTGGAGACAGGGGCAGCTCTTTGGAGGCGGAAGTGTCTCATTGATAATACTGATAGCTCCCATTTATTGTCTGATGACTTGTCAAGCAGTTTACTTACATTACTTAGCCTTAAGACTCTTAACCATCGTTGTTCTGCGGATGCAGTAAAATCAATTCCACGGTATTGGGAATTCTGGTGACACAGGGATTAAGTGCTCAGCTGCTAACCAACGAATAGATCAGTGGCTTGAACTCACCGGAGAAAGATAATGGCAGTCTGCTTATGTAAAAATTACAGCTTTTTAAGCCCTACAGGGCAGTTCTACTCTGTCCACTTTGTCTTACAGAGTTACTGTGAGTCAGAATCCTCTCCACAGCAGTGATTTTTTTTCTTCTTTTGGCTATGGTAGTCACTATGATTTGGAATCCACTCCATGGCAGTGGGTTTTGTGTTTGGTTTTAGTGGACTTGATGTTTGAACCGAAGCAGTCTGACCTCAGAACCTGTGTACCCACTACCACCTGTTTGAATCTACATAGGAGTTACAGGAGGAAGGACAGGACAGCAAAACACGGAATACTGAGACTAGAACAAGGATTTACCTGAGAACTGTGTTCACCTGTGGGTAAAAGTTTAATTAAGCAAGGTCAGCCTGTATTCTTGGACCTGAACTCTAAGGACCACAGTTCAAAAAATAAGTGCTTCTCCTGCAGACTTTAAAGGGTAGATGATATAGGGTGACTTGCAGGGAGAGTTTATTTTATGAGGGCTAAAAGTCTCTGATGCCAGGGTTTAGTGCTCACTAAACCCTGAAATCATGATTTCTTGGGAGTCAATTCAGTGGTTGACTTGTTTTAGAAATGGTGGCTGCAGGAGGAAAGAAGCAGACTTTGTTCTTCCTGATTCTGCTTCTTGACTCCATCGACCTTTTGCCCTACCAGGAGGCAGAATAAGACTGCATTTATCTCTACAGTAGACATTCCTGTACCGCAGCAGTAAGATAAGGTGCATGGAAGGGGAGGTACCAGGAATAGCTATGTGTAGGAAGACAGGACGAGAAAGTGAGTGGGAAGAGAAAAGAAGGAACAAGAAACAGGGGGACTCAGCTAAGAGGCAGTTTTTTGCTCATCTCATGGAAACAGAAACTTGTGTTTATATGTCATTTATAGGTTACAAAATCTTCTGATAATCCTAGGAAATATAGCTGTGGTTTATATTGTTTCCAGTTTCCCAGGGAGTCCAAGAGAGTTGCCCAGTGTGACTCATTTGTAAAGGCAGCCAAGATTCAGTCTCAAGGTTTTTAACATTGAGAGCAATGAACTATTAAATCTGCACTTTGTCTCCATTTGGGACAGATAAAATAGACTCTCAGAGCAGAAGCCTTGGACGTCATGGACTGCATTCCCTTCCTCTCAAGCCATTTTTTTCACTGCATTTTTAGAAACTGATTTCTTTGTATTCAGCCAAACTGCCTTCTCTTTCACACGTAGTTTTTTTATCCCCCTTCTCTTCCTCTGCGTGGCATTCCTTTGAGTGCCTGCCAGTACAACTACTCATACCACTCCTTCTGCCCTCTTTATCCCTGTAACTATTGCAGCCACAGCTTTCTTCTTCACAAGTCATATTCCTTGTGCTTTCAGCTGCTGCTCACAAGATGGGGTTTCAAACCTTTGCCAACTTCTGTTATTGCTGAGTGCTATCCAGCTGATTCCAACTCACAGTGAACCTATAGGTCATATTAGAACTTCCCCATGGGGTTTGGTTGCTCCTTCTGGAAGTTAGTACCCCTCTTAAAACTGTAGAGCTGAGCATAGGAGTCAGGTGGTAGCAGGACTTGTCTTCATTTTCCTTGTTCTGTTAAACCATTTTGTCCCCCTCTCTTTTTATGGACTTTGACAAAGTAGGATCCTCAGACTTCTTTTCCTAAATTTATCTTTTTCTTTTTGAAGTATTTTTGTTGTTGTACATTAGATGAAGGTATACAGAGCAAACTAGTTTCTCATTAAAGAACGCACATATTGTTTAGTGACATTGGTTGCCAACCCCACAACATGTCAACACTTTCCCCTTCTTGACTTTGGGTTCCTCATAACCATCCTTCTTTTCCCCTTCAGCCTCCTCATCCTTGCCTCTGGGTTGGTGTGCCTACTTAGCCTTGTCTTATGGACCTATATAGTCTTTGGCTGAGGGTTGACCCTCCGGAGTGACTTCTCTACTGAGCTATAAGGGTGTCCAGAGCCCATGCCCTCAGGATTTCTCCAGTCTCTGTGAGACCACTAAGTCTGGTCTTCCCTAACTCCATTTCTTTTTCTTTTTCAGTGAGTTAGAATTTTGTTCTACATTTTTCTCAATCTCTGTCCAGCGCCCACTTTTGTGATCACTGTCAGAACAGTTGGTGGTAATAGCCGGGCACAGCTAGTTGTGCAGAACTCATGATAATCTGTGAAGCAGCTCACATGTGTGAATATGGAGGGCATTATACTGATTGAAACAAATCAATTAAAAAGGACAAATATTGTGTGAGACCACTACTATCGTGAAGCGTTTTACATACAGAAACAATCCTTGATGGCTATGAGGAAGGGGAGGGGTAGGAAGGAGAAAACACTAAACAAGCAATAGATAAGTGGCAACTGGTGAAGAATAAGACAGTTCACAATATTGGGGAAGCCAGCACAACTTGTCCAAGGGAAAGTCTTAGAAGCTCAGTAGACACATCCAAACACATCCAGTTACTGGGTTATGGGCTATGGGGGCCTTGTCTTGGGGAACATTTAACTCCATTCTTAAAAGATTGTGAATGGCTGTCTAAGAAACTCTACTAGTCTCACCCCATCTGGAGCTAGGGAGAATGAAGAAGACCAAAGACACAAGGGAAAGATTAGTCCAAAGGACTAATAGATGTACCCTTTTTAGACTCGAAGTTCATGTAAGCTTTTTCTAACACTGTTTTCAGAAAAAGAGGAGCACCACAGAAAGTGCCCTTACAAATTTTATGATATATCCTAGTAGTATTTCATACCATTCAGACATCAATAGTTTTCAGCTTTTAGCATGGCCTAATTTGGCCTATGAGATAGGGGAGCTTTAAGATTTCACAGCATACATCAGACAGCCACATACTTGCTTATCAAATACCTTGCTGCTGCTAAGATAACATTTTCTTATATCAATATCCAAATCTGGAGTAAATTCCTAACAAGAACTGTATACCACTCAGCAATATTTAAACGACATTCCCTTTAAGTTTTCCAGTTAATTAGTGTTGCATGTCCAATACTGTTGTCCTTAGGTGCTGAGGAGTCAATTCTGATCATAGATAACTCAGTTACAGCAGAAGGAAACATTGGCTGGTCTCACACCATCCTCACAGTCATGCTGCGGTTGAATTCACTGTTTCAGCCGCTGTGTCAGTTCATCTCATTGAGGGTCTTCATCTTTTTCACTGACTCTGCTTTACCAAGCATGATGTCTTTCTCCAGGAACTGATCCCTCCAGACAATGTGTCCAAAGCATGTGAGATAAAATCTCCCTATCCTTGCTTCTAAGGAACATTCTGGCTGTACTACTTCCAAGACAGACTCGTTTGTTCTTCTGGCAGTCCATGGTACATACTTCACCAGGACAAGCCCCAGGTAGCTATTAAACTTCCCAAAAGTAACTTGGTAACATCATACATGAATATTAACAATTAAAAAAGACCTAGATTTTTGAACCACAAATCTAAAGCATGCACAATATTCATCTGCTGAAATATACTATCTGAGAAATGAGGAATCAAAATTTGACTGTAGCCACATAACCTAGAACCTCTGTCAGCTTGAGACCAGAAGAACTAGATGATGCCTGGCTACCGGCAGTGAACACCTTGGCAGTAAACACAGCAGAGGCTCCTTGCTGAGGAGGAAGGAGGAGAAAAGAGAAATACAAGACTCAAATGCTAGTAAAAAGACTAGACTTCATGGTCTGGCTGAGACTGGAGGGGCCCCAGAAGACATGCACGCACGCGCACGCGCACACACACACGCACACACACACACGCACGCACGCACGCACACACGCACGCACGCACGCACGCACGCACGCACATGCGTGCGCGCGTGCCCTAGACTCCTTTACTCAGAACTGAAACTATTCCAAAAGCTAACTCTTCAGACAAAGATTAGACTGGGCTGTAAGACATAACATGATGCTCATAAAGAGAGTACATCTTAGCTCAGGTAGATACTTAAGGCTAAATAGGCAGCTCCTGTCCAGAGGGGGCAGGAGAAGGCAAAAAGGGAGAGAAGCTGGTTGAATGGACACGTGACACCCGAATTGGAAAAGAGGAACATGCTGTCAATTATAGGTAGAATAACTAGGGTCACATAACTGTACATGTATAAATTTTTGTATGTGAAACTAACGTGAACTATAAACTTTCATTTAAAGCACAATTAAAAAAGAGAGATACAACTTGACCATAATTTTTATACACATACGCACACACACACACCTCCAAGAAACTTAACCATGAGGAGTGTCAAAGGGTCATTGACACCTAAATCAAGGTGAACGAGCATCCTCTAAAGCTATTAGATGTAGCAGAACCTGTTACTTCCCATTTACTTTTTCAAAAGCTCACATCGACTGGAAGGAAAAAAATGTCCATTCACTGATCTCAAATAATAACTTATTTACATTTACTTATATTCATCTGACAACACAAAACTTCATTCCACGACCCTCAGAAACCCTTGGAGCTCAGTAATGAAGCCACTCCAGAGATCTACCCTTCAGCCAAAGATTAGACAGGCCCATAAAATAAGACTATCAGGGCACATCATCCCAGGGGCCAGGACTAGAAGGCAGGAGGGGACAGGAAAGCCAGTAATAGGGAACCCAAGGTTGAGAAAGGAGAGCGTGGACATGTCATGGGCTTATTAACCAATGTCACAAAACAATATGTGTACTGTTTAATGAGAAACTAGTTTGTTCTGTAAAACCTTCATCTAAAGTAGAATTTTAAAAAATTCTTATTATTAAATTCTTACAATCACTGAGTATGTAAGGATGATATATAACTGTTGTTGCCATGTAAAACTCAATTTTGCTGAAAGAATGCAATGTTTCTTTTTTTTTTCTCTCAGGAACAGCAGTCAGTGATATAGCAGCCACCTACCTAGCATAAAGGAAAATAAAGCTAATAAAGGAAGTAGTAGTTCCAGCTCAGTTGGCTTAGAAAGTTCGTGATTTTCAGTCACACTGGGTGTTTTAGTCAGCTAGTGCTGCTCTAACAGAAGTGCCACAGACTGGAGGGTTTATTCTTACACTGTCCAGTAGTCTACAAGTCCAAATGCAGGATTTCCGCTCCGGGAGAAGGCTTTCCCCCTTGTCAGCACTGCGTCAGCCTTTGTCCAAGGAGTGTCTTGGGGCAGGAACCTCGGGTCTGAAGGTCACACTTTTCTTCCGGTGCTGCTTTCTCGATGGTGTGAGGTTCCCAATTCTCTGCTTGCTTCCCTTTCCTTTTATCTCTTGTAGGATGAAAGGATTAAGAGTGGGGCAAGCCATACTCCAGGAAAACTCTCTTTACAGTGGAGCAGGGAGGTAATCCTATGAAGGGATTTACAGTCCCACCCTAATCCTATAACATACAGCACAGGAAAAATCACAAAATATTGAGAATCATGGCCCAGCCACATGGCTACACCTATTTTGGGGGGGGACACAATTCAATCCATGACACTGTGGATTTTTTTAAATAATGAATCCATGTGAATCAAAATAAAAGATACCTATTAATAAATACAATTTGAAAAAATCACTAATATAAAAAAGTAATTCATATACCAGTTATTTAAGCTACCTCTAATGTCTTCTTTTTAATGTTGTAATTACTTTGTGTCTTTTACAAAAAACAACCTTTGTGAGTTGAAAACAAAACAGTATATGAAAGAAGAAACAATGGATTAGCTCTAACAACTAAGATGTCATTTTTTTTTTTCTTTATAGGAGTCCCTGGGCGGTACAAACAGTTAAGATGCCCAGCTGCTAACTGAAAGGTTGAATGTCTGGGTTCACCTACAGATGCCTCAGAAGAAAGGCTTGGCGATCTATTTCCAAAAAAATCAGCCATTGAAAACCCTACGGAGCATGGTTCCACTCTGACTCCCATGGTCACGTGAGTTAAAATCAACTCAGCAACAACTAGTTCTAGTTTTTTCCAATTTTAAATTGTCTCCAGGCAGTGGGGTGCCTGATGATGCCATGGTTAAGAGCTACAGCTGTTAACTAAAAGGACAGCAGTTAGAATCCACCAGCTCCTTGGAAACGCTGTTTTGCAATTCTGTTCTTAGAAATGACTCAACAGCAAAGGGTTTCTCTGAGCCTTGGTGGTTCAGTGGTTAAGCATGGCCTAGTAACCAACAGGTCAGTAGTTCAAAGTGACCAGGAGCTTCTTGAAAACCCTATGTAGTGGTTCTACTTGTCCCATAGGAGTACTGTAAGTTGAAATTGATGGCAATGGGTTTCAGGCCATGTAGTCACTTACTTGGGGACATGTATTTTTACTGATGTATTTGATCTACCTCGTAAGTGTTAAAACCCTCTTACCAGCCACTTAGCCTTTGAACCTCAGTTTCCTAATCAGTGAAATGAGAGTAATAATACATACCACCTACAGTTGTTTCAAGGGTTAAATAAGAGTCAGTATGTATTATCTAATATTGATGTACCAATGTTGTTTAATATTCTAAATGCACATAATTTTTAAAAACCCTACTGCCATTGAGTTGATTCCAACTTGTAGCAACTCTCTGAGTAGAGCTGCCCCATAGTTTCCAAGGAGGCGTGATGGATTCAAACTGCTGACCCTTAGGTTAGCAGATGAAGCACTTAACCACTGCACCACCAGCATTTCCAATGTACATAATAGAAGAATAAAAATCATAATGAACTTCAAAAATGGGATAAAGGGAGGGGAATGGTTTAAAGATGTCAAGCCCTCATCTTTCATTGTTGTTGTGAGGCATCTAGTTAATTCTGACTCATAGTGATCATATACAAGACAGGGCACAACTGTCCCACAGGTTGACCTAGACTGAAATCTCCAGGACAGCAGACTAGCAGGTCTTCTGTCTCATGTTGCTGCTGGCCAGCTCACATCACCAACCTTTAAGTTAGCAGCTAAGGATTCAATTCTTGCAGGACCAGCATTCTTTCCTTTTCATGATAAGTAGTAGTAAATTAATACTGTCTAAAAACTCAAGAAAGAAGGGCAGACGAAAACTATTTTTGGATCTCTTAGTAAGTACCACTCATGCCCCAGAAACATTAGCTTACTTCCTCCCTTCTTTGGGTGCCCTTTGCTTTCTTTCTCTGTAATTCTACAAGCAGACAGCCCACATTTGCAGTACTGATGGATTGCCCCATCAGCAATTTAAGCAAGTGCTTAGGGCACCTGCAGAGCAAGGATTCCCAAATGAAAGAAACTTTCTGCAAAACAAATGGGAAGTAAAAGCTTATATTGCATCTAATAGTTTTAGAGGATACTTGCTTACATCGATTTAGGTGTGAATAAGCCTTTGGCATTCTAGGAAGTTCTTCATGGTCAAGTTCCCCACCCTGAAACTTTTGAAAAATTTTCCAAGTAATGTTTTTCAAAAGCATCAAAATAATAATCATGGCGGAAATCAGAACTTTATGGGTCTTTCTTCACTTATTTCATGTGTTTGTTTTCTTTTGCATATGTATGTGAAAACTCCATAATCTTTTCAGTATCAAGGACCTCTGTGTGGAAATGCTGGTGATGTTGTAGTTAAGTATTATGGCTAAATGGTCCCAACTCAGCAGGAACGGATGCTCACTGAGGACCAAAATGACATGCGGTAAAGACAACCGAGAAGATGGAGAGACCCACAGGAGTGGGTGCCTACATCGACCTGGGACCGGAAGAACCAGATGGTGCCCGGCCACCACCAGCGACAGCCACGATGGAGCTCACAGAGAGGAGTCTCACTGGCAACACAAGAATAAAGAGGTGCATCATGAGATCTCCACTAAAAGACCTCAATTGATGGTCCAGCGGTTTTGGGGTTCCTCTGAGAGCATGGCCCCCGGCCCTGATGCTGCCCTTTCCCATAAATTATAACAAAAGTCCACTCTTTGGACAGGAATGGATTGGACTTGGCAAGGCAGAGTGACCATATATTGGAAGCACTTTATGGTTCTATACATCTATAGAATATCATCTTGCTGACCTCTGGCTGGAGGAAGGAGAGTGGACGGAGAGGAGGGGAAAGGAGACTGTTGGGAGGATGAGACATGTATGGAGCAGAGAGGAATCGTGTGCTGTCACTGGACAGGGAGAGCAGTGGAAGCTGCATGTAGGGGGGGCATGTAAATTTATATGTGAATGTACATTTTCACTCAGTTATATTAAATAAAAATTTTTTTTAAAAAAAGTATTATGGCTGCTAACCAAAAAGTCAACAGTTAAATCTACCAGGTGCTTCTTGGAAACTCTATGGAGCAGTTCTACTCAGCCCTATATAGTTGCTATGGGTTGGAATTGACTCAACAGCAAGGGGTTTGGGTATAATGATCTAAATCCAACTGAGTTGGGAAGATTTATTTTTTAAATCTGTGGGTATTCAGGTAACAGGATGATTTGTATTAACTTGTCAAAATACCAGTTTAAGATAGCCTTAAGAGATCAAAGGAGAGTTAAAAGAGAACAATATTGTGCACTGAGAATTCACCATGCACCCAGCACTTTGTGACAACCTGTTATTACTTAACCTCATTTGTAGATCAAGATAGGTAGCTGCCATAGACTCAGGTCTGACCAGTGACAACCTTATGGACAACAGAATTAAAAAATGCCCAGTGCTGCATTATGCTCACAATTAGCTGCTTGTTCAAATTGTGCTAACCCATCTCCCGAAGGGTCTCTCTCTCTCTCTTTCTCTCTCTCTCTTTCTCTCTCTCTCTTTCTGTCTCTCTCTGGCCCACTGCTTTACCAAACATGATGTTTCCTCTACTAATTGATCCCTTCTGATGATGTGCCCAAAGCAATCAAGTTGGACAGGGTTTTAGTTTCCTGGTACTGCTCTAGCAGAAATACTGTGAGTGGATGGCTTTAGCAGAGAAAAGTTTGTTCTTACACAGTCCAGTAGGCTATAAGTCTGAAATCAGAATGTCCACTCCATGCTTTCCCTCTTGGCTCTGAAAGAAGGTCCTTGTGTTGCATCAGTCTTTGGTCAGGGAGCATCTCAGCACAGGAACCTCGCGTTGGAAGGACTCACTCTACTCTTGGTGCTGTTTGCTTGATGGTACGAGGTTGCAGAGTCTATGTTTGTTTCCTTTTCATCTCTTGTAGGATAAAAGGATAAAGGGTGGTACAAGCCACACTCCAGGGAAACTCCCTTTACATTGGAGCTGGGAGGTGACCTTAGGGGTTTACAGTCCTGCCCCTATCCTCTGTAACATAATTCACTCTGTTAACCACGGGCAGAGATAGGATTCACAGCATAAGAAAACAATATGGAGGGAGGGCAATCACAGACTGCAGAGAATCCTGACCCAGCCAGATTACTACACATATTTTGGGGCGACACAATTCAATCCATGACAGACAGTGTTTTATTGTGACCCATAAGCTATTTGGAATACAGTGACAGCTTCTGGCATCGTAACGACAGGCAAGCCCCACAAGAACAGACAGACTGGTCGTGAAAAGTCACTTGTAGAGATGTATTCTTAGAAACCTAGAAATTTTTTCAAAAGTTTCAGGAGAGGAACTTGACTGTGAAGCACTTCTTGAATGCCAAAGGTTTATTCACACCTAAATCAAAGTGAGCAAGCATCCTCTAAAGCTATTAGATACAACATAAGCTTTTACTTCCCATTTATTTTGCAGAAAGTTTGTGACTTACCCAAAGCCTCCCAGTTAATCTAGTGACAGAGTTAACATCTGGACCCAGAACTGTTGGTTCTAAAGCTTGGAATATTCCGTAATCAGTGACTGTTGTTGTTAACAGATGAAATAGTACACTTTGAGTAAATGAAATAAACAAGCATATCTTCTTTTGGTTCCTCTTCTGTATTCTTAGAAACTTTAAAATGTTCTACTACGACCAGGAAGCATACTATGTAGTGGTTTCTGCTATCAGTAAATGCAGGGAAAAATGCACAGATGTTCTTAGGAGAACTGCAAAATACTAAAAAGCAGGAATTTCCATCTGAGAGAAAATGTGTGTATTAATAGTTGTGTAGAAGTTCTAGAGTTAATTTTTCCTGAGGGCCATTAATTCCCTGTTAAGGATTTTCCATCATGAAGAGGTTGAGTTGTATCAGCTTCCTGTTTTATGGCCTGATAAGAGACTTTTTTCAAAACTCACTTGAATAGCCTAGGAATTACAGAACTCTTTTAAAATTCAACACATCCCTAAATTTAATATCTTCCTTTTCCTTTTCCTGTGTAATCGTAGAAGAGATTTTTTTCTTCTGTAAATTTCATTAACTTTGTATGTCAGTGTGTAAATACTGGTTACTGGAAACATATGTAAGTATTAGAAAATCATGTTTGCCATAGAACATTATTATTTTATCTACCCTAAAAGAACATTTCAGGTTATTTCCAAATAGTAAGATGAAGTCATTTATTCCTAAGTTGAAATCTCTGTCAGTGACTAAATTGGTTCTAAAATGTGAATAAACCCAGGTTTAGCAAAAATGTCCCTAATGAATAGTTTAGGGAGAAATTTAAGAAAACAATGGCCTGATACCACCTTATCTCTAAGACAAGTGAAATGTAATAACTCATTATTGGTGGCTTCCAATATAATAAGTTATTTATTTGTTATTATGGCCAAAGTAGCTAATCAAAGATTTTAATCTTTAAAGAAATGTAGGTCATATATCATCTTATCTTATGTATATTTGTCAGTTAGTTACTTTGTGCCAAGTACTGTGCTAAGGGCTTTAATATGCCATCTCGTTTAATTTTCGTAACAGCCCATTTTAGAGATGAAAAGCTCAACACTTTAGGGAGGGTACTTAGCTTACCCTTAGCTTGTCCTGCCACTAGGAAGCCACTAAGCCTTTCAAACCAGGGCCATTGGATACCAAAGTCCATGCTCTAAGCCATACATTTCATTTAACACACAGGATGAACTAGTTATGGTTTCGTCTTTCCTTGATCATTTATGAGTCACTTCTGGTTATCGCTTAGCTAAAAATTTCTGTTAAGCCAAACCAAACCCACTGCCGTCAAGTTGATTGCAACTCATGGCAACCTGACAGCACAGAGTAGAATTGCTCCATAGGGTCTCTCAGGAGTGCCTGCTGGATTTGAACTGCCGACCTTTTGGTTAGCAGATATAACACTTAACCACTATACCACCATGGTTTTCAAAAATTTATGTTAGAGGGTTTCAGAACAACTCTTTCACACTTGAGTGGTGTATTTTGTCAGAATAACGTAGAAGCCTACAACTTATGCTTTACTGTTACCAATATCAATTTTATAATAGTATGTTGTCTTTTTTATTAAAATGTTACCTAGAGAGAAATTATTTTCTCAAAAATGTTCAGTGTTTATGTGGATATGGGAATCCTGGTGGCACAGTGGTTAGAAGCTCAGCTGTAAACCAAAAAATCTCCAGTTCAAATCCACCAGTTGCTCCCTGGAAATACGTTACAGCAGTTCTACTCTGTCCTAATAGGGTCATTATGAGGCAGAATCAACTTGACAGCAATGGTCAATGTAACAGGGTAATGAGAACATAATTTTAAATTACAGAAAATGTAACTTAACTACTTCTGCAGATTCCCTCAACTTCCAGCCCATTTATGAAGCCTACATTAGGAATAAAAGAAATGGAAAATAAATAATGTTTCTAATTCAATAAAATCAATGACATAAAAACCAAAACCCACTGCCATGAAGTTGAGCCTGACTCACAGTGACCCTAGAGGTCAGAGGAGAACTGCCGCACAGAGTTTCCAAGGAACACCTGGAGGATTTGAACTGCCGATGTTTGGTTAGCAGACTTAGCGCTTAAACCACTAAGCCATCAGGGTTTCCAATCAATGACATGGGGGAGTGAAATTGCAAAATAATCCCAAATCAACTGAAATTAAACTGTGCAGGGTTGATACTGGTAGATTAGAGAAGTGTTTTAGTTATCCAGTGCTGCTATGATAGGAACACTGCGAGTGGGTGGTTTTAACAAACAGAATTTATTTTCTCACATTTTTGGAGGCTAGAAGACCAAATTCAGAGTACTGGCTGGAAGGGAAGGCTTTCTCCCTCAGTCAACTCCCAAGGAAGGTCCATGTCTGTGAGTTTCTGCTCTCAGGCGATCTTTATGAGGTTTGGCATCTTTCTTCCCCGTCTCTGCTTCTTGCCATTGCTTGTTTCATCTCTTTTATATCTCTAAAGAGATTGATTCAATATACACCCTAATCCTGCATTATTAACACAATGAATATAACCTGATCCTCATTGACATAATCTGCTCTTGCCTCATTAACATAACAAGCACAACCCATTCACAAATGGGATTATAACCATATACAGATGTTGGGATTTACAACATGTATTATGGGGGGACACAATTCAGTTCATAATAAGAGAATATTCACACACACACTCTCTCTCTCTCTCTCTCTCTCTCACACACACACACACACACACATGAGGTCCGACAATTAAGTCCACAAATTTAATTGTTCTAAGTGCTACATACCTATATCACTACGGTCACCTTCAAAGTACTCCCCTTGGGAAGCTACGGACTGATGCCAATGCCTAGTCTACCCTTCAAAGCAATTTTGGAACTCTTTCTAGAATAGTCATTGCACCCATTGGCATGGTGACAAATTCGCAAACTGAATTGTATAGTTGTCTCTTAGAGAGTTTTTAGCCAGTAAACAAATAACTGTGTTGGAACAGCCTCTCTGCTCACTTGATTCAGTCCCCAGTGACTTTTTTCTTTACCCGAAGATAAAGGAAATATTAAAAGGAAGACATTTTGATGATATACAGGACATCAAGCGTAATAGGACAACAGCTCTGACGGCCATTCCAGAAAAAGTTCCAAAATTGCTCTGAAGGCACTGGCATTGGTGCATAGTTTCCCAAGGAAAGTACTTTGAAAGTGACCATACTGACATTTAGCAATGAGGCATGTACCACCTTTTCTAGGATGAATTCGTGAACTTAATTGTCAGACCTCATATTTAAAGCAAAATGGCTATATCTGTGTGTTAATTTATTACATTACCAGCTGACTTGAACCCCAAATCTAAGTCTAGGTGTTATCAAGTGGATAAAGATATCAGGTCTTGGAAGCTGTTGACTCTTTTTCCTTAATTTCCCTGAGCTTCACTCCTTAAATTATTCAGCTGTTCTTTCATTTGGTAAAAGATATCTCAGGACAAGTGGGAAATCTAGCTTAATGTTTAGAACAGTCTCCTAGTATTTAAGAAATGAGCAGATGAATCTATGTTGGCAGTTAACAGTGACTCGTAAGCTCAAAGTATGAACAAGAATGACTTCTTTTATCTTCAAATATATTTATCTTCTCTCTCCTTGTTCTCTTTTCCATTTTTTTCTTTCTCTTCACATCTTATCACCCCTAATCTTAACCCAGGGACTTTCGTATGGAAAATGACCAACAGTCATTCAGCCATCAAAGTTAAAAAGACCATCCAGATAATTAATCTATCCATCAGTCAACATTTATTATAAAACATGCTGATTAATGTTTCTCATAATTTGTGTACACAATTTCAGATTAGAGTAGTTTTCATTGATAATATAGCTGTTCCCGGCTGCTATCCCTTCCTAGTGCTGCTTCTGAACACCAATTTTATTGTAGGTTTTCTAGAATTTAGCAAATTCAGTGCCACATACTAAGCAGGAGGAGGTACTATCTGGAATGTTCCAGAAGAAAGCCTGACTCCTTCTGATGGGTTTACCACCGGCCATCTCACAATGTCACAATCATCATTACTGTATGTCATGGATTGAATTGTGGTCCCCCAAGATCTGTAGCAATTTGGCTGGGCCATGATTCCTGGTATTGTGTGATATCCTTCCTGTTATAAATTCTGCTTCCATGACGTTGATGAGGGTAGATGGGCTGCAGTTGAGTTGGTGGGGCAGGATTTAATGTGTGGGATTGTATTGTGGCTTGGAGCAGCCTTTTGGGATGTAAAAGAAAGGGAGGCAAGCTGAGATTTGAGGACCTTAAACCACTGCAACGCTGTGCAGGAATCCTAGTATGTCCTTTAGAAAGGATCAGGATCCCTGTGCCTCAAAAGCTTCCAGTCCCAGGGAAGGCTGACGACAAGGACCTTCCTCCAGTGCCAGCAGAGAAAGCCTGCCCCTGGAGCTGTCACACTGAATTTGGACTTTCAGCTTACTCGACTGTGGCAAATACAATTTCTCTTTTTAAAGCCATCCATTTGTGGTACCTCTGTTAAAGCAGCACTAGATAACTAACACACAAGGCCATTACTCTTAACTCCCAGTGTCTCCGGGGAGCTCCGGGGGGCTCTCAAGCCACATACAAGTCAGACTGAGACGGTTAAACTTCAGTTCTGCTAGTTAAAGGGCCAGAGTGGAGGACCATGTTGTATCCCCGGACCTTGACAAGCTTCTGAGTCAGCTTACTGGATTTGACCTCGAAACATTGACTGCAGTGGTCATGAAGGATCAGCACAGTTTTAAGAATCCATTAATCAAAATTTCTGGTGAAGTGACAACTGTAAAAGAAATTTGTTGACAGTAGTTGAATATGCTCTGTGGAATGAGAAAGATGGACAAACTATTAGTTTTCACTATGAATTGTGAAATAACTATGAAGCGTATGTAGTAGGAAGCCTATAAATAGTTCTAATTCTGTCTGCCTATGAAACTAGTTTGCTATCAGAGCAGACAGCCTTCAAAGTTCTGATTTAGTTTCTTTTCCATCCTGCTTGCTGTTATCCCCTGTCTTCCTTGTGACCAGAACATGACTCTAACAGAAACTGTCTAGGATCATTAAAGCAAGCTGTTACAGAAGCTGGACTGTCTGTTGAGTCAGCCTTTGGCAAGAGAATAGAAGATTGTTCAGTGAAAGCTTTGATTTCATTTTGATTTGGCAACAAACAATAGCAGCACACTGGCTTGGCTGACAAAAAGAGCAAAGAAAACAAACGAATACCTTTTGCTGACATTTCTATTTCGAGTACAAAACAGGCAGGGCTTTTATCCCTTTCCTGACAACAGGAATCTTCTTCAGTAGCCAAACTGAGATCATGGTTTACCTTTCTGATAGCGAAGACTTAAAACTAAAATCCATGAATACTTTTCTTTCTTCTAGCCCTTCCTTTCCTTTCCTCTTCTGTTCTAGACCCTCCTCGCTTCCCACTCGATATTCTACATACGTTGTCTGCTCAATACAACTGCTTTCTTTATAAGCCAGACTACTTAGAAAGATATTTTCTGCTTCATGTGGCCATCAGCAGTGTTCTGGCTTATAATTCAGAGCTGATATTGCTGATAAAAGGAATATTCGCCTTCTCTAAGTAAGTCACTTTGCTCTTATCTATTATATTTTTGATGTACATATTTTCACAAACTGCTACTCACGGCCTTCTACATGAAAGAGAGTCTGGACTCAAAATCAAAGGACAAAAGTCTTCTTTCTGCCTTTGTACTATCTCTGGCAAAGCTTCCAGCACCCTAGGTAAGAGATTTTCTCTTGAGAATAAAAACAAACAAAAAATCCATTGTCACTGAATCAATTCTAACTCATAGCAGCCCTATAGGAAAGAATAGAATGGCCTCATAGAGTTTTTGAGGAGCATGTTTTAGTTATGTAATGCTACTATCACAGAGACATCACAGTGTATAGCTGTTAAAAGAGAAATTTATTTTGTCACTGTCCAGTAGGCTCAAGTCCAAATCCAGGGCATCAGCAGCAGGGGAAGGCTTTTTCTGTTGGCTCTAGAGGAAGGACTTTGTCATCAACCTTCTCTTGGCCTGGGAGCTTCTGAGGCAAAGGGACCTCAAGTCCTTTCCAAAGGACATGGTATGCTCCAAGCACTGCTCCTTGGTGGTATGACATACCCTACTTTCTGCTTGCTTCCCTTTCCTTTATATCCCAGAGATTGCCTCAAGGCACAGTGCAGTCTTACACATTGAGTCCTGCCCCACCGACACAACTGCCCCCGATCTTCTCTCATCAACGTCATAGAGGCAGGATTTACAACATACAGGCACGTTACACAAATGCCAAGAATCATGGCCTAGTCAAATTGCTACACATAGTTTTTGGGGGGACACAATTCAATCCATGACAGAGCGCCTAGTGGATTTCAACTTAACCACTAAATGACCAGAATTTCCTCCAAAGAATAAGAGGTTATCAGTTTCTTGTTTTGGGGTAAAGTGTTGTGATAACCCCTCACAGAGGGCACAACATCAGTGTTATCACACTTTGTAGTTCTTAGAATGATGTCTCTTCTAGACCAGCTGTGGCCTTACTTAAAGTAGAGAAATAAGCTGGTCTGAAGGCTTCGAGCATTGTGGTCTCCGGGAACATGTAGTTCAATTGGCATAACGTAGTTTATAAAGAACACGTTCTGCATTCTACTTTGGTGAATAGTGTCTGGTGTCTTAAAGCCTGTGAGCGGCCATCTAGGATACTCCACTGGTCTTACTGCTTCAGGAGCGAGGAAGAATGAAGAAAATCAAAGACACAGGGAAAGATTAGTCCAAAGGATGAATGGACCACATCTACAATGGCCTGCACCAGACTGAGTCCGGTACAGTTAGATGGTGCCTGGCTACCTCTGGTGACTACTCTGACAGGGATCACAGCAGAGGGTCCCAAACAGAGCTGGGTAAATAGAGAAGAAAATCCCAACTCCAAAATAAAGATCAGACTTGCTAGCCTGACAGAGACTGGAGAAATCCTGAGAGTATGACCTCTGGACACCTTTTCAGCTCAGTTAGGAAGTGCCTCCTGAGGGTCACCCATCAGCCAAAGTTGATACAGGCCTGTAAAACAAAACAAGACTAAAGGGGCATGCCAGCCCTGGGGCAAGGACTAGAAGGCAGAAGGGGTCAGGAAAACTGGTAATAAGGAATCCAAGATCCAGACGGGAGAGCGTTGACATGTCACAGGGTTGTCAACCAGTGTCATAATACATGTACTGTTTAATGGGAAACTAATTTGTTATATAAACTTTCATCTGAAGTACAATAAAAAAAGGCTTTTAAAAGTCACAGAACATGTGTAATTTAAAATGTTAACCTATTTCATGTATATTCCCTTCTCAGTGCTCCTTAAAACAATCTGAGGTGGTTGAGTACAGGCACTTAAATGCTATAGACAGAGTTATCAAGGAATTAATTTCGTCTGGGTTCAAACTGAAATCAGATCACAGCTTTGATTTAAAAAGAAAAAGAAATAGGACACTGTCATGGGTCGATTTTGTTCCCTTAAAAAATATGTAACAATTTGGCCCTGCCGTAATTCCTGGTATTGTGTGATATTGCTCCAGGTTGGAATTCCTGTTTCTATGATGTTAACGAGGCTGAACGGGCAGCAGTTGTGTCGGCAGAGCAATAGTCAATGTGTAAGTTTGTTTTGTGCAGTGAGGTGGTCTCTAGGGCTATAAAGGGAGAAATCTGGCAGAGAGAATCGGGAACTGGCACCATAGAGAAAGCACCAGGAGAAGAGCATCATACCTGAGGTTCCTGCACCAAGGTGTTTCCTGCACAAAGACTGATGCAACCCAAGGACTGTCTTCCCAGGCTGACAAGAGGGAAAGCCTTCCCTTGGAGCAGACATCCTGATTTTGGACTTGCAGCCTACTGTGTAGGAATAAACTTTCCTTTGTTAAAGCCATCCACTGTGTGGTATCTCTGCTACAGCAGCGCTAGCTGACTGAAACAGACTATCTCTTGCCCCTAATGAACAAAGAACACAGTCACAGTCCACACGTCGCTTGAGAGAGAGAAAACGAGGCAGAATGAGCGAGAGAAAGAAGAAACCAAAACACTATGAGAATTCACCCTGATGTGAGCTTCCTTGTCCGTGTTGCCGTTGATGCTGGAGTTTTTCAAGTCCACTGAGTCGTTCATTTCAAACCTTTTCTGTAGTGAGGAGCCATCTCCCAGTCTTGTCCTTCCCACCAGCAGCTGGCAGAGATGGTCTCTGATAGTTGTCAGGGGACTGCTAGATGGAGCATTAGCTGTGGCTTCTCCTGCACGTAGTTGGAGAGCCCAGATTTCCACAGAAATGATGTTTGAGGGCTTATTTATCAAATCCTAAGATGTTCACCACAGCTGTGTCATGGATTGATTTTTTTTCCTCTAAAAAATTCTGTAACAATTTGGCTGTGCTGTAATTCCTGGACGTTTTGAGCAGAGAAATAGTGACAATTTATTAATTAATAGTTAATAAATTAATAATAATTAATAATTAATAAATTCTATCTTTGCATTTTTGTTAACCATTCTTGCATTTTATCTTTCATCCTGAAAGAACCAGAATGGGAGGGGGAGCTAGTCAATTATTGTTCTCTGCTTTGTATATCAATTTTTAAAGTTGTAATGAAACCATTTCTATAAATGCTTTGTATAAAGTTTAAGATCAACTGCTTTTAAGTTTGAGCTGTTGTGTCAACATCTCATCTATGCAACTTATAATAAATAGCCTTATGATCTTAAACAACTTAATCTCTCTATGCCTCAGTTTCTTCATCTTAAAATGTGATAAAATAATATTAGTTGCTGGATTAGTTCTGACTCATGGCAGCACCACATGTGACAGAGTAGAAGTGTGTCCCACAAAGTTTTTAGTGGCTAATTTTTCAGAAGAAGACTCCAGGCGATTCTTTTGAGGCAACTCTGGGTAGATGGTAACTTCTGTCCTTTCAGTAAGCAGCCCAGTACATCAGCGGCTTGCACCACCCAAGGACTTCAAGTATATATTTACATATAGCTATTCATTTGTTGGGAAACCCTGGTGGCATAGTGGGTCAAGTGCTATGTCTGCTAACCAAAATGTTGGCAGTTCAAATCCACCAGTTGCATCTTGAAAGTTTTGTGGGGCAGTTCTACTCTGACCTATAGAGTTGCTATGAGTCAGAATTCACTCAGTGGCAGTGGGTTTGGTTTTTGGTTTATTTATTGCTGATATTTGACACAAGTGGTAGCAAACCACACCTTCAATATCTTATGTTTCTAACTGGCAATAAAACCCACCGCCATCAGTTTGGTTCTGATTATATAGGCCAGGGTAGAACTACCCCATAAAGTTTCCAAGGAGCGCCTGGTGGATTTGAACTACTGACCTTTTGATTAGCAAATGTGGCACTTAGCCACCAGGGTTTCCAAACTAACAATATCTCTTGAAACTTATTCTATATGATTTGCCTCATTTTTTGTGAAGTATGCAAAGGATTTCACTGTATGGAAGAACACATACATGCTTTATCTTACTTAATCTTCACAACAATCTCAGGAGAGAAAGGGTGTTACTAGTTCTTATTTTATATGTAAGAAGACTTGCTTTAGATCAGATGAGTAGGTGGATCTAGGAATTGGACTACTACTTGATCCTAGCATTATTAACATTTCACCTTATACGTGAAATACATTTTTAGAAAAGTTTAAAATTTTAACTGTCACTGACTAATGATTTTTTCTTCCTTGTTTCTTTAATTTTGACTGTGTCTGTGTCTGCATGAGGATGATAAAAAAAAGTAATAAGTTGAAATATATGATGTCTAAGGTAACTGATGAGTCGGATCCGAATCGACGGCACTTGGCTTTGGCAAGGTAACTGAGATTTCACTTTTACGAAAGTTCTATATTACTGCATAAAATTGTAATACTTTTGCTTATTTTTGAAGTGTTATCTATTTAATTTTTTTCCCAGTGTAGCTTTATATGCTTAATCATTTTGCCTAAAATAACTTGTCTAAACAACAGAATATGGTAAGAGGAAAAGTCAACAACTGGCATTGAAATTGGCAATAAGCTATTTACAATGATCAGCTGACCTATGAGTTCGTTGAAGAGATTAGATGGGTTCGTTAAAGAGATCAGATATAATCATTGCTTCTACAGTCAAGAAAGGAATCAGTTCTGTGGTTGTATTTCTTATCACTTCCATTATGTCAAATAAAGAATTTTGCTGGGTGTAGGGAGAGGAAGAGGGACTAAAATAAACAATTTCCTAGGAGCTCAATTTTCCTGTTAAACATTCATTTTCAATATTTCTCAAACACTATATCTCTCAATTTCTCTTAGTTAATGTTGATATATTGAAAATAAAGCAATGAACAAAGGAATACCTAAAAACAACCCTTCCGTTTGACTTTTAAAATTGCAAAACTAATTTGTTCATTGTAACACAGTTAACAATACCGAGATAAACAAAAACTGACAATTGAGCTCATAAACTCATCCTAGAAAAAGTGCTGCATATCTCATTGCTGAATGTCACTACAATCACCTTTGAATTCCTCCCCTTTGGAAGCTATGCACCAACAGCAGAGCCTAGTTCACCCTTCAAAGCAATTTTTGAACTCTTTTCCTGGGATGGCCCTCAGAGCTGTCACTGCATTGCCCTTGATGTCCTGAATGTCATCAAAATGTCTTCATTTCAATCTCCAGGTAAAGAAAGAAGTCACTAGGGGCCAGATCAGGTGAACAATAGGGTGTTCTAATACAGTTATTTGTTTACTGGTGAAAAACTCCCTCATAGATAACTATGCAGTGAAGTTCACAAACTTGCCACCTTGCCACCATGCACAATAGCCATTCCGGAAAGACTTCCAAAATGGCTTTGAAGGATGGACTGAGTGCTAGAGTTGGTGCATAACTTCCCAAGGGAAGTTTTTCGAAGGTGACGCTAGTGACATTCAGCTGTGAGGTATGTGGCACTTACAACAATTAAGTTTGTGGATGTAATTGTCAGACCCCGTCCACCATTCTCCATCATAGTGGCTGGTGTGTTCCAACTGTCAACCTTTCGGTTAGCCGGTGAACACTTAACCACTAAACCTTTAGGGCTTGGAGGAAGTGGGTAATGAGAGAGAAATAAAAAAATAAAAACTCCCAATGGATATCAATCACTAGTATAATTTCATTTGGGTGTAAGGGCTGGAGTCTGGGCATGACTTTGTTTTCACCACAGAGAAGAAAACACTCTGTAGGATCAAATACTAGGGAGAAGGAATACTGAATTATACTTTTGTTTACCCAAATCCACTACTTTCTCACTCTTCATATCAGAAGTTTCAAAAAGTCTGGGTAAAATCAGCAAATTCTTTTGCAACAGTATTTTAGAAAGAGGAATTATCTGCAGGTACAATTTGTTTCTTTCTGAAATATCCTTCAGAAAGTGTGTCCGTTAGACCAAAAGAATCAGCGTCATGTGGTGTGACGGTTAATTTTGTGTGTCAGCTTGGCTAGGGCATGGTTTCCGGTTGTTTGGTACAACACTATTCTAGTTGCTGTCTTAAAGTAATTACTTGTGGCTAAATCCTTTGGCTTGAAGTAAAGGAGATTCAGAGAGACTACCTTTCACAATGTGGGCTGGCCTCATTCAATGGGATGAAGACTTTAAGAGCAAAAAAGAAAGTTTCTTAGGGTGTGTTCTGCCTCCAAACTACAGACATTTTGCTGGAACACTCTTACTGGTGCTAAACAAAAGGTCAGCAGTTCAAATCCAGCAGGTGCTCCCTGGAAACTCTGCTGGGCAGTTCTACTCTGTCCTTTAGGGTCATTGTGAGAATCAAATTGACAGCAATGGGTTTTAACCCTCAACAATCACATGAGGCATTTCTTTGAACTAAATCACCTTGTATCTGTATCTCGCTGATCTGTTTCTCTAGAGAACCTTGACTGAAACACCTAGGAGCTTGTTAAAAGGGATAATTCCTGGACTTTACCCTAGGCCTTCTGTATTAGAGTCTCTGTTGGTGGGACCCAGATATCTATGTTTTAACAAGTTTCAAGGTAATTCTGACATTCAACTTTGAAAACTAGTAGACTACCACATATGGTAGCAGTTTAGAGGATGAACTTGGACCTCTCTGTGTTTCAGTTTCTACATCTGAAAGAGAGGGGTTGAAATATTATCTTTCTCACATATTTGTGAAGATTGTTGGTGTTGTTCTTGGATGCCATCAAGTTGATTTCACCACATAGCAACCTCATGTGACAGAGTAGGACTGTCCCATGAGGGTTTTCTAGGCTATAATCTTTAGGGGAGCAGATCACCAGGTCTTCTTCCCATGAAGACACTGGGTAGGTTCTAACCATTGGTCTTTCAGTAATCAGCGAAGTGCTTAGCCATAGCACCACTAGGACTCCTTCTGTTAACAATAAACCAGTTAATGTTTGTGAATCACTCAGGATATTGTCTGGCACACAGCAAGTGCTCCATAAGTGTTTGCTATTGCTATTCTTCCAGGACTGTAGCAACAGCCTACTTAACACTGCTGGAATCTACAAATCCCAGTAGGGAACAATCATGCATTCCATACCAAACAAGTATCATACCGTTGTATTATGTATTTTCATCAAATGTTTATTGAAAAATCTGCATAGTTTAAGATGCAATATTATGTTATGCACATTTTTGGGTACTACCTCAAAATCTTAAAAGCCGTATTTAAGAGTACATTGCATGAGTCAGGAAGCCAGATGGTGGTACTTGGATGACACTGGGATGGGTAGAAATGGTTAAAAAAGAAGAAGAAATGGTGAAAAACCCCACATTAAATAGTATAGGCAGTCCCTGGGTTACAAAAGTCTAACTTATGTAGTTAGGAACTAACCTCCATAAAGCCTGTTATATTAAAAATTTGTGGCACATACAACTTTTTGTTATAACAGATGGGGACTACTTTCCAATGCACATCAAAACATAATTATTACTGGAGTATTGTGTTAAAGACATTTCAGCGCATTTTTGTTTCTTTAAGGTTTTCACGTGTAGAAGGGTACACTACATACATAGGCAAACATTTGGCTGGTGTTAAACACAAACCATGCCTAACTGTTCTGATCGAGGTGCCCATTTGCTGAAAGATGGACTCAGGAACAACACTTGTTCATAATCCAGGGACTGCCTGTATCTGTTGAACCAAAAACGAAATAGAAAAAGTACGTATATCCTCCATCGAGGAGGATTCCTAATCTTGTCTTAACTTCCTAATTGTGATACTATTTTCTAGGGAACACTATTGGATCTGTTACTGTGTCCTCTATTTCTGTTTGGTTAAACACGCTTATTTAAAAGGAAATTCAGTAAAGGTTGTGACTATCATTGGAGACCCTGGTTAAGTGTTATGTCTGCTAACTAAAAGATTGACAGTTCAAATCCTTGAAAACTCTATGGGGCAGTTCTACTCTGATCTGTAGGGTCACTATAAGTCGGAATGAACTTGATGGTGGTGGGTTTGGTTTCTGCTTTGGCATCACTGGACTACTGTGACTATATCCATTATTCAGCTGGGTGTGCTCTCTATTTTGTTTTCCTTAAGTACTTGGACTGCAAATCTTTATAGGTCACAAGCTATCTCAATTATTGTGCTATGGTTCTTTTGTTCCTTTCATTTTATATTTCCTACCATTTCTACATATCCCAGTCTGATCCTGGTACCATCATCTGGCTTACTGCCTAATGTAATACACTCTTAAATATGACTTTTAAGATTACAAATTAGTACCCAAGATGTGCAGAACCTAAGAGCATGTCTTAAATTTAGTGGATTTTCAATAAACATTTGATGAAGAAATGCATAAGTGATGTGTGATCCTTGCTTGATAAGAGATACATGTTTGTCCTTCTGTTGAAGTTATGTATGTTTTCCCATTCTTTTACTTTCCACGTACGTTATTTATAGCACTACATTTGAACTTTCTTTGGCGTCATATATACGTATATTTTTATTCATTCTGACAATCTCTATTTTTTTAATTAGAGTGTATGTAATAAACCGAATTTTGTGTGTCCCCGTCCCCCAATATTTTTAGCAATTTGGCTGGGCCATGGTGCCCAGCAGTGTCTGGTTGTCTTCCATTTGGTGATTTTCCCATGTTGTAAATCCTAATCTCTGTCTGTGGTTAATAGAGCAAGATATAAAAGAGAATTAGAGTTAGTGGGACTGTAACACCCTTACTAAAGTCACCTCCCTCATCCAATGTAAAGGGAGTTTCCCTGGGGCATGTCTTGCACCACCTTTTATCCTACAAAAAAAAAAGGAAAGGGAAGCAAGCAGAGAACTGAGGACCCCATATCACCAAGAAATCAGTGCCAGGAGCAGAGGGTGTCCACTGGACCTGAGGTTCCTGTGCTGAGATGCTCCCACACCAAGGAAAGACTGATATATCACAAGGACCTCCCTCCAGAGAAAACAGACAGTAAAAACTTTCCCCTAGAGTCAGCACCCTGAATTTGAATTGTAGCCTACAGGACTGTGAAAGAATAAACTTCTTTTTGTTAAATCCATCCATTTGTGGTGTTTCTGTTACAGCACCTCTAGATGACTAAGACAGTATGCTTAGCCAATTTATGTTAACGTTATTATTGATAATTGTACATTTAAATTGTTAATACTCCAAATTGTGGTGTTCTCTCCCAATCAGTCTGCTGATAGTTATTTTTGAGTCTTCAAATTATTGTTTCATGCATTCTGTCCAGATGTTCTTGCTGTACTCAGTGGGAGAGACAGTGTAAAGTATGCTTACTTCATCTTACCAGCAATGAGAACTCCAAGGATAATTATTTTTAGAGCTCCCCTTCAAACTAGGGCTCAGATTCCAAGTTTCTCATTAATGTTCTAACCAGATCATGAGATCTCAAGTTTGCTCTAACCCCAGGACACTTATGTGAGTATTGTGTTTCCACAATTCAAAAGAAAAAGTCTCAAGGACACCCAGGAAGTGCTCTTTAGAAAACTCTCCCCAGCATTCTGCTGGAGATTCAGAAGCCCCTCAGGGTTCATACATACTACAGATGGTCATCTACTACATTGAAGGCATTTCTATGACCAAATCAAACAGAATCCATGGGCTAGCAGATGGCTGATATCACAAAATGATTATATTTATTAATGTTTTCAACAAACATACATATTATGGGCAGGTCATCTTCTAAGTTTTGAGAAAAGAGCAGTGAACACCGTTCATCTACTGGATGAGAACTGGGGGAAGACCCCAAACCAAACAAAAACCCATTGCTGTTAAGTTGATTCTGACTCATAGGGACTATATAGGACAGAAATCTCTATAGGATTTCTAAGAAGTGGGTGGTGAATCTGAGCTACTGACCCTTTGGTTAACAACCAAATGCCTAACTGCTGCAGCATGAGGACAAGACAGAGACACATAAATTAATTAGATAGTTTCAGTTAGCAATAATTTTTTTTTTTTTTTTTTTTAAGAAATAAGAACAGGGTAGAGAGTAACAGGGCTGGAGAGGGCAGAGTGGCTACTTGTTCAGAGAAAGCACCTTTCTAGAAGATGGGCTTTGAGTTGCTATCGGAATGCTGGGGAGGAAGCCTTGGAAAGATATAGAGGGAGCAGAACTTTCCAGGAAAAGATAAATGAAATTGCAAAGGCTTGCATCCTTTTCCTATCTTTTCTTCTCTATTTCTGACCACAGAGTTTTTTCTCTAGCAGCTAGGTCCATTAACTGAACCTCACCTATGCACAGGTAGTAGACTACCCACAACTAAATTGATATAACTTCCCACAATATTTTTTTCTGCAGATCAGTGAAAGCCTAAGTTCTGGTCCAGTTTTAATGGAATTAAGATGGTCAGCTTTAAATTGATGGTCCAGTGGTTTTGGGGTTCCTCTGAGAGCATGCCCCCCTGCCCTGATGCTGCCCTTTCCCATAAATTATAACAAAGGTCCACTCTTTGGACAGGAATGGATTGGACTTGGCAAGGCAGAGTGACCATATGCTGGAAGCACTTTATGGTTCTATACATCTATAGGATATCATCTTGCTGACCTCTGGCTGGAGGAAGGGGAGTGGATGGAGAGAAGGGGAAAGGAGACTGTTGGGAGGATGAGACATGTATGGAGCAGAGAGGAATAGTGTGCAGTCACCGGACAGGGAGAGCAGTGGAAGCTGCATATAGGGGGGCATGTAAATTTATATGTGAATGTACATTTTCACTCAGTTATGTTAAATAAAAATTAAAAAAAAAAAAAAGATGGTCAGCTTTAGCTAGATGTGACGTTTGGAGTGAAAGAGTTATTATCACTAGATTATGGCCAAGAGATCCAGATGTTCTGTTTCATTTATTCATAAGAAACACCAAGGTGTACATTTTGCATTTTGAATTATATTTTCAAACTTCTATGAAAGGATGCAAACAAAGACCACTTACAGACAGTAGATGGCAGGCAATTCTCAGAAGCTGGTAGTTGAGTGTTTTGTGAAACCCCACCAAAATTTGCAAAAGGAGATGGTCCCCAGCTTCTTGGATCGCAGTAAGTAGAACATCAAAAAGGTATAAAAAACTGTATTAAAGTTGTTGGAACAATTGGAAGGTTTTATATACCGACACCACTGAAATGACCCCTTCACAGTAAGCAGACAGATTGCTTAGGTAAATTCTAAGTACATTTAAAAAGATAACACTAATTCTATACTTTCTCTCCATTAAATACAAGAGAAAACATACTTCAGATAATTAAAAAATACACACAACTTTCATTTGCTCCAAAAAACAAAAAATATTTTGGCATAGATCTAATAAAACACGTACAGGAATGATGCGCTGAAAAGTACAATATACTGATTTAAAAAAAATCCATTCAGACAAAGATTAGACTGGACTATGGGACACAGGGTGATGCAGGTGATGTGTATACTGTATGGTTTAATATGTTTTAATATACTAGGCTGTCCAACTAGTTTCTTTTTATAGGGCAGAGGAGGGAGTAGGTGAAGGGGAACAAGTGTTGGCTGAGTGAATACTAAAAATAAAGCGTGGAAAGGAAGAGTGTGCTGTCACAGGGCGAGGAGAGCAGATAGAGTTGCATAGAGGCAGATGTGGGTTTTATATGGCAAACTGACGTGGATTCTAAATGTTCACTTAATCACAATTAATAAATTTTTTAAAAAATCAAGAAGATCTCAATAATAGGGAAATATACTGTATTTTTGGATTGGAAGATGTAAAAACAGGAATTCTTCTGGAATTGTTTTACGGATTGAATGTTGGATCAGTCAAAAGCCAAACAGGATTTTTTTGTAAGTATAGACAAGCTGATTCTAACATACGTATGAAAGGACAAAGGAGCAAGAGGAGCCAAAATATGTTTTAAAAAAGGAAGAAGGAATTTGGAGGAAAAAAATTGTACTTGTGTTTTATCAGGCTTTCATTCTAAGGAAGCTTTTTTACAACAAATTCTTTTTCATTTGGTACGGGTTCAATTGTCTTGCCTCATACCCTGCAGAAAAGCCATTTTTGTCTCCATTTTCAATTAATCTTGGCTTTTTTTTCATATGAAGTGCAATTTTTATGACTGTAAACTGGTTATAACACCTCCCTGGCTCCCTCATTGTTGTGGATTGAATAGTCTTACCTCAAAAATGTGTATATCAACTTGGTTAGGTGATGGTTCCCGTGACTGTGTGATTGCCTACCATTTGATGACATTTTCCTGTCTGTTGTAAATTCAGTCACTATGATTAAATAACATGGATTAGCAGCAGTTATAGTGATGATGTATACAAGATTGGATAGTGTCTTAAGCCAATCTCTTTTGAGATATAAAATAGAAAGGCCAGCAGACAGAATGGGGGACCTCACATCATTAAGGAAGCAGCACTAGGAGCACAGTACACACTTTGGACCTGAGGTTCCTGTGCTAAGATGCTCCCAGACTAATGAAAGACTGATGCATCACAAGGACCTTCCTCCAGAGTTGACAGAGAGAACCTTTCCCTAAATTTGATGCCTTGAATTTGGATTTGCAGCCTACTGGACTGTTGAGAGAATAACTTTCTCTTTGTTAAAGCCGTCCATTTGTGGTATTTCTGTTATAGCAGCACCTGAAGACTAAGACACTCATTAACAATGAAAATAAAATACTTTAAATCATTTTTATATTCTTATGAGAGTTGTGATTTTGCCTATTACTAAAATTGTATTTTCACAAATCACACTTACGACTTACTGTATTCAGTAGAGTATGGTGTTGTTGAAGATATAAACACATGGATTAATAGAACAGAATAGTCTAAACATAAACCTATACATCTGAGGCCAATGTATTATTCGAACAAACGTACAAAGTCAAGTTAATGGAGTAAGGGTAGTCGTTTCAACAAATGATGTTGGAACAATTGGACCTCTATACATGAAAAAAATTAACATCAACCTAAAATTCAAACCTTACACAAAATTTAGTTCAAGATAGATAACAGACTTAAATGTTAAGAGTACAAAACTTTTACCAAAAACATAGAAGAACTTGGGTTTGATGGTGACTTAATAGACACGGCACCAAAGGTGTGACCCTTAAAATAATAAAAATGATAAGTTGAACTTTGACACAATAAATAACTTTTCCTTTGTAACAAACTGTTGGGAGAATGAAGAGACAAGATATAGACTGAGAGAAAATCACATAAAGGACGTTTATTTTGGTCATTAAAAAAAATGCCACTGAGTCCTATCTGTCTCATAGTGACCCTACAGGACAAAGTAGAACTGCGCCATAGAGTTTCCGAGGAGCCCCTGGCAGATTCGAACTGCTGACCTTTAGTCAGCACATGTAGCAGTTAACCACTACGCCACCAGGATTTCCTTTAAAGAACTCTCAAAACAATAATAATAACAACACAACTAAAATCCACCAGCAACACACATATAAAGATAGCAAATACCCACTGCTGTCAAGTCTGTTCTGACTCATAGCAACCCCACAGGACAGAGCAGGACTGCTCTTTACGGTTTCCAAGGCCGTAAATCTCTTTTTAAAATTGTGCTTTAGGGGAAAGTTTACAGAGGAAGTTAGTTTCTCATTCAATACTTTGTATGCAATTTGTGTTGTGACACCCCTTGCAATTCCCATGATGAGTCAACACTGTCTCCATCTCCACCTCAGGTTCCCTGTTTTCATTCATCCCACTTTCTTGGTCTGTCTTGCCTTACATAATTGAGCTAAAAAGCATGTTCTTCACATGCGTTATTTTTTGTTTTACAGACTTGTGTAATCTTTGGCTAAAGTGTGAACTTCAGCTGTAAATCTTAAACCAAGGCTGTAAATTGTTATAGAAGCAAATTGCCACATGCTTCTGTCACAGAGTGACTGATGGGCTTGAACTACCAACCTTTTGGTTAGTAGCCAAGCACTTAACCACTGTGACACCAGGGATCTCCAAGGATGGCCAGCAGACACATGAGAAAATGTTTAACATCGTTAACCATTGTTGTTGTTGTTGTTGTTAGGTGACATTGAGTTGGTTCTGACTCATAGTGATCCTCTGTACAACATAACAAAACACTACGTCATGCCAACAAGTGTTGTTATGCTTGAGCCCATTGCTGTTGTTGCAGCCACTGTCAATCGATCTTGTTGAAGGTCTTCCTCTTACTCTCTATTTTACCAAGCATGACGTCCTTCTCCAGTGACTGATCTCTGCTGACAACAGGTCCAAAGTACCTAACATGTAGTCTCACCATCCTTGCTTCTAAGGAGCACTCTGGTTGTACTTCTTTCAAGACAAGTGTGTTCATTCTTTTGGCAGTCCATGTCTTCCCCAGCACAATTCAAAGACGTCAGTTCTTCTTCTCTATTCCTTATTCATTGTCCAGCTTTTGCATGCATGTGATGTGATGGACAATACCATGGCTTAGGTCAGGAACACCTTAATCTCCAAGGTGACATCTTTTCAACACTTTAAAGAGCTGTCTTAAGTCAAATTTGCCCGGTGCAATAAATCTTTTGATTTGTTGACTGCTGTTTCCATGTGTGTTGATGGTGGGTCCAACTAAAATGAAATCTTTGACAAGCTCAAATTTTCTCCATTTATCATGGTGTCGTTTGTTCGTCCAATTGTGAAGATTTTTGTTTTCTTGATGTTGAGGTGTAATCCTTCCTGAAGGCTATGGTCTTTGACCTTCATGACTAAGTGTTTCTAGTCCTCTTTATTTTTCTCAAGCAAGGTGGTGTCATCTACATGATGCAGGCTATTAATGAGTCTTCCTCCAGTCCTGATGCCTCATTCTCCTTCATATACTCCAGCTTTTTGGATTATTTGCTTGACACACAGATTGAAAAGGTATGCTGAAAAGATACAATCTAGATTCACACCTTTCCTGACTTTAGACCATGCAGTCTCTTCTTGTTCTGTTTTAACAATTGCCTTTCGTTCCACAGATTCCTCATGAGCACATTTAAGTGTTCTGGAATTCCCATTCTCCACAATGTTATCCATATTTTGTTATGATCCATATAGCCTTCTGCTTTCTAACAGTCAATAAACCACAAGTAAACATCTTTCTGTTATTCTTTGCTTTTAGCCAGGATCCCTCTGACATCAACAACAATATACCTGGTTCCATATTCTCTTCTGAATCTGGCCTGAAATTCTGGCAGTTTCCCTGTCAGTAAACTGCTGCAAAATGGGCCCAACTCAGCAGGAACGTATGCTCACCGAGGACCAAAATGACATGCGGTAAAGACAACCTAGAAGACAGAGAGACCCGCAAGAGTGGGTGCCTTCATCGACTTGGGACAGGAAGAACCGGATGGTGCCCAGCCACCACCAGTGATAGCCGCGATGGAGCTCACAAAGTCGAGTCTCACTGGCAACACAAGAATAAAAAAGGGTACACCCTGAGATCTCCACTAAAAGACCTCAACTGATGGTCCAGCGGTTTCGGGGTTCCCCTGAGAGCATGGCCCCCGGCCCTGATGCTGCCCTTACCCATAAATTATAACAAAGGTCCACTCTATGGACAGGAATGGATTGGACTTGGCAATGCAGAGTAACCATATATTGGTTGCAATTTATGGTTCTATACATCTATAGGATATCATCCTGCTGACCTCTGGCTGGAGGAAGGAGAGTGGGTGGAGAGGAGCGGAAAGGAGGCTGTTGGGAGGATGAGACATATATGGAGCAGAGAGGAATAGTGTGCTGTCACTGGACAGGGAGAACAGTGGAAGCTGCATATAGGTGGGCATGTAAATTTATACAGGAATGTACATTTTCATGTTAAATAAATGTACATTTACTTAACATTTTCATGTTAAATAACATTTTACATGTTATTTTACATGTTAAATAACATTTTACATTTTCATGTTAAATAAAAAAGAAAAAAATAAAAATAAACTGCTGCAGCAACATTTGAATGATCTTTAGCAAAATTTTACTTGGGCGTGATATTAATAATGTCATCTGATAATTTCTGCATTTGGTTGGATCCTGTGTCATGGGAATAGGCATAAATATGGATGTCTTCCAGTGAGTTGATAGTCCATAAATTCCTGGGGCCTTGTTTTTCACCAATACCTTCAAAGCAGCATTGATCTCTTCAGTACCTCTGGTTCTTGATCATATGCTTCTCTTGAAATGGTTGTCATGGAATAAAAATAGTGTCCCCCCAAAATCTGTGTAGCAACTTGGCTAGGCTATGATTTCTGGTATTGTGTTCTGTTCCTCCATGTTGTAAATCCTATCTTTATGATGTTAATGATGGTGGGTGGAGAGCAGTTGTGTTGGTGGAACAGAACTCCCTGTGTAAGATTGTTTTGTGCCTTGAAGCAGTCTCTTGAGTTACAAAGGAAAGAAGGTAGCAGAGACATTTGGGGACCTCATACCACCAAGAAGCTGTTCCAGGAGCTAAAGTCCATAATTTAGAGAGGACTGGGGTTCCTACACCTCAGAAGCTTCTAGTCCAGTGAAAGACTGACAACAAGGACCTTCCTCCAGATCCAGCTGTCTTTGCCTTCCCCGGGAGCTGACACCCTGAATTTGGACTTTTAGCTCACTGGACTGTGACACAATAAAATTTCCCTTTGTAAAGACAGCCACCTGTGGTATTTCTATTAAAGCAGCACCAATAGACTAAGACAATGGTTGAATATCGACCAGTTCTTTTTGGTATTATGACTGTATATTCCTTCCATCTTCATTTGATGCTTCCTGCATTGTTTAATATTTTCCCTGCAGAATCCTTCACTATAGCAACTTGTGGCTGGAATTTTTTTCTTCAGTTCTTTCGGCTTGAGAAATGCAGAATGTGTTCTTCCCTTTTGGTTTTCTATCTCCAGCTCTTTGCACATGTCAGTATAATAGTTTGTCTTCTTGAGCCACCCTTTGAAATCTTTATCATTTCTTCCATTTGCTTTAGCTGCTCAATATTTATGAGCAAGTTTCAGAATCTCATCTGACATTCAGTGTGCTCCTTTCTTTCTTGTCTTTTTATTGACCTCTTGCTTTCTTCATGGATAGTGTCTTTGATGCCGTTCCACAACTTACCTGGTCTTTGGTCATTAGTGTTAAATGTGTCTAATCTGTTCTTGAGACGGTCTCTGAAGTCAGGAGAGATAGACTCAATGTTGTGCCTTGTTTTTCCTGGACTTTCTCTAATTTTCTTCATTTTTAAATTGAGCTTTCATATGAGCAATTTATGGTCTGTTCCATAATCTTTATATGACCTTGTTCTGATTGATGATATTAAGCTTTTCTATTGTCTCTTTCCATAGATGTAGTTGATTTGCTTCTTATGTGTTCTATGTGGTGAGGGCCATGTATAGAGTCACCATTTATGTTGGTGGAAACAGTTGTTTACAAGGACGAAGTTGTTGGTTTTGCAAAATTCTATCATACAATCTCTTGCATCATTTCTACCACCAAGCCATATTTCCGAGCTTGTGTTCCTTCTTTTGTTTCCAACTTCTGCATTCCAATCACCAGTAATTATCAATGTGTCCTGATGTATGTTCAGTTTCAGACTGCAGAAACTATTTTAAAAAAAAAAAAAACAAAACTTCAATTTCTTCATCTTTGACCACTACCATTGAGTGAGCCTAACAAAAAAGGCTTCCATAAAAAATGTGTAGTTGGGTAAGATACTCTTATACTCGAAAAAATGAATGATTGTTATTGAACTACGAACAGGTATTAATCTGTATCATATACAACTGGAACCATAAGCTAGGTCTATCCATATGAAAAGGAAAAGATGTAATTGTAGTTCATCAGAATTAATTTAAGAAATAATTAATGGAAGCATAATTAATATGTAGACTTTTATTCCACTAACCCATTTATCTACATAATTCCAGTCTGTAACTAAATCTCACTGAAATTCATCACATGTCAAAAACAGGCTCTTTCTAGCAAATTTTGTATCAAGATGGTAAGACTAACCAATAAAGCAATTTTGAGATGTATTGTCTTAACTTACTTTTCTCTAAAAATTATTCAGTGATGTGTATTGTCTTACTGTTATTATTTTCTGTTGCCTTTATAAATCTGGAAGCAAATTTACCTTTACCCCTTTGCAACTTTATTTTTCCAAATGAACTTGATTAAGTATTGGGAATAATGGACTGGTTCTAGGGTCTAGATCTTCTGTCATTGAATGGTAGCATGATCCAACAGGTCCCTTCACCTGTCTTTTATTATCCCATCCCCCAAAGGAAAATGTTAAATGTAATTAATTACATGTGTTTTCTTTCTGTTCCCAGGAGTATATAATATAGCTAATTATATTAATTACCACACTGGCTACCACTGCATTAAGCTATTTACGTGGGTCATCTCATTAGATTTTTATCATGGCTCTATCAAATAGACAAAATAACTAGGTATTTTAGCTACCAGAACTTTGATGTTCTGCAGTTTAATTCCAGCTTTGACGTCCTGGACACGGTATTTGAGTTATCTTAGAAACCAAATCCAAAATTCCAATCAATGATTTAACTTTCTACCTTTATAGCTCTTTCATGACTAAACTCCACCTATATCCCCATTTAAGCTCATAAACACCTCTTGTCCCTTTGGTGTCTCCATCTTCCCCTTTATGTGTCACTCCATATTCTTCCCACCTCTTTTCTTCCCTTGTCCATCTTGAACTTATAATTAATCACTTGATTTCCTAAGGGCAGTTCCCATTTTGGAGATCTTGAAGTCTCTCTTGGGTTGGTTCCTTCCTCCCTTGACCCAGTAAACTCCAATCCTGCCTTAGTTCCCTCCCTTTTTTCTCTCTACACTTATGTTTCTTTTTACTTTCTCATGCCCCATTGGTTGATCTTCCCATTGGTTCTTGCTATGAACCTGCCAAAGCACTAAATGTGATTAAAGGAGGGTTATGGGTGGGTGGTGGTTCAACCATTAAATCTAACGTACTCGAGAACTTCTCATCTCTCTGGATAGCTCTGTTGTATTCAAATTCCCAATCGTTCAGTGAGGTTTCCATGCAGAAATGTCTTGGACTTAACTTCTCTTTGTACTATCCTTTGCCTGTATTTTCTGTTGAGTTGTTGGTCTTTTTTGTATGATATTTTGTTCCATGTTAAATTGTTCTTTTAAGTAGTTTTATTTATTAATCTCATCCATTATAACTTTGAAGTATTAAAGAGACTTTAAAAGATTTTCCTATTTCAATTAAGTTCACAAACTTGGCGCTGTGTGCTTACATTGGCAGTACTTTACAAACAACTCAGTAAGGTTTCTTTTTTTTTATTATGACTAAGTGAAAATGTACATTACTATATAAATTTGCATGCCCACCTACATGCAGCTTCCACTGCTCTCCCTGCCCGGCAACAGCACACTATTCCTCTCTGCTCCATACATGTCTCATCCTCCCAACAGCCTCCTTTCCCTTCCTCTCCACCCACTCCTTCTTCCAGTCAGGGGTTAGCAGGATGATATCCCATAGACGCATAGAACCATAAAGTGTGTCGAATATACGGTCACTCTGCATCACCAAGTCCAGTCCATTTATGTCCAAAGAGTGGACCTTCATTATGATTTATGTGCAAGGGCAGCATCAGGGCCAGGGACCATGCTCCCAGGGGAACCCCGAAGCCGCTGGACCATCAATTGAGATCTTTTAGTGGAGATCTCAGGGTGCACCCCTTTTCATTCTTGTGTTGCCAGTGAGACTCAACTTTGTGAGCTCCATCGCGGCTATCACTGGTACTGGCCAGGCAACATCTGGTTCTTCCAGTCCCAAGTCTATGTAGGCACCCATTCATGTGGGTCTCTCTATCTTCTGGGTTGTTTTTACCCCAGTAATTTTGGTCCTCGGTGAGCATCCGTTCCTGCTGAGTTGGGACCATTTTCTGTGCCCTCGGACGGCAGCTTGGCAGCTTTTAAGATCCCAGACACCACTCACTCACCAATGTGGGGTGCAGAGAGCCCTCTTAGCAAAATGCTAGTTGTGCCAATTGGCCTCGATTTCCCTTAAGAGCATGGTCCCCTGCCCCCTTCCCCAGCTACTCTGTCCTTGCATTATTGGGTTAAGATGGGAGGAGTGTTCAAATTATGCTGAAGTCTACTTAATATTGTTCTTGTTTCTAATGTGTGCTATTACCGATTTCACCCAACCAGATTTCTAGCAACTATCTAATCTAAACCCTCCCCCCTTCACCCTCCCTCCCCTCTCTTGCAGCTGTCAGTCTTTTCTTCTATGCATAAGTCTGTTTTTGAGTTCTTATCGTAGGGGTCTCATACAATATCTGTCCTTTTGTCTCTGACGACTTTCACTCAACATCATGTCTTCTGGTTGAAACCAGGTTATGAGATGTTTCCTGGAATCATCATTGTTCTTTATCATTGTATAGTGCTCCATTAAGTATATATGCCATAGTTTACCTATCCATTCCTCTGTTGTTGGGTATCTGGGTTGATTTCATCTTTTTGCTATCATGGACTGTGCTGCGATAAACATTCTTGTGCATATATCTGTTGGTGTGAAAGGCCTTGATTCTGTGGGATATATTCCAAGTAGTGGAATTACTGGGTCAAATGGTATATCTGGATCCTTTTTTTAAAAAAAAAAAATTTATTTAATATAACAGTGAAAATGTACATTCCCGTATAAATTCACATACCCACCTATATGCAGCTTCCACTGCTCTCCCTGCCCAGTGACAGCACACTATTCCTCTCTGCTCCATACATGTCTCGTTCTCCCAACAGTCTCTTTTTTCCTGGATCCATTTTTTTAAGGAAGCGCCAGATTGATTTCCAAAGAGGCTGGGCCATTTTGCAACCCCATCAACAGTGCAGGAAAGTTCCTTTCTCCACAGCCTCTCCCGCATTTGTTGTTTTGTGTTTTTTGGATCACGGTCAACTTTGTTGGGGTGAGATGGTATCTCATCGTAGTTTTGATTTGAATTTCTTTAATAACTAAAGATCATGAACATGTCCACATGTGTTTTTTGGCTGCCGAAATCTCCTCTTTAGAGAAATGTCTGTCCATCTCCTTTCCCCATCGCTTAATTGGATAATTTATCTTCTTCTTATTGATATTTTGTAGTATCTTATAGATTCTAGAGATCAGGCGTCGGTCTGACATAGAGTTGCCAAATATTTTTTCATATTCTGTAGGTCTTTCTGTAGTTCTCTTCATATTCTGTGGTCTTTTAACTCTTGTGATAAAGTCTTTGGATGAGCAGAAATGTTTGATTCTTAATAGTTCCATTTATCTATTTTTCTGTTGATTGTGGTTTGTTTGATAGATTTTGAAGTCTGTCTACATTGTATATTAAAACTTCCATTGTTGTTCCTACTTTTTCTTGGATTAGCTTTATCGTTTTAGATTTGATATTTAGGTCTTTTATCCAGTTGGAGTTGGTTTTTGTACAAGGTGTAAGATATGGATCTTGTTTCAATTTATTACAGATGGATATCCAATGTTGCCAGCACTATTTGTTGAAGAGATTGTTTTTACCCCAGTAATGTCTTAAGGCCTTTGTCAAATATCCACTGTTCATAGGCAGATGGTGTCATCTCTGGGGTCTCAATTCTGTTCCATTGATCGATCTGTCTGTTCTTGTACCAGTACCAGGCAGTGTAATAGGTTCTGAAGTTAGGTAATGAGAGGCCTCCCAGTGTGTTCTTCTTCTTTAGTAGTACTTTACTTATCCAGAGTTTCTTCCCTTTCCAAACGAAATTGGTGATTTCTTTCTCCATCTCATTAAAAAATGACGCTGGAACTTGTATTGGGATTGCATTATATAAGTAGATTGCCTTGGGTAAAATAGACATTTTCACCATGTTAAGTCTTCCTATCCATGAGCAGGGTAGGTTTATACATTTATCTAAGTCTCTCTTAGTTTCTTGTAGTAAGGGCTTGTAGTTCTCTTTGCAAAGGTCTGTGATTGCTCTGGTTAGATTAATTCCTAGGTACATTATCTTCTTGGTTGCTGTAGTAAATGCTATTGATTTGATGATTTCTTTGATATGTTTATTTTTGTGGTGATGTCTTCTCTGTTGTTCTTATTAGTCTGTTTTGCGACATTCTTTTTTGTGAGTTGATTTTGCACTTTTTTCAGAGCTGGTTTTGTAGTTGTTGAGACTCCTTGTTACACTTCTTGATGTCGTATGTTGCATCTTGGTTGTGCTTTACAGCTGTCCCTATGATCCCCCTTAATAAACTATATATAAACCCAATTTTAATTACTACCAGTCTTGTCGACTTCCTCTTGATTTGGAAGGACTATAACCACTGCAGTACATTCCTCTTTTTAATATGATGGCGCCATAGTTTTCGTGATAATCACTGGGTTGTTTCTTTCAGTATTAAAGCTGTGTTTGAATTTGGAGCCTTCCCTAAATGAGTAGAATTCAGGATGATATGTTGTTCTAAAATATAAAGTTAGTGGTTTTGTTCTTCTAAGCCAAAGCCAAGAACTTCTTTCAGTATTTCTTGTAGTTTTGGTTTAGTTTTTACAAAGTCTCTGAGTTTCTGTTTATCTGGGAATGTCTTAATTTCATTTTCATATTTGAAAGATAGTTTTGCAGGGTATGTAGTTCTTGGTTGGAAGTTCTTCTCCTCCAAGGCTTTGAATGTGTCATGCCACTATCTCCGTGCCAGCATGGTTTCTGCTAAGAAATTCTGACAGAAGCCTACAGGGTTTCCCTCTGAATGTTAGCTTTGCTTTGAGTCTTGCTGCCTTTAAGAGTTACTGCTTATGTTTCATTTTGTTAAGCTTGATTATAACACATCTTGGAGTCTTTCTTTTGAGACCTATATTGGGTGGTGTACAATATGCATCTCGGATATCCATATTCTCTTCCTTCATGATTTCTGGGAAGTTTTCTGTCAGCAGCTCAGCAATGATACTCTCTGTGTTCTCACGTATTTCATCCTTTTCAGGGACTCCAATTAATCGAAGATGTTCCTCTTAATAGAGTACCACATGTTTCTTAATGCTTCTTCATTTTTCTTGTTTCTTTTTTCTGATTTGTCTTCATAGACACTGGCATCAGTAGCTCTGTTTTCCAAGTCAGAAATTCTTTTTTCCATTTGTTGCATTCTGTTTTCTTGGCTTTGAGTTGAAGTTTCTGTGTCTTTGATTTTGTTCTTGATCTGTTGGATTTCAGAGTACTGGTGTTCCATCAGATCGAACAACCTGCTTAATTTTTAATTTTGCTGTGCTGCATTTTGTATAAAGTCTAGAAGGGGTCTGTATATAATCATTTTGTATTCATCTTCTGATGATTTCAGAAAGGTTTCTTCATCCTGAAAATTCCTTGGTTGTTTTCTTTGGGAGCCTTCTGAAGCCATGGGTGATTTCTTGTTTGCCACAAGTGTCTGCTGCTTTTTGGGTTTCATGTGAGTAAGTAGAGGCTGGGAGAGATACTTGAGGATGGATTGCAGATGTTTCTGTAGGCTGTCTTAAGATGTAAAACAAAAGGTATCTGACCACTTCCCAAGTCAGTCAGGTTTTCAAGTGTAGAGATCCCTCTTCCCAACTGGCAAAGTAAGCACCTCTATATCCAACCCCAGATGATACAAACTAGTTCAGAATACAGCAATGCTAGTGCCCTATTGGCCTCTGCTGACAGGGCCCAGACTTAGGTGACACTGTGTAAACTACTGCTTTTCTGGTAGAAAAGCGCTCCTCTCTGGGCAGGCTCTGGCTCCCAAGCTAAGAATTAGGTCCAGCTGCAGCCACCATATCTAAGATGGTGCCCTTTACACAGTCGGCGGATAGAGGGGCTAAAGGTGCTGAGATGCAATGAGTTCTCAGCCTCTGTTGCCAGGACCCCACCATAGGCAACACTGTGTAAACTACGGCTTTTTTGTTGGAGAAACACTGTCCTGTTTGCAGGCGCTGGCTCCCAGGCTAAGAATTAGGTCCTGCTAAAATCTCCATATCTAACACGACATCCCACACATAGGTCCCACGGTTCTGTACAAACCACGGTGTGGCAGATATAAAAAGAGAAGCCCAAATTGGCTAGGTGTACAGAGTCCTAAGCCTGCTCAAAATATGTCAATTTTACCTGCCTATCCCACCAGCGGTGCGTCTGAGACTAGCCGCTAGGCAAGATCCAGCTCCGCCTGCCGCTAAGACAGAAAAAAAAAGCCACAGTGGTGCATTATCTTCAGTCCGTGACAGCCAGGGCTAGCCAGGGGCAGGAGTCAGTGAAAGAGAGGTGGTTTTTTGTTCAGTGGTATGAAGTCCAAATTAACAGCCCTATGCCATGTCCTGGGGCTCACTAGGTGACCAGAAGGCTCTTTCAGATTATCCTCAGTAAGGTTTTGTAGCCTTGGTATATCAGTGTCATGAAAACAGCTGTGTTCATGTTTACATGTGGCAGTGTCTTGCTGAGTGGCATTCATTATTGCAGTTGTGTGTTCTTGTGTGCCATCATGAGAATGTCAGAGCCTGAATTAGAGCAGCAAACAAACAATTAAATTTCTTGTTAAACTTGGCAAGAATGGAAGTGAAATCAGGGGCATGTTAGTTCAAGTTTATGGGGATAATGCCATGAAGAAACAACAGTGTACATACAAATGGATTAAACATTTTTCTGAGGGGAGAGAAAGCATCACTGATGAAGAGAGTTCAGGGCAGCCAGTAATGAGCAGAATAGAGGAAAACATGTCAAAAATTCATCAGATTGTGTGTCAAAATCATTTGCTGACTGTGAGAAGCATAGCAGATCAAGTAAACATTGATAAACAAGAAGACATTAACTGAAAATCCTGTCGTGAGAACAGTGTGTACAAAAATGGCCCTGAAGAAGCTCACCAATGAACAAAAAAGCAAAAGAGAGTTGAAGTTTTCCAAGACCTTCTGGACAGGCAAAATGATGTTTTGGACCCTGTTATCACTGGTGATGAAACATGGGTGTACCAATATGACCCTAAAGCAAGTTAAAAAGATACCATTGTATTGGAAGCATTCTCTGTGCCTATATACGCTGGGATGGACCTGCACTGGATAGGATAGTACAAGGTTAACTCTGCACATTCCAAAGAAAAGACTGGCCTTTAGCCAGCTTCTGGAAGATAACCTCCAAGTTCTTAGAATATCCTGCCCAATAAAAGTATCTTTTTACACCTGGGGCCTTGGGCTCTTCCAGATAGTTTATGCTAATTACAGTGAAGCCTGTGAAAGCCAAAACTCTATAGGACTGCCTTTAATCAGGTTGACCTCTGGAGAGGCTGGAGATTAAGACACATCTGAAGTGTGTGAGACAGTCTCCCCACCCTTGCTTCCTAGGAACATTCTGGCAAACGTCTTCATGGAAGCATAAATCCACTGACAATGAGTCAATACTGACTCAGCAACCCTGTAGCACAGCAACTCTGTAGCCTCATGTGATTTCCAAGGAGTGGCTAGCAGATTTGAACTGTTGGCCGTTGAGTTGATTTCAACTCATAGCAACCTAATAGGGTTTCTGAGGCTGAAAATCTCTGCATACACTTCCCTGTCTTTCTCATGCAGAGCTGCTGGTGGTTTCAAACCATTAACCTTGTGGTTAGCAGTTGATTGCTTTAACCACAGTTTCTACTGGGGTTCCTTAACAAGAAACAAACCAAAAAAAAAAAAAAGCATTGCCATGGGACAATAAAGAAAAAACAAACCCAGTGCCACTGAGTTGATTCCGACTTATAGCCACTCTATAAGACAGAGTACAATTGCCCCATAGTTTCCAAAGAGCACCTGGTGGATTTGAACTGCTGACTTTTTTGTTAGCAGCCATAGCACTTAACCACTATGCAACCAGGTAAGGTTTAAATGTGCTAATAATACATTTGGAACAATACCTAGCAGCATACACAGGTGCCATGAGGACCACATCGATCTCTTGAACCACTTGATTCTTGAATTATTTCAGTGATTTCTAAGATACATAAATGCCACATCTGTTTTTATGCAGTATATGAAATGATTATCAGGGGTGAATGTATCAAGGATTTATAATTACAATCATTTACAGTAAATGTGTAATAGGAAATTTATGACTGTCATTCTCGAGCTCACACACACGGTGATGGCAAAATTTTAAAAGAGGTGGATTAAAAATATTAAGCAATAAATAGTATAGGTACAGTGCAAAAGGTGATGATGGAAATCAGATGCTTGACATAAGTATGTAGGAGTTTATAAAAAGAAAAAAACAAAAAAGAGAAACCAAACCCACTTCTGTCGACTTGATTTCAACTCTTAATGACCTTATAGGACAGAGTGTAACTGCCCCTTAAAGTTTCCAAGGAGCATCTGGTGGATTTGAATTGCCTAGCTTTTGGTTATCAGCCATAGCACTTACCCACTATGCCACCAGGGTTTCCAGTTTATAAAGGTGAAGGAAAGACTCAATTACCCAGTCACTGAACCAGCATCATATTCATTCATTTCTCCACCTTCTTTCTTACTCTTCAATCTTTATGAATTTTTTCTTAATATTTGGCTACCTTAAAATTGGCAACAAATGGGCAACAAATCAGTTACCTGCCTGCTTTTTTGGCAATGTATCTTTAATGAGCCAAGTTGTAATTTTCACTTCAGCGTATTTCCCTGGAAAGGATCATTAACTGCAGTCTATTAAACACTAATGCACAAAATTATTATGTTAATTTGGTAAAAGGAGGTTTGCATTGGATTGATTGATTAGACTGCCATGTGCTCTTCTTTTTGGAACAAATCTGAATTGAGTGTGTTTTGTATTTTAGTCTAGTGTCAAGGACCCTTTGAGGAGCTTATAATGGACTTTCGATACTATTTAGTTACGATCACAGGACTAGGCAGTACTTTGCGGTACAAAAATGAAGAGAAAATCTGGCAACTCTGATTAGAAGTTTCAATACATATTTTGCTATGTAGGGCTAAAGGAGGGCATGAATCATCAGGGTATATTGAATTACTTTGTCAATATGTCTTTAACTGGGATAGCTTAGACAAAATATCATTCCTAAAGTTAGGAGAGTATCAAATCTTATCTTCACTTTGCTATTACATGCACATACAAAGCACAAGCTTAAAAATCACATCAGTGTGATTGTAAGGTTTCATATTTAACCAAGAGAATTAGGTGAGTTTGTGATTATATAGCAACTTGTACAATCTTCCCATTATATCTGACTTTGAAGTGGCCAAGTAGGAATGTCACTTGACTAAACAAAGTATAGGCAAATAACTTGCTTTCAGTAAGAGGTGTCCAATGTGAAATGATCAAAATAAAATAATATTCTACTTGGATGGGACTCACAGAAAGCATGCCATTTTATCAGTCATTTTCCTTGAAGGGATTGATATCACACAAGTGACATTACGCTTCACACAGAAATAAGGGATTCTTAAATCAAAATAAGAATGAAATGTGGTTTTCTAACTATGAGAATCCTACCCAAGTACTTTTCCTCCAAGGCAATCAGTGAGGCCTAGCTTAAGGGTGCAGCCTCTAGAAGAAGACAGTTGGGTTCAAATTCCATCCCTGCCACCTGTGGGCTCTGTGGCTGCAGACAGACCACTTAACCTCTGTGTGTCTCAGTTTCACCATTTGTAAAGTGGGAATGATGTTAATATTACTAACAGCTCCACAGGATTAGTCCATGCTGATGTTGTGTGCCACTGAGTCAACTCCAACTTGCTGTGACCACATAGGACAAAGTTTAATTGCTCCTACAGTTTCCAAGCCTGTAAGCTTTAGAGAAGCAGATCGATATTTCTTACCAGAGTGGCTAGTAGTTGAACCTCTGACCTTTGGATTAGCAGTCAAGCACTAACAACCTAGTCACCAGGGTTCTTGGATTAGCACACAGTAAGTGCTAAATGAAAAAATATACACAGTTTATTTGGTGACTACAGGGATGTTTAATCAATTGCGTTAATGAAATAATTGTGTCCCCAGTGCACAAATTCTTTGCTTTTATATGGGTAGTTTCTTCACATTTTAGTGAAGAGTAACTTCTTCTTTTAACTATTTTATTGTGCTTTCAGTGAAAGTTTACAATTCAAGTCAGTTTGTCATGCAAAACTTACACACACACTGTTAAGTAACCCTTGAGACCCTGGTGGTATAGTGCGTTAAGTGCTACCACTGCTAACCAAAAGGTCAGCAGTTCAAATCCACCAGGCGCTCCTTGGATACTCTCTGGGGCAGTTCTACTCTTGCCTTTAGGGTCGCCATGAGTCAGACTCAACTCGATGGTATTAGGTTTGGGTTATGTAACCCTAGCTGCTTTTCCCATACTGTGACAGCACATTCCTCCTCCACCTTGTATGTCATGTGTTCATTCAACCAGCTCCTGTTTCCCCTGTCCTCCCATCTCACCTCTGGACAGGAGCTATCTAGTTAACCTGACGTATTGACTTAAGCCAAGAAGCAGAATCTTCACCAGTATCATTACATGTCTCATAGTCCAGTCTAATCTTTGTCTGAAGAGTTGGCTTTGGGAATGGTCTCAGTTCTGGGCTTACAGAGAGTCCAGGGTCCACGTCTCCTGAGACCCCTTCAGTCTCAGTCAGACCATTAAGTTTGGTCTTTTTATACGAATTTGAGTCCTACACCCCACTTTTCTCCCACTCCCCCAAGAGCTGTCTGGGCAGTCATTAGTGGTTGCTGGCCACCATCTGGTTCTTCTGGCCTTAGGCAGATGGAGTCTCTGGTTTATGCTGCCCTTTTGTCTTCAAGGCTCCCATTTTTCTTATGTCTTTGGTGTTATTCAATCTCCTTTGCTCCATGTGGATTGGGACCAATTGATGCATCTTAGGTGGCCACTTGCTAGCTTGTAAGACCCTGGATGCCACTCACCCAAGTGGGATGCAGAACTTTTTCTTAATAAATTTTCTCATGCCAGTTGACCTAGATGTCTCCTGCAATCATGGTCCCCAGACTCTTGCTCCTGGTATTCTGTACCTTGAAGTGTCTGGTTGTATTCAGGAAACTTCCTTGCTTTTGGTTTAGTTCATTTGTGTTGAGTTCTCCTGTATTGTGTTTCGTCCTTCGTTTCGCCTAAAATAATTATCGTTTTGGAAACCCTGGTGATGTAGTGGTTAATGTTACAGTTGCTAACCAGAAGGTTGGCAGTTCAAATCCACCGGGTGCTCCTTGGAAATCCTATAGGGCAATTCTACTCTGTCCTATAGGATCTCTGGGTTGGAATCAACTTGGTGGCCAAGGATTTGGTTTTTTGTCCCTGCCCCCATAACCATCAAAGACTGTTTTCTTCCGTGTTTACATGTTTTCTTGAGTTCTTAATAATAGTGGTTTCATACAATATTTGTCCTTTTGGAAATGACTAATTAGTATAATGCCTTCCAAATTCCTGCATACTATATTTCACAAATTCATCATTGTTCACAGTATTCTGTTGTGTAAATATACCATAATTTGTTTATCCATTTGTGTGTTGATGGGCATTGAGATTGATTCCATCTTTTTTGCTATTGTGGACAGTACTGCAACAAACATGGGTATGCATATCTCAAGGACATATTCCAAGGAGTGGGATTGTTGGATTCCATGATATTTCTATTTCTAGCTTTTAAAGGAAGCCCCAAATTGTTTTACAAAGTTGTTGTACTATTTGACATTCCCACCAGCAGTGTATAAATGGTTTCAGTCACTCCACAGCCTCTCAAACATTTACTATTTTGTGTGTTTTGGATTAATGTCAGCCTTTTGGGGGTGAAATGGTACCTCACTGTAGTTTTGACTTGGATTTCTCTAATGGCTGATGATCACGAGCATTTCCTTATGTGTCTGTTAGCTGCCTAGATGTCTGATTTGGTGAAGTACCTGTTCATATTCCTTGCCCATTTATTTTTATTTTATTATTATTATTATTTGTTAATGTTTGTAGTATCTTGTAGATTTTAAGGTTTAGGTGCTGACTGGATTTGTTGTAGCCAAAAATCTTTTCCCAATTTGTCAGTTATCTTTTTACTCTTTCGGTGAAGTCTTTGGATCAGCATAAGTATTTGGTTTTGGGGGGTTCCCAGTCTTCATTGCAAGAGGAATCATAGGAAACATCTGACTAGTATGGCATCTTGGCTGCACCTGAAGTTTAACTTCTTAGAAATTAAACACATACGAAAAAAATGTTTAAATTATGAAGACAATAACTTGTTCTGGTGTTTGTGCATTGTTACTATGCTTTCTGTTCTGTTTATGACTTGTATTAGGATTCCTAGCATTGTTCCTATTTCTTCTTCCATGATCATTATCACTTTAGATTTGCTATTTAGATCTTTGATCCAATTTTTTTATTTTTATTTTTACACATGATGTGAAGTACGGGTCACGCTTAATTTTTTTTTGCAGATGGATATCCATTTATGCCAATATCATTTATTAAAGAGACTATCCCAGTTAAAAGACTGGGGCCTTTGTCAATTATCAGCTGCTCATACATGGATGATTTTAGTCTGAATTCTCAATTCTGTTCCATTGGTCTGTGTATGTGTTGTTGTACCAGTACCAGGATGTTTTGACTACTGTGGTGGTATAATAGGTTTTAAAGTCAGGCAGTGAGATGTTTCACTTTTTTCTTCTTCAGTAACACTTTACTTATCTGGACCCTTTTCCCTTTTCATATGAAGCTGATTATTTGTTTTTCCTTCTTATTAAAAAAGATATTGGAATTTGGATTGGGATTGCATTGTATGTATAGATTGCTTTGGGTAGAACAGACATTTTCACAGTGTTGAGTCTTCCTACGCATTTGCAAGGTAGATTTCTCAGCTTATACAGGTCTCTTTTGGTTTCTTGCAGTAGTGTTTGTAGTTTTCTTTGTATAGTTTTTTATGCCTCAGGTTCCTGCTGTGGGTAGGTGAAGACCCTGCTTGACAGGCAGCTTGGTATCAAATGACAGGAGCTTGCCTTTCCATCATATAGCACATACAGTAAAATTTGAGTTCAGGTATATGTCCCGTTGTACTGTGCTAACAAAGGCCTACACCGCCGTAGTGGGCCGATGCTGGCCCATGCAGGGGTGACAGACATTCAAAGTCCATCCATCCCTTATGCCTATGCCTAGGCAAAGGAACCATTTCTGCCTTGAGTTCCTGCCTTAGGGGAGCTGGCAGATTATTGTTTTCTCGGTTTGTTAACTTGTTTCCTCTTCAGGGCTGGGAAAATGGCTTAGAGTGCATAAGGGATACTACTTTGGGCCTAGGGGAGGTGTCAGTTTCTGGAGCTGGCTAGTGCCCAGTGCAGAACTGAGGGGGATGATGTTGGCTGAGGGTGTGTGGCGTGGAGGAGGAAAGGTGAAAGGGAGAGAGGTTTATCCTAAGGAAAATTTTTCGATTCTCATGTGGTAGGTTAGATGCAAATTACTTTATCTTTTGATGATTTAGTGCCACTTTTCACTGATTCTGGAGGCTTGAGTGGGCTTTCTGTCAAAGGTCTCTCCTGATGTGGAAAACAGATTTGGAATGTCACTACTCGCCTCACTGTGCTGGTATCAGCAGATTCTGCCTCCAGGGTGCCAATTCCCATTAAGTCAGGTCTGGCTGTTCCTTGCAGCTTCTGAAACTTGTCTCGCTCTCCTGCTGTTCAGTCTGATTTCTCAACTTTGCCTTTTATGTTCATGGTCCCTAGAATATCACATATCACTGACTCATCTGTTTTTTTCCTGATTTTTGTTGTAAGAGGGATCACGGAGAGCAGCCGACTACCCTGCCATCTTAGCCCTGCCTGAAGAGTGACTTCTTAGGAACTAAATAAGTATGAAAAATGTTTTAATTATGAAAACAATGACTTCTTGATGTGTCCTGTGTTTTGAAACTTCATGGCACTAAAAGCATAGCATTTTTTCACATCAATGTGTTCTTCTCAGTGTTTCTGAAGACCACTAAAAAAGCCACTGCCATTAAGTGAATTCCAACTCATAGCAACCCTGTAGGTCAGAGTGGAACTCCCTATAGAGTTTCAAAAGAGCAATAGGTGCATTTGAACTGCTGACCATTTGGTTAACAGATGTAGCACTTAACCACTATGTTACCAGGGTTTCCATTTTTCAGAAGACAAGGAAAGGCAATTTTGTGGATTACGAATACGCTGTACTGAATGGAACCCTTAAGAGACCTGGAAGACAATTTGTGTGCTGTTGTTTGGCTAGTTGATTTTGACTAACGACAACTCCATGTAATAGAACTGTCCCTTAGGACTTTCTTGGCTGTTATCTTTACAAGAGAAGACTGTGACATCTTTCTCCATAGAGTGATTGTGTGAATTGCCAACCTTTCAGTTAGCAACGGAGCACTTTAACTACTTGCACCACCAAGACTCCTTAAAACTTGTGTAAGATGGAGAAATTTGGTGCAGACAGTAAAAAGGTCATTCACTCTGTCTATTCATTATGTTACAGAGACCATTTGTATAATCAAATCAACAAATTTAATAACTGCCTGGTAAATGCAAGGTTCTGAGAAAGGTATCTAAGAATAAAATAAGGAACAGTCACTTCCTTCTGGAAGTCTACCTTTAGCTAGAGGAGACAAATCCAAATAATTCTAATACAAGGGAAGTGTGGCTAAGTGCTCTAACAGAGGCTTACATAAATCAATGGGAAAAGGACTATCTAATTTATTTGGAATCCAGTAAAGCTTGCAGAGGAGATGGGATTTGCCGTACAATGAAGTCTGCATAGCAGATGGCTAGACATCTGAGGTTACTCTGTGTGCCAAACATTTTCCAGGGCTTTTAGCAGGATAGGATTGGGACATAAGCCTAATTGTGCTGAATGACACAGGGAGAATTCATTCATTTACTTGTTCATTCTGCAAATAATTATTGAATATCCACTCTGACCTTGTTCTAAGCTCTTTAGTTCTAAGATATGGACAAAACAGAAAAAACACTCCCTTCACAGAGTTTATCACCTTCTTTCCCAGTTCAGTTAGCGGAATTTCCCACTCACTGTGTTATGCTTATATAGGTGGAGAAACACGTTGCCTTTGAGAAGAGTTTGGAATCTGAACCAGGTACCCGTTTTAGTAACTTGGAAAATTTTCTAGCCGGCTATACCTAGGATACCTGGGTTTTGAGAAAGGCCATTCACATTTTTCTACTGGCTGTGCAAGGGAGGATGCATGCTTTCTACTGGTAGAAAATCAGCTTCATGGTCTGACCTCGTAGAATGACCACACTCTGTTGCAGTATCCCACTATTGAAGCATACTGGTTCACCAGTAGCTCTTTCAGTTTTGGAAATGTTGCCCTGTCTGTTTCTTTGAGGTCAATGAAACTTGGGGACAAGGAAAGCAATTCAGTTTTACAATTTCAAGAAGGAAGTTGAGATTTAGCAAGAGAGTGAAGAAAAGCCAAACAGAAGAACCACCCAGATTCAATAGGATTCTTATTTGAAGTGAAAATTGCTATTATTAATAAGATCATATATCTTTATAAAACCAATTCTTATGATTGTTTTTTCTCTCTGTGACATCTATTTTCATATTAAATTGGTAATAACTTAAGCTGATTCCATTTTGGTTTCTGTCCTCACATTTTAAGGACTTCTTTTTCAAAGCATCCTGTTACATTAGATTGTGTGCTGAAATCAGGATTTCTCTGGTAGAAATCCTCATTCAAAGTAACAATTTTAATAAGATCTGAAATCTTATTGTTGCTCCACCACATGAAACTTCCACCCTTCTAATAACAGTTGTCATTTCAAGATGTCATATAAAAGGGTTGAAAAAACATCCTTTCAAGAAGATACAGAAAGCTAACGAAAAATAGTATGTCATGGTTGTTTCACTTCAGAAAATTCACAGCAATAATATTTTTGACTGGGAATGATAAACATTTACCCTTCTTTCAATAATTTTGTTTTTAACACTTCCAGAGTGTTCACTATGTGCCAAGCACTCTACCTGGCACTTTACAAATATTAACCCATTTATTCCTGATAACAGTCCTTTGAGGTAGGTACTACTACTATCCCCATTTTGCAGACTAGGGCACTGAGACACAGACAGGTTATGGAAGATGCCCAGTTTCATACAGTTAGTAAGTGGAACAGCTAGAATTTGAATCCAAGTGGTATGGTTCCATCACTGTATTCTCTTTTGTTTCCCACATATGAGAACAGGTAATGACTCAAACATAGGGATAATGTTGTGTAGCTTTGAATAAAATTCCTGTCAGTTAAGAACAGTTACTTCTAACATTCAAAACACCAAAAACTAAATGTATTGCTGTTGAGTCAATTCTGACTCATAGAGACCCTATGGGATACAGTAGAACTGTCCCATAGAGTTTTCAAGGAGCACGCAGTAGATTCAAACTGCCAACCGTGCAGTTAGCAGCTATAGTTCTTAACTAAGTCACCAGTATTTCCTCTGCCAGTATTGCAAGTACATGATAAAAATTTGATTTAAAAGACTTGGCCCCACTTTTATAAATACTGCAATAACTTAATTGTATGTAGATCAGATATACTTGTGAGAAAACCAAAAAACCAAGCCTACTGTCACCAAGCTGATTCCGACTCATAGCGACCCTATAGGTCAGAGTAGAACTTCCCCATAGAGTTTCCAAGGAGCACCTTGCAGATATGAACCGCTGGCCTTTTCATTAGTAGTCATAGCACTTAAACCACTATGCCACCATGTCACTGAGATTTGAGAACTACTGGTTTAGCTATACTTCTTGTAGAGTCTCTATCATCAATGAATTTGGGAAGATTTCAAAGAGTGGCTAAAGAAGATAAAGTATTTATAATGAAATGTTCAAAAAACTGGAATTAGAAAACCCAAAGAAAAGAATATGCTTGGCATTTCTCAAGCTGAAAGAACTGAAGAAAGAATTCAAGCCTTGAGATGCCATACTGAAGGAGTCACTGGGCAAAAAAATTAAACTATGCAGGAAGCATCAAAAGAAGATGGAAAGAAAACACACTTTCTGTATCCAAAAAATGCAATCATTTTAAGTGGTATATGTGATCAAGAATTGATGGTACTGAATGAAGAAGTCCAAGCTTCACTGAAAACACTGGTGAAAAACAAGGCTCCTGGAATTGACAAAATACCAACCGAGATGTTTCAACAAATGGATGCAGTGCTGGAAGTGCTCACTCATCTGTGCCAAGAAATTTGGACAACAGCTTCCTGTTCAACTGACTGGAAAGGATCTGTGTTTGCACCCATTCAAAGAAAGGTGATCCAGTGAAATGTGGAAATTATTGAACAATGTCATTAATATCACATGCAAGTAAAATCTTGGTGAAGATCATTAAAAAATAATTGCAACATCACATTGACAGGGAACTGCCAGAAATTCAGGTTTGATTCAGAAGAGCGTGTGGAACTAGGGACACGAATATCATTGCTGAGGTCACATGGATCATGGTTGAAAGCAGAGAATACCAGAAAGATATTTACTTGTGTTTTACTTCCTATGCAAAGGCTTTCGACTGTATGGATCATAAATTATGAATAACATTGTGAAGAATGGGAATTCAAGAACACATAATTGTGCTCATGTGGAATCTGTGCACAGAACAAGAAACGGTATTTGAGTAGAACAAGGGGATATTGTACAGTTGAAAATAAGGAAAGGAGTGTGTCAGGGTTGTATCATTTCACCACACTTAGTCTGTGTGCTGAGCAAATAATCCAAGAAGCTGAACTGTATGAAGAATGTGACATCAGGATTGGAAGAATCATTAACAACCTGCAATATGCAAATGACACAAACTTGGCCACAGCAAGTGCTTGGCTCATTTATAAACTTAAAGCACTTACTGATGAAAATCAAAACCCACAGCCTTCAGTATGGATCACATCTCAACATAAAGAGAACAAAAATCCTCACAACTGGACTTTGACGATACACGGGGAAAAGACTGAAGTTGTCAAAGATTTCATTTCACTTAGATCCACAATCAATATCATGGAATCAACAGTCGAGAAATCAAATGGCATAGTGCATTCACCAGGTCTGCTGAAGAAAACGTCTTTTAAGTGTTAAAAAGTAAAGATGTCACTTTCAGGACTAATGTGTGCCTGATCCAAGCTTTGGTATTTTCAACTACCTTGTAGGCATGAGAAGCCGTGGTGTCATGCTACATCTGTTAACCAAAAGGTTGGCAGTTGAAATCTGCCAGGTGCTCCTTGGAAACTCTATGGGGCAGTTCTACCCCGACCTATGAGGTCGCCATGAATCAGACCCGATTTGACAGCAGTGGGTTTGGTTTTTCTTTCTTTCTTTTTTTTTTTAAATGCATGGTGAAACCTTGGTAGCATAGTGGATAAGTGCTATGTCTGCTAACCAAAAAGTCAGCAGTTCAAATCCACCAGGACTTCCTTGGAAACTCTGTGGGGCAGTTCTACCCTGACCTATAGGGTTGCTTTGACACAATAGTGGCTTGTATGCAGGCAAAAGATGGACAATGAATACAGAAGACTGAAGAATTGATGCATTTGAATTGGGTGTTGGCGAAGATTACTGAATATACCATGCACTGCCAGAAAAATGAACAAATCTGTCACGGAAGAAGTAGTCAGAATATTCTTTAGAGGCAGGGATGATGAGACTTTTTCTTACATTCTTTGGATATGTTATCAGGAGGGAGCAATCCCTGAAGGATGCCATGCTTGGCAGAGGGTCAGTGAAAAAGAAGAAAACCCTCAGTGAGATGAATTGACACCGTGCAACAATGGCTTCAAATAGCCACTATCGTGAAGGTGGCACAGCGCTGGGCAGTGTTTCTTTTTGCAGTACATGTGGTCATTATCAGTCAGAGCCAACCAAAAGGCAATTACGGACAACAGGACTCTCTCTGAAAAATCTGATGTAATCGTGGACCCTATCAAGAGTAGCCACTTAACACATTTTTATGAAATTAAGTCAAATTATTTACATAGCATTATGTTTGAATTTTTCCTTGCCTAAATGGCTTGGTTATTATTATTATTTTTACTTTTGAGACACACAATTATAGACATCTTTGCTAGAAAACTAAACACAAGGTTTCCTGTTTATGGAAGGAAGACCTACTATTGCACTTGCCTTTTTGAGTCGGACATGACTTGATGGCAGTGGGTTTGGTTTTTTGGTTTTTCCTTCCTCTCAAAGTTTTATTGAAATAATAGAAAATTTGTGAAAAATAAGAATGAAATTTTAACTGTGCAAGAAGTCAGATATTGAGAAATTCTTTGAAGATAAGCAGATGTGATTGATCTGATGAAGAAATCAAAGCAGAGAAATTCAGTGAGGTCCTCCAGAGATGAACGTGCTTCTTTCCTAAGGAGCTGTTGAGAAGCTTAGTGGTTGGCTCATTATAAACAGCATTAGAAAACTATGGCTTATTTGCCAAATGTTTTAGTGAACTAGTGCTACTTTAGCAGAAATACAAGTGGATGGCTTTAAAAAGACAAATTTCATTTGTCACTGTCTAGTAAGCTGAAAGTCCAAATTCAGGGTGTCACCTCCAGGGGAAGGCAAAGAAAGCTGGATCTGGAGGAAGGTCCTTGTCTCAATCTTCCCCTGGACTGGGGAAGATTCTGAGGCTCAACAATCCTGGTCCTTTCCAAAGAATGCACTCAGCTCTCAGCATTGCTTTCTTTGTTAATAGTAAGAGGTCCCCAAATCTCTACATTGGCTTCTGTCCTGAAGGCACAAAACAAGTCTTACACATTGAGTCCTGGCCCTCCAACACAAGTGCTGTGACTCTGCCTTCATTAAGCTCATGGAGGCACGATTTATAATACAGAGGAACAGCACATGATACCAGTAATCATGTCCCAGCCAAACGACCACATACTTTTTTGGGGGAACATAATTCAATCCATGACACCAGGGTAAGGAATTAAAAAATATATTCTCTATCAGCTGGCCATTCTACTCCTTACTCCACATATACAGAGTGGCAGCTTTGAACATAAAATATGGAGAAGTTCTCTCTGCAGAGAAAGGGCGTTCTTTCTGGAGGACTCCTAGTTGTGCCTGAGAGAGGAGCAGAGCAGATGTTGTGGTAACTCAGCACTTGCATCACACCCATAAAGGGAAATTGTAAAAAAGTTAGGGTCACTCCACCCCCAGCCAAGAACAAAGTCCTTTTAACTTTTGATAATACGGTGGGGATCCCCAGCTGACATGCCATTTCTCTGACAACAAATGCTACTAGGCATACAATTTCTACCCTTCCACAAATACCAAAATTACACTTTCTCATTCAAGTGAGAGCTTCCACTTATAATGGTTGAGTACTTCTCAAATTAACCTTGCCACGGATTACAACTATGGATCATGGCCAAAACATAAAATATAACTAACTTAAGGCTCTTGAAAGCAATCAAAAGCAGGAAGATATTGGAGGGACGTCAACAATTGGAAGAAGAGAATAGCGTTGAGCAAGTTTTAATTTTTACTGCCTTAAGCCTAATGGGAAGTCTCAGTCTGGGCCATGCAGGGGCCAAGTGTCGGGGTGGGATGGCTGAAAGGCAAATGAAAAATTCATAGTTTTACTGGCCTAAGTACCAGAGAACAGAGCTTGAGACATTCCTAGTTACTGAAAAGTCAGAAGGAAATCCTCAAAACAATTAAGGGCCACAGAGGAAATCCCAAATTATGCATATAAACTCTGCCCATATCTGTGACTGATTCCTACACCATCAACTAAAAATACACAGGGCACTCTTTAAGCAGCCCAACTAAGACTAAACAAACTGAACTGATATTTGAGCTACTGCCCATTGCAGAGGAAACACCTTGCAATTTGAATTCAATCAATTTAACTGACTGCCTAAAAACAGAGAAAACAAAATATGAAAGAGAGAGAAAAAAAAACAGAAGGAGGGAGGGAGGCAGGAGATGAGGGAGGGTGACAGGAAGGGAGGGAGGAAGGAAGGAAGGAAGTTGTGAACCAAAAAACAAAGAAATGAAGAAGGAGAGAAAGAAAGAATATTTCTGGAAGAATATAAGAGAATCAAGAATGCCATCTTTCATTCACAGTGCTCATAAAACACAATTTAAAATTACTCAACATATAAAGAAACCAGAAAACATAACCTATATTCAAAAGATAATCAATGAATACTAGTCCCGAAGAGATTGAAATGATGCAGTTAGCACACGAAAACTTCAAACCATCCATCAGAGAGAAGCTTGTCTGGCAAACAGATACGCATGATTGAAAAAGAAATCAACCTAAGCTATCTCTACTGTAATTGTTACGGTTGTGTGTTGACTTGGCTGGGACATGATTCTCAGTGGTTTGGCAATTATATAATGATGTGACTACCTCCATGGTGGAATTGGATATAATGTGATCATCTCTATAATGGCTCTGCTGAGAGTAGCCAATCAGTCGAAAGGGAGTTTCCTTGGGGACATGGCCTGCATCCAATCTAGGTAGGTTTTCTGGCAAGGCTCAGGGGCGTTTCCTCCCTCTGAATCCTGCAGCTGGCTTCTATTCTTTTGACCTTCAGTCCTTGGGACTTGAGCTAGCAGCTTACCTGCTATCTGTCCTGACAATCTTGGGATTCATTAGTCTTTGCAGCCTCTGAGCCAGAGCCTTGCTTTCTGATCTGCTTGAGCTCACTAGCCCCTACAGCTGCATGAGTCAGGAAAAGCCTCCAGCTGGACCCATGGACTTGGAACATCCCATCCTCTACAACTTCGTGAGCCATTTCCTCCTTATAAAGCTCTCTCTATATGTATTTATGTGCTTTATGGGTTTTGCTTCTCTAGAGAACTCAGTGTAAGACATCTACCAATCCTCAAAGTTCTTCATAAAATAGACAAGAGACACATAAGAATTAGAAGACAATTGAGAACATAAAAGAGAAACCCCAAGAACAATGCATTCAAACAACTGAGCCTAGATAAAATGACAATTTAGGGAACTACTGCTGGCTTAAAGCTATTATACTCTAATCCCCTTGTCCTCTCTCTCCCCTCTCCTTTTACCCCACCCTGCTGAATACTATAGAACTGTTTACGCAACTAAAAAGAAAAGCTTAGGCTAAGCTGCTTCCTTGTTGGGTGTCCTTTGGAGACAACACTTTCATGTACTCTGTAACCAATTCAAATACTTCCTACAAAGATACTAACCATTTTTGGTAATGTGTGCTGCCCTGTTGTCTTCCTGCTTCTGGAACACATAAAGCTTGTAACAAAGGGTGGCCATAGTTCCCCATCAGAGACCTTGGTCCCACCTGGCCCCAACTTTATCTTGTGTGATGTGTTCTTTGTGTGCTTGAGTCTTTCTCATCCCCTTTCCTGTCCCTCTTGGCCATGGACCCTTCCCAGTGCAGGTCGCTGGGGTGCCAGATGCGATTGGGACAATGGGAAATTTGAAAAATTTCTAAGGAGTGTCCTTAAAGATATTCAAAAGGAGACTGCATTCACAGGTCACTATGAAAAAAGGCAAACTCAGTAAATGGAGAATTCATGGAAATAAGAAAAGAATGATTTGCTAAACACCAAATTGGTGATCTGGAAAATGAAATTTCGTAGCATGTACAGAAATAAGGGTTTCTGCCATTAATAGCACTACCCAAACCAAACCTACTACCATTGAGTTGATTCCACATAATAGATACCCGACAGGATGGAGTAGAACTGCCACACAGGGTTTCTAAGAAGCTGGTGGATTCAAGCTGTCAGCTTTTGGGTTAGCACCCAAATTCTTAACTACAAGGTTTTCCTCTGTTAATACAGGTTTACAGATAAAACAACTCAGGAAAACTTTCCATCAATTCAGCACACAAAAATAGCACGATACAAATACAGAATAAAGATGATTTTTCATTTGTTCACAATAATCTGAAAGTGGGTATTGCAAATTATAACAAAAAATTAATTCTCTCTGTATCAAAGAGGTTTTCATATAATAGTCTAAAGCTGAACAGTCCCATTTGGTAGCCAATAGCTACCTAAGGCTATTGAGCACTTGAAAAGTGCCTACTCTGAACTGAGATGTGCTTGAAGGGCAAAATCACATCAGATTTCATAGACTTAAAGGGAAGAATGTAAAATACTTTGTTAACTATAAAAAAATATTAATTACATGTTGAAGTGATACAAGTTCTGACAATTAAGTTGGCAAACTCTTCCTAGAAAAAATGCTACACACCTCACTGCTGATTATCACCACTGTACTCCTCTTCTGAAGCTATGCACCAACGTCAGCACCTAGTCCACTCTTCAAAGCAATTTTGGAACTCTTCTTCTGGAATGGCCATCAGAGCTGTTGTCATATTTATGCTTGATGTCCTAAATGCCATCACAATGTCTTTCTTTCAATATTTCCTTTATTTTCAGGTAAGGAAGAAAGTCACTGGGGTCTAGATCAACTGAACAGGTAGGGTGTCCCAATACAGTTATTTGTTTACTGGCTAAAAATTCCTTCACAGACAGCTAGACAATTAAGTTTGTGAACTTGCCACTGTGCGTAACGACCATTCCAGAAAGAGTTCCAAAATTACTCTGAAGGGTGGACTAGGCACTGGCATCAGTGCATAGTTTCACAACGGGAGCACTTCACAGGTGACTGTACTGATATTCAGCAATGAGGTACGCAGAACCTAGAACAATTAAGTTTGTGGACATAATTGTCAGGTTTTGTATATTGGATTAAATAAAATATATTATCAGAATTTATTTTACCTGTTTATTTTTGCCATTTTAAAATGTGGATATTAGAAAATTTAAAATTATGTATGTGTTTCACATTTTGGCTTCTGCTGTATGTCTAACAGACAGCCCTGGTCTAAAGCACCACAGTGTAACACAAAAATAATAGGCCCAAATGAGATTTCCATAGCATTTTCAAAGAGAAAACAGCAACATCTTGGCTTTCCCTTACCAAGAAATCCCTCTGGCTGCAAAGAAAAGACTGAATGCTTGCAACACTAGAAAAAGACAGAAAGAGAACCCAAAGCTGGGAGAACAGGGACCACTACCGAGTTCAAGTTCTCATATTAAAAAATCATTGACTGAATAGCTTCTGGCAAAATACTCGCATTTAGTGCTTGCATGCATAATGTCCTGAAGGCAACCAATTCTTCTTCTTATAATTGTATTCTTATAATACTTTCTTAAAGCAATGCCATTCTAAATAGAGGTATAATTCTTCTTTAGAACTTTTCTACATGTATATTGCTTGTTATTATTATTACCTCAGGGAATGTCTATAAATATGATTTGTGGCAATACCTATTGCTTTATTCTGATGTGGTTCAAAGACCTATATAGTGGTTTGAATACAGCAAATTCACTTCAGAGCATAGGTTATCTTAGCCCCAGTGATGCTCTTTCAGACAATGTTTATCACTGTGGTTACTGCAGTAATTATGTCTGAGCATCTGAAAAAGTCCCTTTGATCAGTAAGGAGACTTTGCACTGTCTCTTCTTGAGACTGGATGATAAGCTATTTCCTGATATACGTTACAGCACATCTGTGCTCTCTGACGCATGACTACAGATCATTTGCCACTTGGGGGTTTTCATTCTTCCACAAAGTTTGAAAAGCAGTTACAGTATTTATCAACAGAGAAGCCCTGAGGATGGTATAAAAGAAACCATCAAGTTGGGAGGGAGACCTTTCTTTACAATTAGTCAAAACAGAAGATCAAAGGAAGAGTCTTTCAAGAATAGTAGAAAGCAGAATTAATTTCTTTTGACCACTGGCAGTATTAAAAGGTGATACAGGGAAAAGAGTGTGAATGAAGGCTTTACTTTCATATTCTGCTAACTCTGTATAAGGTTGTTGTTGAAGTCAAATATCTTTATGATCACATGAGAGATGAACCATGCTGTATCTAGGCCAATGATTGGCAAATAGTAAGTTATTTATCAATGTTTGTGGACTGAGTGAGAAAAATTCATGACTGGTGATTGTTCAAGCTTCTATTTTAAAGTTTAACAATTATCTTTAGCCTATGAGATTGCAGATTAACTACTGACATGGCCAGCTACTTTACTGAAATAGTAATTTGTATTTTGTTCTTGCTGCTATAAACACTTTTCCCTTTCTCCAGTCAAGAATGTAGCCCGATCATGGGTTTCTTTGCCAGGTGGCTCTTGTGCTGCAGTGAGGAGCAGAAGCTGCTAAGAGAAGATAACTCCTTTTCAGGTTTTTTTTCCCTTTCCCAATAACCTTGGCTCAATGAAGAGAATGATGCAGAAAGTGATACAGTGATAGAGGCAGATGCTTAAGAGGTGGAAGCTGAGTCCTAAGCCTAAAAGAGGGGCAGGGCTCAGAAGAGATTCCACCAAGAGTAAAAAATGCCAGCTCTGCTTGCACCTATCGCCACAGGTAGGGGAATGCACTGCAGTGCCAGGCTGGTGAACCCCAAGATGCGGCTTTGGGAGCCAGGGTACAGATGTGGCAGACCTGCCTGTCTTCGGAGGAACATGCAGGATGAACAGTCAGCTTACTGGAGACCAGAGTGGAAAGACGCCTAGAGAATCCTTCTTTGACTGCTGCCTGCCACCAGGTAAGAGCTGGGATCTTCAGCCGAACCTGGGGTGGTAGAGGAGTCCGTCAATGGAGGAGATTGAAATTCTCACCATCTGGATGCTCTGGGGCTCAGAGAATAACAGTAAACTATTTTAGAGTAGACTGCAAATTTCCCACAAGGGCATCATCTGTGATGGTGCTTGCTTGGGCAATGACCAATCTATAGCTTGGTTTTTTTAAAAGCATTGTTTACAGAACATGAGAGCTAGAAATGATTTCTTGTTTACCATTCTAGAGCCTCTGTTTTTAGAGAACAAAGTCAGTGTTTAAGACAGAACTTTTTCCAAGTCTTTTACCTAAAACTAGTGCAGCCTTGCAGCAGTCCACTCTCACTGCACTTTTCTGTCTCACCATCTTTGAAATCCAGATGTATTTGTGAAAATTAAAATACATCATTATTTCATCATAGACAGGCACTGTCTTATCAAAGTAAGATCTCTACCCAGTTTTGACATTAGTGGAAAAAAAGAAAAAAAAGCTATATGGATTTTCCAGTTATATCCCCCTATAGGAATTGGGGGAAAATGATCTCAGCCACAACTAAAGTGGTTGATATTACAGTACCTGAGATATCATATCTCTCTGAGATATTCAGATACTAAAATATCTCTTGTGAGATACTAAAATACCTCCTGGTATTTTAAATATAGATATATACATGTGTGTATGTTATTACACAGAAGACGTATGAAGTCTGTTAGCTATTAAACACTAGGTAGGGGTTTCTTTTCACAAGGGTGTGTGTATGTGTCTGCATTAAGCCTACTTAATGACTAAAGAAAGATTTTATTTAAAACTTTTGATTGGGCCTTAATATTTCTTTTAATCTTGTGTAGTACTACTTCTGGACTAATATTTTTCATTATCCAGTCTTCTCTAATCTTTGTCTTTGTCCTACCGTTTACGGCCTTGCTCTTAGCAGGAAAAAGGCTGAATGGCGTTTGGCTTCTTACTTGTCTCTGGACACCTGTGTCAGAGCATACAACTGTCTTTTGGAGACAAGCATCTTTCTAGCCCAACAAGGAGACCTGTAGGTAACATGAACATGTCTCTGTCAGTTCCACTGCTGTCCCCGGGTTGCTGTGAGTTCAGTCGCTGCCTTAAGCAGGCTCGTAAAGGAAGGAGGTGGACAGGGTGATCCTTCCCAGTGAAAGCCTTTCATTTCAGAGGAGGTTTGTCCATCTTGTCTGTCCTTATTCTCACATCTGTTCAGAAGTCATGGGAGTACTCTCTCTTCCAGCAGGGCCCATGGCGGACAAGGGTGAGCAGCAGTGTTATCAGGACACCGGCCACAAGGCAAAAGGCAATGGCAAGCACAATCTTTAGAACTGTGGGAAAATAGGAAAAGCATTAGTGTAAAATTAATCTACTAGGAAAACACAAAGATCACACATCAGTGCTGATTTCTTTCTGATTTAAAACTATAAATCTAAGGGGTTTTTTTGAAGTACCCTTAAAATCAGCATTACTGTTAGTTATCTGTTGTTGATTTAGACTGACTGTGACCCAATATGTGTCACAGGAGAACTTTTCAGAAGCAGATCAGTGGGCCTGTCTTTCATGGCACCTCTGAGTGGGTTCGAACAGCCAACCTTTAGCTAGTAGTTGAGCATGTAACCATTTGCACCATTAATAATCTCTTAAAATCAGCAAAGTATGGGGAAAAGAGTGCTAGATTAGGAATCAGGTAACGACCTAGGTTCCATCCCTGATGAATTTTAGCCATTGGGCCTCGGTTACTTCACTGTAAAAGGAGAAAAATTGAAATATTTCCAAAAATTTTTTGGAGATGGTAAAATATTTCTCCAATTTATTTATTAACATCTTATGCCTTACAGTTGTTTTACAAAAGGCTTTGGTCTAGTGAAAGGATGGACCCCTGGTGGCACAGTGGTGAGGAGCTCAGGCTGCTAATTAAAAGGCTGGCAGTTTGAATCCACCAGCCACTCCTTGGAAACCCTATGGAGCAGTTCTACTCTGTCTTCTAGGGTTGCTGTGAGTCAGAATTGACTTCATAGCAATGAGTTTTTAGTAAAAGAATATATTTTCAAATCTAAAATTCTCAAATATTTTTCTTTTCCACTTTTGTTTCTAAACTCCTTCCAAGTGTCCACCACACTGAATTTACATCAACTCTTCCCACGCACTATGCACTTACACTGTGAATTTTTATGTCTCCCTGCCTTGTTCAGGAAACCCTGGTGGCATAGTGGTTAAGTACTATAGCTGCTAACCACAAGGTCAGCAGTTTAAATCCACCAGGTGCCCCCTGGAAACTCTGTGGAGCAGGTCTACTCTGTCCTAGATGGTTGCTATGAGTCGGAATCAACAGCTACTTTGTCTATATGGAATGCAATTCTTCACCTTCTTTTTTATTTATATTTATTTATATTTTATATTTATACTTCTATTTTTGTTTGATCATTCTGGAGAGTCTACTATCATCTCATAGTCTTCATAGGTCCTACAGTCTTATTTTTTTGTATTATCATGTATTTACGTCTGCTTTGTTGGCTAAGTCTGACATCAGCAGGAGGATATCATATACTTTTTCCCATTTAGGGCATCAATTTTGTGAACAGAAAGACAGTCTACCACGGTCTGCCTTTCTGATCACAATCATTCCAACTCTTCCTTTCCTTCTCAAAGCAGACACCCCTTCTCCCCAGGGGAGATAACCTAAAGTCCTATGCTGTCATTATTTTCAGCTCAGAGTCTGTGATAGTTAATGTTACGTGTCAACTTGGTCAGGCCATGATTCTCAGTGGTTTGGAAGACATTATGTAATCATCCTCTATTTTGTGAACTGATGTGAGCAGGCAATCAGCAGGAAGGAGAGTTTCCTCAGGGGTGTGGCCTGTATCCAATCTACACAGGGATATTCTGCCAAAGCTTGTTCTCTCTCTGATCTGTACTCATCCTGTCATCCTCTGACCTCCAGTTCTTGGGATATGAGAAGCCTTCAGCCTTCTGTCTGACCTGCAGATTTTGGATTCTCCAGCCCCTGCAACCCCATGAATCTGCAGTCTGCTGCCTGACCTGCAGATTTGGGGTTCATCTGTCACTGCAACCATGTGAGTCAGGAGAAGCTTCCAGTCTACTACCTGACCCACAGATTTGGAACTTGATAGTGGTTAAGTTCTTTTCTGCTTATCCAGGTTGAGAATGTGAATCCATCAGCTGCTCCACAGAAGAAAGCTATGGCAGCCTGCTCTAAACAGATCACAGCCTTGGACACTCTGTGGGGTAGTTCAATTCTGTCCTATAGGGTTGCTATGGGTCACAACTGACTTGATGGAAACAGGCTTGTTTTTTTTGGGGGGGGGGGCTTAGTCTTTACAATTTCATGAGTCATTTCCTTGCAATAAATCTCTCTATATTTATATGTCTATTCACTGGTTTTGCACTTTTAGAGAACCCAGTTTAAGACACAGTACATGATCTATGAGTGTAGTCTGTTTATTAGTTCTGAATTGGTCTGCTCTTGATCTGGAGACCTATGAAATAATGAAGATGTGAAATTTGTCCCCAACACAATGGTGAAACAGGGCTTGGATAACCATTATTCTGTTCAAAGAGGGACAGAATGGGAGACACACACTGGTCTGGAAATCTCAATGGGCAGAAGATGCTGCTGACTACAGCTGGGGAATATTCCTTGACTGGGCCCTTAATATGCTATCTGGGAGTTAGCTGCAGTCCACCTTCTTCTGGTTCTTGCTCCACACTCAGAAAGTCTTGCCTTAGACCCACCTAATGAGATCATTTATTAGAGAATAGGCCATCCTTGTAGAATGGGCACATCTTACTGCCTGTTTCTCCCCTCCAGAAGATTCAGGAGCCCAAGGATCACTTCACATCAGAAACAGTCCTAACTTCTTTAATCTAAGCTGCTAATTCTTCTAGCAGTATTTAATTCACTTATCTGCATGCACCAGTTGCCACATCTACAGATTTTCCTAAGACAGACTTCTTTCATTTTCTATACTTAATTTCAGGAGCCCTGATGGTACAGTGGTCAAGCACATAGCTGCTGACCAAAAGGCTGGTAGGTTGAACTCATCAGTCACTACACAGGGGGAAGATATGTCAGTCTGCTTTCTGTAAAGATTTACAGCCTTGGACACACTATGGGGGCAGTTCTACTCTGTCCCATAGGACTCCTAAGAGGTTGAATAGAATGGAGGTAATGGTTTTGGTGTTTTTTTGTTTTACCACATCAGCTATGAGTTGGAACTGACTCAGCGGCATCAGGTTTGAGTAGAACTACCCCATAGGGTTCTAAGACACATTGGGTAGATTCGAACTACTGACCTTTTGGTTAGCAGCTGTAACACTTCACCACTACACTACCAGGGTTTTGTCTCTTGCCCACTGCCTTTAAAATTCTGCAGCTGAAAGGGCTTACTGGAGACACTTTAATCCACTTATATGCAGTAAAGATTCACATGTCTCCAGTAAATTACCTATTATGTCAACAGATTAAGGTATCTCCAGTATTATTTTCAACTGGAAAATAATCAGTGTTATGATGGCCACATTCTTCCCTGGGTTCTTACCTGAAGGTTGAATTTTCATTGATTTTTGTAGCCAAAAGCTTTCTCACTTTTATCTTCTACATGCTGAAGAGGAAAATCAGTTGCATCTTACAATTATATAAGTCTCAAAATTCTAGATGTGCAATTCCCTGTCATTACAGCTGGCTAACTGGCCAAATGTTTTCTGAATCCATCTTTTTATTGTACTATTTGGTCATCTACAGCCAGCAGTGATTGACACAGGCTGCTAACATAGTTTTTCCTTGCCATTTTATGATTACCATCCTTTATGATCTCATTTTCCTCTAATACCCATGTCATTTATTTTTAATCAGCTACTCTGGCCTCCCTTGAGTGCTAATTTTCATCTCAAAATGATTTTTCTTGCCAATTGAATATTCTTCCCCCAGATCTTCACTAGTCTGCCTTTCTTTTCATATTGCCTCCTTAGAGGAACCTTTCTTCTCCACTCTGTCTAAGGGCTTCTTGTAGCATTAACTTCATGCTTTTTTCAACTGTTAAGATACATTAGTTTATGGTCTTAGGGCTGAAGGAAATTCTGAATACTCAATCGGAATCATTAACCGAGTCTAAAATAAATGGAATGTCATCTTTGGGTCTTTGAATTTGATTTTCAGGTACATTATGTTTCAGCATTTTCAGCATACCTGCGCACTATTGCTTGCCTGTGTCTTTATTTACACGTGTCTCTTTAGTAGCTGACCAGTAACTAAGCAGATCTATGGGGTCTTTTGGAAACCCTGCTGGCGTAGTGGGTTAAGTGCTACCTCTGCTAACCAGAGCCAGCAGTTCAAATCCACCAGGTGCTCCCTGGAAACTCTATAGGGCAGTTCTACTCTGACCTCTAGGGGTGCCATGAATAGGACCCGACTCGATGGCAGTGGGTTTGGGTTTTTCGGTCTTGGGGGTCTTTTTTATTATAAGATGCTAATTCATTATTTTACCTGGAAAGTTACTTCCCTCTCCCACACTCAAATGCACTAAGGAATAGTTAACATAAATCCCAGTTTGTACCAATTCTCAATGTATGTCTTTCCACTGTAAGAAGGAGGAGTTGCTTGTTGGCTTAGGCAGTGGGGGAACAAACATCCTCTACTCCTGGCAGCCCCATCTACCAGTGTTCCAAGGGATACAGTTTGAAAGTCACTAATTTAGTCTCACTTCGTCAGTGTAGAAATAAGGAAAATGAGAAACAGAGAGTAGAAAAGTTAGCTAAGGTTACATGGATAATTTTAGTGGAGTTGGAATACAGGAGATCGTATCAGTCTCACGGAAACTATGGTGGTGCAGTGGTTAACAGCTTAGCTGCTAACCAAAAAGTTGGCAGTTCAAATCTACAAGCAGCTCCTTGGAAACCCTATGGGGCAGTTCTATTTTGTCCTACAGTGTTGTTTTGAGTCAGAATCAACTTGATGACAATGGGTTTTGGTTTTATCAGCCTCAGAATTTTAAAAACCACATATTACTGATGACTCCAAATGTAAATCTCCAACTCTGACCTCTCTCTCAAACTCAGGACTCTTCTATCTAACTGTCCACCTTAGTCATCTAGTGCTGCTTAACGGAAATACAAGTGGGTGGCTTTAACCAACAGAAATTTATTTTCTCAGCATTTAGGTGGCTAAAGCATGAATTCAGGGTGCTAGCTCTAGGGGAAGGTTCTCTCTCCTGGTCCACTCTGGAGGAAGATTCTTGTTTCTTTTCAGCTTCAGTTCTTCAGTTCTTTGAACATTTGGCCTGTATCTTCCCCTCGTTTGTGCTTGCTTGCTTGCTCTGCTTTCTGTCTCAAAAGAAATTGATTTAAGACACACCCTACACTAATACTACCTCATGAATACAGCAAAACCCACTCCAAATGAGATTATCACCACAGGTTAGGGTTAGAATTTACAACAGATGTTTTGAGGAGACACAATTCAGTTCTTAACACTATCTATTCAACATCTCCCCTTAGACATTTAATAGGCATTTTCAATCTCAACAAATCCAAAACTGAACACCCAAGTTTGCCCCTCCAAATGAGCTTTTCCTTACAGCCTTTTACATCTCAGTCGATGGAACTCCCTCCTTCTAGGAACTCAGGATAAACTCTTACAGTCTTGCTTGATCTCGCTCTTTGACATTCTGATTGCTCTGGAAGTCCTGTTAGTTCTACCAACAGAACACATCCAGAACTTCTCCACCCCTCCTCTGTCATCACCTTGCTTTGATTCACCATCACCTTTTGCCAGGATCATGACAGTAGCCTCCTGATTGGGCCTCCAGCTTCTAACCTTTCTCCCCTACATCGGTTTTCAATGCAGCAGCCCAACAATTTCAAGTCAAATCACACCAGACTTGTGCTTATAACCAAGTCAGCAGGGGATGTTCATTTCGCTCAGAATGAAAACCCAAGTCCTGATGCTGACAGCTCAGAAGGCTTTGTAACTCTGCCTCTTAACCTCTCAGATTTCCTTTCCCACTCTTTTCCCTGCATCCCCTTTCTCCGGACCACACAATAGCTTTTATGCTATTTCTTATATACTCTAGACACATTCTCCCTTGGTGCCTTGTTACAGAAAATGCCTGGATTAGGTATCTCCCTTACCTTCTTTGCCCAAAGCGCATTGATGCCTACCTTGACCTTCCTATTTATAAGCGCAGCCTGTACCCTTTTTCAAGCTGGCATCTGTGCTTCTCAACTTCAAGTGTACTTATTTATCATATTTATTACTTGTCCCTCTTTGTCTCTAATAGAATGTAAGCTTCATCAAAGCAAAGGATACATATTATGAAGGCATTCACTCAGAACAGAACCTGGCCTATGGCAAGTGCTCAATAAACATGTGTGGACAGAGTTAGTGACTTACATCTCACAGAACCTAAGTCTTAGAACAGTGTTTCTCTCATCATGAGAAGGTGAATACTAATTAATTTAGATGCTGATTGACAGGTGTCATGAGAAATACAGAGAAGATCAATATAAATTTGGAGGGAAGGAAATAGAACCGAGGAAGAAAGGAAAGTATAAATGAAAATGAGGAAGACAGGGATGAACAATTACTGAAAATCAATTTTCATGGTTGATTTTTCTGTACTTAGAAATTTATTTTCAATTATTTTTTTATCAGCTACACTGCCATGGTGATCTTGTAGAACATGCTTTCCCTTCATCCCTTCTTCCTTCTGTCCTAAGCACATAGTGAGCATGTACCATTCACTAGATAGGCTGTGCACTGGCTGCTAGGGTTCCATAGCCCTGCTCTTGAGGAGCTCAGTGTCTAGAGGGAGAGCCAGACAATTATGAGATAACGTGATAAACCCTAAGTGCAGGTATAAAAAGTGTACCAATGGAACAGAAAGAAAGTTGCAATTAACACAGTGCATTTTATTTGAAAGAGTTTGGAACATCTTCAGAGTGTTAGTAAGATATGATCTAGGCCTTTGAGATACGCAGTATTTTGTGATGAGATGAGAGAGGAGTTGCACAAGGGTGTGTTTGAGGAATAATAAGCAGTTGCATATGGCTGGAGCACAGGCAAGGGGGAGATATCTAGGTTGGGACTCAGTTTTTTGTTAATATTAAAAATTATAATTTATTATTGTTATTTGTAAAACATTCCAAAGTAGGTATTTTTCATAATAAAGATACAAGTAATATTTCTAAGGACTTCCTCTGGATCAAGAACTGGCTAAAACTTTAATCATTCCTAAATTATTCCATCTGAAAGATGATAAAACTGAGGCTTAGACAGGAAAGTGAAGGCTACCAATACTGACAGGACTTGAAGAACCTAAGTGAATCTCAATTCTGGAGCCCTAGCCCAAGATTGGTCTTTTAAGTGTCTATATGATGTCACATAGAAACAAAATACCAATTCTGTTGCCACTGAGTTGATCCTGATTCATAGCAACACTAAAGGACAGAGCAGGAGCTCCTCACAGAGATTTCAAGGAGCTGACTGCCAACCTGTTGGCGAGCAGGTGAGCTCTGAAGCACATGGCTGTGCTAAACTGTAAAACCTGCATGTGATGTTGGGAGCCCAGTTTTTAAACATCCAGGTGGACAACAAGAGTGGGTGTGAGTAGGGATTTGGTGTACACCAAAGCAAGTCCCAACATCCTGAATAAATGATGGGCTACAACCTGGGAAACTGAAGATAATGACAATGAAGATACTACAATCAGATAGCCTCATCTTTGAAGGAGGAGGGGTGCCAAAAGGAACACTGTTGAACAGGGGCTCTGAACAATAAAGAACAAGAGAATGAAAAGGTAATTAAGATAAAAAAAAAAAACAAAAAAATGAAACCCACTGCCATTGAGTTGATTCCAACTCATAGTGACCCTATAGGGCAGAGTAGAACTGTCCCATAGTTTCCAAGGAGTGCCTGGTGGATTTGAACTGCTGACCTTATGGTTAGCACATGTAGCAATTAACCACCAATTATGCTAACAGCAGAGGTCAAATACAACAGTCATGTTGGTATGTACATATGCAGGTATAGCCAATGATTGGGTCTTTGTAGTGTAGACATTTTTTGTGGTACATTCTTAGCTTCCCTCCCTATTTGTTAAACAGGCATCTAAGCTCCAGGCCAGCCATCGGCAAGTCAGGTTAGGCATGGAGAGCTGAAGAGTGATTCAACTAACAAGTGCTGATTGAAGGTACACCAGGCTCTAGGCATTGTCTACTGGCTGATGATTCAGATGAAAAACATATGGATTCTGCCTTTAAGTTTACGGTTACATCTTAATCATGTGTGTGTGTGTATATATATATGTACAAACTATACACACACACACACACATACAGATTCCCACCTTACAAAGATTATGAGAGAAACTGGGACTTGCCACAGTAAAATCTCCCTTCTGTGAAATATTTTAAATTGGACATTGAGGCAGGGCATGGGCGAGTGCTAGCAAAAAAAGTCTGACTGTATTAGTAAAATTTAAGAATTAAAGAAACATTAATTTTTTTTATTATTATTGTCAAATAACATAGTAGAGAACTTAGGCTTATTTAGACTTTCTGAATAAAGTTCTGATTTAATAAACTGATATAACAGTGGAAAATTGGTCTGTTAGAACTAGCTGAAAGCACTGCTTGTAAGTACAGCTATAATTTCATGGGTGAAAATTCACTAAGAAGCAATGTTACCAGGCATCCTATATCTATAGGACAATGTTCTATATTTAATGATCTTGTCCCGTTTCCTGTATTGGCTTTGTCATGATGTGTCATGATGCCCTGTCTCGTATTTACTTTTCCCCAATAAATAATCTAGTAATTAGAGGTGTTTGTCATTTTTTTTTAGCATCCTCAATTTCATTTGCAAAATCTGGAGACCTGACTAAGGAGTAGGTTCCCAACAACTTCCCCTGCTTAAGCCTGCTCTATAGCATCAGTCCCAAGGCAAGCAGTCATCCTGCCCAATGAATACCTCTCGTCTTAGGAATTTCCCAACAAGCTGTCTCTCAGTTTCACCTGATGCCCTGTCATTGCTTTTTGAGGCTATACAAAACAAGTCCAAACCTTCTTCCTTAAAGAAGTTTAAATACTGAATTCACTTTATCAGAGGCCACCTCATGTTACACAGACTTTTAACAAGCTTTATTTAAGCTAAAACTAGTGGTATATTGGTAAACCAGATGAGAGACAGAGAGAGAGAACTTGGATCTATGGCATCTGCTTATTTCTGTGGTGAAGATATTCCTACCATAACTAGTTTCAAGCTACTACAGTTAAACCACTGAACTCAGGGTTAGGAAGAGATGTGACATTTTACCCCTGGAAACCCTATGAGCTTGTTCCAGCACATCAAACCCCAAATTTTCTTTTGTTGTTGTTGTTTAAACATGCTTTGACATTTAATTATATTTATTTCAATTGAATTATTCATGTTGGTCTTTTAAGGAAAAAAACTTGACAAACAGAGTTGACTAGAGGAAGCAACAGATTGGACGTGGAAGATGAAGGAAAAGCAGGATCAAAATGACACCTAGTGTGTGGCTGCAGAGAACAGGTTAGAGAGGAAAGGTACCAATTTATACATTAACTGAGCAAATATTTATTGATCTCCATGCCAGGTACAGCTGCTGGGGATAGATATGAAAGAGAACACAGCAGATAAAAATCTTTTGCTCCTACATATATACCCAAAGAATTGAAGACAGGGACTCAAACAGACACATGTACACAGAGTTCATTTCAGCATCATTCATAACGATTAAAAGGTGGAAATAATATAAGTATCTAGTTACAGACACATGAATAAACAAAATATGGTACAGACATACAAAGAATTATTATTCAGCCATAAAAAGGAATTTTAATACATGGTGTAACATGGATGAACCTTGAAAACATTGTTAAATGGCAGAAAACATAAAAGGAAAATACTGTATGATTTCACATAAAATAAATGGAACAGCAAATTCATAGAGATACAAGGTAGATTAGAGGTTGTCAGAGGCTGAAGGTAGGAGAAAATAGGAAGTCATTGCTTGATGGACAAGAGTTTCTGTTTGAGGTGACAAATAATTTTGGAAATAGATGGTTTTAATGGTTGTACAACATTGTGAATGCAGTTAGTGTCACTAAATTGTACACTTAAAAATGGTTAAAATGGCAAATTTTATGCACTGGACATATATAGATGTATAACAAACCCAAACCTGTTGTGTCAAGTGTATTCTCACTCGTAGCAACCCTATAGGACAGATTAGAACCGCTCCATAGGATTTCCGAGGAGCAGTTGGTGGATTTGAACTGCTGCCCTTTGGGTTAGTAGTAGAGTGTTTATCCACCATGCCACCTGGATTCCATATATATGTATCCATGTGAATATTAATTTTATTACAATAAAATAATTGGCCCCGTGAATGAAACCTGTAGGCATCTCTTTGGACTCCAACTCTTTTGCCTAGTAACTAACTCCCTTATGCATTCCAGCTTTCAGCCACTAGGGCATGTGACAAATGCCTTTCTGATGCCATGTATCACAGCATTAGAAACGTCCATGCAAACTGACTTCACATGGTGCAATTGTCATCTCTGCAGAAAACCTCCCCTGACCTTCCTTACTACCTCCCTCCCAATCCAAATAACTCACGCTCATTGTAACCTGTAAAATATGTTATTCTACATTTTATGCATCGCTATACTACAATGTGAACTCCCTACTGTCATCTTAAATAGTGAGGCAGGGACATCAACTTATTCTTTATTGAAAGTGTTAAAGTCCAATGTATAATGTTCATTCAATCGAGTCAAAAGTTTTACTTTATATTTTTCCTCCTGTTACATTAAAACAAAATCCCACAATTAGTTCCTTACGAAACTAACGCTCTTGAACGTCCTCTTAAGACTTTATTCACTATTTCATGTTTGGCTCATTGCTGAAGGAAAGTCACATACATGGAACAACAATAAAAAACAACAACAAAAAAACAAAAAACAAGAAACCAAATCCATCACTATCAAGCTCATTCTGACTCACTGTGATGCTACAAGACAGAATAGAACCGTCCTCATAGGGTTTCCAAGGAGCAGCTGGTGGATTCAAACTACCAACTTTTGGTTAGCAGTTATAGCTCACCATAACTCTTACCCACAGCGTCGCTGAAAACAAATAACTGGGTGATGGCTCCGAGGCCAGATATGTTCTTAGGGAAGAAAATACAATTAAGCCTATATCGATCAATGTGTTCTGTCAGTAACTCAAGACCAACCAGGAGTGGAATAGACTTTGCTCTAGACTCTGGCATCCAATAGAATAATCTTTAGGCATTCTCTCCCTTTTTCTTTTTTAATTTTTTTACTGTGTTTGAGTGAAAGTGTACCATCCAGTTTAAATTTGCATGCCTGCTTATCTGCAGCTCCTCCTGCTCTTCTTGCCTGACAGTATACTCCTCCTTTCCATTCTATACATGTCATATCCTCTTATCTCTTCCTCTCCACCCTCTCCACTCCCTTCTAGTAAGAAGCCAGTAGGACGACATACTATAGATGCATAGAACCATAAAGTGTACACACGATCTGGTCACTGTGTCCTCAAGTCCAATCCATTCCTGTCCCAAGAGTTGACCTCAGTAAAGATTTATGATCGAGGCAGCATCAGGTCTAGGTGCCATGCTCCCAGGCCAGTGTAGCATAGTATTACAGACTGAATTGTGTTCCCCCAAATATGTGCTGGAGACCTGGCTCCTATACCCGTGGATTTCTTTGTTATGTTAATAAGGTCATATAAATGTAGAGTGTGTCCTACACCCAGTCACTTCAGAGTGATATACAGAGTAGCTTAGAACAGAGACAACTGAGTATAAATAGGAGACAGATGCCACATGGCAATCACCAAGAAATCAAGGAACGCAGGGCTAGGGAAGCTGAGACAAGTCCTTCCCGTAGAGCCCACAAAAAGAGACCTTTGCCTAGAACCAGTACTCTGAATTCAATTTTTAGCTTCCTAAACTCTGAGGAATACCTGTTCAGCAAAGCCACCCACGTGTGCCATTTGTTATAGCAGCAGCAAGTAATGAAGATAACTGGCATTCTTCACATGTGTTGTAGCTTCTACACAGTAAACTTACAGGACTTCAAAGAAAGTCACTTTGAACACGATTATTTCTTGTACAATGAGTAGTTTCAGCAGGACCTGTGAGTCTGCTTACGTTTTCTAAAAATACCAGAATCAAAGTTTTACACATTCTTTTTATCCTACTCTTAACTGTACTCTTAACATTCTAATATGTTTCCATCTTAGAGGCACTGGGAACATGCTTATGTTTCCTGTTTTGCCCCAGTTTGATACGTATTATCATTCTTCCTCTTCTAAATCAGCTTCAGATTCAGTATCTCTTATCATAGGAGCTTCAAGAGGAGCTCTAATCATTCAGCGTTTTTATCTGATATGCTGGAAGAGAATGTCGGTTCTTACTAGGCTACTTACTTACTATGAGAGATATATATGCATATTTGTGTGTGTGTGCATATACATACATATATGTACACACACACACACACACACAGATACATGCACATTACATAGAATCGAACTTTCTGCCAAGTTCTTTTTTTTTTACTTCAAAAGGAATATGGATGTTCCAGGGCCATGGAATGCAAAGATGCTTTTACTTTGCAGCTCTGCCACCCTGCAGATGTTGAAACAAATGTTGAAACAATAACAAATTTTTGGCCTAGAAGCTTTCCCCAGATCTTTCCCCTCTATAGCATATTTATAGGCTCTCTTGGTGAGAAGGCTGGGACTAACTGGTGAATTACTCCTTTGCCCATCGGGACTAGAAATAACTCTTCTCTTCCATTTTCTGACCCTACATTGTAGGTTTATCTGAAATCTGTTTCATGACAGACAGTTAAAGAATAGCCTCATATAATACTGTTGAACCAAAATCTGGGAGTTTTTAAATAATAACTGACATCTATAAGCACTTCCTGCTAACTTTATTGAGGTTAGTTCAAGCTAACACATCTTCCCCAAACAGTGCTTTGCTTTTTAAAATAAAATACTGAGAGGACACTCCTTAACATGAGAGATTGTGAGGACTCGAATATTTTCTTTCTGAGTGACAGTTTTGTGCTAAAGTCACGTGTGTGGCGAATCACATAGGTTATGACTACCCTGTGATCTTTAACTCAAGTTTTATTCTGTTATATTCTGGCACAGATGTCCTCCTCTATTAACACTGACAAAAAAATAAGGCAAGGCCAGGTGGAGGCAAGGCCAGATGGCAAAGTACCTTAAACACAATTATCACACAAACTCTATTTCCCTCAAAGCTGGCGGTAATAGCCTAGGCATATTCTCAAAGCATCTGTCCTGAGGAAGGTTATTTTGCCTGTTCTGGAGAACTCTGCATATACACTAATCTGTAACATTCTGAATACCTCGTGGGTCAGATGAAATCACACACTCTGCAGTCCAGTCTCTGGGGGTTACGGGGGCAACCAGCTCAGCAAACTTGGTCAGAGGACAGCTGTGGCTACAGCCTGGCAATATGAGGGGATGTGGCTCACGCTGAGATTCATTCCGGTAGTACATCTCCACGAAGTACTCTCTGGTGACAGAAGGCACAAGAGTGAGTTGTATTAGTTCCATGTTGTTGAACTGCCTCTTTATTTCTTTCTATGTGGATTGTAATACGCTATTTGAGGGACTGGAAACCCCAGTGATGCAGTGATTAAGTGCTATGTCTGCTAAGTTGGCAGTTCATATCTGCCAGGCACTCCTTGGAAACTCTATAGAGCAGTTACATCCCATCCTACAGGGAGACTATGAGTTGGAATCCATTTGATGGTAGTGGCTTTTGGTTAGTGGAGGGACTAGTGAATGAATCTATGGGAAAAGGAGATTTTAGCCAATTTAAGAGTAGAAATTGGAAACTGATGCAAGGAGGCCAGATCTGCAGGCTAGAAACTGGAGGGACTGGTTTATTAGAGTACGGGCGTAGGAGGTGGAACCAGGAGGCATAATCGGAGAAGGGTCAGAGAGACCATACACAGTCAGGGGAGTCAGAGTTGACACTGGTGAGCTTCTGAATAAAAAGTGGGGCAGCGGGAGATGGATGATGGCTGTTGCATTATCTCTCTTCTGTTGCATGCCTTTTATGGTTCTCATTTGTTCCTTTTTCTCTCTTTTCCTCTGCCTGTCTCTATGTTTGTCCATCCACCCATCCACCCACCCATCCAACTTCCCCTCCAGACTATAAATATACAGTTGAATAATTCATGACACATCTCTTGTATGTATAACATAATTTTAACCCTGGTGGTGTAGTGGTTACGTGCTATGTCTGCTAACTAAAAGGTCAGCAGTTCAAGTCTGCTAGATGCTCCTTGGAAAATCTATGGGGCAGTTTTACTCTGACCTATAGGATCACTATGAGTCAGAATCAACTTGATGGCAGTGAGCTTTTCAATCACAAAGTTATCCCTTGAAAAGAGGAGGTGGCTGTATATTCAAGACCCTACAATCTCTTGTATTTAAGGAGTGTTCTCTCAATATTTGCTCCTCAGAAACCCTGTGGGGTAGTTCAACTCTGACCCCTAGAGTCACTATAAGTCAGACTCAACTTGAAGGTAGTGTGTCTCTCAATATTTTACTTCAAAAAGCAAAGTACTGTTTTGGGTGGTCGGTTAGCTTAAACCAACTTGAAGGAAAGTAGAATGAAGTACTTTTTACAAGTCATTGCCAGTCAAAGAGGAAGAAGATAAATTTCAGGGATCCTTTTCAGAGTAGTGACATCACAATCACAACTACTGCATGTTGTTATAAATAAGCCCTTTGAAATATCACTTTTAAAAGGCAGTATGGACAGTAATGACTGCAAATATTCACTTATGAGATATGTTTTAAAATACTTCTCTAATACTATATGTCTTAGTCATCTAGTGCTGCTATAACACAAATACCACAGCTTGGTGGCTTTAAAAAGAGAAATTTGGCGGAGTCCAGATGGCGGACTAAGCCCACGTCTCCTTACATCCCTCTGGAAACCAAGACCTGAAATGATAATCAAACAGAGCCTTCTGGTCACCTAATCAGCCCCAGGACACGGCACAGGGCTGTTACTTTGGACTTCACTCTACTGAGCAAAAAACCTCCTCTCCTACGCTGACTCCCACGCCTGGCTAGCCCCGGCTCTCACGGACGGAAGGTAAATGCACCATTGTGACTTTTTTTTCCTCTGTCTTGGCTGGCGGGCGGAGCTGGGTCTTGCCTAGCGGCTAGACTCAGACACGCTGCTGGTGGGACAGGCAGGTGAAATTCCCATATTTTGAGAGCCAGGCTTGGGACTCTGTTAATCTAGGCACTTTGAGCCTTTCGTTTTATATCTGTCTCAGCGGCGTTTGTACGGAGTTTCACAGTCAAGTGTGTGGGATGCCATGTGGGATATGGAGATTCTAGCGGGACCTCATTCTTAGCCTGGGAGCCAGCACCTGCAAACAGGACAGCATTTCTCCGACAGAAAAGCAGTAATTTACCCAGTGCCACTGGCTTTGGGGGTCCTGCAACAGAATCAGAGGAGTCACTACCCCTCGGCACCTTTAGCCTGTGTGGAGGGCGCCATCTTGGATACGGTGGCTGCAGCTGGACCTAATTCTTAGCTTGGGAGCCAGAGCCTGCCCACAGGAGAGCGCTTTTCTATCAGAAAAGCAGTACTCTACGTAGTGTCGTCGGCCCTGTATGTCAGTGTCTCTCAGTTGAAAACGAGCCTCACATTTGATTCATGATGTGGAGTTACTCAGAGGCAGAGATGCAGGGTGAGAAAGCTGCTGTGCCCTGATAAACCAGGCTCATGTCACTTGAGAACAAGACACCAGTGAGGCAGGAGGCCAGAGTAAATTTAGAACTTTCTCTTGTATTATTTCTGAAGAGACGCTGTCACTCCTAGAGTTGATTCTGGATTTTGCCCAGCCTGATTAACTCTGTGCCCAGAGCTGGCCTCCAAAGGGGAAGACAGGAGCTATGCTTATTAGTAAGGGAGGACTTTGAGTTTTCAATCTTCCCATTCACGTTGCTTGGCTGGTCTCCACGTCCTGAGGCTTGTCTGCCCACCTTGACTCAGGCAGTTGGTAACAAGTTTAGCTAAGGCTATGTTTGAGTTCCACTTTGTGATGCCTGCTGCCTGGTTAGGGGTTCAGTAAAGTAGGGACCTACCAAAAAACCTACTGGCATCAAGTTGATTCTGACTCATAGTAACTGTACAGGTCAGAGTAGAACTACCCAATAGAGCTTACAAGGAGCACCTCGTGGATTTGAACTGCCAACCTTTTGGCTAGCAGACATAGTACTTAACCACTAAGCCACCAGGATTCACAAGGAGGGACCTACCCTTCTTTAATGGCACAGGATTCACTTTCTTCATGAGCTGGGAAGATTTGGGCTGAGTATAAGATCTCCTCTGCACTGTTGTTTTCTTTACAAATTCAGGAAGCCAGAAACCTGAACTGCCTACATAATTTGCAGGACTCAATGAAAAATGAAAATGTGGGGGCTCTTGTTTCAAAAGTACTGAAAATGTCAGTAGCAACAGCAGAGCATAAAATCCAAGTGCAGGACTTGCTGAGTGCAGGGCCTCTGTACCAGGTGTCCCGTGCCCATGAAGCCACCTGGCCTGCACTCGCAAATGCCTTCAGGGGAGGGCAAAATATATCCCCCCAAACAACCCTAAACTGAAGCTCTGGGGTCAGTGTCATAACTCCGCCCTTTCCTTATTTTTATTCCAGCAATATGCTCTGGTCTGATGACTTACCAACACCTCTTCCTCCTTCTTCCAATGAGCATACATACTACTGTCACAGGACACAGTTACTTTTGGTATGACTTTGGCTATGGGAACCAACCTGTCCTGGATTGCCTAGGACCTTCCCAGTCTTATCATTGAAATTCCCACATTCTGGGAGCCCCCTCAGTTTTAGGTAAACCAGGACAGTTGGTTACTCTGACCTTGGCCCTTTTGGTGGGGTCAAGCCAAGCTTTGGTTAGCTGGGGAGGGCCACACCACGCTGCAGAAAGTAAACTCTGGTTGCCACTACAGTTCAAGAATCGTGACTGGTGGAAGTGAAACGCCAGGACCTGGGTTTCAGTCTTTAAATTAATTTAAAGATCACTGTTATATAATCAACAACAAACTATTTATTCATTTAGCTTTGTTATCTTTGACTAGACTGTGTTTTCTAAGAGAACAATGTACTGTCTGCATACTCTTTAACCCAAACCAAATCACACCTACTGCCATCAAGTCGATTTTGACTCATGGCGACCCTACAGGACAGAGTAGAAGTGCCCTCAAAAGTTTCCAAGGAGCACCTAGTGACTTTGAACTGCTGACCTTTAGGTTAGCAGCTGTAGCAGTCAACCACTATTCCACCTGGGTTTTACATACTCCTTAGAAATTCATAATTCTCTCTTGTTATTTAAAACAACAACAACAAACAAACAACAACCAAAAAACAATCCCTGTCACTCAGGATAGTTACACAAAATTTATTTTTTACCTACTATGTAAGTACATTGGAAACCCTGGTGGTGGTGGTTAAGTGCTATGTCTGCTAACCAAGAAGCTGGCAGTTCAAATCCTACAGGTATACCTTGGAAACTCTACGGGTCAGTTCTACTGACCCCAAGGGTCACCATGAGTTGAACCTGACTCAATGGCAGTGGGTTTGGTTTGGTTTATTATGTAGCTACATTACTTCCAAATCTTCAAGAAAACAAAGTAAAAGCATCCACAAGTAGGCAGACACTGTTACTCGCCACTGTTCTCTGCTCTGAATATCAAACCACACCAAGCTCAATGGACAAAACAGCCTTTCAACCAATAATAAGATAACAAAGTCTGGAGTCCAGTAATGTCGATTTTGGTAGGTACCTCTCAGAAACTTACCCTTTGTCCAGGTACAATTCTGTGATGTGGCAGGAAGCATAGGGAGGCAGCTGTCCATTGTAAACATCTAGTGCCATCTGTAGGCCACTCACAGTTGTGTCATGCTAAAGAGATTTGACAGGAATCATTTCTGATCTTTCTTTACCTCTGGTTTAGGTTCCTGTTCAATAGGTGTTAAGCACATATAGAGTATCACGATGGTTTATCTCCCACAGACGGTCCAGTTAAATTTCCCATACTCCCATGACTTAAGAAAAACCCCAAACTCATTCCTGTCCAGTTGACTCCAGTAAGAAAAAGAAAATGAAAGAGCACATTTTTGTGGAGTAAGTCAGCTACAAGTTTGTCGGTTGTTGTGGGCTGTAGAGTCCCACACGCAGTCATTCAACATAACAAAGTTCAACTGTCCCATACAGTTTCCTAGGCTGTAAATCTTTTTTTATTTACTTAAAATTTTTTTTTATTGTGATTCAGTGAAAATATAAAATCCAAATCAATTTTGCATGCCCGCTTATCAGCAGCTGCACCTGCTCTCCTCACCCAGTGACAGCATAACCCTCCTTTCCACTCTATTTCTAGTATCCCCTTAACAAGCACCTGTCCCCTCCTCTCCACTTTCTCCTATCTAGAAAGAAACCAGTAGGACAGCCTCCTATAAATGTACAGAACCATAAAGTACACACATCATATGGTCACACTGTGTCCTTGAGTCCAGTCCATTCTTCCCTGAAGAGTTGACCTCAGCACTGGTTTCTGGTCAGGGCCAGCAGCAGGTCTAGGGGACGTGTTACCAGGGGACCCTCCAGGCTGTCAGACCATCAATTCTGGTCTTTTAGTAGAGTTCTTGAGCTATATCCCTCTTTTTCTTGTGTTGTCCTAGGCTATAAATCTTTACTAGAGCCTACTGCCAAGTCTATGCTCCCACGGCACCCCTGGTGGACTCAAACTGTTACTTTTCAGTTAGCAAGCAATTGAGCACCTAACCACTGTGCACCAGGGAGCCTTTGGTGCATGCTCACAAAAAAAAAAAAAAAAAAAGCCAAACCCATTGCCATCAAGTCAATTCTGACTCATAGCAACCCTACAGGACAGGTAGAACTGCCCTACCAGGTCTCCAAGGAGTGGCTGGTAGACTCGAACTGCTGACCTCTCTGCTAGCAGATGAACTCTTAACCACTGTGCTGTCAGGGCTCCAGCTGCATGGTAGGCAGGGTGGTTTACAAACATCATTGTTCGCCTTCAAGAGATGAAGAAACTAAGACACAGAGAAATTAAGTAATTGGCTTATCACCATATAGCCGTCAAAATGGGAGAAAATAAATTTAAGGCAAGTCTTCTGACTTTAAATTCTGTGCCTTTTTCATTAGACAGAATCTTTCCTTCAGCTTCACTCACTGACTTTCATCAAAATTGAAAATATGTTGTAACGCATTAATGCCAGATTATATTTTCTGTATATTAGTATCATCTGCTATCAAGTTGGGGAGGAGTATATATGGTATTATAGAAACCCTGGTGCCTTAGTGGTTAAGAGCTATGGCTGCTGACCAGAAGGTCAGACGTTCAAATCCACCAGGTGCTCCTTAGAACTCTATGGGGCAGTTCTACTCTGTCCTATAGGGACACTATGAGTCAGGATTGATGGCAATGGGTTTTACATGAGGTTATAAATGTTTAGGGAGGATAAAATGTAAGGAAGTAGAGCATGCACCTTAAAAATAATTGTAATGGCAAACATTTTTTTAGCATGGTAGGAAGGAATAAAGAACTGGTTTTCAGTCCCAGCTTCACCACTAATTAGCTCTCTGGTCTTAGGCCATCTCTGATTTTCATATGTGCAAAGTGGAGATAACATCTAGCTGCCTCAATTGTATGGCAGTGTGTTCAAAATGGGTCACAACCTATTTAACAGACAAAAAAAAATAGAGTCACAGACGGAAGTCTTGCTGCAAGTTAGAACTGGAAACTAGATAAGAAAGTAGAAAAATCAACAGATTTGACCAGTTTCAGGGCTCTCTCTCCCCAGATGCAAATGGCTAACTTACTTGGCTGCTAATCGCAAGTTATAGGTTCAAGTCCACCCCAAACTGCCTTGGAAGAAAGGCCTAGTGATCTGCTTCTGAAAAATCAGCCACTGAAAGCCCTATGGAGCACAGTCCTACTCTGACACACTTGAGGCCCACCATGAGTTAGAGTCGCCTCAGCGGCAACTGGTTTTACTGGTTCTCTTCAGGAAGCCCTGCCCTCTGCTCCTGTCATGGACTCTTCCTTCAGTCCATAACATATAGATCCCCTGACTATAAGCAAACTTCTCTGTATCTTCAGTCACCCTTTCAACTTTCTTGCATCACTGAAAGCATGGCTTTCTCCACACAAAATCACATTTGGGAAACTTCTGCATCTCGTCTGGGACTCTGCAGACAGTCACTTCAGAGCCCCTCTAGAATTCTTTCCCAACAGTGGCCATTCCTTGGTTCCTGCACCAAGATGGAGCCTTCTCTAGGATCTCTTTTTTTTCTGACCCAAATGTTGTGTAATTTCACGCAGCAACTCTCTTTTCCTTCCTTTCTTCTTTCCCTTTGTCATTTCGAGCTTTCTGCTTGGATGTCTTCACATTTCAAACCCAATTCTCTGGTCAGTACAGTCACCTGTTCTGATGGTTTCAACCTTCCACCCTTCGAGGCTGACAAGCTTGCCATCATCTGTGGTGTCCCCTTCTGCACCGCTGTCCTTCACCCATGTTCCAATTTGTCACTGAGTCTGCACCTTCAGCTTTCCTTTGTAACTTTGCTACTTCTCCTCTCCTGTTGCTGCCCTGCTTTAGGCTGTACCCACTTCTCCAGACTACTGCAGAAGTTCTGTACACTATGTTCTATCCCTAACTGCTTCCTGTTCCAGTCCATGCTCTGACTCTTGTCACTTCTTACCCCACTTTCTGTGAAGGTGTTTCTTCACGAGGTTCTCCCTTACTTCATTATACCTCCTATTCACGAACCAAAGAAGCAGCATCAGGTGGCCATTAAGCTGACTTCCACCTCAAACATTTAAAAATTCTGTATCAGCAATGAAAACCCAGGGGTGTAGTGGTTAAATACTGCATCTGCTACCCATAAGGCTGTGGTTTGAAACCACCAGGCGCTCCTTGAAAACTCTATGGAGCAGTTCTACCCTGTTCTACAGGGTTGCTGAGAGTCAAAATTGACTCGACAGCAGTGGGATTGGTCTGGTAGTATCAGCATCAATGGGCTCAAGCATAACAATTGTGAGCACAGTGCAGAAGGACCACACAGTGTGTCATTCTGTTATCTTTCCGGACAGTTGAAACTGACCCCAAAGCACCTAACAACAGCAACAAATATCAGCATTGACATTTCATGCAATAGCAGTTTCTGTAATGACACAAATGTTTTTTATCTGTGTGGTCCCATTCAATAGCCACTAGTCGTTGAAGGCTACTGAGCACTTGGGTATCTGAGCTACTTAATTTTTCATTCTATTTAATTATAATTAATTTAAATTTAAACCAACTAGTGGGTTCTATAATGGACAGAATGGTTGGTATAGTTCGTACCACCTAATCTCATACTGGTAACTCTGGTGGCATCATGCTTAAGTTCTACAGCTGCTAACCTAAATTAGGTCAGTAGTTTGAATCCACTGGACACTTCCTGGAAATTCTATAGGGCAGTTCTACTCTGTTCTATAGGGTCACTGTGACTCATAACCAACTCAGTGGCAATGAGTTAGTCTCATACCAACTTCCCCACCAGATTGTGGACTTCCACTTCTTTCCTAATAATTCCCACCATATGCCTCACAGTGGCAGAGAAGAACTGCTTACTGACCCATGTGGATTCCTCAGATGAGTTGTCTGTTCAGAGAATCCTTTCTGCTTCTCTTCCCTCCCCTCCCCGACCAGAAGTGAAGCTTCTCTTCTCTGAGTCATCAAAACATTTGCGTGTATGGCATTTCTAAAATGCTCTGTATGGTGTTTATGTGTCTGCTTGTCTTCCTGTCAGTCCTAAATTGTAAATTCTTCAAAAGCCAGAATTATGTGTTTAATTCCAAAAGCTTTTAACAGCTGCCTGCCATCTGTTGAGTGATGGAGAAATGAAGACAAAGATGAGAGCCTCATCCTCAAAAAGATCACACACTTGAACAAATGGATGTTAAATGAAGACAAAAATACTCACCCCTGAGTATATGATGAGCTTTCTTCTGTTTGATGGCTGAGTTGCAGTCTTCATGTTACTGAGGATTTCACTGACCAGGACACCTTAAAGAAGATAAATTGACAATGGAGTGGAACCAACATAGCTATACGAGGGCTGACCATCAGCTTGCGAACTCATCCTAGAAAAAGTGCTACATATCTCCTTGCTGAATATCACTATGGTCGCCTTCTAAGTAGAGCCATGGACCAATGCCAGCACCTAGTGCACCCTTCAATGCAATTTTGCAGCTCTTTTTCTGGAAAGGCGTCACAGCTGTTATTGTATTACCCTTGATATTCTGAATGCCTTTCAATATTTCCAGTATCTTCAGGGAAATAAAAAGTCATTGGGAGCCAGATAAGGTGAGTAGGGAGGGTGTTCCAATACAGTTATTTGTTTACTGGGTGAAAACTTCCTCACAAACAACTACACAGCTAAGTTCTTGAACTTGCCATTGTGCTACCATGCCTAATGGCCATTCCAGAAATAGTTAAAAAACTGCTTTGAAAGGTAAACTAGGAGTTGGCAATGGTGCATAGCTTACAAAGGGGAGTACTTTGAAGGTGACCACAGTGATATTCTGCAAGAAGGTATGTACCACTTAGAACAATTAAGTTCACAGACTTGTCAAGCCTCATATATTTTAGTTCACAAACTTTCTGTAATCTCATAGTTGAGACTCTCCCTACCATGACCCTCATGACTTAAAAAGAAAAGGAAAGAACTTATTTTGACCAAGCATCTGCTGTGTGCTGGGCAATATCATTTATACACATTACTTGATTGAACCCTAACTTCTAATCTCTATTTATAGATGAGGAAATTGGAGCTCAGAAACATTTAGTGAATTGCCAAAGGTCACATGCTAGGTATTGAAAGTTGGATTGGTAAACCAGGACCCTATCTACCAGGCTGTGTTAAAGCCCAAATTAGGAGACTGAGAAACCTAGAAAAATTCCAGATTTTTTTTCTTTCCAGGTCATAAAAGACAGCTGTCAGTCAGTGATCTTGTCAGGTGCAGACACGAGGTGACAACACAGTGTGTCCCTCTGTCTTCTTGGTTCTATTCTCTGGTTGTCAGACTGAGAGCCCATGGGGGAAAGCAGCTCTCTGGGTGCCTATACAGGGTTAGAACTGTGTCTATGCATCATTTCTCCAGGTCACTATTAGGGGGGAAGCCAAAATCTTTAGCTTCTAACTGAGGACTCCATCTGTCTCCAGCAGAAACATTTTTGCTCTTCACATTCAAAGATACAACTGTTGTTGCTCTTCAGATGGCGAAAGCCAAGTGCCGTTGAAAGGCTGATTGATATATGATTCATGGTCTCTGTCTTGTTTACAGACACCTGAAGGTTGTGGAAAGCCTCATGATGCTGGATGCTGTTTTAAAGACTTGTTATTTCCTGAACTTTCACAACCATCAGCTAAAAAATAATATGTTTGTCTGGTGGTGTGCCTGCTGATTACATGCTTTCTCAGCTTGAAGATGATCAGGTTTTCCATAATGAGTAGGGTACTGATGTTACAGCCTACAATCTAAGACTCTGTGGTCCATTCACAAACACACTGAATAGGTATAACATGTCAGACACTATGCTAGATGAATCAGACTGGTCCTTGAACTTAAAAAAAGTATATAATAGTAGGATGAAACAAGTCTGTATACCAATAAGCACAATAAAGGTTTACCGAAGAGGGTGGTGATTTGCCCTTTCTGCAGATGCTGTGATTGGAAGAAGCTGGAAGCCACATTTCTCAGGCATAAACCTCTCAGTCTCATATAGGATTGCCCTCTGAAGACCTTCAGGGACTTTTAACTTGACTTTCATGACACACTGGCTGTATCCAAGTTTCTGGGAGTTGTTATAACCCGTCTGCCATCAGCAACTTCTCCCCTTTAACATAAGCCTTTCTGGGTAGCCTGCAGCCTCCATAAGAGAACATGCCAGCTCTTTGGTTTTGGGGTGGCAGCAGAGTGGTTAAGTGCTGAGTGTGCCAGCTCAAATCCACCAGGCGCCCCTCGGAACCTCTGTGGGGCACTTCTACTCTGTCTATAGCATTGCTATGGTCAGAATCAACTTGGCAGCAGCAGGTTTGAGATTTTTGGTTTGGGTTAGTTCTGGGGTGATTGTCCTTTCTATACCAGGGGTAGTTAGGGGTGACTGCCATAATTATCCCTGGGCTCTGGCATGCTAATGATTGTTTTATACGTGGGGAAGCAAAGCCTGTAGAAGACTCTGTAACTAGTAACAAGATTAAACAACTTGTATGCGGAGAAGCTGGAGTCAGAACCCAGCATGCTTGACTTCAAAACCCTTGCTCTTAATCCCTGGACTACACTGTAGCATCAAGCTAGTATCTATGTTTTCTATTGCATCCCTTTATTAAATCTGTATAACCTAGATAAAATATCACTGATCTTATAGCAGAAACTTTCCTTTCCTCACTGGTGGGCTGTAGCAGAGATCAGCACATTTGTCCTGCAGAGGACCATGTGAGAAATACTTTTGGCTTCCCAGGCTAACAAGGTCTGCAGCTGCTCAGCTCTCCTGTTGATAAGGTGAAAGCAGCCACTGACAGTGTGTAAATGAACACAGCTGGGGGTGTTTCAACAAAACTTTATTTACAAAACATGGACAGTGGACCAGACTTGGCCCACAGGCTGCAGTTTGCCAAGCCCTCATCTAAAGTGAGAAGCCGGCTCTATTAACAATTGATATTACCAGCTGTAGGAAACCCTGGTGGTGTAGTGACTAATGGCTATGTGTGCTAACTAAAAGGCTGGCAGTTCAAATCAGCCAGACGCTCCTTGTAAATTCTATGGAGCAGTTCTACTCTGTCCTATAGGGTTACTATGAGTAAGAACTGACTCAGCAGCAGTGGGTTGGGGCCTATTTGGTTTTACTAGTTGTATATTCCTAAATTAGTCTTAGAGATTTTCTTGGAGTGTATGCACTGGAGCAGGAAAAGATGTGCCAATCTTCGCCCATCAATAGTACAGACTTGGAAACCATACAGTCACTCTGAGTTGGAATTGACTCGATGGCAAAAGGGGGATTTTAAGTGTTGCAGGAATTCTTCTGAACAGCATTACCTTGGAAAGTATCTGGTAGAACAGAAGTTTTGGGCAAGGCAGAAGACACTGATCAAAGTCCTGATGTGCCCCACATGACTGTGTCACCCAGGAGACACATTTTCTGCGCAGGATAGGGCTCAGCTGCTTCATCATTTGACAAGCATGCAGCTGACAAATCTCGCTGGCCTAGTCAGACAGAACAGTGGATCGGGCATGTGTTTTGGCAGGAACCACTCAGGGAACAATTTCCTGGCTTATCAATCACACTGCAATTCCTCCAGAATGTAGGCCAGGTGCCTTTTGTGAAAGCCAGCCTTTAGAACTTGAGGCCAGAGAACCCCTCAGAGAAGGCATCTTATAGACAGAAGCTATTTATCCACTCATCAGACAGGAAACTGGGACTCAGAGAAGGGAAGTAACTTCCTCCAAATGCAATCTTCTAGGAACCAAAGGAAGAAAAGGACCAAGAGCCAAGCTTTTTGCATAAACCTCTCCTCTTGTTCATACACACACCTTGAGTCTAATGTTAGACTATTATCAATTCCTGCCTGATTTTCCCTGCCTTTCTCCTTAACATTTCTAGAGAAGTACTTCTCCTCTTGAATGTACTCACAAAGCACTTCAAAACCAAAAACCAAATCCACTGCTGTCAAGTCAATTCTGACTTGTGGTGACCCTATAGGACAGAGCAGAACTGCTCCATAGTTTCCAAGGAATGCTTGTCAGATCTGAACCGCCAGCCTTTCAGTTAGCAGAGGTAGTACTTACCCACTAGGCACCAGGGCACTTTAAGATTTTATTAAAACGCAGATTCTGATTCAGCTGGCCTCAGCTGGAGCCTGAGAGTCTGCATTTCTAACCAGCTGCTAGTTAATGCTGTTGCTGCCACCACTTAATTGCAATTTGAGTAGTGAGCACAGGGGCAAGACCGAGGGCCTAGATCCTTGAGCTATCATGACTAGGTTCTGTGGAATACATCAGGAGTTCATCTCTACTGCCTGATATGGCTTGAGATTGAGTCATATTGCTTGTAGCTGGTTGGCCAGGAATTATATAGCCAGCAAGGCGTCTCCACTACTTTCTGCATCCTTTGTTGGTTTAGTTCATGAAACTGACTTGTTCCTGAACTCTGGCCCTACACACGTCCTATATCCCGCTGGGTAATTTTTTTTTTCCTGTACATTAATTTATTTTCATCCTTATAGCAGCCTTGCAAAGTAGGTCTCATCATTATCCCAATTTTGCAGAATGGAAACTGGAGCCAAGAGCAATCAAGTGATTGGTGGTGGACTAGGTCTCTGGCCCAGAATTCCGAATCACAAATCTAATAGGCTCTGCCCATTGAGGTTATGCTTACCCCCCTGGAGTCTAGATTTCTCTTTTTGCTTGTAAATTCCATAGAGAGACAGGATGGCCAGTTTTGATAGTTCTCTCAGCTTAGTCATGGTATCTTCAGTAGCCCAAGAAGGTAAAGTGAAATTATGAGTTCTCTGTAACAAACAAAATGAAAATGTGTATGTATTTTTATCCCTAATTGTCCCTTATGTTGACACTTTATCCTCTTTTATCCCACAGGAGCTACTGGATCTTGCCTTCCTTGTCATATTTCTTTCCAGGAAGACTTTATATTGTGATAAATTGTGATATTGATTCTCAGAAGAAAAACTAACTTGTCCATTCTCACCAAGTCAAGAGCTTTGACTTAACTCTAGATCAATGGGTGATTCATAGTTTGCAGAATATGAATGTGTATGGAACAGTAAGACTGTACCTCATTCCTTCATAAAAGGCTTAGAAACCTTTCATAAACCCATGGGGAAAGCAAAATCTGGCAAAGAACAAACTTGCAATGCTTCCTTAAAATCTTAATGAACTGATTGAGAGGCCACCTGGGGAAAGTAATATACCTCCTGCCCCCATCAGATTTTCATTCAAACTCTTTGGGCAACTCTGCACCTTGCACACAGTAGACACTTGGTGAATGAATACTGGCTAAATGGATGAAAAAGCTGTACACCAGGCAGGTGGAGATACTGTGTCAGTCTTTACCGCCAGCTACGGACACTTGAGGAAACTCTGATGTCTTAGTGGTTAAGAGCTACAGTTGGTAACCAAAAGGCTGATAGTTCAAGTCCACCTGGTGCTCCTTGGAAACTCTATGGGGCAGTTTTATTCTGTTCTATAGGGTCACTATGAGTTGGAATCAATTTTATGGCAGTGGGTTTGGTTTATGGAGAGTTGATGGTGAGAATGTCAACAGTTTGAATCCGCCAGCTGCTCCTTGGAAATCCTATGGAAACTTTCCCTGTCCTATAGAGTTGCTGTGAGTCAGAATCGACTCCAAAGCACATGACAACAACATGAAGAGTTGATTAGGATTCTCCCAGTTCCTAAGGCAGGATTGAGAGGGAAAGCCACTTCATGACAGAGACCAAAGTGAAGTGATCTATACAGGAAGTGATGGGGAGGATGAAAATGATACCACATACCACGGCCACATTGTGGAATAGCTCAGGTCACACTGCAGTAAAGAAGAAAAAAATGCCCAGTTGGGAGCCAAAAAATATAGGTTGTCGACTCATGAAAACAAAAGCTGATGATAAAGAGAAACTCTGGAAAGTAGCATGTGGTTGGGCCAATTAACTCTTTCATGTCTTTCACACAGGAGGGACAGACTGTATCACCTGTTATTGCGACAGAACGATGAATCACTTGCTGGCGCAGACACTCATGACCTCAACATGAGAGGGGAAGGAGTTGTCAGAATCTGGGCGGTTAAAAGTGGACAGCCAGAATTCAGTCTAGGGAGCCACTGAACTGGCTGGAAACAAGAAAATGGAGTACTCCTTTTGGCCAGAAGGGGGAGTATGATGAATGAAAAAAACCCAGGTAATCTTGAAAAACAAAACCTTAATGAATCTATCTACAACGATTATTTGGTATACACAGGCCAGCAAGGAAGAAATCTTTTACTGAGAAGCCAATTTCAATAGCCTGGCTTATAGATGGCTTCCTAATTGATGTTTCCACAAACCAAGTAATCGTTTTTTCTCTTTCCATATACGAAAATACTGCTTTTTACTCCATTAAAACACATGACCTTTCTACCCAGTTAACCCACTACCCTTGAATCAATTCTGACTCCTAGTGACTCCACCAGACAGAGTGGAACTGCCCCATAGGGTTTCCAAGGAGTGCCAGGATTTGAACTGCTGACCCCTGAGTAAGTAGCCGTAGCACTTAATTACTGTGACGCCAGCGTTTCCAAACCAATGAACCCCACCAAAAAGAACCAAGCCCACTGCTGTCAAGTCAATTCCAACTCATACTGATGATGAAGAGAAACTCAGGTGTCCAGTGTTCCTCAGTGACTGGAAAACAAGAAAGTGGCAAGGCATGGAAGAAAAACAAATTTCTAAAGGATAAAAACATAAATCATAGAAAAGACAAGTTAGAATTTTCAAGTTAGAATAAAGTGTTGAATTATGTTTCAATGTCAAAAGAAGGTAAGTGACCCATCTAGGGAAAAAAAAGCCAAAATGTGTTTACCTGTATTGAATAGGCATAAATCATAATGTGAGAATACAAATTAATCTCTGGGACTATTTTCTTTACCTCACAGAATAAAGGGTCATAGATTCTACTCCAAATTCCAAAAAGGTCTTGATCCTGGTATCCAGAAAGTTTTGGCAAAGTTTCCATGAAATCCTGAAACACACACAGATTTTTTTTCTGTATCAGAGTTTTGACACTTCAACACCATTGACATGTGGGGTTGCATAATTCTCCGTTGTGGGGATGTTGTATCCATGGCCTCTACCCACTAGATGTGAGAATCAAGATGCCAGTTGTGGCAACCAATAATGTCTCCAGACATTACCAAATGTCCCCTGCAGGCAAAATCACCCCTTGGAGAACCACTGTTCTTTACAGAAAAGTGCCACCAGTAATATCTATCGACTGTGATAACACCAAACCAAAGAATTTACACACACTAATGAATGATTTGTCATTATTACATTAAAAATACTGCCCAATGCTGGCTCACTGCTACATGCTCCTGATTATCCTGAAATCTGTAGAAGTGTACTGCTTCAAAGTACAAGTAAGTCAGTGAAGTATAAAAAATCAAAACCAAATCCATTGTCATCAAGCCAGTTTGACTCATAGCGACCCTATGGGACAGAGTGGAACTATCCCACAGAGTTTTCAAGGAACGCCAGGTGGATTCGAACTGCCAACCGTTTGGTTAGCAGCCACAGCACTTAACCACTACGCTACCCAAGTTTCAAAGGCGAATTACAGCTCACACATAAACGAGTTGCTGAGGCAAGAGAGGAAGGTGTGTCTCAGCAGAGGAAATCACAACAGAAACACGAGCTGGGTATCCGCCAGAAACATGAAATCAGACTGAGATGCCGACATCCTCTTAGGTCCTGTATTATTCTCACATTTTCACAACAAGGAGGATCAGGGTTCAGCTATCTGATTCAACTATTCATAGCAACAACTTGTAGGAAGACTTTTGGAAGATACTGCTTATCTTAATCAAGTGGATAATTTTCTACGAAGAAAAATAATTTGCGAGTATTAATCCCAAGAGTTAAACAGATTGATCTTCATAAGAATACATTTTATAAATAATTGTTACAGAGCTCCTGTCCCTATACCACCTTCCTGCCCCTCCCTAAAGAAGGCCCAAGGTCAGATGATTTCCACACAGGAGTTCTGCCAAGCTTTGAAAGAATAAACTATTTAAATGTTATTTTAGATGGACTTGAGCATACAAACCCTGGTGGTGTGCTGGTTAGGAGCAATGGTTGCTGGCTAAAAGGCTGGCAGTTCAAATCCACCAGGTGCTCCTTGTAAACCTTATGAGGCAGTTTTACCCTGTCCTTTAGGGTGGCTATGAGTCAGAATTGACTCGATAGCAATGAGTTTGGTTTTAGAGAAGCTGGTGGATTCAAACTGCCAACATTTTTGGTTAGTAGCTGTAGCACTTAACTACCACACCATCAGGGTTTCCACTGAAACACAGAAACAGGAAGAAAAGTAACAGAAACTTCTATTGGGAAAAAAAAGCATAATATTGATACTGATGAAGACTGGCTAGAAAAGAAGACCATAGGCCAATGTCACTTGTGACTATCAAGGCTAAAGATCTAAATTTAATCACTGTTTACAAAATCCATAATACATTAAAAGAAAGGAGCTTATTGTAAAAATCCAAAATGGTTCAATGTTAGTAAATCTATGAGTGTGATTAATCATAGTAGTTGGTCCAAGGAGAAAACTAACATTTGTTAGTTTTTAACAAATGTTAAAAAGATCTGTCAAAGAATTAAACTATTATTAATTAAAAAAAACACACAAAAAAACCCTCAAGACAACAGGAGAGATGAGTACTTTCTTAACTTAATAAAAGTATACCTATTTTGGCTCTAGAGCCAGAATGCTTTAAAAGGAAAATACTGGTATGTTTCTTCTAAGATGAGGAATAAGACAACTGGAGGTCACTATTCTGTGGTGTAACATTGTACTGTAAGTACTGGCTAATGCAAGTAGGCAGAAGAAAGAAATCAGAGGTATAACTACTACAAGACTCCAGGGGTATAGCCATTATCATTTGCAGAATCTGTAAACCCAGAACAAACTAAATAGAGTATAAAGACCTATACCAAGAAAACATTAATATAGTAGAAGAACAAATAGGGAAATATACAACGTCACTGGAAATCGAAGACTCAACAGTGAAAAACTGTAATATTTCTCTAAGTAATTTATAAATGTAATACGAAGTCAACAAAAACGCTAAAAGGATTCTGGAAAACCATTTTGGGACTAGACAAGCTGCTTCTAATATCACGAAGACAGTAAAAATACCTGTTGCTGTGGAATCAATTCCGACTCAAAGCATTCCTACTGGACAGAATAGAATTGCCCCATAGGGTTTCCAAGGAGCAGCTGGTAGATTTGAACTGATGACCTTTTGGTTAGTAATCGAACACTTAACCACTGTGCCACCAGGGCCACGACAATTCTGAGAAAGGAGAGCAATGAGGAATGACCAATCCTTCAGATATTAAAGCATATTATAAAGTCTGAATAATAAAAATAGCATGATTTTGGCTAATGAAAGAACAGTTTCATAGACTACAAAGTCAAAAACAGAGTCCATAAGTATTGAAATTTTAACATACAATAGCTCAAATTAGTGGAAAGAGATGAACTACTCACTGAATAGTAACAAACAAACAAAAATCTCACTGCCATTCAATTCTGACTCATAGCAACCCTATAGGTCAGAGTAGAACTGCCTGCCACACAGAGTTTCTATGGAGCGCCTGGCGACTTTGAACTATCAACTTTTTGGTTAGCAGTTGTAGCACTTAACCACTATGTCACCAGGGTTTCCATGAATAGTGATAGGACAATTCATAATTTAGGAGAAAGTAAGTAAGCAGAATACTTTAATACTGAGTATCAAGATAAACTGCAAATACACTCAAGATATAAATGTAGACATGAAACTACAGTAGAATTAAGAGAAAGCATTGCCATTTTCTTTCCCAGCCTAGGAGTGGAGAGGGTTTTTCTAAATATGACTCAAAATCCATATGCTATATAATGATATCCTGACACTTCAACTACCCAAGGGGAGGAAAAATCACCACAATCAAAGTCTAGAAGCAAAAAACAAAAAATGCTTTTACTATTATGAAAAAATGTTGAAGTATATATAGAAAAATACAGAGAGAAAGCTCCTAAAAGTTTGTAGAAAAAAGAAAACCAACGATTCAAGAGAAAACTGATCAAGAGACATGAACAGAAAAGAAAATACAAACGGCATTTAACCAGATGAAGACACTCAGCCATACTCATCCTAAGATAGGTGCACTGCAGAACGATGCTCTATAGAGGTGATGATTGTGAGTTTCCTTGCCTTGTTCTTGATTTTAGAGGGGGTGTGTTTAGCGATACTGTTTTACTTATCAGACTGGCAAATTTCCCTCAAACTGTCTATACACTGTTGGCAAAGCTATGGAGAAACAGGCATACTTGTGCAGTGCTGACAGGAGTAGAAATTGGAATAACCCCTTTGGACGTGATATTTCAAGTTGACATGGCATTTCCCCTTCTGTGATATTATCCCACAGATATCCCTGAGAACTTATTCAGACACCCAAGCTTATTCATCACAACATTTTGTAAAAATATACAATTGGAAATGACCCAAATATCCATCAATAAGGGCTGGTCAAATAAATTATGATACATCTATAAATTCTAATGCTATCCCAGTTATTAAAAAAAAAAGATGAAGAAATTCATTACATGCAGTTATTTTGTTAAATGAATAAAAAGGCGATCAACCTTGTAAATAACATGCCACCTTAGTGTAACAGTTAAAACTATCAGAATGGTATACACTGATGTCCATCCTTGTTGGTTGGCAGCAGTGAATGCTAAGGTGTGAGGTGAGAGTAAGGCTGGCTGTGATGGTTAAGGTTATGTGTCCACTGGGCTGAGACATGATTCTCAGTGGTTTGGCAGTTATGTAATGATGTAGTCATCTTCCATTTTGTAATCTGATGCAGTCATCCTCCATTTTTACAGGATGCTGGTTTTTTTCATAATGACCTTGTCTTTGGAACTTAACCACGTCAATAAGTGAGGAGTGGGTATATTCATGTTAGCTTGTATAAGCATGAAGAAACTGGAAGATTACATAAGAAAGTAACTCCAGTGGGTACCTGTTAGGTCACTGAGAGGTTTTCCACTGTATTCATATTTATGTTTTCTGGTTTTTGAACTACATATTACTGATTCAAAATCTTACTTTTAATAGTATGAAGATCTTCTGTAAACCTTGAAGAAGAGTATTTTACAAAATGGAAACACAGGGAGAAAAAGATGATGTTTTATCTGCAGAGACAACTGTCTAGCCCACAGCCTCCAGAAGGCTGGTGATTTTAGACATGTATTTGTGCTGATCCAGCCAACCACTTTAACCTGGTTTCTTTCAGGGATGTGGATATAGAATTCTAAAAGGACTGGCTTTCCTGCTGGTTTGTGGCCATGCACGCCACAATGACTGACCTTTGTGAGACAGTCTATCTAACTCATTCCTATAACCAGCCAGAGACAGACATACTCATCCTGTAATTTTAAGAAGCTGAAGCTTTTTTCTTTGTCTTGCTTTCACACTCATGTGTGCACCAGAAAAATAAAACTGTTTTTTAACCTTATAAGGCTGAAGCCTCTTCTGGAGCTCCTCTGATTTCAAAGTTTCATCCTGAAGTTCTTCAAAACGAGGGCATTGCCTGAAAGGCATGTACAGCAGCTAAAGACAGAAGAAACAGAGAAATACCTTCATTGGTCAGAAGAACTCTGCTAAAGGAACTGCAGACATGTTTTAAGCTTTGCCAAGTCCAAACTGCCCTGAGTGAGATTCAAATGTGATGTGAGCTAATGGGAAATTCTAAAACTGGAAAACAGACATAAAGGGTTTGCAAGTCTTAAGAGAGAGTCCTTGCTGATGCAAATGGTTAAGACACTCAGAAGCCAACCAAAAGATGGGTGGCTTGAGTCCACCCAAGGCACTTTGGAAGAAAGGCCTGGCAATGTACTTCTGGAAAATCAGTCATCATAAACCCCATGGAGCCATTCTACTCTGACACACTCTTGGTTGCCAGGAGCTGGAGTAGATTCAATGGCAACTGTTTCCTTTTAAGGTCTTAAAACAGTAAGGCCTGTACCTTTCTTGGTAAAGGTCACTAAATATACCGTTTGGTGGTAAACATTCACATTTCCTTGTTTTCTGTGCAATGATACAGTTAATCATCCTTCTCCCCAATTCCTTTCACTTCTAGCATTGGCTGTGTGTGTGTACCTCTGCATAGGGAGAGAATTAGAGGTCCTGAGAGAACAGTGGGAAATTCTGGTGGTGTACCAGTTAAGTGCTATGTCTTCTAACCAACATACTTATCCAGTTTAGTTTCATTATTTCTCAACATGAACTCTGGACACAGTAGGGGTAGCACCCTGCATATTTGTCGCACTGTCACGTTTTTGCATTGCCTCCCCCTTCTTCCTCACCCTCCCCTCCAAGGTCTGGTTCACATTCTCACTCTCTTCATGGAGACTTAAGTGGCTTCCTGGCCATAGCCCCAGGTACGTTTCATTCTCTGAGTTAGGCCAGAACAGACAGTCTGTACTTGAAGTCACTGTCCCCATCTTGTATTGTGTTCTTCAGGTTTCACATAAGCTAATCTTCTATTTACAAATCAAATGATTTGTAAATAGGGAAGAACAAAGCAAATGGTTTGTAAATAGGGAAGAACCTGGCCTCATAGCTCTCTCATAGTGCTCTGCACAGCTTGCTTAGCACAACTCTGGCGCTATCCTTGGGCTGATGGAGTCTGTTAGATTTTTTTATTGAGGTTAAAGAGATTTTGTTTTTCTTCCCATTTAGTGAGTCAGTGGCTGGAAGCCAGAGGTAGATAATCTTGCTTGTGACTCTCTCCACTCCTCCCTCCGTCTCCCTCTTCTATTATCATCTGTGTTCTTTGCTATGTAACTTAATCACGACCTGTAGGGTCAACTGCTACCTGGGTCTACACTGGCTAAATTTAACATTACTTGTTCCCTAGTCTTTAGTCTCTGCCAAAAAGGCTGTAGAAAAAAGTTTTTTTTCCCTTTTGGAAAAAAACATTCACAACCTTCTGAGAACACTAACAATCATAATACTTCACTCCTAATTCTGGGGAAGCAAGAGGCACAAATGAATTATCCTGTCTTTCTAGGAAACACCAGAAGGGTTGGCTGGAAAGTATTTACCTATAATGAGACTGACAAGATACAGTTGCTTCTGAAAAGCACTTGAGGTCTATTTCTAAGTCCCAGATGCCGCCGAGTCAAATTTCTAGGTGTACTATATGGGGCAGTTCTACTCTGTCCTATAGGGTCATTACTGGAAACTCTATGGGGTGGTTCTGCTCTGTGTTACAGGGTGGCTATGAGTTGGAATTGAGTTGACAGCAGCGGGTTTTGGGGGGGTTGGGTTGAGCCCTTATTGGTGGTGCATGGTTAAGAGCTCAGTGGCTGATCAGTAAGTCAGCTACTTGCATCTACCAGCTGCTTCATGGAAACCCAGTGGGGGAGTTCTACTCTATAGGGTCACGATGAGTCGGAATTAATCCGATGGCAACAAGTTTTTATTTGGGCACTCTGCTGCTAGCCAGATGGTTGGTAGGTCAAATCCACCAGCGTCCTCATGAGAGTAAGAGGTGGCAGTCTGCTTCTCTAAAGATTATAGCCTTCGAAACCTTATGGGGCAGTTCCACTCTGTCCTATATGTTCACTGTGAGTCAGAATAGGCTTGATAGTAGAGTTTAGTTTTTGGCTGGGCTCTTATCTCACTGGCTGTAAGAGAAGAACAATAATATCATCCATTCAAAGTCATTAGGACAGGTAAATAAGACACATATAAAGTGCTGGGCAGCAATTAGGTACTCAGGTCTTCCTTTCGTCTTGCCTAGGAATGAGGATTTTCACAGGATGAGCTGTGTAGGTGGCAAGACAGATTTGGGTATACTCTGTAGAGAGAAAAAGCCTGTGAAATTGAAGACAGAACACTGGGACATGTATGTGGATGTGTGTAAAAACAGAGAGGAACAAATTGCCAAAAGTTGAAACAGTGGCAAAACAAAGTAAATGAAAGTGTCCAAGAGAGGTTCTCTTCCTACTGTCTCTTGTCTAGAGTTGTCCATATCCTATGTTGTCCTTCACACACTAAATTTAGGAAGAATTAGCACTGCATAGTCTAAAGAGTGTTCTGAGTCCTCTCTCTACAGGTAGTGAGCTGCTCCTCCTCTTTCCCAGCCCATGTAGACTCGGTTTTCTCGGTATACTGACCAGGTCATCAGAAACAGGCACTGTGTGGACTGGGATGGGCTGCCAGAGTAGGTTAGGGTTCCAGACACTGACACCCTTGGGGGGAAACAGGGCTGCAAGGTTTGACATGGCACTCATCAAAGTCCGATCAATGTCCGTGCTTCGAATATAAACCTAGAATGGAAAAATCAAAGCAAAAGACAACTGAGAGGGACTACGGGTCTCTTTCTCTTGGAGCTGATGGGGTATGTGAGAAAGGGCAGGACATTCACACCAAAATATTCCTAGACATTGTAGTAGCATCTGTGATCACAGTATCTGTTACGCAAGATACAAAAGAGGCCAATAGTTCAATTGACGAAAGGCTAGTTGAGTGGTGGCTGCTTGCCAAGCTGAGTATTTATCAGAGATCTCCACAAAATTTGGGACTTACTTATCTTTATAAGCTTTTAGGAACAAAATATTGTATAAAAAGGAATACATTTATAAGCAAAATTTTGTTTTCCTTGTATACGTTGTTTGGAAAATAGGTAACGGGTTTTTACACATGCAGCAGTATGTTCAATTCTTTCAAGGTTCCAAGCTCCCACTCTTAGCTTTCCAACTTGCCTGCTCATGTTTATAAGACTCATTCAAGAACTGTTTGTATCTTTTCCTCAGATATTCTCCAAGTTCATAATGCTGCTTTATTCCCACCTATGGGGGAGGGAGGGAACAGAAGTTAGTGAAAGTAGGCACCGTGAATCAAAATTTTCATAGAAATTTGTCTCATTTCCCTTACTGGATGTGCAGAACACATAACTTGTACCCTAAAAGCCCCACAATAACACCTATTGAAATGAAAATAAAAGCTGTAAATTTTAGTTGGGTCTTGCTGAGCAAACTCAAGGCATCTTCATTAGCATTTAACATCTCCTTAAAAAACCAAAACCCACTGCCATCCAGTCATCTTACAGATATTGAGTAGATTCCAACTCAAAGTGACCCTACAGGACAGGGTATCCAAAGAGTGCCTGGTGGATTCGAACTGCCAATCTTTTGGTTAGTAACTATAGCTCTTAACCACTATGCGGTCAGGGTTTCCACTTTGCAGGTAAAACCAAACCCATTGCTGTTGAGTCATTCCAACTTATAGTGACCCTATAGAACAGAGTAGAACTGTCCCACAGAGTTTCCAAGGGGCACCTGGTAGATTCAAACTGTCAGCCTTTGGGTTAACAGCCATAGTTCTTAATCACTACCCCACCAGAGTTTCTACTTTGCTTATAGTAGGTGCTTGATAAACAGTTGGTGACTGATCCGATCTAAGTAAATCATTCATCCCTGAGGTGCTCAAGAGATCCTTCTTAGCAAAGTATTCACAGGGGCTGGCTGACCACTTGGTGGGGATTTTGTGGAAGAATTCAGCCATCTGATATCTGAATTTTAAGATATTCTGGGTGCAGTGATTTTATTATCCTTAGAGTTTATGCTTGGTTCATTAAACAACAACAAGAAAAATTAGAGACTGGTACTTGAAGTGTGGTATGTGGACAAATAGGTTTGGTATTACCCAGGAGCTTCCTGGAAATCAAATTGTTTGGCTCTAACCTTGGCCTACTGAACCAGAATCTTCAGGGAGTGGTGCCCAGGCATCTCCTTTTAACAGGCTGGAGGGATTCTGATGCACAGTAATTAAGGAGAAGAGATGTATTAGCTCAGTCACCCTCAAGCCTTACTACCCATCAGAAGCAAAATTGCCTGGGGATGCTTGTTGAAACATAATTTACTCAGCTCCCCTAGAGATTCCAGCTCATTAGATCCTGGGCTGGGCTTGGGTTCTGCATTTTCATAACTGCCAGAAATTCACATGCAGGCAGCAGAGCACCACGCTTTGCGAAATGCTACATTTCAACTTGGTCTTGAATCCAGAGCCTCCCCAGAGCTCCAGGAGCCAGAGGCCATGGCAGCTGTGGCTGCCGCTCAGTCATACTTACTCGTGTGCTTGTCATGCCTGGCCATCACTATCATCCTACTCATCGAGGGTGACCATGGAGACGGGAAAGCAATAAGGTGCATTTTGAGGTTTGTGAGCTTCCTGAATGATGTGAGTAGTACAAGAAGCAGGTACTTTGGGCCTAAGTGCTGCAATAACTTACAGCGCACTTTTGAGGAAATAGTCCTCTTATGCATAATCCCCCCTCCCAAATGCCACTGAGTTAATTCTGACTCACAATGACCCTAAAAGACAGAGTAGAACCACTTCATAGGGTTTCCTAGGCTGTAAATCTTTAAGGGAACAGACTACTAGATCATTCTCCTGTGGAGCAGCTGGTGAGTTTGAACCGCTGACCTTTTGGTGAGCAGCAGCCAAGCACTTAAGCACTGCACCACCGAGACTCCTTCTGTTTAGAAGTGCTTTTCAAACTTCAGCGTGCACAGAATGACCTAGAAGGTTCATATAAACACAGATTGCTGGGCTCCAACCCTAGAACCTCTGATTCTGCAGGTTCAGGGCGGGGCCCAAGAATTTATATTTCTGAGAAGTTTCCAGGTAACACTGTCAGTGCTCTGGGGACCACTCTCAGACAATTACTGACCTAGAGCAGCATCACTGGATTGAAAGGACCAGGCCCAGAGCAGTAATTCTAGCTCTAGATGCTTGTTGTATCAAGAGTGGTGCATGTTCTAGCAGCAGCAGCATCACCAGGGAGTTTGTTAGAAATGCACACTCTCAGGTCAGCATCAAACTTGCTGAGTCACAATCCACATTTTAGTAAGATACCCACATGATTCACTTGCACATGAAGTTTGAGGACCACTGCTGCAGAGCAACAGGACTAAGCAAGAACTCCCAGGAGAAGAATTCCAATCTAACACTTACAGAAGAATCTTTTTATCATATTGGAAAGGCAAGGGCACCAAAACCAAACCCAATCCACTGTCACTGAGTCATTCCTGACTCACAGCAAATCTACAGACAGGGCAGAACTGCCCCAGGGGGTTTCGAGGAGCACCTGGAAGATCTGAACTGCTGACCTTTTGGTTAGCAGATGTAGCATTCAACCACTACACCACCCCAGTTTCCAGCTAGGGAATGGGAATCTGTAAAAGATACAGGTATTATGAAGCAAATCTGAATTTTTGAAATCCGGCTCTCTCAGTTAAAAGAACCAGTTGCTAAATGGGCAATGGTGAGAAGGCCCTTGACCTGGAAGACAGAAAATGCTGACCTTAAATAACTTCTCTGAGCTCTCTAAAAAAAAGGTTTTCTGAAGTTGTTTCCTAGTCTGAACAACTGGGCTGACTTAGGGCAGGAATTCTCAGCCTTGGTTACACATTATAATCACCTGATAAATTGAGGACCTTCTAAAAATTCCAATAAGGAGAACACACACTACACCAATTAAATAAGATTCTCCAAGGTGGGCATTATTTTTGTTTGTTTTAAAGCACTCCAAGTAATCCTAATGTCTAAAAAACACCCCGCAGACACTGAATTGGTTCTAACCATAGTGACCCTGTAGGACAGAGCAGAATTGCCCCACAGAGTTTCCAAAGGGCACCGGGCAGATCTGAACTGCTAACCTTTTGGTTAGCAGATGCAGCACTTAACCACTAAGCCGCCAGGGCTTCTGGAGCCAAGATTAATTTCCATTAGTTTCGGAGACATCAACTCTAAGCAGTCTATGACATTATCTTAATGTACTTGAATGGTGCTTTGGAAGGGCAGAAACAAAGCACATGAACTTGTGGCTCCAAAACAGAAAAGCTGTTGGGAGGGTGGAGGGAGAGAGATGGTGGGTGGGTATGAGAAAGTTGGGACAGTGGCAGCTGATTCTTTCTTTACCAAGTTGACCTTCTTCTTGTACGTGTTCTGTAGGTGGCAATGTGTGTGTGTGTTTGATTACTTAGCAGGAAGGCTAAACCCAATTTATCCAGCTGACAAGAAATCAAATTGTGATATCAGCACTTTTGGAGGAGTCATGTTTTCCCAACCCTGTTGATCAGCTTATTGATCATAAGACTATTTTTGACTTGTTCTGGTGAAGCTGGCTTGTAAGTACCTCTTGGCTCTCTTCAGTATCTGTAACCTCATATATTCTTTTGTGCACATCACTTATGTTTTAATAATGTCTGCAGAGCAAAAAACAGAGACACAATTCTATGCACATTCCTCCGCAGAACTATCGACAACCTTTAGGTGAAAATCCAACCAACCTTTGTGAGTTGGCCAAATCCTTGTGGCCATTCAGATTCTCTAATGGGGTCATTAGGAAAAGTTTCAATGGGACTCCGGTCTCCGTGTCGAAATAACTGAAACAGATACAAGACAGTAATGTGTCACATTTCTTCTGTTTGTTATAATAGAACAACAACAACAACACAAACCTCACTGCCATCTAGTTCAACTCAGCAACTCTAGACTGTAGAACTGCGCCACAGAGTTTCCAGGAGCACCTGGCAGATTTGTAAGTAGCCATAGCACTTAACCACTACACCACCAGGGTTTCCTTGTTACAATCTGGAATCACCTGGGGACTCCAAAAACTCTAATGACTGGGCCACACCCCAAAAGATTTTGGTTTAATTAGCCCAGGGTGCATCAGGGTTATCAGCATTTTTAAAAACCTCCCCAGGTAAATCTGAGTTTAAGAACCACTATTCTAAGCTCACAAGTACTTTCCTTGTGTTTTAGGCAATACAAGAAAATCAAGATCAGGATGGAGATCAGATGCATCAGATAGAGGAAGGAGAAATACAAAGCTAAGCAAGATCACTTTATTGCAGCAATTATCTCTAAGCTATAATGGCTTTAATTTTTTTTATGCATAATAAAACAATGGCTTTTAACCACAAGTATTTTGTCCTAAATAAAACCCACTGCCATTGAGTTCTGAGTCACAACCATCCTGTAGGCCAGGTGAGAACTGCCGATAGGATTTCCAAGGCTGTAAAATCTTTAGAGAAGCAGACTGCCACACCTTTCTCCCTCAGAGTAGCTGGTGGGTTTCAACTGTCAACCTTTTGGTTGACAACTCAGTGCCTCAACCACTGTACCACCAGGGCTACCTGCGGGGGGGGGGGGGAGGGGGGGAGAAAAAACCCAAACAAGAATGTTGCTGTTGAATCCATCTGGACTCATAGTAACTCTACAGGACAGAGCAGAACTGCCTTACAGGCTTTCCAAGGAGCGGCTGGTGGATTTGAACCGCCAATCTATTCGTTAGCAGACAAACTCTTAACCAATGCATCACCAGGGCTTCATCTCAAAAGATACAAGTTGGTAACCACTTTAAGCCAATAATTTGTTATTTTGAGGACACAGGTAAAAGAATTACAGGTGGGGAGACGGCAAATCCAACTCACAACACTTTAAGAACACGCACATTTTACTCTTTTGGGGAGAGTCGTGAACTTTTTAAATCTTCGCAGTTAGATTCTAATACGCCAAGCCAAACACATAGCTAGTTTATAAGCTGAAGGAAAAACATTCATGCAGGATGAAGTCTACACCGATTTCAACTATTTAATACGGTGGAGGACAATACAACCTTGCATCTCTGAGATTTTCCACTCGTCATATATACTTCGTGGTTAAGACGCTCATTTGCGAAAGAGAGCCAAGAGGGCTGCTCCTCTAAAATCCTATAAAATAGCTCAGTAGACACTGAATAAAGAGCAGTTTCAAACTTCAGTCATGCTTGAGGTGGAATTCTAGAAACGTGGGGCAGGTTTCTAACTCCTGTACTGTGTCTCTGGTGTCTGGAGACACTGGATCTTTCGATCCCCTAAATTGACAAGGGATTAAAACTTCAGTAGAATGAGTTGCAGAAAGGATCTTAGCCCACTTCGATTAGGTAAGGCGTTACCGCTGTGAATGGTCCTCTCCTTGAAGAATGGCTGCGTATTCTGATATTTACAGTTATGAACAAACCTGTCTTGTAACAAGTCCAATCAGAACGCTCCTTAGAAGCAAGGATGGCAAGACTACATTTTATACACTTTGAACATGCTGTCAGGGGGGATCAGTCCCTGGAGAAGGATTTCATGCTTCGTAAAGTACAAAAACCAAACCCAATCCAACTCTTCGCCATCGAGTCGATTCTGCCTCAAAGTGACCCTATAGACCGAGTAGAACTGCCCCACCAAGTTTCCAAGGAGCACCTGGTGGATTTGAACCGCTGACCTTTTAGTTTAGCAGCCATAGCATTTAACTACTAAGCCACCAGTTTCCAGGAAGGCAGGAAGGGACAGGAAAGCTGGGATGCCAAGATGAAGAAGGGAAGAGTGTTGACACATCATGGGGTTTGTAGCCAATGTCACAACACATTGGGTGTACTAACTGTTCAACGAGCTGCTAGTCTGTTCATAAAACTTTGTCTAAAATACAATTTAAAACAAGGAAAGAAAGAAACGAAACCTTGAGGTAAAGGAGAAGCCTGACGGCGCCGGAAACTACGTGCAGTATATAAAGAACAAAATGGAGGATACCTATCTGAGGGGCAGAATCGCCCGGGAGGGAGAACCACCGCGGTCACCCTGGGGGAAATGTTTTAAGGAGTAAGAACTGGAACATAATCTTGAGATTCGGGCCAGCTGCTCTCTCTGTTCTTACAGGTCAGAAATGATTGAAATTCCCTTCACTTCATTAGGTTATAATGGTTTCTGAAGGAACACCTCAGGCGTGCTGGGAGCGCCACAGAAGCGCTGAAGAAATCATCTCCCGCCCCTGCCGGAAGTCAAGGCGTGTGCGCATGTGCACACGCAGACCGCGCCGTGCCAACGGGCCTGTCGTCGAACGGAGCCCGTGGACGGGACTGTGGCGTTTTTTACGTCTGTGGTAGGAAAATGTCCTTAACTATTGCTTTGCTAAAGTTACACTCTCTTCTCAGTCCAGCAGTCATACTTTATAAGATTCTTGAAAACAACAACAAAAAAAGCCAGTTGTCGCTGAGTCGGTTCTGACTCATGATAACGCTGTGTATGTAAGAATTGAATTGTGCTCCATAAGCGTTTTCAAGGAAACTCGGGGGGTGTAGTGGTTAAGTGCTACAGCTGCTAACCAAAAGGCCAGCAGTTCAAATCTGCCAGGTGCTCCTTGGGAACTCTACCGGGCAGGTCTACCCTGTGCTGTAGGGTCACTGTGAGTTAACTCGATGGCAACGGTAAGGGTTTTCGAAATGGTTGATTTTTGCCAAGGAGATTGCCAGGCTTTTCTTCCGAGTTTCCACATTCCACTCTTGACATTCCACTCTTCCGGTTAGCAGCCAAACTCTTCATCCTTTGCGTCATTCAAACCGGAAACCAAACCCACTGCCTTGGAGTCAATTTCGACTCAGCAAGGGTTTCCAAGGCAGGAAGTCTCCACAAAAGCAGACTGCCACATCTTTCTGCCACGGACCGGCTCATGGTTTTGAACCACAGACCTTTAGGTTTAGCAGTCAGTCTCTTTAACCACTGTGCCAACAGAGCTCCTTTTCTCTGCTCAGGAACTTAACACTATCGTTTAGAAACGTAAAAAACATGTTACTAATAGCAGTGCTGTTTGTGGTTTAGTAGTAATTGCATTAGTGATAAATACAAGCCCTGACATTTGCTCAGTCCTCCGTAGTTTGTAGAATTCTTTCCCCAGCTGTCTTGTTTATTCTTGTAACCCTCCTGTGAGGACAGGTTGGCTTTACTGTTGTACTGAAGAGGAAACTGAGGCTAGAAGAGACTGAGTGAGCCATCTGGATTTCCTGATTCTCATGATGGCTTGCCCACGGTTCTTCCTGTCATATTACACATGCTTTACCCGTTTAAAATCATATGACACTTTTTTAACCCTTTGGTGTTGGATAGTCTGTATGTGACCAAGAGCTTTCTCAGCCTCTGAGGTTTTTGGGAAGTTGATATACCAGTGACAGTGTGTGTGGCTGCAAGGCAGGGTGCTTTACAAGTGACTGGAACCAAAGACATGGGCATGCAGTGTAAATCACTGTTTTTACAGGATATTGTGTGACGTGTCTGAATTTTTGGTAGGCAAAACAAATTCTGAAAACTTGTATTTGTTATGCATATGTAGTAATAGACCCCAGTGGGGACCCTGGAGTATCCTTAGTGGTATCTCGTATGTATTGCTAAGCAAGGCTTGTGGGAGACGGCAAGAAAAACAAGTTAATCCTAAACCCAAAAAGCAAACCCAGTACCGTTGAGTTGATTCTGACTCGTAGCGACACAGGACAGAGTAGAACTGCCCCAAACAGTTTCCAAGCAGCACCTAGTGGATTCTAACGTCCAGCTTTTAGATTCGCAGCCATAGCACTTAACCAGTACACCACTTAGGTTTCTGGTTACATCCTAGGACAGAGAAATAGAGGTAGGGTGGGGACTGCTGACTTTTTCAATCATATGCATGTAATCCTACCTGCCAAAATTTCAGGCACACTTAATGATTCAGCATATTTCTATTGATGAAAACACATTCTATCAACAAAAAATTCAAAGTAGAAAGTAATTGGTTCACCACAGGGTTAGAGAACCATGATTTGGAATCCTCCTGAATGACCTTTTTCCATCAAGTCTGTTAAACATGTTTGACATCTTGTATAGGAAGCAAGAACCCAGTGAACAGAGTCAATGTTTTCTCATTCCGTTCAGCTGTCTATGGAAGATGTTTAACATACACAGGAGTATATATTGAACCCCTGTGAGCCCATCACTGGCTCCAAAAACTATCAACTTTTGGTCGGCCTTGCTTCTTCTCTACTCTTAGCACTCTCCAAACTTTATATCATTTCTTATTGCTCTTTGAATAAAACTCCAAGTTCTTACAACAGCCACAGACCCTACTTGATCTGGCCTTTGCCCACCTTGATGCCTTTACCTCCCTTCATCCTCACTGTTGCTAACCATGCTCTAGCCACCCTGGCACTCCTGCTGTCCCAGTGCCTTAACTTTGTTCAGATGCAGGGTCTTTGCCTTTGACATTGTGTCTGCCTGATGTGTCCTACAGAGGTTCTCCTGGAAGTACTCAGATACTTACTGTATTGCAGACTGTCCTGAAGTGTGCAGCCTTCTCAGTTAAGACACCTCCCTTGCCCACCTAATATAGAGTTAACTCCTGCTCTGTCTCTGTCACATGTTTTGTTTTCATCTCTGATACTTGCATGTTTTTTTATTTGATTATTAAAATATCTGGCTCTCCCTCCCATCATAAACTCCTTGAATGCAGAATCTTTACTGTCGTGTTCTGCTATATGCCCAAAGCAGTGCTTGGCACATAGAAGGTCCATAAAAGGTATTTGTTTTAATAAATGAATCTTGGATTAGGTCAGTTCTGCCAGATACATTTTGACTTTCTTTTCCAGTTCTTCACTTCTCAAGGGCTTTTTCTTCTTATAATTTACTGCAGGGTACACCGTGTGCACTCCTTTTTGTCCCTGTTTTTCTGGTTCTTTTATCTTCTGTTCAGTGTCCTACATTGGTGCCTTGGTTTCTGGAAGGGCAAGTCTGTTCCTGGGCTAGATCAGAGCATCGTCAACCTCAGGCTGACCTTCTAGGTGTGGAATTTCAGATGCTTCATAAAACTTTGGGGGTAATTCTAGAAATCCTAGAAAGGACTTTGGCTGTTAATGTTAAGTTTCAGCCTGTGTTCTCAGAGTGTCCTCTAAACTGTGACAATCATGTAATACACAAACCTTGACAGAACCAAAAGCCTATTTTGTTTTTTCATTTCAGGAATTGAGAAAGAAATCCTCTGATAAAGAGGATTAAAAAGTAAAATGATTTGGACAGAAAAGAATAAGTCATTTAAATGGCTAGCACTTCAGTGGTAAGTAGGAAATCCAACTGAGTGGAAGGAATCAGAGTGGGAATATGTTCTGTAGCTGAGATTAAGAAGACAGAGAAGCAGTGCATTCTGCTGAGACTCAGGAGTCTGCAGAGCCCCATGAGAAAGGGAAGGAGGGAAAGCTGTGTGTTATATTGAATGGAAAGTGTATGTCAGAAAAGATGTAGGCTTCGGGGTGTATAGACCTGGGTCCAGGAGCAGGTGAACCAGTAAGCCAGGTGCATGTGAGTTTGCAATAAGCAAGGCACACACAGGCTTAAGTGTGTTTACTTACTTAATTGTGTTTACTTACTAGTGCACAATTTCTCATGGGTTTCATGTGGGGACAAGCAGGTGGAATTGTGCAGTACAGATTAGTGAGTAAGCCATGCATACCTTGCTTATTGGGTAATTGTCCCTGCCTGGGTTCAAATCCTGGCTTTGTCACTGACAAGCTGGATAATCTTGGGGTGGTGATTTAACTTCAATTTTTGCATGTGTTGATATTCTTCTCTGTTGAATGAGATAATCCAGAGGTATCATGAGATTGAAAGCCATTAGCTTAGTATTGGGCACACAGGATGCACTCAGTATATGGGCTTTAATATAACATTTATTATTTTTTGATGTTATATTAGTCAGACATTTGGCTAGCCATCTTCTACATTTCCTTTTCTGATGATAACATACCCACTCCTCACTTATTGACATGATTAGTTCCAATGACCAGGTGGTTATGTGAAAATCAGGATTATGCAAGAATGAAGGATGACATCAGATCACAATATGGAGAATGACTACATCGTTACATAACGTCCAAATTAAATCATTATGTAACCATCAAACCACTGAGAATCTTGGTGCAGCCAAGCTGATAAAACCTTAACCATCACAGCCAGAGTTATTCTAACCTCACACTTCGGCATTTATTCCTGCCAGATGTAGTACATCATTAAAGTGTAAAATACTTGGATAGTAGGTTTTTTTTTTTTTATGGTTGTCAAATGTGAAATGTCACAAAACAAGAGAGGCAATAAGTGAGGAGTAGTGGGCAGCATAAACCCAAGTAAACATCTTTCTGGCAGTCTCTGCTTTCAGCCAAGGTGCTTCTGACATCACAAGGATATCTTGACTTGACTTCTTGGAAGTTCACTATTGATGTACTGCTGTAATCATTTTTGAATTATCCTAGCAAAAAATTACTTGTATGTGGTATTTCTGAGATTATTTGACAATTTCTGTATTCTTTTGGATCACTTGTCTTTGGAATGGGCACAAATATAGATCCCTTCCAGTTTAACCAAGTAGCTGTCTTCCAAATGTTTTGGCACTGACCCGTGAGTACTACCAGCCCTGCATCTATTTGTTGAAACATCTCAGTTGGTATTCTGTCAATTCCTGGAGCCGTGTTTTTCACCACTGCCTTTAGTGCAGCTTGGACTTCTTCCTTCAATACTGTTGGTTTTTCAGCTTATGCTACCTCCTGAAGTGGTTGAATGTTGACTACTTCTTTTTGGTACAGGAACTCTTTGTGTTCTTTCTATCTTCTTTTGATGCTTCGTGTACCATTCAGTGTTTTGCCCACAGACTAATATTGCAGCTTGAGGCTTGAGTTTCTTCTTTATGTCTTGCAGCTTGAGTACATGCTGAACATGTTCTTTCCCTTTGGTTTTCTTTCTCCAGTTCTTTGTGCATTTCATGATAATACTTTGTTTTCTTGAGCTACCCTTTAAAATTTTCTATTCAGCTCTTTTACGTCATCATTTCTTCCATTAGCAGTAGCTGCTTGATGTTCAAGACTGTCTTCCGACATTCATTTTCCTGACTGCAAAGACATTTGATTGTGTGGATCATAAAAACTTACAAATAACATTGCAAAGAATGGGAAATGGGAATTCGGGAACACTTAGTTGTGCTCATGCAGAATCTGACCACAAACCAAGAGACAGTGATTTGCACAGAAGGAGATTTTGGGTAGATTGAAGTTAGGAAAATGTATATGTCAGGGTTGTATACTTTCTCTATACTTATTCTATTTGTATGCTAAACAAATAATGGAAAAAACTGGATTATATGTAGAGGAATGTCTCATCAGAATTGAAGGAAGACTCGTTAACAATCTGGAACATAAAGATGACACAACCTTGCTTGAGGAAAATAAAGAGGACTTGAAGCACTTAGGATGAAGATCAAAGACTGTAGCCTCCAGAGTGGATTATACCTGAGCATAAAGAAAACAGACATCCTCACAACTGGACCAACAAGCAATATCATGATAAATCTAGAAAAGATTACAGTAGCCAAAGACTTCATTTTACTGGGATCCATAATCAACACCCATGGAAGCGGCAGTTAAGACATCAACGGACACATTACATTGGACATATCTGCTGTAGAAGATCTTTTTCAAATGTTAAAAAGCAAAGATGTCACTTTGAGGACTAAGGTACATGTGACCCAAGCTGTGTTACGTTCAATTGCCTAATTATAGGTGGGAGAGCTGGACAGTGAATAAGAAAAGCTGAAGAGCTGATATACTTGTATTGTGGTATTGGTGAAGAACATTGCATATACTGTGGACTGCCAGAGAAAAGAACAAATCTGTCTTGGAAAAAGTACAGCCAGAGTGTTCCTTAGGAGTGAGGATGGTGAGACTTAGAGACGTAGTATCATGTAATTTGGATATGTTATCAGGAGGCACAAGTCCTTGGAGAAGGATATCATACTTAGTAGAGGCTCAGCCAAAAAAGAGAAACACCCTCAGTGAGGATTGACATGGTGCCTGCAACAGTGGGCTGAAGCTTAGCAATGATTGTGAGGATGGTGCAGGGTGCTTTCCTGTATTGTACATCAGGTCACTATGAGTCAGAACTGACTCAACAGCACCAAACTACAACAGGTTTTCAGATGACAGGCTAAATGAGCAACTACCAGTTAAGCAAAAGGACACATAGCCTTCTCCCACAAGAAACACCTTTGTTAACTTACAATCATCCATTTTTCATTTTGATTTCCCTGACTGAGAAGTGTAGTTCATTATTCTTTTAAATTTAGAACAACTTGAAAGTTTCATGTGCCCGTAGTAGCAACCTGGCTGGTTGAAACAAACATCTTGAGCCAAATACAGTCTTCTCAACAGTTTTCACCACTCTGAAAACTTGCAAACATTATTGATATAGAACTGGGGAGAGACTTACTTAAGCAAACTGAGCTGAGCTACATGGCCCAGCAAAAGCTCTCGGTCCATGGTGAGTCTCTCCAGCAAAGGTCTTTAAAGAACTGCAGATTTTTACAACTTTGCTACTCCTTTCAGTTACCGTGGAGTCAGTTTTGACTTATGGCAGTCCCACATTTGTCAGTGTAGAATTGTGCTCCATAGAATTTTCTCTTTTTAATCTATTGTGCTTTATATGAAAATTTACAGCTCAGAAGTTTCTCATACAAAAATTAATATACACCTTGTTGTGTGATTCTAGTTACTATCCCTATAGTGTGACCACACTTGCTTCCCTTCCACCACAGACTTCCTGTTTCCATTCAGTCAGCTCCTGCCCCTTTCTGCCTTCTTATCTCATCTCTGGACAGCAGTTGCCCGTTTAGTCTTGTGTATCTACATGAATGAAGAAGCACATTCTTTCCAAGTATCATTTTATGTCTTACTGCCTAGTCTATCTCTTTGAAGAGTTGGCTTTGGAGATGGTTTTAGTTCTAAGTTAACAGAGAGTCCTGGGCTCATGTCTTCTGGGATCCCTCCAATCTCAGTGAGACCATTGGGTCTGGTCTTTTTACTAGAATTTGAGTTCTGCACCCCACTTTTCTCCTGCTCAATCATGGACTCTGTTTTAGTTGTCTGTTGCTGCTGTGACAGAAATGCCACAAGTGGATGTCTTTAAAAAAAGAAATTTTTTTCTGTTATAGTCCAGTAGGCTATAAGGCTAAATTCAAAGCAGGGAAGTCTTTCTCTGTCGACTCTAAGGAAAGTCCTTGTTGTCAGTCTTCCCTTGGACTGTGAGCTTTTGAGGCACTGGGACCTTGGGTCCTCTCCAAAGGAGATGCTTTGCTCTGGGGACTCATAGTGCCCCTATATGGCACTATCATCATTTTCCCAATAACCCAAATTAGAAAACTGGGGTTGTTTTGGTTTCTCCTTCTTCCTTAATGCTCACATTCAACCCATAGGCACTCCACCCTTACAATTTTTTCTACAGAAATTCATCTCTTCCTTATCAGTTCTACCTCTTTCTGATCCAGTTTAGGCCCTCATAACATATTTTGCTTGAAATGTGGCAGTAGTCCTTTGTGGCTCTTGCTTATGCTTGACTGAGGAAGTTCATCTTCTCTAAGTTAGAATTCCTAGGCAGGAAGGCTTGAGTACAAAGAAGTGGTTAGCCTAAGTTTCCAGTGCAGATGATAACCATTGAATACTCTCTGTTGTCTTTTCTTTGTTCCCTTTAAATTTCATACAAGAATAATTAAGTTGTCTAGATTTTATTCAAAAAGTTGGAAAGCTTCTATTTTATACCAGTGACTGGAGTACCACCTTCTGCTTCACACATTCTTAGGTGTCTATCATTTGGTTCATCTTAACAATGACTCTCTGATGGGGAAGCAGTTATGCTCATCATCTACAGGTTTCAGTTTGAGGAATCTGAGACCCTAATGTATTAAGTGACCTGTGCGTGATTCCATGGTCGGTAAATGCTGGTAGAATTGAATTAATGAAAATTCACTGACTTTCTAAGTTGTGGCCTTTAACTTTTTTTTAATTGTGATTAAGGGAATGTATACAATCCAAATCAATTTTGCATGCCTCCCTATCTGCATCTCCTTCTGCTCTCATCACCCTGTGATAGCACACTCCTCGTTTTCATTCTATGCTTGTGTTACCCTCTTGACGAGCTCCTGTCCCCTCCTCTCCACGCTGTTCTCTCCCATCTAGAAAGAGACCAGTAGGATAGCATCCTATAAATGCATAGAACCATAAGGCCTTCAACTTCTATTTGAGAAAATAGCACTAGAACATTTATAACAGGATTAGACTGCTTGCCAATTTTTCCTTTTTCCAAGTGTGGTAAGGAAGGACCTGGTAGATCCACTGTCTCTGGAAATGTGTAATGGCAGCATCATTTGGATTTGCCATACCACAATATGGAAATTAGCTACCTGGGTGCAGTGACAGTGTGCATAGAATTTGGAGGGCATTTCCATCAAGAAATGCCACATAACTTGAATAAGAATTCCACATGGTCAACAACAGAATAAACAGAGTGACTCACCATCCCTTTCTTTGTAAAACTCTAGTAGAATGAGATAGATTTTTGTTTCTGTGCGAGGTCACCTGAACCTGTGATTTTTCTCTGTCTTGGGGAGAGAATGCTTTAAAACAACATTTTTCTGTTTAATGGATAGAATGCTGTGATACATGGGGTTGCTTCAAAGTAACCTAGTGGGCTTATGTGAGAACTGATGGGCATTGAGAAGGAACAAGGTTGGCCATGAGTTGATAATTACTGAAGCTGGTTGATGGGTACATCTTGATTCACCATGCTTGCTATTTTCTAGGGGGCTCTAGAAATAAAAGAGGAGGTGGGTTCTGTAGATGCAGCTGAAAGCGATAGCCATGAAGTGGATTCTGACTTATAGCAACCCCGTAAGACAGAGTAAAACTGCCCCATAGGGCTTCTGAGGAGTGGTTGGTGATTTGAACTGCTTATCTTTTTGTGTAGCAGCTGAGCTGCTAACACATGAGCCACCAGAGCTCCATACATTTTATGAGTTTCTTTCCTTGAAAGTCACAGTGCATGCTAGCATATCAAAGACCCTGAGGCAAGGGGCAGAGTACAGAAAACAATGCCTGTGGCAGTTAGTGTTCAATCTCTGAAAGATCTCTGCAGCTGGTGATGGAAACTGGAACTGCAAGTAGAATGCTAATTGGTGTCCCTCTTCAGGTGATGGGAACCCTGGTGGTGGTGTGGTTAAGTGCTACTATCTGCTAACTAGATCAGTAGTTCATATCTGCCAGGCACTCCTTGGAAACTGTGGGACAGTTCTACTCTGCTATAGGGTCACTGTGAGTTGGAATTGACTCGATGGCACAGGGTTTGGTGTTTTGGTTTTCTTAGAGTGGTACCCAGTGCATGCTCGTGGGCAGGCAGGCAGGCAGGCACACGTGCATGCATTCACATGCACATGCACACCCACACGTATGTTACCTGTCCCCTCCCCTACTCCCCAGTTAGACCTTACTTCTGAGGAGTTCTACAGTAGATAGCATTTTTGTCTTGGTTTAACCTACCTTCTGGCCCCCAAACTGACTTGAACATTGAGATTTCTTTATTCCAAAGTAACACCTGCTAACAGCTTGTTAAACTAGCATTCAGTGGGACACACTTGGAGGAAACTGACTTAAAAGGCCATGTTGTGACTCTACTCATGAGAGAGAACAAAAACCAAAGATGGTTTCCTGCTCCTCCTGCCAAGAGCAGTTTTTCAGAAGTGAGGAAGATTTGTTTTTCTTGGATGGCAAAGAAAATGCAAGGAAACCACCTGCTGCTGATGACTCATCCCCACAGCAGAACCATGGGGAGATCTCAGCCCAGCCTATACCGTGGGTCATCAGCACATACTACTACAAGCAGAAACCCAAACCTAAACCAAACCCACTGCCAGTCAAGTTGCTTCCGACTCATAATGATCCTGTAGTACAGAGTACAACTGCCCCACAGAGTTGCCAAGGAGCGCCAGGTGGATTCAAACTGCCAACTGCCAACCTTTTGATTAGCAGACGTAGCATTTAACCACTACGCCACCAAAGTTTCCACAAGCAGGAACAGAAGAGAGGTAATGATTGGCACTAGTCTATGGGGTCTGATAGTCTGTGTTCAGATCCAGCCTCCACTATCTCAGGTGCATGGCCACAGGCAAACTGCTTAGCCACTTTGTATCTGAATTTCTACATCTGTAAAATAGGGATTTCAATAGTTTCTATACCTTATAGTGGAAACCCTGGTGGTGTAGTGGTTAAGTTCTACATCTGTTAACCAAAAGATGTACAGTTTAAATCCACCAGCCAATCCTTGGAAACTCTATGGGGACAATTCTACCCTGTCCTGTATGTTCACTGAGTCAGAATTGAATCGATGGCAACAGGTTTTTTGGTTATACATTATAGTAGGGGTGCCAGATTTACCAAATAAAAAACTCACAAAACCAGAAAACCAAACCCGCTGCTGTTAATTCAGACTCACAGCAACTCTATAGGTCAGACTAGAACTGCCCCATAGAGTTTACAAGGAGTGCCTGGTGGATTTGAACTGTCAACTGTTTGGTTAGCAGCTGTAGCACTTAAGCACTATACCATCAGAGTTTCCAAAAAAAATCCCCAAATTCCAGGACACCAAAGTATTACATAGGATATATTTACATTAAAAAATTGTTCATTGTTTATATGAAACTCAAATTTAACTGGGCATTGTGTTTTTTTTTAATCTGACAACTCTATAGGGTTGTGGGAAAGATTATGTGACATGATCCATACTGAACTTTCAGAGCAGTACCCAGCAGTAAACACTCATTAACTGTTGGTTATTATCATTAACTTTGTTGCTTTCAACAGAGGTACTTTGCTTTTATTCTGATTCTCCCAGTAGTACTCTAAGGATTGCCTTGGATCTCTAAATTAATCATTGATAATTAAATATTCTTTACAATCAATAAAAAGAAGAAATGTATATCTTCTGATTGAAGTCCTGAGATCAGAAGTTGCTTTACAAGGGCTAAGAAAAGATATACTAAGTTTACCTTCACTTACCACTAAGGAAAAGAAGCTGCGGTAGAAAAATATTTAACCTTAGCTTTGTGCAATGTTTTTGTTCATTTTTTAGTTTCAAGAGATATACCACTATAATTTTGTTTTGCTTAAGAAGAACTAGCCAGTAGTTCTGGGCAAATTAACTGAAAGTAAACCCGCTGCCATCAAGTTGATTCTGACACACAGTGACCTCACAAAACAGAGCAGAACTGCCCCATAGAGTTGCCAAGGAGCAGCTGGTAGATTTAAACTGCCAACCTTTTGATTAGCAGCTGTAGCACTTCACCACTATGCTACCAGGGTTTCCTAACTGAGAGTAGGGAGGGGAAAACGTAAGAATCGTATGGCCATGAGGTGTTCTGTAGAAAGGAAAGACAGTGAGTTTGAATATACCCAATGGAGAAAATTGAAGTTTCATGTTTAATTCTTAAATTAAAGGGCCTCTATCCAAATGATAAAAGTGCATCTTGGATACTGCTTATAGAAAGAAAATTTACCTATTTATCAGTCCACTTCTACTGTATCAGAAGCAACTATGGGAGGAAGAGAAACAGAGTGAGAGAACCTGGGAAAGATGGGAAGAATGACAGAGACAGAGAAGGAGAGAGACTGAAACAGCAAAAAGAGAAAGAAAATCGAAGAAACCAAGAGATACAGAGGAATTTATGCTAGGGCTCCTATGTAACGCAGTAAATCCCCACTTCTTTCCAAACTCTTGCTCCATCTATCTTCAATCAATGCCAACAGTGTATTTTGTTTTGCTGACATCATGCGTTAACTGCCCTCTTTTTTTCATATTTTCTTACATATATCACAGGTGCAGAAGAGCCTGATTTTAAAGGGTAGATGATTCTGTGTATCAGGCACCCTAAAACTCTTAAGTTTTGTTTCGTTTTCATGCTTCAAAAGCCGTTTACAAATATATTTTCGAATTTCGAATTTCGAATTTTTAAATAAAAAAGCGGAAGAAGCTGCTTAGTTCCAAAAGCGACTGGCTTTTGGATTATCAGTAAAGAATCATGAAAGTGGATGAAGCCACTTGAGGTCGTTCTGTGTAAACAGCACTAGCTGCTGCTTCTGGCTACTGTGGCCATCAAAAGCCTTCTCTACCCAGGTAGTTAAGAGTAAGTAAACGAATAAACAAATGGCATAGGCAAAGGTGGGAAACTCCTGTTTGTCGGGACTTGTTAGGGCTTCCTTAAGATGAACTTGTAAAACTTGATTATTCTCTTGCCGAGTTTGCACATTTCCGGGTCTCCCTAACTCGGGAGTAAAAACAAAACCTGACACTTGGTTTGCAGACCCTGCAGGTAACACAGTTTCAAGGAAAAAAGTATTGAAAAAAGCCTACTTACCAGTGTCACAAACTTCAATTCTTTGGCAACCACATGCTGGTTTGGCCAGAAGGAAAGCAGAACTAAGAAGCTAAGGCTCAGGCTGGTGGCGGGGGCGAGGCGAAGGCAGGCAGCTCTCATGGTGGGGAGGGCTGCTCTGGGCACGCATTAGGAAGAGCAGCTTCTTCTTGAAAACACTTTAGCGGGGAAGCTATTTAACGAAGGACTTTACAAGGGGAGGAGGAGCCAGACTCATAAATAGTCAAATTTACAGGGAGCTTGGGGGGTGGGGTTTGGTATGTGCCTGGTCCTGTAATTTTGGAGGTGGGAGTTAGAGATTACAATCTTCCTGCTGGAGGACACTGAGGCCCAGACCGCAGAGCTGTTGCTCAAGGTCTCTGCATATTAGACTTATCTTTCTTTTTAGTCTACTTCGGATGGAAACTCTGGTGGTGGTTAAAGCTATGATTGCTCACCCAAACGCTGGCAGTTCAGATCCTCCAGGTATTCCTTGGAAAGCCTATGGGGTGGTTCAGCTCTGTCCTGTAGGGTCACTGTGAGTCAGAGTTGACTCAGTGGTAATGGTTTTGGTTTTGGTTTCTTTGGAGGGGATATGATATAACCTTTGTTCTGTGGTGTTGCTTGGAAAGGAATCTATTTCTGACTAGAAATTTCAGGTTTTCAGTTCCTTTTTCTTTTTTTTTTTTTTTAACTCCAGAATTATAGAAAGAGATATCTGAAAGAACTTCAGATACTGGCATAATGTGCCACTTGCTAAACATAGCTCCATTTGCTGAAAGTCTCTTGTAGCCTAAAGCTAAGCTACTGCCATTGAGCTGATTCAGACTTACAGTGACCCTGTAGGTCGGAATAGAACTACTGAGGTATTTTCAAAATTGAAAAAAAAAGTAAGAGTAGTTCTTGCAAAATATTTGCTCATACTTTTAGATCTTTGGGACTCACCTGTGGTATCTCAAAATTAGGATTAGAAGTCCCCTTCTTAATCTGGCACAGCTTGAAAAAACAAACCAACCCCACAACTCTATATTGTCAGTCATCACCTTAAGCCTTGCATTCTGGGTGAGTCACCTGTGCCTCTCTAGCCATGATCTCACTGGGGATACTCCAGAAGAGGATGATGATCAAGACTGATGAAAGCCAGCTTTCTGTTTTCCCTAGTCAGCCAGCGCCACCATACCTGCTGCTGCCTAGTCTGTTCTGATTCATAGTGACCTCATAGGACAGAGTAGAACTGCCCCATAGAGTTTCCAAGGAGCTCCTGGTGGGTTTGAACTGCCGACATTTTGATTAGCAGCTATAGCACTTAACCACTGTGCCAACCAGGGATATATCACAGGTTGAAGCAGAGGATATATCACAGGTTATGTGAGATTTAGTGCAGAGAGCTGTGTGTCCATGATGCTTCCATTCCATCAGAAAAGGAAGAACAGTGGTTTTTCTGGCAACTGGTTCTCTGGTTCTTTGCGTTAACTTGTGTGAGGAACATCCTGTAATTTTTTAATCATGGAATGCCCTGGAATGTGGTGTGTGGGACAGCTATTGCTTCTTCTGGTATTGGGAAATATATGAGAGGAAGTATTGCGAGTGAGGTTGGGGGTAGACATCTAGGAGACTTGTGGCCTTTCTTTTTCATTAAATTCTTCAGCTTCCAGTTCCCATTGTTATCCTTGATGGATAAGTTTTTGAGGTGATGGGTGCAGGGTAAAGGGGAGGAAGATAGAGAGGTTGTCCAGTACTCACATTGGATACTCATCAAAGTAAGGTATGTGAACCCTGGGGGATTCATGAAATGGACTATAGAAAGAAAGTAATAGAACTTTGACTTCCATTTATTTTGTAACCTGTTTTAGTCAGCTACTGCTGCTCCAGCAGAAATACCATGAGGTGGATGGCTTTAACAAAGAAAAGTTTATTGCTACATAGTCCAGCAGGCTACAAGTCCAAATTCAGGATGTCTGCTCCAGGGGAAGGCTTTCCCTCTTGTTGGCTCTGGAGAAAAGTCTGGTATCGCATCAGTCTTTGTCCAGGGAGCATCTTGGCACAGGAACCTCAGGTCTGAAGGATGTGCTCTGCCCCAAGTGCTGCTTTCTCGATGGTGTGGAGTTCCCAGTTCTCTGCTTGCTTCCCTTTCCTTTTATCTCTTGTCAGGTGAAAGGATAAAGGGTGGTACAAGCCATACTCCAGGGAACCTCCCTTTGCAGTGGAGCAGGGAGGTGATCCTATGAAGGGATTTACAGTCCCACCATGATCCTTTAACATACAGCATAGAAAAATCACAAAATGGAGGACAATCACAAAATGCTGGAAATCATGGCCCAGCCACATGGCTACATATATTTTTGGGGAGACACAATTCAATCCATGACATAACCTAAGAAAAAAGGTAAACTTTACAATGAAATTTTATGTTACAATGAAAATTTTATAATGGGATATTATTTGGGCATAAAAAGAAATAAAGTACTGATGCATGTAGTAACATGGATGAACCTTGAAAACACTGTGCTAAGTGAAAGAAGCCAAACACATGAGACCACATATTGTGTAACTCCATTTATATGACATATCTAGAATAGGCAAGTCTACACAGGGAGAAGTAGATTAGTGGTTGCCTATGGCTAGACAGGAAAGCAACAGTTGGGGGAAGATGACTAAAGGCTATGAAGTTTCTTTTGGTGTGATGAAAATGTATAATTGACTGTGATCATGTTCATGACTCGATGGCTGTCTTCAAATCCACTGAACTGTGTACTTTAAATGTGTGGTATGTGAATTAAATCTCAATAAAGCTGTTACAAATATTTACTCTATAATTAATATATAATATTTAATATATAAATAATGATAATGCATGTGGTTCATAAATAACTGTGTATTTATTTTATGTTTACACTGATGAGCTTCATGAGTGAACAGATTTTTTTTTGCTAGTTAAGCTCAAGCACTGTTTGATTCTAAGATTTCAGGAGATATTTTTGATTTAAGATACAAAGATTATCTTGGGGCAATGGTTTCAAGGGTTTATCCAGCCTTTATGACTCCAGGAAATCTGGAGTCCATGAGAATATGAAATTCTATTCTGTATTTTCTCCTTTGATAAGGATTCTTCTGTTTAGTTGTTGATCAAAATGTTCAGTAATGGTAGCTGGGTACCATCCAAGTCTTGTGGTCTCGTGGCAGAGGAGGCAGTTTTTCATGGATGCAATTAGACATATATTCCATATCCTCCTATTCCTGACTCTGCTTCTTCCTTTGTTGCACCAGATGAATACAGACCAGTTGTTGAACTTGAGATGGCCATTCGTAAGCTTTTAAGACCCCAGGTAGAGCTAGATGGTAGTACAGAGGCATTAAACATGTTATTAGGACAATTAACTGAGATAGCCATGAAACTGTAACCTTATGCCTCCAAACCAAGAAGTCAAATCCCATAATCAGCCTTAGCAGCTTCTCTTTTTTTTTTTGTCATTGTTGTGTTGTTGTGGATACATAATATCACACAACTTTGCCAATTCAGCTTTTTCAATTGGAAGATGAATTATGTCCACCAAAAATGTGTGTAGCAATTTGGCTAGGTCCTGATTCCTGGTATTTTATGATGTTCCTTTATGTTGTAAATCTTGTCTCTATGATGCTAATAAAGGAGGATGGGCAGCAGTTGTGTTAGTGAGACAGGACTGAGTCTATAAGATTGAATTGTTCCTTGAGACAATGTCTTGGGATATAAAGGAAGGGGAAATAATGCTGGCGATCTCATGATAGAAGTTTGCAAGACTAACGACTTTTTCACTGTAAATACCTTTGTTAACCAACACAAACAGTGACTGTACACATGGACATCACCAGATAGAATACACAGAAACCAAATCTGTGGAAAAGGGCTATGGAAAAGCTTCATATCAGCAATCAGAACAAGACCGGGTGCTAACTGTGGCACAGATCATCAATTGCTCATATGCAAATTCAAATTGAAACTGAAGAAAATTTGAATAAGTCCACGAGAGCCAAAGTATGACCTTGAGTATATTCCTCCTGAGTTTAAAGAACAGATCAAGAACAGATTTGATGTGTTGATCACTAATGACCAAAGACCAGACAAATTTGGAATGACATCGAAGACATCATCCATGAAGAGAGCAGCCAGCCAGGTCATTAAAAAGGCCAGAAAGAAGGCAAGAACAAATTGGATGTCAGAGGAGAGTGTGAAACTTGCTCTTGAACATCGGGCAGCTAATGCCAAAGAAAGGAATGGCTAAGTAAAAGACCTAAACAAGCTTTCAGAGAGCAGGTCAAGAAGACAAAAGAAAGTATTATAATGACGTGTGCAAAGAGCTGGAAATGGAAAACCAGAAGGAAGAACATGCTCTGCATTTCTCAAGCTGAAAGAACTGAAGAAAAAATTCAAGCCTCAGGTTGCAATAGTGAAGGGTTCTACAGGGAAACTATTAAATGACTCAGGGAGCATCAGAAGAAAATGGAAGGAATACAGAGTCATTTTACCAGAAAGAACTGGCTGATATTCAGCCATTTGAAGAGGTGACATATGATCAAGAGCCAGTGGTACTGAAGGAAGAAGTCAAAGCTGCATTGAATGCATTGGCTAAAAACGAGGCTTCTGGAATTGATAGAATGTCAACTGAAATATTTCAACAAACAAATGCAGTGCTGGAAGTGTTCACTGTTCACTTGTCAATGCCAAGAAATTGGGAGGACAGCTACCTAGCCAACTGACTGGAGAGATCCGTATTTATGCCCATTCCAAAGAAAGATGATCCAACCAAATGTGGAAATTACTGAACAATATCGTTGATACCACGCGCAAGTAAAATTCTACTCAAGATCATTCAAAAGCAACTACAACAGTACATTGACAAGGAGCTGCCAGAAATTCAAGCTGGATTCAGAAGAGGACGTGGAACCAGAGATATCATCGCTGATGTCAGGTGGGTCTTGACCTAAAGCACAGAATACCAGCAAGATGTTTACTTGTGTTTCATTGACTATGCAAAAGCATTCGACTGTGTGGATCATACCAAACTATGGCTAACGTTGCGGAGAATGGGAGTTCCAGAACACCTAATTGTGCTCTTAAGGATCTGTATATGGATCAAGAGACAGTCATGTGAACAGAACAAGGGGACACTGCATGGTTTAAAATCAGGAAAAACATGCATCAGAGTTGTATCCTTTCACCATACCTTTTTAATCTGTATGCTGAGCAAATAATCCGAGAAACTGGATTATATGAAGAAGAATGAGGCTTCAGGATTGGAGGACGACTCATTAACAACCTGCATTATGCAAACAACACCACCTTTCTTGCTAGAAATGAAGATTTGAGACACTTACTGATGAAGATCAAGGACCACAGTCTTTAGTATGGATTGTTGCACTTCAACATCAGGAAAAGAAAAATCCTCACAATGGGACCAGTAAGCAACATTGTCATAAGTGGAGAGAGGATTGAGATTGTCAAGGATTTCATTTTACTTGGGTGCACAATCAGTGTCCAGCAGCAATGGAAGCAGCACAATCAATGGAAGCAGCAGTCAAGAAATCAAAAGATGCATTGCACTGGGAAAATCTGCTGCAAAGGACCTCCTCAAAGTATTCAAAAATAAGGATGTCACCTTGAAGACTAAAATGCGCCTGACTCAAGCCATAGTATTTTCAGTTGCATCATTCTTTTGTGAAAGCTGGACCATGAACAAAGAAGACAGAAGAATTGATGCCTTTGAATTGTGGTGTTGGAGAAGATACCATGGACCGCCAGAAAAACCAACAGATCTGTTCTGGAAGAAGTACAATGAGAGTGCTCCTTGGAAGCAAAGATAGCAAGACTGCGTCTTACATACTTTGGACATGTTGTCAGGAAAGATCAGTCATTGGAGGACATCATGCTTGGTAGAGTGGAGGGTCAGAGAAAAAGAGGAAGACCCTCGATGAGATGGATTGACAGAGTGGCTGCAACAATGGGCTTAAGCATAAAAATGATTGTGGACATGGCTCAAGACCGGGCAGTGTTTCGTTCTGCTATGAGTCAGAACTGACTTGATGGCACCTAACAACAACAACAAAGGAAAGGGAAGCAAGCAGAGAGTGGGTGACCTCTCACCACCAGGAAAGAAGCAGTGCCAGGAACAGAGGGTGTCCTTTGGACTTCGGATACCTGTGCCTCAGAAGCTGCCAATTCAGGGGAAGATTGACAAGGACTTTCCTCTAGAGCCAACAGAGAAAGACTTCCCTGGAGCTGATGCCCTGAATTTACCTTTTTAGCCTACTTTTCTGTGAGAAAATAATTATCTCTTTGTTAAAGCCATCTGCTTGTAGAATTTCTGTTATAGCAGCATTGTGTGACCAAGACAGTGGGTAACAACTTATTGACAGCAGTTACTTTATCTGCTGTTCAGCCCTACCCTTAATCAGTAGAGTATTTTCATCACTGTTAACCCTCCCTTTCCCTGGCAACCACTACTAAACTTTGTTCTCTAAACATTTGTCTTTTCTTTTTATATAAGTGAGGTTGTACAGCATTTGTCCTTTTGTGATTGACTTATTATACTCAACATAATGTCTTCCAGCTCCATCAGGTTGTAGCATTATGAAGACTTCATTTCTTCTACTAGCTAAGTAGTATTCCATTTTACGTATATACCACATTTTGTTTATCTGTTCATCTGTTGATAGGCATTTAGGTTGTTTCCATTTTTTGGCTATTTGGAATGGTGCTGCAAGGGAGTACAATCCAGTTGGAGTGTAAGTCTCTCTTTGAGTCTACATTCAAGCCTGTTAGATATATACCAAGGAGTGAAATTGATGTGTCATATCATTCTGTTCCTTGAGGGACTACCATACTTTTTGCATTTTGCATTTCCATCAGCTATAGGTAAGAGTTCCAGTTTTCTTACATCTTGCCAACATCCTTTAAAAAAATTTTTTTTTTTAATTGTACTTTAGATGAATGTTTACAGAGCAAACTAGTTTCTTGTTAAGTAATTAATACACATATTGTTTTGTGACATTGGTTGTCAACCCCATGACATGTCAACACTCCCCTTTTCCACTTTGGATTCCTTGTTACCAGCTTTCCTGTCCCCTCCTGGCTTTTTACCCTTATCCCTGTGCTGCTGTGTCCATTTTGTTTTATGAGCCTGTCTAGTCTTTGACTGAAAGGTGAACCTCGGGAGTGATTTCATTACTGAGCTATAAGAGTGGCTGGGGGTCGTACTCTTGGGGTTTCTTCAGTGTCTGTCAGACCAGTATGTCTAGTCTTTGTGTGTGAGTTAGAAATTTGTTTTAGATTTTTCCCCAGCTGTGTCTGGGGTTCTCTGTCTTGATCCTTGCCAATGGTAGCTGGGCCCATTAGTTATGCGGAACTCAGTCTGGCTGTGATCTTTGTGGGTGGGCTCAAACCACCTACCTTTCAGTTATCAGTCATTGTGCAACCAAGGTTCCTTCAGGAAACTCGTATTTCCTGTGTGCCAGAAGCCTGGGTGTAACTAGTTTTCTGTTTCAAGGTCTTGCACAAAGCTGCGATCAAGGAGTCAGATACACCTTGAGTCTCATCTGAAGGCTTGACCAGGGAAGGGACCATTTATTGGCAGGATTCTACTGCATGCATGTTGTTGAGCTAAGGGGCTTGGTTCCTTACCAGTGGTTGGAAAGATGCCATCCTTAGTTTTTTGCCTGCTGGGCATCTCCAATGTGGTCTCCTACTTCTTAACAGCATACAAGCTAAGAAAACAATACAGAAAATTTAGAGATTATCTTTCTAGTACTTCTAAAATGTTAGCATGAGTAAGAAATCACCTGAAAAATTTCCTAAGATATGGATTACTGGGCTTCACTCTTGGAAATTGTGGCTTAGTAATTTCAGATCAGATCAGTTATGGTGCCCTGCCAAGCCTTATTGGAGATGGAGGCTGTCTTAGTCATGTGTAGCTATTGTAAGAGAAATACCACAAGCATGTAGCTTTAACAGAGAGAAATTTGTTTTCTCACAGAAATGTAAGCTAAAAGTCCAAATTTAGGGCATCAGCTCCAGGAGGCAAGTCTTTCTTTTTTGGATCTGGAGGAATGTCTTTGCAGTCAGTCTTCCCCAGGACTGGGAGCTTGTGAGGCACAGGGACCCCAGTCTGAATCATCCACTTTGCTCCTAGCACTGCTTCTTATTTGATGTATGAGATCTCCCACTCTGCTTGCTTCCCTTACCTTTATGTCTGAAGAGATTGCCTTAAGGTGAAGTACCATCCTATAGATGGAGTCCTGTCTCCCTAACACAACCACTGCCTATCCTCTCTCGTCAACATCAGAGTCAAGATTTACAGCATATAGGAATATCACACAATACCTGGAATCATGGCATAGCCAAACTGCTACACACATTTTTTGGCGGGGGGGAATACAGTTCAATCCATTACATTCCATCCTTTGGTCCTTCCTAAAAATCACATCCTTGCAAGATGCAAAACACATTTACCCCATCACAGGGAAAGTCTTAAGTCCAAGTCCAAAATCCAGGAACTCCTCTTCAGCTGTGAAATCTAATTTGGAACACAAGTTATCTACTTCCAGAACTACAGTGGCCAAACAGGCACAAGTTGAACGTTTCTATTACAAATGGGAGAAATTGCAGGGAAAAAAGACATAGCAGGTACCAAGTAAGTTAGCAGATCATGTTGCAGTGCCCTCAAGGTTTTGAAGACATTTCAGATAGTGGCCTTTTCCCCAAAGATAGTAGGTATTGGCCACACTATCAGATTCTGAGTCCCCTTGACCCTCAGCCAGAGCTCTACTTTCTAGGCCCACTGGGACAGCAACTCTTCTCCCTTGGCTTGAGATACACCATTTTCCTAGTCCAGCTGAGTAATGACTCCACCCTTAGAAACACCAGAGGCCATGGCTCTACCCTTTGGAAATGCTAAGGATATGGCCATACCTTTTGCAATGAAGGCAGCTCAGCTTGTTGTGTTCCTTGTGTCTTCAGCTTCTACTTCCTGTGGCCTCTTGGCCCAGGCCTCATGCCCACATCTTCCCTGCTGGGTCAAGTGTTCCAAAGCTCTGTTAGTTCACTAGTAAGTGCCCAGAGGCACTGCACTCCACCAGGAAGCCTTCTGGACACAGGCACTTAGCCCTTTCGCTGTGTAAGTTGGCTCCAGCACTGTCTAGTACTAGTCTCCTGGTTCTGTGTTGAGAGTTCTCTGCTATTGTTTGTCACCATCTGCACCTTCCTGGGTGTTAACAGTCCTCCTCTATTCCTTCTCAGTATTTTACCCATTCACAGTTTCAAAGCCACTTTCACATTTTAGGTATCTGTTAGAGCAGCACCCCTTTCTCTTGGTACCAAATTCTGTCTTAGTCATCTAGCACTGCTATAGTAGAAATACCACAAGTGGGTTACTTTAACAAAACATTTATTTTCTCACAGAAGTTTAGACTAAAAGGCCAAATTCAGGGCATCAGCTCCAGGGAAAGTCGGTCTTTGTTGGCTCTGGAGGAAGGTCTTTATTGTTAGTCTTCCCTGGATTGTGAGCTTCTGAAGCACAGGGACCCCAGGTCCAAATGATGTGCTGAGCTCCTGGCAGTACTTTGTACTTGACATATGAGATACCTAACTCTATGCTTGCTTCCCTTTATATCTGAAGAGATTGTCTCAAAGTACAATCTTATAGATGGAGTCCTGTATCACTAACACAATCACTGCCCATCCTTCTTCACTAATATCATAGATGCAGAATTTACAGCATATAGGAATATCACACAATACCTGGAATTATGGCCTAGCCAAATTGCTACACACATTTTTTGGCAGATGCAGTTCAATCAGTGGCAGAGGCAAAAGATGAAAATCATCTGGCCCACTTGTAAACATGCTTCCTTGTTTTCTTCCTCCTGTTTTTCTTACATTCAGGACTACCTAACCTGAGGGAACAGCTAACAGTGACTGATAACTAAGAAGGACTTTCAGAGGACGGGGATGGGAATCAGTATTTCTCAAACTGGCATTCAGGAATAAGGTTCAGTTGTTTAGGTACTGGCAGGAAAGATAAGTCACATGTGTTTTGCCATAGTCCACTTTGTGTGTCCTTCCGAGGTTATGATCGCTGGAACAACTAAGCAAATGTTGTCCTATCATCTTGTATTTCATCTTATTAATACTTTTTCAGAATAAACAATATATTGGATCTATTGTATTCCAAAGGTAAGTAAAAGAACTGACAACTGTCAAAAATATTACGCTATCTCATTTTTTATAAGCATGTATTGAAGAAAAGACTAAATGAAGATGGACTGATGTTTTCATGGTGATTTGCTGTCCTGGCTCATGGAATTATAGGTGGTTTCATCTTTCTGCTTTTTTTCTACTTTTCAAACTTACTGTATTGAATAGATGTTCCTATTAAAATTTTAAAATGCCTAATATTTTTTTTCTACATATTATTTCTCGCTTGATTACTGGATATCCTCAGAGTTATAGCCTGTTGGGCCTGCAATGTAATTCAGTTGATAGCATCGTTTGCCCATCCTTATATGGGCCAGTTCACAAGTGATGGAAAAAATTTTCTTTTTCCTGCCCAAGTCTCTGTCCCTGCCCTCCTCCTCTTTTTGACATATCTTGTATGAAAGACATTTTACGATTAATTGTAGTGTCATGAAAATCACAGGGTAACACATTGCACATTTAGAAATTGCTCAGTTTATTTTTAATACTTTTCTGAATTACCTTGGAATAGATAGTCTAAGGAAACCCTGGTGGCATTGTGGTTAAGTGCTACGTCTACTAACCAAAAGGTCGGCAATTCAGATCCACCAGACACTTCTTGGAAAATGAATGGGGCAGTTCTACTCTGACCTATATGGTTGCTATGAGTTGAAATCGACTCAATGACAGTGGCTTTGGTTTTGGTTTATGCAATCCTATGGCAATCCTATTATGGCTAATTTCGAGCTACCAAGGTGATGTAATTGAACATGAAATTGGAAAGATGAAAGCACACTATTACGTACCATTATATAGCATTTCTGTAAGGCAGGTATGATAAATGTAAATACTCTCAAAAGCATAGATAATAATAAAATGTATTAAAATTATTTGAAAGTAATGAGTTTTAAGTATTTGTTACTGTTTTAGTCAGCTAGGGCTGCTCTAACAGAAATACCACAGAGTGGATGGCTTTAACAAAGGAAGGTTTATTCTTACACAGTCCGGTAGGCTACAAGTCCAAATTCAGGATGTTTCCTCCAGGGGAAGGTTCTCCCCTTGTCAGCTTTGGAGGAAAGTGCAGTATGGCATCAGTCTTTGTCCAGGGAGCATCTTGGTGCAGGAACCTCAGGTCTGAAGGACTTGCTTTTCTCCCAGTGATGCATTCTTGATGGCACAAGATTCCCTGCTTCTCTTTTCTTCTATCTCTTGCAAGTTGAAAGGATTAAGGGTGGGGCAAGCCATACTCCAGAGAAACTCTCTTTACAGTGGAGCAGGAAGGTGATCTTATAAAGAGATTTACAGTTCCACCCTAATCCTTTGACATACAGTATAGGAAAAACCACAAAGTGGAGAACAGTCACAGGATACTGGGAATCATGGCCCAGCCACATGGCTACTCATATTTCTGGGGGGACACCATTCAATCCATGACAGTTACCTTTGTTTTCAATATAATTTAATTTTAACTTGCAATAAGGGCTATGTTTAACAACCAGCCTACAAAATTCCTGAAGATTTACATTGGCTGTCTCAATCCAGCATTCCTCTGTCCACCATATCATTAGTATTATGTTGGTAATTATAATGTTAGACAATTTCCTCATGTTGGAGGGGGAGAAATATGGGACACCCTTGCTGAGGGACAGGTGGGGCAATTGGAAAACCCCAGTTATGGCTGTAGTTATGAAGGAAATAGGTGGAATATGGGGTGCGCCAGAGGGGAGTTGTGCAACTCGATAACCAAACCCACTGCTGTTGAGTTAATTCCAACTGACGGAGACCCTATAGGACAGAGCAGAACTGCCCCGTAGGGCTTCCAAGGGATACCTGGTGAATTTGAACTGCTGACCGTTTGGTTAGCAGCCATAGTAAAGAGAAGTTGTTCAAGAAAGAACTAAAAGAGTAATGAATGATAATTATGAAGGCCAAGTCAGAGCCTGAACTCCGCGTATTAAGAGTGAAATTTCATTAGAGAGGAAGGAAAGAAAGGGAGTGTATTAACATCTATGGAGTGCCTATTGTATGCTCAGAACTCTGCCAGTCACATATCACAGATCTGATCTAATCCCCACAATATATTTAAAGGTCAGATAGCTAAAAGGCACAGTGCAAGAATGCAAACTCAGGTCTATCCAGCTCTAAAATCCTTATCCTTTTCATTTTGTCAAGCAAGGACAGAGTATTTATAGGACAATGGCATAGCAGTATCCGTAAGGAGAAACTAAGAAGACAAATAGTGAGGCCAGGGTAGCATCCAGTGAAGAGTAAGATCACAGTGTGTTAGACTTGGAACAGTTAATGCTAGATCAGCAGTCTGAGCCAGCTTCCTAAGGGGAATGTCTACGGTCTCCAACAGAACAGACAGAATAGACTCTTGTGAGGAAAGATCTTTCATCTGCCCTTATTTGGGAAATGCCAACACCTTTATATACTTATAGCCTATATCATGAGAATCAGTACAATAATTAAAGGAATGTGTGATAAATTACGGGCATCCAGAGTTATCAGTATCTTATTTATAACTATGCATACAAAGCCCCTCTAAGGGAGGAGGAGGAAAGATGGTCCTCAGCTGTGCCTTATTTCCATCACTGCTGGTATTGATGGCTTTCTGAGCTTCTCTGTTTCCTCCCTTCAACAGAGGAGCTCAGCTGCCCACCAGACACAAAGAGATAGTTGTCTTGAAACTGTTGCTCCTCCATGAGTCTCCCCTACTTCCATTTTTGTCTGCATCTCACTTTATAAGAGCCCTGGTAGCTCAGTGGTTAGGAGCTCAGTTGCTAGCTGAAAGGTTGGCAGTTTCAGTCCATCATCCATTGCTTGAAAATCCTATGGGACAGTTCTACTCTGTCCTACAGGTTGCTTTCTCCTTTATGTTGGCCCCCAGATAACACTTGATTAATTGTTGGTTGGGTCCTCCAGGAAGCAGATGCCAAGATAGGGTTACACTCACAAGCTATTTATTGGTGATAATGTCCATTAAAAAGGAAAAATAGCAGGAATAGGGAGGGAAAACCTGCAGACTGTGATGTAGGCCCAATACCTGGCAAAGGAAAGGCAGAATTAAAAGGGTGAGGGTAGGAGGAACCTTAGACTACGGTGCAACCCTGAGAATGTCTCAACCTACAAAATGGGATGGATCCCTGCTGCAACACAGGAAACCTTGGTGGTATAGCAGTTAAGTACTATAGCTGCTAATCAAAAGGTTGGGAATTTGAATCCATGTGGCACTCCTTAGAAACTCCACAGAACAGTTCTCTGTCCTATAGGGTTACTATGAGTCAGAGTCAACTCCATGGTAGTGGGTTTGGTGTTTTTTGGTTTGGTGCAACAGAAGAATTCTGAATGGGCAGAAATTTTCAGGCCCTAGTACCCTTGTCATGCTCAGTCCCTGGCCTGAGTTGCTCCAGAAGAATGTGGCTGCTGCTCAGACACTACACTGGATCTCAAAGGCACTGCATCTGGAGTCTGTCAGCTAACTGCACTCCTTTGAACTTGCTGTCAAGTTTGTTCTTGCAGGCAGATTTGAGCATCACATCTCTGTGGCTGACACTGTTACTTGTCCTGACAGTGCAGGGCACTTTCCACATATATGGCTTGGTACTGAGGGGAGGGATGGTGGGGCTTCATTCTGGGTACATGATCACCATTCTCACTCCTGATCATGGTCCCCCCTCAGAACCTCTGATGTTGGAACCTCCTTTAGGAGAGTATTTGGTATCTTCTCTGAAGAATCTTTTCACGTTAGTATTCAGGATTATGATGATAGCAAGTGACAGCAATCTAAGTGGACTGATCTTTGGTAAGGAAGTGAATTTTTTGCTTCATGTAACTAACAAGTAGAACAGAAATCCATGGAAAAAACCCAGAACTCAAAAACTGACTCAAATTCAACCCCTGGATATGTAGCCAAGACACTTGAAAGCAAGGACTCAGATATATGTATACTAATTGTCATGGATTGAATTGTGTCCCCCCCAAAGTATGTATTTTAATTTGGCTGGGCCATGATTCCCAGTATTGTGTGACTGTCTATCATTTTGTCATCTGGTGTGATTTTTCTGTTGGTGTAAATCCTGCTTTTATGATGCTAATAAGGTGAGATAGGCAGCAGTGATGTTAATGAGACAGGGCTCAATCTACAAGATTGGATTGTATCTTGAGCCAATCTCTTCTGAGACATAAAAGAGAGAAGAAAGCAGAGATACAATGGAGAGATGTAGAGACTTCACACTGCTAGGAAAGCAGTGCTGGTAGCAGAAGGACATCCTGTAGACCACAGCATTCCTGTGTGGAGAAGTTCTTAGTCCAGGGAAAGATTGATGAAAAGGACTTTTCTTCAGAGCCAGCAGAAGGATAAAGCCTTCTCTTGGATTTGATGTCCTGAGTTTGGACCGTATCAAGAATAGATTTGACACATCCAACATCAATGACTGAAAACCAGATGAGGTGACATCAAGGACATCATGTATGAAGAAAACAGAAGGTCGTTAAAAAGACAGGAAAGAAAGAAAAGACCAAAATGGATCTTAGAAGAGACTCTAAAACTTACTCTTGAACATAGAGTAGCTAAAGCAAATGGAAAAAATGATGAAATAAAAGAGTTGAGCAGAAGATTTTGAAGGGTGGTTTGAGAAGACATGGTAAAGTATGAAAGTGCAAACATCTAGCAAAAGAAAACTGAGCAGACTCAGCATTTTTCAAGCTGAAAGTAAAAGTATGACCATAGAGTTGCCCTTTTAAAGGACTTAATGATTAAAATATTGAACAATGCAGGAAACATCAAAAAAAGATGGAAGAAATACGCAGTCATTGTATCAAAAAGAATTGGTTTACAGTTGATCATTTCAGGAGGCAGCTTATCAAGAACTGATGGTACTGAAGGAAGTTGCACTGAGGGCACTAGGAAAAACAAGACTCCTGGAATTGACAGAATACCATTTTATATGCTTCAACAAATGGAAGCAGTGCGGGAAGTGCTTAATCATCTGTTCTAAGGAATTTGGAAGACAGATACTTTGACAACCAGCTGAAAGAGATCCATAATTGTGCCCATGACAAAGGTAATCCAACAGAATGGGTAGATTATTGAACAATATTAATATCACACACAAGTAAAATTTTCCTTAAGATCATTTAAAAGCAGTTGTGGCAGTACATTGACAACTGACTGTCAGAAATTTGAGCCACATTCAAAGGAGGGTGAAGAACAAAGGATGTTATTGCTGATGTCAGATAGATCATGGCTGAAAGCGGAGAATGTCAAAAAGATGTGTACCTGTGTTCCTTGACTAGGCAAAGGCATTCAACTGTGTGGGTCATAACAAATTATCAGTAACATTTGTGAAGAATTGGAATTCCACAACACTTAATTGTGCTCGTGTAGAACCTATACATAGATCAAGAGGTAGTCATTTGAATGGAACAAGAGGATACTGTGCAGTTTAAAGTCAAGAAAGGTGTGTATCAGAGTTAACATCCTTTCACCATGCTTGTTCACTTTGTATGCTTAGTAAATAATGCTCTGATTTCAAGCTCTGACATCCCTGCAGCAGCTCACAAAAACATGCCACAACAGTGAAGCAAGACACTGCCATGTATAAACACGAACACAGCTGTGAGACACTAATGTTCCAAGGTTATGAAACCTTACTGAGTGTTTCGCCCAGTGCTGTCAATGTAAGCACATGGTGGCAAGTTTGCAAACTTAATTGTCAGACCTCACATGTCTGTTAGCTACTTCAGTATCTCCACTGGTGAAGTGTCTGTTCATGTTCTTTGCCCGGTTTTAAATTAGATTGTTTGTGGTGTAGATGTCTTAGGTTTTCCTACAGGTTTTAGAGATTAGACCTTTGTCAAATTTGTCATAGCCAGTTTTTTTCCCAGTCTGTGGGCTCTCGTGTACTCTTTTGGTGAAGTGCTTAAAGAGCTTAAGTATTTAATTTTTAGAAGATTTCAGTTACCCAACTTATCTTCTGGTGTTTGTATATGAGGACTGCCTATTAAGTTTGTGAACTCATCCTGGAAAAACTGCTATATACCTCATTGCTGAATAACATTATGGTTACCTTCGAAGTACTCCTCTTGGGAAGCTATTCATCAACACCAGCACCTAGTCCACCCTTCAAAGCAGTTTTGGAATTCTTTGTGGAATGGCCATGAGAGCGTTTGTCACATTACCCTTGATGTCCTGAATATCATCCTTTCAATATTTCTTTTATCTTCAGTATTTCCTTTATGTTCAGATAAAGAAAAAAGTCACTGAAGGCTAGATCAGGTGAGTAGGTAGGGTGTTCTAATATAGTTATTTGTTTACTGGCTAAAAACTCCCTCACAGACAACTGTACAATTAAGTTCATGAACTTGCTGTTATGCCACCGTGGGCAATGGCCATTCCAAAAAGAGTTCCAAAATTGCTTTGAAGGGTGGACTAGGCAATGATGTCAGTGCATAGTTTCCCAAGAGGAGTACTTTGAAAGTGACCATAGTCATACTTAGCAATGAGGTATGTAGCACTTAGAACAATTAAGCTTGTGGACTTAATTGTGGGAACTCATATTGTTAATTATGGTTTGTATCCTGTTTATGCTGTATACTGGGACCTCTAGTATGTACCTTATTTTTTTCTTTTATGGTCTTTTCAGTGCTGGTTTTGCATTTAGGTCTTTGTCGTGGATTGAATTGTGTCCCCCCAAAATATGTGTAGCCGTATGCCTGGGCCATGATTCCCAATAATTTATGATTGCCCTCCATTTTGTGATTTTCCTGTACTGTATGTTAAAGGATTGGGATGGTACTATAAATCCCTTCATAGAACCACCTGCCTGCTCCACTGTAAAGGGAATTTCCCTGGAGTATGGTTTGCACCAACCTTAGTCCTTTCATCCTACAATAGATAAAAGGAAAGAGAAGCAGGCAGACATTTGGGAACCTCACACTATCAAGAAAGCAGGACCAGGAGAAGAACGTGTCCTTTAGACTTGAGGTTCCTGTGCCACAATGCTCCCCGGACAAAGACTGTTGCAATACTGGACTTTCCTCCAGAGTCAACAACAGGGAAAGCCTTCCTCTGGAGTGGACATCCTGAGTTTGAACTTGTAGCCTACTGAACTGTGTTAGAATAAACCTGCCTTTGTTAAAGCCATCCACTCATGGTATTTCTGTTAGAGCAGCACTAGCTGGACTAAAACAGTCTTTGACTCATTTCAAATTACTTTTTGTATATGGTGTGAGGGAGACATTGTTCCTGTTTCATTTTCCTAGCACCTTTTGTTAAAAAGACTGTCTTTTCCCCATTTAGTGGATGCTGGGCCTTTGTCAAAGATCAAGTGAACTTAGGTGGATGGTTTTATATCTGGCTTATCAATTCTGTTTCATGGTCAGTGTGTCTGTCATTGTACCAGTACCAGGTGGTTGACTACCATAGCGGAACAGGAGGTTCTGAAGTTGGGTATTATTAGTCCTAATTTGTTTTTCTTCTAGTAGTGCTTTAATCATCCAAGACCTTTTTCATTTCAATGTAAAGTTAGTTATTAGTTTTTCCATCTTATTAAAGAACACTGTGGATATTTAGATTGGGACTACATTGTATTTGTGAATTGCTGTGGGTAGGGCTGAAGTTTTCACAAAGTTGAGTCTATCTATGTGTGGGCATAGTATGTTTTTCTGTTTATGTAGGGCTCCTTTTCTTTCTTGCAGGAGTGTTTTGTAGTATTCTTTGTAAAGATCTTTTACATCAAAGCTGTAATTTTTCTTTTTTTATTGTAATTAAGTGAAAGTAGACAATCCAAATCAATTTTGCATGACACCTTTCTGGGGCTCCATCTGTTCTCCCTACCTGGTGACAGTATATTCCACCTTTTCACACTATACTACTAGTATCCTGTTAACAAGCACCTGCCCCCTGCTCTCCATCTTCTTCTATCCTATCTAGAAAGAAACCAGTAGGACAGCTTCCTATAAATGTATAAAACCATCAAGTACACACACCGTATGGTCACACTGTGTCCCCAAGTCTGGTCCATTCTTGTTTGAAGAATCGACCTCATTATTGGTTTCTGGTCAGGGCCAGCATCATGTCTAGGGCCATGTTCCCAGGGGCCCCTTCAGGTTGTCATTGCATCATTTCTGGTGTTTTAGTAGCATTCTTGAACTGCACACGTCTTTTTCTCATGTTGCCTCAGGGATTCTACACTGTGTCCCCCATCATGGCTGTCTTTGGTGGTGGTTGGGCACCATCTGGTTCTTCTGGTCCCGAGTTGAAACAGTCTCCCATTCGTATGGGTCCTTCTGTCACTTGGGCTCTTTTATCATCATGTCTTTGCTGTTCTGGGTCATCATGTATTCCGTATGGGTGGGGACCATTTGGCATCTTGCTAGTTTTGAAGGCTCCAGGCACCACTCACCAATATGGGGTGCAGAAGACTCTCTTAGCAAAAGGCTAGTTATGCCAGTTGACCTCGATGTCCCCTGAAAAACTAATTCCTAGACTCCTGTCCATGCTACTCTGTCCTTTGAAATACTAGATTGAGTTAAGAAATATTTCAATATATTATAACAAAGGTCCACTCTTTGGACAGGAATGGATTGGACTTGGCAATGCAGAGTAACCATATATTGGAAGCACTTTATGGTTCTGTACATCTATAGGATATCATCTTGCTGACCTCTGGCTGGAGGAAGGGGAGTGGACGCAGAGGAGGGGAAAGGAGGCTGTTGGGAGGATGAGACATGTATGGAGTAGAGAGGAACAGTGTGCTGTCACCGGGCAGGGAGAGCAGTGGAAGCTGCATATAGGTGGGCATGTAAATTTATATGTGAATGTACATTTTCACTCAGTTATGTTAAATAAAAATAAAAAAAAGAAAAACAAATATTTCAGTTTATGGTGTAGTCCAATTATGTTGATCTGCTCTCACTGCTGTCACTCCCTTCACCTAACCAAATTCCTATTGACTATCTAATCTATGCTCAGCCTTTTCCCTCCCTTCCCTCCCTTGTAGCTGTCAGTCTTTTCTTCTGTACTTGAATTTGTTTTTAAGTCCTTGTAGCAGAGATCTCATACAATACTTGTCTTTTTGCAGCTGACCAGTTTTACTCAGCATAATGTCTTTTAGTGGAAACCAGGTTATGAGATGCTTCCTAAAATCATCATTTTTTAAAATTATTGCATAATATTACACTGAGTGTATATACTGTAGTTTGTTTATCCATTCATTTGTTGATGGGCACCTAGATTGACTCTGTCTTTTTGCTGTTATGCACAGTGCTGTGATAAATATTCCTGTGCGTGTATCTGTTTATGTGAATGCCTTTATTTCTGTAGGATGTATTCTTAGTGTGGGATTGCTGGATCGTATGGTGTTTCTATTTCTAGCTTTTTAAGGAAGTCCCAAATTCTTTCCAAAGAGGGTGTACCATTTGGCATTCCCACTAACAGTGTAGGAGAGTTCTGATCTCTCTGCAGCTTCTCCATCATTTATTGTTTTGTGTTTTGGGGATCATTGCCAACCTTGTTGGAATGAGATGGTATCTCATTGTAGTTTTGATTGGATATCTTTAATAGCTGATGATAATGATTATTTCCTCATGTATCTTTTGGCTGCGTGGATGTCTTTGGTGAAGTATCTGTCCATCTCCTTTGCTCATTGTTTATTTGGTTGATTTACCCTTTTCTTACTGCTATTTTGTAATACCTTGTAGATTATGGATATTGCATTCAGATCTGACATGTAGTTGCCAAATACTTTTGCTTATTCTGTAGGTAGTGTTTTAATTCTCTTGATAAGTCTTTGGATGAGCATAAGTGCTTGATTCTTAATAGTTCCATTTTTATCTATTTTCTGTTGATCATACTTTGTCAGATTTTGTAGTCTGCCTAAGCCATGTATTAGAACTTCCATTGTTGACTCTGTTTTTCTCTTCGGTGATCCTTATCATTTTAGATTTGATATTTAGGTCTTTGATCCATTTTGTATAATGTGTGAGACATGGGTCTTGTTTCAGTTTTTGCAGATGGATATCCAGTTTTGTCAGCATCATTTGTTAGAGTCTGTTTTTACCTCAGTTTATGACCTTTGGGCCTTTGTGGAATATCAGCTGTTCATCAGAGGATGGTGGCATCTCGGGTGTCCACTCTATTCCATTGGTCTATGTGTCTCTTTCTGTACCAGTACCAGGTATTATGACAATGTTTTGACTACTGTGGCAGTGTAGTAGAGTCTAAGATTGTGTAGTGTGAGGCCTACCACTGTGTTCCTCTTCTGCAGAAGTGCTTTACTTACCCAGGGTTTCGTCCGTTTCCAAACAAAGTTGGTGATTTGTTTCTCCATCTCATTAAAAAAATGACACTGGAATATATATTGGGATTGTATTGTACATGTAGATTGCTATGGGTAAAACAGCCATTTTCACAAGGTTAAGTCTTTCTATCCATGATCAGGGTAGGTTTCTCCACTTATTTAAGTCTCTTTTGGTTTCTTGAGGCAAGGTCTTGTAATTTTTTATGTATAGGTCTCTTACTTCTCTGGTTAGATTTATTCCAGTGTATTTTGTCTTCTTGGGGGCTCTTGTAAAATTTGGTGATTTCCTCTTTGCTGTTCTCTTTGTTGAGATAAAGTAATCCTACTGATTTACTTATGTTTATCTTATATGCTGATTCTTTGCTGAACTCTTCTATTAGTTCCGGTAGTTTATTTATGGATTCATTAGGGTTCTTATGTATATTATTATGTTGTTGTTGTTAGGTGCCTTCAAGTCGATTCCAACTCATAGTGATCCTATGAAAGCAGAACAAAACACTGCTCAGTATCGTACCATGTCAACAATCGTTTTTATGCTTAAGCCCATTGGTGGGGCAACTGTCTCAATCCATCTCATTGAGGGTCTTCCTCTTTCTGTTTGATCCTCCACTCTACCAAGCATGATATCCTTTTCCAGGGACTGATCTTTCCTGACAACATGTCCAAAGCATATAAGACACAGTCTTGACATCTTTGCTTCCAAGGAGCACTCTGTTGTGCTTCTTCCAGAGCAGATGTGTTGGTTCGTCTGGTGGTCCATTGTACATTCAGTGTTCTTCTCCAGTGCCACAATTCAAAGGCATTAGATCTTCTTCTGTCTTCTTTGTTCGTGGTCCAGCTTTCACATGCATATGATGTGATTGAAAATACCATGGCTTGGGTCAGGCATGTTTTAGTCTTCAAGGTGACGTCCTTACTTTTGAATACACTGAAGAGGTCCGTGGCAACAGATTTTCCCAATGCAATGCGTCTTTTAGTTTCTTGACTGCTGCTTCCAAGGTGTTGGTTGTGGACCTAAGTGAAATGAAATCCTTGACAATCTCGATCTTTTCTCCATTTATGACAATGTTGCTTGCTCCTCCAGTTGTGAGGATTTTTGTTTTCCTGATGCTGAGGTGCAATCCATTCTAAAGGCTGTGGTCCTTGATCTTTGTCATTAAATGTCTCAAATCTTGTTCATTTCTAGCAAATAAGGTGGTGGTATCTGCGTAACGCAGTTTGTTAATGAGTTGTCCTCCAATCCTGATGCCTCATTCTTTTTTGTATAATCCAGCTTCTCTGATTATTTGCTCGGCATACAGATCAAAAAAGTGTGGTGAAAGGATACAATCCTGACACATGCCTTTCCTGGCTTTAAACAATGCAGTGTCCCTGTTCTGTCCGCACGACTGCCTCTTGATCCGTATACAGATTCCTTAAGACCACAATTAGGTGTTCTGGAATTCCCATTCTCTGCACTGTTATGTGTAATTTAGTATGATCCACACAGTCAAATGCTTTTCCGTGGTCAGTGAAATACAAGTAAACATCTTGCTGTTACTCTTTGCTTTCAGCCAAGATCAATCATCAGTGATGATATCCATGGGTCCACTTCCTCTTCTGAATTTCTGGCAGCTTGAATTTATAGAGGTTCCTTGTCAATATATTGTTGTAGTTGCTTTTGACTGATCTTGAGCAGAATTTTACCTGTGTATGATAGCAACAATATTGAATTTCCACATTTGGCCGGATCATCTTTCTTTGGAATGGGCATAAATATGGATCTCTTGCAGTCAGTTGGCCAGGTTGCTGTCTTCCATATTTCTTGGCATAGACGAATGAGCACTTCCAGCGCTGCATCTGTTGAAATATCTCAATCGATATTCCATCAAATTCCTCGGGTCTTGTTTTTCACCAGTGTCTTCAATGCAGCTTCGACTTCTGCCTACAGTACCATTGATTCCTGATCATATGCTGCCTCTTCAAATGGCTGAACATCGACCAGTTCTTTCTGGTATGATGACTCTGTGTGTATTTCTTCCATCTTGTTTTGATGTCTGAGTCATGTAGTAGTTTCCCTGTAGAATACGTCACTATTGCAGCCTGAGGCTTGAATTTTTTCTTCATTTCTTTCAGCTGAAACTGATATGAATATACCGTCATATCATCTGCAAATAGAGAGATTTTTACTTCTTCTTATCTCCCTAGGAATGATGTGCTTACATTGGTAGCATGTGTTAACTGCCTTCCTTCCTGTGTGATATACAAAAAGTAACATCTCACTTTTTTGATAGGTGTTTCCTTGATTATTGACAAGTAGAAAAGCTTTATTTACAAATTTCTGGTTTCGGAGTTCTTTAAATTTCTTATTTGGTGAATTGTCTGTTCATATTGTTCACTTTTTTCCAAAGTTTCAGACATTTTTCATATTGATTTGTTTGACTTTCCTAAATAGTAAATATTTATTTGTTGCAAATAAAAGTTTTCCAGTTTTCTGTTTGTTAAAATTTGATGGTGGTGTTGTTTTTGTCAAAATAAGTATTGAATTCTTACATAGCCATTGTATTTATTTTTTTCCTTGCTGAATTCCTCCATCTTTTTTTAACCTTGGAAAACTAGTTAGTCGATTATTTATAGCAGTTTCAAAAAGCTTAATGTAAAGCTGTTAAAAGACAATTAAATGGCAACTTTAACTAAAGGTAATACATAATACTTGTTGAAAATTTTCTATTGTCAGACCATGTGACAAGTGTTTTATAATATCTTCACAATGACCCTGAAAAGTAGTTGTTATTTCCAGTTTATAGATTAAGAAAGTAGACTTCAGAAAGCTTAACAAATTTTTCCTGGGTCTAGAATACTAAGACAAAAAGGCTCTGCCTTCAAGTCAATTCCAATTCATAGTAACCCTATAGGTCAGGATAGAAGAGCTCCATAGACTTTCCAAGGAGCTTCTGGTCGATTTGAACTGCTGACCTTGTGGTTAGCACATGAAGCACTATGCCACCAGGGTTTCCCTTAGAGCCACAGTTAAACTCAGGATTCCCTGAGTTATATTCCCTGAATATAAATCTTGCCTTTTTAGCCATTCTTCTTTGTAAGTTAAAAGTTTAAAGTAATGCGCCCCCCCGCCCTGAATATTATCTTGCTATTTAAATGATAAAAGGATAAAATGCTTTTTAGAAATAATTCATTTATTTAAGAAATATTTACTGGAATCTGAACTGTACTAAGTGCTGTGTTAAATTGCTGTTTGTGCTGGTGATGCAGAGATAAGACGATTTTGCTGTTGGGGAATATTTCAGAGTGAACAAGTGAAGTCAGACAAACTATTAATTGCCTGATGTAGTAAGCACGAAGTGCTCAGAAAAGAGAAGAATTGGCTGTGGGCATATGGCTTGCCCTGGACTTCAAAGGTATTTTCCCCTTATTCTCCGAAAATCTGTGTTAGATTTAAGCACATCTGCTCCACACTTGGGATCATTGTTACGTAAGCACAAACCTTTGTGCTGTCCCAGTTATTTGTTTCTTATCTTCACAAGAACTATTGTTTACTGGCTACTTCTGTTCTCAACAGGAACACATTTTTCTGAGCAATAAATCTGTCATGAGCCATTAGTACAGGAATAGAGCAGAAAGTTTCTCATATTCCAAAAAGAGCTCTGAGATGGTCAGTCTATGTTGGCTTCAATAGTCCACCAAAAAGTATACTGTTCTGTCAGAACATGTTTGTTCTTTGCTCCTCTGTTTGTGTTACAGTTATCCATTGTCTACTGAAACACTAGTGAGAGGCTGGCAAACTTACTTCCAAATACTTAAAATGCTTTACTTTTTAAAAAAATAACACTGTATAGTTTTCTGATCAATTACTGTGACCACTAATCAGAAGTGACTGTAAAGCCCTTTAAATCTAGATTTAAGGGTTGCTGTGAGTTGTAATCAACTTGAATGCAGTGGCTTTTTGGCTTAATATTCTAGACCCTGGGGAAATTTGTCAAGTTTTTCTTCCTCTATAAACTAGAAATAACAACTACTTTTCAGGGCCATTGTGAGGTTATTATAGAGGGTAAGGGTGCAGGTTTTGGTTTGACTCCTGATCCCACCACACACAATATTTGTGTCTTTGGGTAAGCCCTGGAGCTTTTGAAACCTCAGTTGTATGACCTATAAAATGGGATCATAATATTGGTGTTTAACTCATAGGATTCTTGGTAGGGGCCCTGGTGGTGCAGTAAAAAAACGTAGCTTCTAACCAAAAGCTTGGTAGTTCAAATTTACCAGCAGCTTCTTGGAAACCCTACAGGGTAATTCTACTATCTCCTATATAGTCACTGATAGTTAGTCTATGGCAACAGGTCTGGTTTGGTTTCTATTTAAAATAAGTGCTCAGTTGGTGAGTTACATTATTATCCTAGACAAATGATCTTTGAACATTACTTAACAAACAGCAAAATTAATTGAGCATCTGCTATGTGCCCAGACCAGTTTTAAGTGCTAGGAATGGAGCAGTGAATTATGATAATTACAATCATAACAAAACAGAGTATGACCATGTCTTCCTAGAAGTTACATGACAGTGGAAGAAACAGACAATAATCAAATAAACAGAAATGTATAATATAATTTCAGATAGTAGTGTATCAGGAAAAAGATAAGTTCGGCCCACAGAGCAGAAAACACCTCAGACACCACTTTGTCTTTAAGAGGAAGAGGGTTTTATTGCTGGCGGTGCTATAGTCAGACTCAAGTCTGGAAAATAACTGTGCACCTGTTCTGTTGTCAGACATAACTATTTATATGTTTTCTTAAAGAAGCAAACAAAGAACTTTTCATATATCCTCCTAATTGGCAACTACAGGTATACAGATTTTCATATTGCAATTTCATTGACATAGCATACTTACAGAGGCACTAGATGAGCAATTGGCATTAGGTTACATAGGAAGAAGCTACTTTCTCCTTAGAAGCTGGACATATCTCAAGAAATTCTGTGAGGGGAGAGGGGAGAGTCCTTGGGCTGACCCAGAGAGAGGCAGCTGGACTTTTGAACTTTTTAAGTATAATCTTCTTAGAAGCCTTTTTTCCCCCCTCTCTCAATAGCAAGTTCTATGAAGAAAAATTAAGCAGGGTAAAGGGAAAGAAACAGGTGACAGTACTAGAGAAAGATGTTAAGAGGTCCTTTTGTTTATTTTTTATTCTGCATTAAATGAAAATTTACCGAGCAAGTTAGTTTCCCATTCAATAGTTTGTACCAAACTGTTTCAAGACATTGGTTTTATTCCCCACAGTGTGTCAGTGCTCTCCTCATTTCTTTTTGTCTTGCTTTTCTACCCTTTCCTGCGTTATCTTTGCTTTGGGGCAAGTGTTACCCTTTTGGTCTCCTATAACGGATTGTTTGTCCTAAGGGGCTCATTCTAGTTGTGTTTTATTGTTCATTTTATGGGCCTGTCTATGGTTTGGCTGAAAGCTGGTTTCCAGGAATGGCTTCAATTCCAGTTCAGAAGGGTGTCTTAAGGTCATAGCCTCAGAGTTCCTCAAGTCAGTCAGATCAGTAATTCTGGCCTTTTTTGTGAGTTTGACTTATTTTTTTCTTTATATTTTATTAAAATTTTTTTCATGTGATATAAGTGAAAATTTACAGTTTCTTGTATAAAAACTTACACACATTCTGCCATGTAACCCCAGGTACTCTCCCCACACTGTGACAGCACCCTCCTCTCCTCTGCTCTGTGCTTCCCAAGTCCATTTAAGCAGCTCCTGTCTCCTGTATTCATCTCTTGTCTTCTCTCACCTCTGAACAATTCTCTTGTATCTGCCTAAGCCAAAAGCATACTCTCTACCCATATCATTTTATGTCTCTTGTACCAGTTCAGTCTTTGTCTGAGGAGTTGACTTCTGAATGGTTTCATTTCTGGGTTAACAGAGAATCTGAGGACTGTGTCTTCTGGGGACCCTCCAGTCTGTCAGACCATCAGGTATGGTCTGTTTACTAGCATTTGAGTTGTATGTCTTGCGTTTTTCCTGGTCCATCAGGAGTTCTGTGTTGAGTTCCCTGTAAAGGTAGTCTTTAGTGATGGCTTCACACCTTCTAGTTCTTCTGGTCTTATGTTGAAGTAGTCTCTGGTATATCTACCTCTTTCTGTCTCTTGGGGTCACACTTTACTCCTGTCTTTGATGCTCTTCTTTTCCCTTTGTTACAGGTACGTTGAGGCCAGTTAGTGCTTCTTAGATGGCTGCTTACCAGCTTTTAAGATCCCGGGCACCACTCACCAAATTGGGTGCAGAACATCTACTGAGAAAACTTTGTTATGCCAATTGATCTGCATGTCCCCTGAAGCCATGGTCCCAGACTCCTGACCCTGGTACTCTGTCCCTGGAAGTCTTTGGTTTTATTTAGAATACTTGTAAGCTTTGAGTTTTGTCCACTTATGCTGACTGTCCTCTGCTGTGTATTGTTTCTCACTTCACCTAAAATAATATGTCTTAGTTACCTAAATAGCTAGTAACCATCTCCCTCACACTGCCCCTCATAACCATCAAAGAATGCTTTCTTCTGTGTTTGAACCAGTTCTTGAGTCCTTATAATATTGGTATCATACAGTATTTGTCCTTTTGCAATTGACTAATTTTGCTCAGTATAATGCTTTCAAGATTCTTCTATTTTATGAGATATTTCTCAAATTCGTCATTTTTTTAATCATTGTATAGTATTCCACTGTGTGAATATACCATAGTTTGTTTCACCATTCTTCTGCCAGTAACCACCTAGATTCATTCCATCTTTTTGCTGTTGTGAACAGTACTGTGATGAGTATTTCTATCTATTTGTGTGGCTGCTGTTGTTTTTCTAGGATATAGTCCAAGAAGTGGAATTGCTAGGTGAGTTTGATTTTTTGTTCTGTACATTTTGACCCACCACATTCAGGACGCTCTGTTGTGATCCAGTCTGAGAAGTCAGTAGTAATATGGATAACTGAGGCTGAAAAATTTTCCTCCCCCACCTTGCTGCCCCTGCCGGCACCTGATACGATATTCCCTTTCCCTTCTGAGCCGGCACTCGCCTGACAGGACACTTTCCTTTCTCAGCCCCACTCCCTGCCTGGCAGGACATGATATTCCCTTTCCTCTTTCCTTTCTCAGCCTGGCTCCCCGGCTGGTGGGATACAATATTCCCTTTCCCCTTTCCTTTCTCAGCCCGGCTCCCTGGCTGGCAGGATGTGCCCCCTCAGAACTCTGCCCACTTACAGCATTTGTCTCAACCATGACATCCTCAAACTGCACTATATCTACCCTCCTGAAACGCCACTCGGGGCCATTTGTTGGAACCTGAGAAGGTCCCATTGGCCCGCTGGCATAATAAACAGCTTCTTGCCTCTTCCTGGGTGTCGTTCGCTTCCTCTTTTCTATGACGGTAGGAGGAGGTTCCTTTAAACAGATGAAATTTGATCAGAGTCCTGGGTAAAATAACGAAGGAAATTGTATGACTTGTCTGATGGGAGATGATCTAGAAAGCAGAGGAATATATTTGATTCTTCCATTTTTGGTTTCCCTGTTTGACTTTATTTCTTTGAATACAACTGTGGTTTGAGATTGAGAGAAGAAAGCCTGAAAAGTTACATTCTAATCTGATATGGGAGGGACCTCTTACAGACACCAAGGACACTCCCCACAGCATTTCCTGTGATATACCAGCCCTTAGGAATTTGTAAAACTTCGTTCCTGGAAATGTGAAACTAGAAACTTGAGACTAATGCCTGCTTCTGCTTGTGCAAAACCTGCTGATATCAATGAGAGAACAGTATGATAATTCCTTTGTTCATCTTGTGGGTTCAATAAAAGAAGAGGGGCAGAACTAATCGGGGAGTTTGGCCATTTTGGACTAGAGTCCTCTGTTGCTCTGACGGCTGGGAATAAAAGCTCTTCCTCTAATAATCATTGATGTTCAAGCAATTTCTGCCCTCTGGGCCTACTTATCTTTTCTTACAGGATTAACCTTCATAGAAACAAGATTTTACACTTGTTGATGGCTGATTGGTTTGGATGATCCTAAAAGAACAGTGAAAACACGATCCTAGATCTTATGCAAGTGTAGCTGTAACTCAGACAGGCTCTGTAGAGCTTTGGAGCCCCAAATTTGAAACTGGTAATAGCAAGTTAGCTGAGCTATACGGTTGACGACATAGAACTTCATGGCAAGTAACTGCTAAAAGTGAGTCATATCTTGGAGGTGATAAAAATGTACTACATAAAAGTTGTTTCTCACAATAACCATTGATATTAAGCTGATTCCAACTTACGGTGACCCCATGTATTATAGAGCAGAACTGAATAGGTAATGATATATTAATGGGCAGAATGTTTTTTCTTTTTTCAGCATATGCTTTCTGATTTTAAAAGTTAAAGGACATTTTAACTGTTTTTCCATGTACCTGATTAACTCATTGCCATCAAGTTGATCTCGACTCATAGTGACCCTATGGGGTGGAGTAGATCTGCCCTATTGTTCCCAAGGAGTGCTTTGTGTGTTGTTTTGCATCCCGGTGCTTAAACCCTGTACATCCATAAATACTTCTTTTATGTGCTCATTTAATAACAACCACAGGGGATGAGAATTATGACCTTCAGTTTACAAATGAGGAAAGAAGGCCTATTGAGATAAGTCTAAAATCACACAGGTAGAAGACAGCAGAGCCAGGATTTAAATCCATGCTCCTTTGACTCCAAAGCTTGTGAGTTTCTACTCATAGAACTTTACTTCCTTCAGGCAAGGGGGTTTGGTCATGTTAGTCAGGTAGCATATTGTTCTCTGAACTTAAGTAATGTCTCCCAAAGAAAGTTGCTCAAATCCTTATATTGTTTTGGGGATTAAAGAAGAAAGAATTAAGAATATGTGATATGCAACTTCTTTGTAAGTTGATTTTAAAGACAGTTTAAGACATTGAAAAGAAGTGCTGATCCAGTAATAATCCTAAAATAAGGAGAAGTTCTCTTTTGAATGAGAAGGGCTAATGCTGTTTGACGAACTCTCCCTTAAGCTGGTTTTCCATCTTCCCACCCCAACTCTGTATGCTTTGAACTTTAAAGAGAAACTGCAGAGATCACGTTGAAGATACTACTCCTTAGGAGAAACTACCATAGTTTAGTCTACCTACTGGCAAAATGTATGGCTGAATATGCAGATTAAATGCAAATCTGCACCTGGCCTGTCTCCTAATTATTTATTACTCATTCCTCTTGCAAAGCTGCCTGGCCTCAATTCTAATTATTTATTGCTGATTCCTTTTTTTATATCCCCATCAGTGAGTAGTGTCACTACCTTAACAGTGGCTTGAACTAGAAATCTTGGTGTTATTCAAGATTTCTTCATCTCCTGAATTCTTCTGTATTAAGAGACACCATATGCTTCTATGAGTCAGATCCAACTCGATGGCACTTGGCTATATGCCTCCAAGCCCTGTTTCTTCAGTCCAGAACCTCCCTGTATTGCAGTTCCTGGGCATCTGGGGCTCAAAGCCCAATCTTGGCCATACTAGCTGGGTAACAAACATCTATTTCTTTATTTTTAAGGGTGCTGAGTTAGTTTCATATAACTGCTGTACTAAACAACCACAAACTTGATGGCTTAAACCAACACACATTTGTTATCTTAATGGTTCTGGGGTTAGAAGTGTGAACTGGGTATCACTGGGCTGAAATAAAAGTGTTGGCAAGGCTGTGTTCCTTCTAGAGCTGTCCTTCCTTTGCCAGCTTTTAGAGGCTATATGCATTCCTTGGCTTCTTGCCCTGTCTACCTTCAAAGGCAGCAACAAGTGCTTACATCTTTCTCATACCACATCATTGTGACACTGACTCTTCTTTTGCTGTCCCCTTCCACTTTTAAGGAGCAAACTGTTAGTTACTAGATCACTAGCTGAAAGTTTGGAGGTTCGAACCCATCCACAGACTTCTCAGAAGACAGACCAGATTGTTTCTGAAAAGTCACACACAGCCTTGAAACCCGTACAAAGCAGCTGTACTCTGCACACATGGGTCGCCATGAGTCTGAATCAGTTTGACAGCAACTATCAACAACAACAGCTCAGCTTATTAGCAGCCTTCATTCCTCTTTGTTGTAGTCTTATGTTCGGAGGATTAGGATGTGGACATCTTTGGGGGCCAGGGTCCTACCTACTACCTACACTCATTTCATAGGACTTACTAACTCAAAACACCAAGCCCATTGCCATTGTGTAAATTCTGACTTACAATTGACCCTATAGATCAGAGTAGAACTGCCCCGTAGAGTTTCCAAGGAGTGCCTAGTGGATTTGAACTGCCAGCCTTTTGGTTAGCAACTGTGGCATTTAATCACTATGCCACCAGCATTTATAAGACTATTAAGAGTATTAAATAAGTTTCAGAAAATACTTTGTGCGAGGCTTATCCTGATGTAAGTACTCAGTTAAATGTTATCCTTATTGTGGTGATTGTTACTAGTTTGTGTCTTCCATCTCTCCTTCATGCTGATTTCAGAATTATATTTTTAAAAGACCAATCTCTTCACACTCTTCGTCCTTTCAGCTTTTACCCCAGTCCCCTTTCTTTTGGTTTATTGGCCTGTGTGCACACCTGTTTCCTCTGAATCAGCTCACTATTAACTCATTGTTGGTTTACCTGTCTGTCTTCCACCAGAATGTAAGTGCTTATATCAAAGTGTGGCCCAAGGTCCTGCAAACCCTGACACCATCTGGGAGCCTATTAGAAGTGCAGAATCTAAGCCCTTGCCTCCCTCTGCCCACTGGCCATCTACTGAATCAGAATTGGCGTTTTAACAAGAGACTCAGATAACTCATAAGTTCATTAAAGTCTGAGAACTGCTATAGAACACAAAATGTTTGGTAAATAGAGGGTACTCAATACATGTTTACTGAAGAAAATAATAAATGCCAGTCCCTTATGTTAGTTAAGAGAAGTCCGTAAATGACAGTCATGATTTTGGGCATATCTGCTCTTATATTTCTTCACATCTTAGTGTAGTCTACAGGATGGTCAGCCTGGAATGATTTAAAAGTGGAAACTTAACCCCCTGAGCAATTACACAGTGGGCATCGTGGGATTGAGGTGGGCTCTGTCTGTCTGGCTCAACACCATATCTCCAGCACCTGAGACAGGTGCCCGGCACATTAAAATAGCAGGTCCTCTGTAAGTATTGTTGAGTGAGAGTAGATCCATTCTTTTCCCCCAATGTAGGAAACATTTTTGGTATAAATCCATTCAAGAAACACCCTTTCTGCCACCAAAATGTCCCCATACTCTTCATTCCACCAACCCAACCCAACCCAACCCAACGCTGTCGAGTTGATGCTGACTCAGCAATCTTGTAGGACCGTAGAACTGCCCCAGAGAGTTTCCAGGGAGTGCCTGGTGGATTCAAATTGTGTACCTTTTAGTTAAAGCTATAGCTCTTAGCTACTGTGCTACCAGGGTTTCGTTTTCCATCACAGTGGAATGTGGATTCCTCAGAACACACAGGCGGCTGCTTTAGAAATAAAACATATCAACGAGAAACAGAAGTGAAGAAGGAGGCACAGAGTGTGTGAGAGGAGAGTGAGAAAGAAAGTGAGAGAGCAAGCTGCAGGAGCCTGTCACCAATGAGAGAAGCTGTTTGTGGGCCAGTGGTGGACATAACTGACTATGAAAACCAGCCAGTGAAAATCCTCTGGATCACAGTGACCTGATCTACAAAGGATGAAGCAGGTGACACAGGAGTGGGCAGCCGTGTGTTCCATTGTGCTTGGGGTCCTCATGACTCTGTGACAGCTAACAGCAGCAGCAACAACGTAGTCAGCAAGAAAATTTTTCGTAGTGAAGTTACTGCCAGAGTCTTTGTAATTAAAGTGCAGCTTCAGTGCATGCTGGAGTCAGTATGGAAGTAGAGTTTCTGATCCACGAAATGGTCCAGACTGTGTTGGAGGAAGAAGTAGCACAAGACTCAGAGAAGTAGATCCTCAGGTCCTGAACAATGCGAGAAGAATAGAGATCTGGAGTACCAGAGCCCCAGTGGTTCTTTTGTGATGAGAAATTGGAAATGACTGTCAGACCCTTCCTGGCAGATAATGTTACTCACGCTACTGGAGCAGTGTAGTGTCAGCTGCAAGTGGCTCTCCAGAGTTCAGGCGCAGCCGTTCTTAACAAATTGTCTCTGTCATCATCCCTGAGTTAAGCAATCCCTTCAAGTATTTTTATCAATAGCTATTTGAACTGGGTGGACCCAGGAGGCAGGTCCTCGAAGCTGTGACACCAGATGAACACCCCCATTCTCCACCCTGCTGCCTCAGCAAGAGTTGTTTTTCTCCGAGGTGCAGTTCATGTTGGGTCTGCACACATTGTCTCTGCCCGGAATGTACCGTCCTGTGCTTTCCAGCACTCTGTGCACATCTGTGTACTCTTTAAGAACCAGTATGAACATTCCCCTTCTCAAAGACTGTCTTGATTCCCACAGAGTTATTTTGTCACTGCCTTTTCTGTCTCACAGTCTTTGTACAGATCTCTGTTACAAGAAGTCATTTATTTTCAGTATTGTCTCCCCAGATAAACTGGAAACTCCTTCAGATACTCCTTTAATCTCTCTCCAGACTCCCCAAGTTACTAATACACGTGTACACTGCACATACACACTGCCGTCAAGTCAGTTCCAACTCTTAGCAACCCTATAGGACAGAGTAGAACCACTACCTAAGGTTGGTTTCCAAGGAGCAACTGGTGAATTCATAGTGCTGATCTTTTGGCTAGCAGCTGTAGCTCTTAACCATTATGCCACCAGGATTTCCTAGCGTATACCAGGCACCTGGGAAATGCAAACAGGTCATGATTGCCTCTGTTTAGTAGCTGCTGGCTTTGTATGTGAGAGATTGGTCTGCTGATGAATCAGCTGGTTAGAAGAAAGACAGTCTTCTTACTTCACGAACAGGTCAAGGTATGCCCTCCCCAGTGGTCTACTGGCCAAATGCCGTGTATAAGCTAATACTACTCTAACATGCTGGCTTTAAATAATATTTAGTGTCAGGAATAGTTTGACTTTTTATTGACAGAGGATCTCATCTAGAGTAACAGCTCAACTAAGAGTGAACAGAAACTGTCTTTAGGAAGTTTAGTCATTCTGAAGATGTGCCAATAGCAGACTACCTCTCTGCCTTCTTTCTCAAGTGTTCTAGAGCCAAGTGTTTAGAGAGCATTTCCATTTTGACAAGTCTGGTGGCACACTTGTTAGGCACTTGACTAGAAACTGAAAGCGTGGTAGTTTGAACCCACCCAGTGGCCCCAAGTGAGAAAGGCTTGCTGATGTGCTTCCATGAAAATTACAAAAAGCCGAACCCAAAATGAATTCATTGCATTTAGTTGATTCCAAACTCACAGCAACCCTATAGGACAGACCAGAATGGCCCCATAGACTTTCCGAGCAGCGGCTGGTGGATTGAAACTAGTGAAGTTTTGACTAGCAGCTGAGTTCTTAACCAGTATACCACCAGAGCTCTATGAAGACTGCAGTCAAGAAATAAAGAAAAAAAGATTATGGTCAAGAAAACGCTGGAACAGTTCTACTTTGTCACATGGGGTTGTCATGAGTATGAGTTGACTCGATGGCAACATTTTGACAGGTCTTGTTTTAAGCATAGGAGATACAAAGTAAAGAAGCCTGCCATACTTTTCCAGAGGGCCACCATTCTACATTCTCACCAGAAGATTTATGTTTGTTGTTTTTGTTTTTGTGAGATAATGTAACACTTTTACCACATAAGATTTAAAAGGCAAAAATAACTGGAAAAAATTTCCAGTTTCTTACATGCTCTGTGGATAAAGAGTTTTGTGGTCAAAAATGTTTGGGAAATACTTTAGATACACTTCACCCTGTTGAACTGTTATAAGGTTAGTGCTACAAGGTACACTGATATTTAGAGACTGAGAAATCTTATAGTAAAGTGATCTGTTTAATTTTATTTACTCCAGTATTTCATTTTTCTTTTTCGTTTGATATAGTTCTTGAGTACTACCTTGATGGAACAGTCCATTGTCTAGTCCAAAGAGTGTGTCCTGCATCCTTTAGATTTAAGATATTATTATTAATAATATATACTGCTACTTCTAATATGGTATAATCAATAATATAATTATTATTAATAACATATTATTATTATTATTTCCTAGAACTGGATTTTATTTACTCATTTTTAAGAATTGTGATTTAGGTGAAAGTTTATGGAGCAAATTACTTTCTTATTAAACAGTTACTACACAAATTGTTGTGTGACATTGGTTGCCAACCTCATGATGTGTCAGCTCTCTTCCCTTCTTCATCCCAGGTTCCCTGTTTCTATCCATCCGGTTTTCCCATCCCTTCCTGCCTTCTTGTCTTTGCTTTTGGGCTGGTGTGCCCCCTAGTCATGTATACATGATTGAACTATGAAGCATGTCCCTCATGTGTGTTATTGTTGGCCCTATGCACCTGTCTAATTTTTGAAGAGTGAACCTCAGGAGTCACTTCAGTACTGAGTTATAAGGATGTCTGGAAGGCATACTCTTGGGGTTTCTCTAGTCTCTGTGAGAACTGCAACCTTTTTTTTTGATGAATTTGAAATTTGTTTTATGTTTTGCTCTGCTTGGGGGACCCTCTTTTGTGATCACTGCTAGAGCAGTCAGTGGTGGTGATCAAGAACTATCTAGTTCTTTCTGAGCTCATTCTAGTGGAAATTCATGTAGTTATGATTAACCTAGTATTTCTTGAATTTATTTGTACCAAGGAATCCCCACATTTTTGCATATTAGTTTATTAACATACTGTATCATTTGAGTTTTATAGTTAAGGAGGTTTGGGAAATACTGGCCTGGGATTTTTAGGGGGGTGGGAGAAAGATGTCATCCCTGGTGACCTCCTCCTGTGTTTCCTGTCTTTGGAGAGGTAGTTACCTCTCTGTCTCTCTGTTCCCATATACACCCAGTGGAGGAGTTAGCATCCCATTCGCGTTCAGGCCTGTCCCATTCACACTGCATTTGAATGGAAAGGGGCTGGCTGGACCAAAAGCTTTGGCTGTTGACAAAGAAGAGGCACTAGTTGTATATATTAGTATAAGTTTGTTTATAGGGAGCTTTACAAAGATTTACGAAGAAACCAGCCTTCATTCCACAGCTCTTGGAAATGCTATAAAAACCAAACACCAAGAACTTCTCTGAGTCTCTAAGCTCCTCAGTGATGATCTAAGCAGTAGTCGTGCATCTGTAGCAGGTTTTTTCTTTGTCAGGGTTCCAGTATAAAATATCACTCCCAGGTGGGAGTTGTTTTGAAAAATGACAGATGAGAGAAGAGGATCAGACTGAATCTAATTCCCCCTGTAGTAATCCCACAGACTTTGGTTGAGAGCTGGGATCAGACTTATTTTAAAGCATCTGCTCCCTCCCACAGCCCTCCTACTGCAAAGTAAACAGGCAAATTGCTGGGGATAACCCCCACTCAGACAGCTACTACCTTCCTGGAAATGGGTAGATCAACATTTAGGCAATTCTCAGATGGTAGCAAATGAGTCACTGCATTTTGCATCATACTTGTTACTGTTCTGTGACAGGCCTGCCTGTAGCCATTTTCTTAAGCAGCACTTGACAGGACTGCTAGAACCTGCCTGTGGGGTAGTCAGAAGGCTGAGGAACAAACAAGAGTTCCCCTATTCTCAGTCCTAGACTCAGTTCCTCTTTGTCTGTATCCCTAATCCCCTAAGGAGGTTGTTGTCATTAGATACTTTTCAGTTGATTGTGATTCATAGTGAGTACAGGTAGCAGAGTAAGACTGCCCCACAGAATTTTCTAGGCTGTGGTCTTTATAGGAGCGGAGCACCAGGTCTTTTCTCCCAGAGAGCAGCTGGGTGGGTTTGAACTACCAGCCTTTTGGTTCACAGCTAAGTATATCACCCAGGCTCCATCTATGTAGGTTGAGGCTAGTTTCAGGGACTTGGGGAAGAATACACGGGGTCAAAGAATGCTGTCGGGTGAGTCTGATGCCAGGTAACAGAGATATAGACTTGAATGAATGGCCCTTGAGGACTCTTTTAAGACCTGTTCTCTTGAGTCCTTTTGGCTGTATGATTCTGTGGTCCTTGAGCCTAGGAGGAGCTACTCTTGCTATACCAGCTGTCATAAGATTGCCTGCCTGCTGTGTGTCAAGCTGAGAGCTTTACATGCATTTTATATTTTCATCTGCAAAACCACCCTTGGTGGTGGTGAGGGCTCTGTAATTATCCCTGGTTTGTGAATATTGAACCAGACGTTCAGAAATGTAAAGCCATATGCCCAAGGTCACACATGCTGTAGCTAGGATTCAACCCAAATCTGTCTGACAACTGAGTATAGGCTCTCAGCCACTGCACCCTGCTGCCTAACTTCAGGAGTGTGTGACACTTTATGGGTGGAAATCTTCCTTCACATTTATCTTCTTTGGTCTCTACCATAATTTTGTTATGGAGGTTGAGCAGGTATATTTGCTCTCCTAGAGCAGAGGAAGAAACTGAGGCCCAGAGAGTTTGAGTGACTTACCAAGGGTGTCTTGCAGTAATAAGTGATGGGACCAAGGCTAAATCAATACTGTCTCCAAATCTAGTCTTCTTTCTGCTTCTCCCTGTTCTCTGAAATCTGCTGTTTTTGGGTTCCTGCTTCCTCTCCAGCCTGCATGTGAAGTCATGGTCTGAAGAGAGAAAGCATCTGTGCCAAAACACAACTAGTTACAGGGACTACACTGATAAATTAAGTTTCCATTCCTTTACTGTGTTTGCCTTAGAATTTACCTTCTCCTTAGAATGGGGAATTATTATTTTTGATATCCTTGTTTTTCAGCAGAAAACTCAACCAAAAGACTCCTGTAAACAAAACCTACAGTTTTTATTTGAAATATAATTGTTGTACAAGCCTACCATTTAATGCTCCTAGGTACAAATAACAAAAAACTTGATGCCACACAACTTTAACAAAACCAGATGACACCTAAAGAAGACCTGTTAATCTATAGTTGATGACTGATTCTGAGGCTGGAGTGTGTGCAAAGAAGACAGAAACTAAGGGAGCAGAAGGGGTGTGGTGCTAAAGAGAAAGTGAATCATTGCTGCTCTTGGGGCTAAAGCCTGGGGCTTGGGGAGGGGGACACACACAGGAGAGATGGAATGGGGACAAACCACTGCCTCTGAGTTGACTCTGACTCATAGCAACCCTAGAGGACATAGTAGAAGTGTCGCATAGAGTTTCCAAGGAGCACCTGGTGGTTTAGAACTGCCCACCTTTTGGTTAGCAGAGGTAGCACTGATTACTACACCACCAGGGCTTCTGTAAGCCTTCGGGAGCCATAATCTGAACAATAGTGAAGGTCCTGATAGACGCCTAATCCAGTAGCTCATCTCACACATCTTTTAGTGATACCTGTTTTTACTAACATATGTATGGATGAGGTCCCGTGATGTCTGAGCTTTGATTTGACTAATCTGAGTCAGATCCAACTCGACGGCACTTGGCTTGGCCAGTCCTAGGCTAGGAGAGGTGAGTTGGAGTAGACAAACAGGATTGGCCACTTGTCGATAACTGCTGAAGCCCAGGGATGGGTGTTCTTTAATACTATTGTACTTTCATCTGTGAAAATAAACCCAAATCAAACACGTTGCCGTCGAGTCAATTCTGATTCTGTAGGACAGTGTAGCCTGTCTCGTTGGGTTTCCACGGAGCGCCTGGTGGGTTTGAACTGCTGAGTTTTTTTTGTTTTTTTTTTTAAATAACCCTCCCTCTACCCCCAAAATCAAAGCCAGGGCCACCGAGTGGATTCTGAGTCATAGCGACACACAGGTCAGAGTAGAGCTACCCCGTGGAGTTTCCAAGGAGTACCTGGAGGATTTGAATGACTGAACTTTTGGGTAGCAGCTGTAACACTTCACCACCATACCACCTGTAAAACCCATTGCCGTCAAGTTGGGTCTGAATAGGTACCCTAGAGGTCAGAATAGAACTGCCCCATAGAGTTTCTAAGGCGTGCCTGGTGGATTTGAATTACACCACCAGGACTTCCTTTTTTAAAATACTCTTAGTGAAAAGTTTTGAGTATGGTCTTTTTTCTTTTTTTTTCTTTTTAAATGGAAACTCTTTACAGTCCCCTGGTGCCATCTATGGGTCATCCATGGGAACTGGCCTCACTAGGAGAAAATTGAACCACTAAGATGCCGCAGAGCATCTAGTGAGTCCAACACCCAGCTACACAAGGACGTCTGGAGGACTAAGATTTGGGCAGTTGATCCACCTGGTGCGAGTTTTGTAGTCAGAGAGTTGGGAATAGTATGAAGCAAACTTTCCAAGGACCGAATGCATGTCCAATTCACATGTACAGTCTGAAATTGGCACAGGATCTAGTCACTGCTAAACCAACCTGCTGCCTTTGAGTCAGTTGGGGCACGGAGACCCTATAAGCAGAGTAGAACTGCCCCGCACGGTCTCCAAGGAGTGCCCAGTAAATGTGAACTGCTGACCTTCTAGTTAGCAGCTGTAGCACTTAAATGAGTTGTACTGCAGTGTTCATAGGATTCAGCCACATCAGTCAGTACAGTTAAAAAGTGATGACTTCTTCAGCTGTAGCAGTATATCTGTAGAAACAAATAGCACACTGTTTTTTTTCTTTTTCTTTTTCTCTTTGGCGAGAGACCTTAGCAAATCAACTGTCTGGTATTAGAAAATAATTTTTCTGATATCATCCCCCTGCTAATGGTTCTTAGGAATCTGTTATTAGTTTTCTGGGATTCTGTGGCTCGTGCCTTGGGCTTGTGTTGTATACTGTCTCCTTGTTTATGTGACTCTGTTTTGCCTGAACAGCCAACTTTCAGGTTAATGACCACTTTAACCGGGAAAAGGATGAAAAAACAACGATTTAAGGGCTTATTTTCCCTTGTGTCTTTATTATCTCTCATTTAACCCTGTAATCTCTTATTGTTGTTGCTGTTATATTCCATTTGCCAAGTGATGAAGCCAAAATTTGGAGAATTTCTGTATCCTACTCAAGATTGTGACTATGGTAGCAGCGTAGTGGTTAAGTGATACAGCTGCTAACCGAAAGGTTGGCAGTTCAAATCCACCAAGAGCTCCTGGGAACTGTAATGGGGGCAGTTCTGCTCTATCCTGTAGGGTTGCTATGAGTCAGAATCAAGTTGACAGCAATTATTATTATTTCTTTGAACTTGAGATACCTAACTTGGAAGTGACATAGTTTGGAAGTGAATCTAGAACATTCCTACTGTCTTCTCTCTCCCACACTACATGCTGGTTTCTTGTTCACACATACCTCCCCCTTTTGTCCTAGGGGCCCCTTTTCCTGTCTCTGACCTCTGCTGGGCAGTGCTGGACATTATCTTCTCAGCTCACTAGCTTTTTGCTGTATTTGAAAACAACAAAGCTGTTTTTTGTATTTTTTTCTTTTCAAGTACAATTTTTAAATAAAGGTAATTACAAAAGAGAAAAAATCGGCTCAGATAGGCTAATTACTTCTTTAATAGATCAGTTGTTGACATAATAACTCATTAATTTTAAGTACTATCACATAAAACATGCTGGAGAAAAAAAAATTTGCTTAGTAATTAGAAAAGCTCACAATCAAACTTGCCAAGAAAAGCAAAGGTGAAAAAAGGCTTTTTGAAAATAAATACAGTCCATGCCAAAGTACTATAAAATGACAAAGCTTTTTATTTATTTATTTATTTTGCTGTTTCGGTTTCATAATAGAAGGTTTTTACTGCTCATTTCTCTAGAGAAATAGACACGGGCTAACACAAATTGTGAAGTCAGGGGCTTAATAAATTCTTGTCCTTGTTTCCTTTGTTTGTTGTCCAGATTACCTTACCTGGATGTTTTCTAGCAGCCCTGACGTGTTCTTACTGTCTCTTCCCATCCTGTTCATAAAGCCTCCCACCCCAATTCCCTCTGCCCTGCAATCCATCTTCCTTGGGCCTGTTCCTCCACTAAATGATCTGAAGTGCACCCCTTATGAACGTTTAAAGACTCACCTTGAGAAGACCAGAGCAGGTGAAGCAACAAGTGAGTTAAAAGTCTACAGACTCCCAAAATGGTAGCATGCATCTTAGAGGAACCCCAAATGGGTACGTCTGATCTCAGTCTCCTTAGCGTAAAGAATTTGACCTTACCTGTCGACAGTAGTTTAACAGTAACTTCCTGTTCAAGATTACTGATGGAGCATGCCCGTTTATTTCCTCCATTTCCAAATCCCACTAGAATAAATGAAAAAATATGTAAGTGGATCATACGCATAACTTGTATTTCTATTTTTATGTACACTGTTGTCATCTTCACCACAAACATATGGGAGGTAGGTAATAATACCCATGTTTTAGTTAAGGAAACCAAGGCTCAGAGAGGTCAATGAGTTTGCCACGGCAGAACAGCATGTCATTGGAAGAGGCAGGACTTTATTGCAATCTGGAATTGCCTCCTACAGAGCTCTCGTTTGTCTAGATTGTCTTGATACAAGTCCAGCCACCCAACCAAGCAAGACAAACTTCTAAGAGCCTTAGAATTGCTTACAGGGAGCAAACACTTTATATCTGACTCAAAATACAAGGATCAGTGAAGCTAGATTACGGGAAACAGAGCCACCAGAATGGAAATAATGAGAAAGTCAATATATTATGAAAAATGTATCTAATGTCACTGAACAATATGTGTGCTGTTGTCATTAGTCCCTACTCCCAGTGACCTTGTGTCTAACAGAATGCAGTACTGGCTGGTCCTGCAGTATCCTTGCAGTGATTATTTTCCTGAGCCTATTGTTGTAACCAATGTCTTCAATGCAGCTTTGACATCTTCCTTAGTGCTGTCAGTTCCTGATCATATGCCAGGACTTCAAATGGCTGAACATCGACCAGTTGTTTGTAGTATAATGACTCTGTGTAGTCTTTCCATCTTTTTTTGGTACTTCCTGAGTCATTAAATATTTTCCCTGTAGAATCCTTTACTATTACAACTCAAAGTGTGTGTTTTTTCTTTAGCTTAGTTCCAGCTTGCAAAATGCAGAACATATTCTCTCCTGTTGGTTTTCTATTTCTAGCTCTTTGCACATGTTGTTATAATACTTTATTTTGTTGTCTTGAGCTACCCTTTGAAATCTTCTGTTCAGTTCTTTTACTTCACTTCCTTTTGCTTCAGCTGCTTGGTGTTTGAGAGCAAGTTTCAGAGTCTCATGGGTCATCCAGTTTGGTTTTTCCTTTCTTTTCTGTCTTTTTAATGACCACTTGTTTTCCTCATGGATGATGTCTTTGATGTTGTTCCACAGTTCATCTGGTCTTTGGTCATTAGTGTTCAACACATCCAATCTGTTCTTGAGATGGTCTCTAAACTCAGGTGGGATGTATTCAAGGTTGTACTTTGGCTCTTGTTCACTGGTTCTTGTTTTTGCAAGGCTCCAGGAACTGATGGAGTATCAATTGAGGTATTCTAGCAAATGGATACAGCACTGAAAATTCTCACTCATCTATGCCAAGAAATTTGGAGGACAGCTACCTGGCCATCTACCTTGAAGAGATCCATATTTATGCCTATTCCCAGGAAACATGATCCAGCTGAATGTGGAAGTTACTAAACAATATCGTTAATATCACATGCAGGTAAAATTTTGCTAAAGGTCATTCAAAAATGACTGCAACAGTATATTGACAAAGAACTGCCAGAAATTCAAGCTGGATTCAGAAGAGGACTTGGAACCAGGGAGATCATCAATGTTGTTAGATGGGTCTTGGCTGAAAGCAAAGAATACCAGAAAGATGTTTACTCATGTTTCATGGGCTATACAAAGGCATTTGACTGTGTGAATCACAACAAATTTTGGCTAGCATTGTGGAGAATGGGAATTCCAAGACACTTTATCATGCTCTTAAGGAATTTGTACATGGATCAAGTGGCAGTCATGTAAACAGAACAAGGGGACACTGAATGGTTTACAGTGAAGAAAGGTGTGTGTTAGAGTTGTATCCTTTCACCATACATTTTCAGTCTGTATGCCAAGCACATAATGCTGAGAAGTTGGACTGTATGAAAAAGATTGAGGCGTCAGGATTGGAGGAAGACTCTTTAACAACCTGCCTTATGCAGGTGACACAACCTTGCTTGTTGAAAGTGAAGAGGATTTGAAACACTTACTGATGAAGGTCAAGGATTACAGCCTTCACTATGGATTGCACCTCAACATCAAGAAAAATCCTCACAACGGGGTCAGTAAGCAACATCATGACAAATGGAGAAAGGATTGGAATTGTCAAGGATTTCATTTTAGTTGGTTCTACAATCGGTGCCCGTGGAAGCAGCAGTCAAGATATCAAAAGATGGATTGCACTGGGAAAATCTGCTGCAAAGGACCTACTTAAAGTATTGAAAAGCAGAGATTTCACCGTGGAGACTAAGGTGTGCCTGACCCAAGCCATGATATTTTCAGCTGCATCGTATGTGTGTGAAAGCTGGAGAATGAATAGGAAAGACAGAAGAAGAATTGATGTCTTTGAATTGTAGTGTTAGAGAAGAATATTGAATGTACCATGACCTGCCAAAAGAATAACAGATGTGCTCTGAAAGAAGCTTTGGAAGCAAAGATGGCGAGACTGCATCTTACATACTTGGGACGTGTTGTCACGAGGGATCAGTCCGTGGATTAGGACATCATGGTCAGTAGAGTGGAAGATCAATGAAAAAGAGGGAGACCCTCTGCAAGATGGATTGGCAGAATGGCTGCAGTGATGGGCTTAAGCATAAAAATGACTGTGGACATGGCACAAGACCAAGCAGTGTTTTATTCTGCTGTGCATAGGGTTGTTATGAGTTGGAACTGACCCAGTGGCACCCAACAACATTATTGTAACCACAAGTAATGTGTATAGAAATTGTTAAATTAAAACCTTATTTTCTGTGTAAACTTTCACAAACACAATAAAATATTGAAAAATAAAATAAAACACAAAAGTCTGTTTTTATTTGCATGAGATATCAACATACAGTGTGGGATGCATCAGACCTCACCATCCTCCAGATTATCAGAGTTTTCAATGATGCCTAAATGCCCATGGAGTATCTCTGGCAGCTCTGTGTTACATTTAGTATTCTGACAGTATCAGTGCATTGGTTTGAGAATGAAAATAATAATCCAGTTTGATAATTAAAAACATAAGTCGATTAGTGATTAGTTGAAAGTATAGCCAAATGCCTGGTTTCAAAAAGTGATGAGTAGATGCAGATGAAGTAGGTGTCTATGGAGACTTTGCCTTAGTTCCTGAATTCAAGATAGTTTGAGAACTTAGTTTTCTGATCATCCTAAATAAAATGTAAGACTCAAGAGCAGTTTATGGAGAGGAAATGTGTCCAATCCATGGTTTTACTGCTGTGATTTAAGGAAGCGTTCAGTGACCTAAAGCTGCACAGGATAAAACTGAACATGAATCCCTGTGCTGGCATAGGCAAGCCACTTACATGTGCATATAGCAGATAGAAGATTAGAATCCACAAATCAAGGGAAGCCACACGATGCAAGAAAACAATACTTAAACCTGAAAACTTGAGAGCTGTCAGACAAGGTGGCATCCTGCAAGATATACGTGATACCTGAAGGATTTGAATAGACTGACCTTTAAAAAAATCTGTTTCTATTATTTACTCTATATTTCTTGTGGAAAAAATTTTACTTGCACAAATTTATAATGGAGGAATGAAAGCATTTGTGATTTTACTAAAAGAACATAGTCAATACAGATTTTTGGTTGCATTCTCTACCACTCTCTGTATTTCTTGTTCTCTGATGTGTATAGATGTGCATGTACCCAGAGATGTGTTATCAAGTACAAAGTCTGACAGTTAAGTTTGCGAACTGAATTGTTCTAAGTGCTACATCCATCATTGCTGAGCATCACTGTGGTCCCCTTCGAAGCCCTCCCCTTGGGAAGCTGTGCACTGACGACAGCGCCTCGCCCACCCTTCAGAGCAATTTCGGAACTCTTTCTGGAATGGCCGTTGCACATATTGGCAAGTTCATAAACTTAATTGTGTAGTTGTCTGTGAGGGAGTTTTTAGCCAGTAGACAAACAACTGTATTGGAACATGTTCCCTGCTCACCTGATCTGGCCCCCTAGTGACTTTTTTTTCCCTGAAGGTGAAGGAAATATTGAAAGGAAGACATTTTGATGACATTCAGGACATCAAGGGTAATACAGTGAGAGCTCTGATGGACATTCCAGAACGAGTTCCAAAATTTCTTTGAAAGGTGGACTAGATGCTGGGACCAGTACCTTGCTTCCTAAGGGGAGTACTTCGAAGGTGACCATAGTGATATTCAGCAGTGAGGTATGTAGCACTTTTTCTAGGATGAGTTTGTGAACTTAATTGTGTACCATGTGTACACACCCCACCACATGACTAATAGCTACCATATACACACACGTGCCAGTGTGGTATGAGTATTTAGGATTGTATTGAATATGCTGTCTTGTAAGCTGTTTTTTTAAATTTTTTTACTTATAATCTGATTAATTTACTTCCATGGCAACAAATAGACATATATACTAAAAATGACTTATTCTCCAAGGTAAGTCTCAGTTGCATAAGCTATGGCAGAAGATGAGGCCCATATTACTACTGAGTTTCCATTTAGCAGTAGCCACTGTTCCTATTAAATTTAGTTTAGTCTGCTAAACACAGTTCATCATTTCCAAATTGGTATTCAGGGATAGGTAATTTGTTGACATAGAAACATAGGCATGTCTTGTTTAGGCAAAGGATGGATTACTGGTCACCCAAATGAACCCTCTGTAGGATATTACGGCAGAATCCTTCTGGAGACACTTCCCTGTAATTGAAGTTGATGACGGCCTTGGGTTCTTTTTAAATCCCTGGTAGATTTGCCACCTGATGAAGTCTGTTTAGGCTCTGTTTGTTGTTCTGTGCTATCAAGTCAATTCCAACTCATAACAACTGTTTAAGACAGAGTAGACTGCCCTGTAGGATTCCCTAGGCCGCAATCTTTATGGGAGTGGATTGCCATGTTTTTTTTCCAGGGAACTGCTGGTGGGTTTGAATTACTGACCTTTTGGTTAGCAGCCAAACACTTAACTGCTGTGTACCAGGGCTCCCTTTCTCTGTATGCTGGTATTTCACAAACTGGTTATTTCTCCAAGGCTGTGGTGGTAACTGTGATACCTTGACTGCTTCCTAGCACCAGGTTTTCTCTAAGCTTATCCCTGAAGGCATCTTGACCTACTTTAAAACTGATAATATTCAGTATGATAACCTTCTTCGCCACTTGTGATGGTTCAAGTTATGTATCACCTTGGCTAGGCTATGATTCTCAGTGGTTTGACAAGTTTTGTGATGATGCGGTTTGGCTGTTATGTAATAATGTAGTCATCCTCTTGGTGTGATCTGATGTGACCAGCCAAGCAGTTGTAAGGGGAGTTTCCTGAGGGGCATGGCCTGCATCTGATATATGGATGTTCTCACAAAGCTCACTTGCTTGCTTTGGCTCCTGCATCCAGCTGTCTATCATCTGACTATTGGTTATTGGTACCTGAGCCAGCAGCCTGCCATCTTACCTGCTGATCTGGAATTTGTCAACCTCCAAAGCCTGTGAGCCAGCAGCCTGCTGTGTGACCTGCTAAATTTGGGATTCATCAGCTCTTCAGTTACATAATCAGGAGAAGCATCCAGCCTCATGGATGGAGCATCCAGCCCCATGGACTTGGGGCTTGCCAGCCTCTAAAATCGTGTGAGCCATTTCTTTGAGATAAATCTCTCTTTGTCCACCCCCAGCCTTCGCCCCACATATTTCATTACTTTTGTGTTTCTAGAGAACCAGCCTGAGAAACTGCTTTTAAGACATTTTCAGCATTGGCAAGCCTTTTTATTAGTCGTATTTGGTCACCAGTGTTCACTGGAACATGCAGTGAGGGCAGGAGGAGACACAATGGCCAAGGACAGAGGTGTACCCGGAAGGGGTGGTGGGAACAGTCTCCTGCAGGTACAGCAATAATTGTGTGCATTGTCTGCAAAGAGTTTAAAAGCAGTAATAAAACTGAAAATTGATCTGCTTCTTATTATCACTATTTACCAGCATTCTAGGTAGTGTCGGTAAGGAACTACTTCTCTGTGACTCAGCTCACTACTCCCACCAACTCCCCAACTAACACCGTTGCTGAACAAATCCCAGGTTGCCAGGCTCTGTCCACAGTGAAGAAAGCACAGTTTGGTGCCTTGGTACCTTTTGAATGAGAGTCTTAAAATAGCGTTCAGTAGATCTGCACTCTCCACTCTGGCCTCTAGGGTTGCCACGAGTCGGATCCGACTCGACGGCACTTGGCTGACTGGTAATATCATAGCCAGTAGCATATGTGGCTGTTTAAATTTAAAATTAACACAAATTAAGTACAGTTAGACATTCACTTCCTCTACCTCACTAGTCACATTTCAAGAGCTCGATGTAGCTAGCGTGTACTGTATTGGACAGTGTACATATAGAAGATTTTCATCATTATAGAACATTCTTTTAGACAGTGCTGCTTGCAGACTCTACCAGCTGTTTGATGAAAAGAAAAACATATATTAACAGTGCTTAGGCACTTGGCTTGGCTGGCTATCATATACAGTATATGTAACATGTCATTATACATATTATACCTATAATAATATTTCTAATATAAACAAGTGGCATACAAATCAAAGTTGTATGGGACATCATTAAGTGAGATATATCTCTACCCATAACAGCCCCTCTGTGCCCGATACTGTGCTAAATACTGGAGATACCAAGATTATTACTTAGCTACTTGTCCAGGTGAAAGTCACCATTTAGTATGGGAAACAAACAAATGTAACATTATAATGTGATAGGTATAATTACTTATGTGTGTTTAAAACATAGAGTCAGAAAGGAAGCTTTGATAAATCATCTCTGACTTGAAGGTGGGAGAAAGATGGCATTTGATGCAGCGTTTTGAACTAGTTCATTCTGGTTCAGACATCTGCTGAGAATTTGCATTTTCTTACAAAATATACTGAATCAGAATCTACATTTTAACAAGCTCCTCAGGTGATTCCTGTGTATTACTTCCTTGAGGGGTTTGAACTGCAACAAACTGGTTTGAAGCCCTGATTTGGAGTATGTGGAGGAAAGGGTATACCATTGGAGAGGTGAAGACCTAGGATAATTTAGTCACAAAGAGTGATGCAAGCATTGAATCGGGCCGTTGTGAGAAGGAATAGAGAAAAAGTTTCTGGTCTTAAGGAAAAGTGGTGAGCTGCATCCTTAAATACTTTAAGCATTACTGTTACTAAACTCTAGGGTCGCCATGAGTCAGATCTGACTTGACGGCACTTGTCTGGCTTGGCATTACTAAAAAACTGGAAAATGACTTAAGTTGGGTATGAATTAACACTGTCAGCCTTGAGTCACTGTTACAGAATCTGTGTGTTTGTCACCAGTCATTGTTTGAGGATACTGTAAGTTGAATAATAAGAAAATAGTAACTTGAATATTGAATGAAGACGGGAAAGAGAATGTGTGTGAGAGCTTTTGAATGAATTGAAGATAATAGCTCAGTAAGATGGGAAAATGAGGGCGAATAAAGGACAACACATGAGGTTGAACAATTAAGTTTGTGAACTTCATTGTTCTAAGTGCTGCAGACCTCATTGCGGAACATCACTGCAGTGGTCTTTGACATACTCCCCTTGGGAAGCTAGGCACCGACGCCAGGGCCAAGTCTACCCTTAAAAACAATTTTGGAAGTTTTTCTGGAATAGCCTTTGTGCTTGGTGGCATGGTGGCAAGTTCATACACTTGACTGTGTAGTTGTCTGTGAGAGAGTTTTTAGGCGTAAACAAATAACTGTATTAGAACACCCTCCCTACTCACCTGATCTGGCCTCCGATGACATTTTTCTTTACCCGAAGATAAAGGAAATACTGAAAGGAAGACGTTTTGATGATATTCAGGACATCAGGGATAATATGATGACAGCTCTGATGGCCATTCCAGAAAAAGAGTTTCAAAATTGCTTTGATGGGTGTCTTGCAAAATGTATGCTCTTATAGAGTGTAGAGATATTTTTGTAAAAGTCCAGGAAGGAGGAGAAGGAAACAGGGTAGAGAAACATAGACTCCAGAGAATCAGCCCTAGCAGCTGCTCAGCCTGTGTGCGCTCACGGCAGGTGTCTTCCTTGCTGGTGTTGTCAGGTGCCATCAGCCTCAGCTCACAGTGGTCTGAAGCACCGCAGAATGAAGCACTGTCTGGTCCTGTGCCACCTTACAGTTAGTGCTGTGCTCGAGCCCATCATTACTGTAGCCACTGTCTCAGTCTGTTTGTTGAGTGTTAGGGTTAGGGTTAGGGTGTCTTCATTACTCACACTTAATAATGGTGGTTCTCCCCTGAACGTAATGTCTTTCCTAGCAGGCCACCCTCTGACTTCCTGATGCACCATCACCTTCTGCTGCCCATGAGGCCAAGTTTTCTCTACCACCCGTCACCCTACTTCCTACTTGTTATCTTTGGAGGGATTACCATTACATTCCTTCTTACCTGTGCTGACTACCTGATGACGTCTCCCCCTGCCATCATCTTAATTGTGATCCTTGTTGAAGAAAGCTGTGTTTACTCACCACCCACGCTGAAACCAAATCCATTGCCACTGAGTCAGTTGTAACTCAAAGCAACCTCACAGGGTAGAGGCAAACTGCCCCTTAGGGTTTCCAAGGCTGTAAACCTTTACTGAAGCAGACTACCACATCTTTGTCTTGTGGAGTGGCTGGCAGTTCAAACTACTAACCTTTCAGTTAGCAGCAGAGAGTGCTTAGTCACTGTGCGTCTTAGTGACTTCACCATCTATATACTCTTCCTTGGTTAAAGACTTAGTTATGTTAGTGTCTTTCATGTATAGTTGCTGTTGTCATTGTTAGGTGCCATTGAGTTTGTTCCAATTCATAGCAACCTTACAGGTCAGGGTAGAACCGTCCCATAGAGTTTTCAGAGAGTGCCTGGTGGATTTGAACTGCTGACCTTTTGGTTAGCAGACGTAGCACTTAGCCAGCTATGCCACCAGTTCCACCTCATAATGACCCTGTGTACAACAGAATGAAACACTGCCTGCTCCTGCATCATCCTATCAGACATTGCTATATTTAAGGCTGTTGTAGGAGCCACTGTGTCAATCCATCCTATTAAGGTATTCCTCATTTTCCCTGATGCTCTGCTTTATGAAGTATGATGTCCTTTTTCAGGTACTGGTCCCTCCTGATAGCATATCCAAAGTACATAAAACAGAGTCTCACCATCCTCCCTTCTGAGGAGCCTCTTGATTGTTTTTCTTACAGGTAGCAACTGATTGTCCAATAGGCAAGGTAAACACAGTGTTTACTTTGCTTTCTTGATGCTGATGGCTGCAGTTGATCAAAGATTAAAGATGTGTTGAAACTCATGACATATTTTTCACTGTAGATTAGTAAGTAAGCACAGGTAAGCTGTGGGTTGTCTGCTCCTCCCAGGGAATGTAAATTTGAAAATAGGCTTTGAGTCTACAAGAAGGTGCTGTTGTAGTTGGGAGAGACAGATGTTACCTGTAACTGGAAGCAGAAAAATGTGAATTTTTTCACTATAGATATTTTGATAAGCAATATATGCACCTGCTTACCATATGTTTTAGTCAGCTAGTGCTGTTTTCTTGATAGTGTGAGGTTCTCAACTTTCTGCTTGCTTCTCTTTCCTTTTATATCTCTTTTCATACTCCAGGGAAACTATCTTTACAGTGGAGCCAGGAGGTGATCTTATAAAGAGATTTACAGTCTCACCCTCATCCTTTAGCATATATCGTAGGAAAATCACAAAATGGAGGACAAGCATGAAATATTGGGAATGATGGTCTATATATGGCTACACGTATTTTTGGGGGCACACAAGTCAATCCATGACATCTTACCTATTGGATGATTGTCCTCTGCTTCCAAGATAGGACTGTTCATTCTTCTGGCAGTCCATGGCATATAGTCATTACAGGTATACCTGTAATGTGGGTTTGATTCAAGATAACCACAACACAGTGAATATTGTAATAAAAAAGGCCACACAAATTTGGGGGTTTCTCAGTGCATATAAAAGTTACATTTACAGGCTGTTAAGTATGCATTAGCATTATCTTTTTTAAAAGATGTACATACCTTAATTAAAATGCTAAACTGATAAAAAGTGCTAACTGTCATAGCCTAGTTTCTTTAGAGAAGCAAAACTGGTAAAGCTTATATATATAAGATAAAGGAAATTGAAAGGGAGACATTTCAATGACATTCAGGACATCAAGGGTAGTATGATGACAGCTCTTATGGCCTTTCCAGAAAAAGAGTTCCAAAATTGCTGTGAAGGGTAGACTAGGTGTTGATGTTGGTGCATAGCTTCCCAAGGAGAGGACTTTGAAGGTGACCATAGTGATGATTCAGCAATGAGGTATGTAGCACTTTTTCAAGGAGGAGTTAGTGAACTTGTCAGGCTGTGTGCGTGTGTGCATGCATGCTTACGTGTATGTGTGTGTGTGTGTGTGTGTGTAGAGAGATTTATACTGCAAGGAAATGGCTCACATAGCTGTAGAGGCTGGAATATCCCAAGTCTGTGGTTTAGAGTAGAGACTTCTCCTGAGTCATGTAGCTGCAAGGAATGGTGAACCCAAGACTGCCAATCCCTTTGGAACTAAGACCTCTAGATCTGCAGTATATAAGGTTGAGAGGGCAGGAAGCAAAAATGTTGTGAGTGGGTCAACAGAGGTAATAGTGAGTGGTATCACTCCCATTTCCACTCCTGGGTTCCTAGACCCATGAATCCTGGCTATGAAAGAAACACTACCATATACTGGATGCTGCTTTAGAGCATATACAGCCTCCTGGAGACCACTGCCCAAAATTTGCAAGATATTGCCACCTAACTGGTGGTCGTTCTCCAATATCCATCTATTTTTTGCACAGGCTAAATAGACATAGTGAATAGGAATGTGGTGGGAATCACCACCCCTACGTCCTTCAAGTCCTTGATGGCAATAGTAATTTCTGCAATCTCTCTAGGAATGTGATAGTGCTTTTTTCCTAGGGAGGGGAAGTTCTAATGGCTTCCACTTGGCTTTTTCTATCATAATAGCTGTTAGTCCATTTCTTAAGGATCCAGTGTGGGGATTCTGTCTGTTACTGAGTATGTCTATTCCAATTATGCATTCTGGACTGGAAGGATCACTATAGGAAGGATTCAGGGACCCACTGTATCTCCTGTGAAATGGACTTCAGCCAAGACTGCATTAATAACCTGGCCTCCATATGCCTGTACTCGGACAGATGGACCACAGCATTATACTGCGTGTCCTGGAGTTAGTGTTAGTTCAGAGCCAGCCAGTTATCCAAGAAGAATCTGATTATTTCCTTTTCTCCAGTGAGTAGTCACTCTTGTAAAAGTTCATTGATCACTTTGGGGCAGCCTGGGAGAGAGAGTAACTGTATAAATTTTTGGCAGTGCATTGGAGTCCTTACTCAAGGGGACCTGGCCTCCCCTTCATTCAAGGGGTTGTGGGTCTTTAAATTCTTTCAAGTCTGGGAGTTGACTGAGGACTGTAACTGTCTGTGCTGGCTATTGGAGTTAGGCTACTGTTCATCTGACATAGAATTCATCCACTTGTACAGATCAAGTGAACAGAAGATTTCATATATATTTCACTCCTAGGGACACCATGACTAGGTAGCCAATGCCCTAAGTTCATACAAGTCAGACTTCTGACAATTGCTTTCACTCTGCTGTCCATTACTGTAAACATGTCCGCCTCATCTTTGTCAACTGAGTGCCACCAGTTGACTCCCACCAACCGCAAGATCCAATCAGCCCTGCTTTTAATTCAGTCAGGGAAATTCCCATTGTCAAATCTGACTTACATAAAATAGCAATCATAGCACTCTTAAAGGATGCTGGAGCTCCCTTCACAAATTTATTCCTAATAGTTGTGAGAAAAACTGTGTTCTCTGATCATTCCATGTATGGGTCTGTGAGTTTAACCTGATAAATTCACTCTAGCATGCAAATTTCCCTATGCCTTTGGATACCTTCTGCAGTATACCAAGGCAGGTCTGGTGCTTCAGCTTGATCTGCTGTAGGCCACTGTGTAATCCATGCTTCAGCAACCCAACCAGATAAACTATTAGGACTTTTCCTAACTTCTTGAGCTGAAACATTGCTTAGTGGACCCATGTCAATAAACTTAGACTGATCCATCATTATATTCCTTGCATTGTTATCACTCACCCTTAATGGCCATTTCTACACATATTTCTCAGGTGTCTGTGTATACATGTTAGAAAAATCGAGTTCTTTTGGAGTATAGTGTACCTCCTCCTGGGTCACACTTTGTATTTCACCTTTTGGGGATCACTGAGATTTAAGTTTAGTTATAGGTCTAGAAGCTAGAGATAGTAGTGTGGAGTTGTTTTGAGAACATTCAGCATCGTCTTGTATAGCATCTGCCTCTGGAATTACCTGAGGCAATGATTCAGGTAAGGGTATTTTAAAGGCTGCTGGACTAGTGCTAATCTCATTACACAGGAGTGGAAGGGCTGTTGGTTTTTCTGGGTAGGATGGTTTAGCAGACAAACATGAATTAATCTCTTCTCATAGGAGTGGTTCTGTTAGTAGGAGTGATTCAGTGGAATTTAGGGGCTCAGTGTCTCCAGCTTATTGATTATCTGCCCATATGTCTGATCCCAAGTTTCAGGATCCCATTTCTTTTCAATTAAGCCCTCATTTTAGCTGTAGAACTCTTTCAAGGTTAGCAGTTGAGCTGACAGTGTGATTCAGCCACTCTTACAGTAAAACTTTGGGTTTGGTTTTTGGCAATGTCAGCTCTGTTAGTACAAGAAATAAGACTTTCAAAGCACAAGTGGAAACTTTGAGATCACTTACATGGTATTTGAACTTTGATTCCGAAGCTGCAAGAGCATCTCATTCTTTTACTAGTTTGTCTAGTGAAACTAGTATCAATCAACTACCTTCCTTATATTTCTCATTATGACAAAATTGTAGAAAGGTATTATATATGTAGTCACCTAGAATCTCACCTTTCACCAGTGTGTGATCTGTTGGTGGTAATATTTTGTATATTTGAACCACCACCTCACGTGGATTAACAGTACCATTTTTACAACTGGAAGCAGAATCATCAACATCTTTAAGACCAACCAGACTTGAAAATGAAATTAGAAAACTCATTGTACAATTGTGTGTGTCTAGAACCACTCTCAGTACCAAATGTCTTAGGCTGGGTTCTCTAGAGAAGCAAAATCAGTAAAGCATATAAATAAATAAACACATATATAACCCCCTTGCTATTGAGTTGATTCTGACTCATAGCAACCCTATAGGGCTGAGTGGAACTGCCTCACAGGGTTTCCAAGGAGCATTTGGTAGATTTGAGCTTCTGATAATTTGTTTAGTAGCTGAACTCTTAAGCACTATGCTACTAAGGTTTCCATTTCCATATATGGAATGTCTCAAGGCTGTGGATCAGGATAGAGGCTTCTGCTGATTCAGATAGCCACAGGGGCTAGTGAACCCAATATTGAGAGGGCAGAGAACAGTGCTTTTGCACACATGTTTTGAAAATCAGTGACTCTCAAGCTTAGCAGGTAAGCTGCTAGCTCAGGTCCCGAGAACTGGATGTCATAGGAACAAGGGACAGTTGCAGGATCCAGAATAAGCCAAGAGCTTTGGCAGGGTGAGCAGGAAGGAACTGGGCAATGGAAGGCAGAGAGATGAAGTTTGAAGGGGGCGTGAGCCATCACAGGCCCCACCTCAGCAATGTAACTCAGAAGATTCTGTCACTGAGTGATCATGTATCAAATTTCAGTAGGGAAGTGATCATTATATCATACAGCAGCCAAAATACTGAGAATCATGGCCTAGCCCAGTTGGCACACAATCTTAAACATTGTATGTGCCCTATGAATACAGTCAATGGAAAACTATAGCAGTTTAATTCTGACATGACTACTAATGGTCCAGATTCTTGAGAAATCAAAGTTTGGGACACTTTACCAGACAAATAACTGTGACCAGTTGGAGTGCTTGCTGAAGGAGAAGGAAATACAGAATAGGTGGTGAAAGAAGGTAATTTTAAATGCCAGTTAAGGACATGTGATCAATTACAGAAACAAAGACTGTAACTTATGAGAATTTCTGCTTTGCATGAGTGCATCGAATATTTTTGTTTTCTCCACTTATAAAATGTAAGACTGAAACAGGGCTAGTGAATTTTCAGTTATATATGTTTGGTCTGTCATGTTGGGTGATAATTGTCTTTATTCAGAGATAATTTATGGTTTAAGAGGAAGTGTACAGGTGCCAAGTTGACATGCAGTAGACTGTGATGGTTAACATTTTGTGTCAACTTGACTGGGCCATATTTCTTATTGTTTTGGTAGTCATGTGACAGTTTACTTACTTCCTTGTTGAGATTTTGTGTATGACAACCCTCATGATGGAATCTGCTGTGAGTAAATTGGTTGAAAGGCAATTTCCCTGGGAACATGGCCCACATCAAGTATGGACATACATTCTGGTAGGGCTTGGGAGCTTTTGCTCATTATGGATCCTGCAGCTGATTCCTGTTCAACTGACCTCCAGTTCTTGGAATTTGAGCTAGCAGCTTAACCAGCAGTCTTACCTGCTGATCTTGGGATTCATCCGTCTTCACAGCCTGTGAGTAACAGCTCTGCTCTCCAGTTTGCCAAACTTGGATTTGCCAAAACGAGTGGCTGTGTGAACCAGGAGAAGTCTCTTTCCTGACCTAGAGACATTTAGTGTTACAGCCTGTACAACCATTTGAGCCACATCTCCTTGATATAAATCTCACTCTTTGTCAGGGATTGAATTTTGTCCTCCCAAAACCCTGGTGGGTTTTTTTAATGGTGGTTAAGTGTTACAGCTGCTAACCAGAAGGTTGGCAGTTCTCATCCACTGGGCACTCCTTGGAAGCCCAATGGGGCAGTTCTACTCTGTGAAGTCGCTATGAGCAAAATCAACTTGACAGCAGTGTTTTTTTTTTTGTTTGTGTAGCAGTTTGGCTAGGCCATGATTTCTGGTATTGTGTGAAGTTTCTCTGTGTTGTAAATCCTGCCTCTGTCATGTTAATGAGGGAGGATGGACAGCAGTTGAGTTCGTGGGGCATGATTCAATGTGTAAGATTGTTTTTGTGCCTTGAGGCAATCTCTTGAGATGGAAAGAAAAAAGCTAGCAGAGACGTTTGGAAATCTCATACTACCAAGAAGCTCCCTCCTCAGGGAGCCTGATGTACGTCTCTTTCTGTTCCCTGGCCCTCCCCCACTGGACAGTAACGTTCCAATGGCATGGAGGCATGTGTTTGCGTGTTCAGCTCATAGCGTGGCACACAGTGGTGCTCCAGAATTATCTGATACTGAGCAACATACGGAATCCATGTGTTCCCTGTCGTAGATGCCCAGGCCCTTGAGGAGCATGTCCACCAGCAAACTGTCTGGTCCTCTGCATGAGTGTGAGGGTTTCTTTTTCCTTGGACACTGTTCTTTCATGGGACAAAGGCCTCATATTCCGCTGAGCACCCACAACTGGGAATTGGGATTCAGGAGCAGGTTTCTCCCTACCTCGCACATCCTGTTTTGGGCCCCAAATAGGGGAAGATGCAAGCGGTGATGTAAGGCGATGGTGGGGGGGATGTATTCACAGAACTCATTGAGTTCCTAGACTGCCCTCTGCTCCCCAGGATGCCCAGTTTCCACTCCTAGTTCTCTGTAACTACTTACTTCCTGTGGTGGGTGCCACTAAACCCATTTCCTGTAGTGGAATCTAAATTTGTGGGACCTAGAGTCTGTCCAGCCCCAATCTAGTCACAGGCCCCTTACAACCTTCACTTTTCTATACAGATAGAAGCCCCTCCTCCACCCCAAATCCACTCATCCTGTCAGCTGATCCTGGGGTCTGCTGTCCTTGGAAGAATAGAAATGGTTACAACCATACCTAGAGGTTGTACAGGGGTATCACATCTAATGAACTGTGGATACTATCTGTTTAAGATGTCTAGTGTTCCTGTCTGACTCCCTAACTAGAATGGAGGCAGCACCTTCTGACATATCTAAGAGTCTTGGGATACCTGTACCAGCCTCCAGGGATTCCTGTTCTGGCTACACCAAGAACAAGAAGCCATTATATGGAATCTCAGCTCCCCTTTACAGATGGTTTGCTCAGGGGCACATGGTTATGGAGAGGTGAGCCAGACACCTTCTTCATGGAGAAGAGGAAAATAATAAATGTGAACATCCTAGCCTCTCCAGCACCCTTCACCATAGAGCTGAACTCTGGGTACATACATGGCTTATCCCACGTGGTTCTGACAGTAATTCTAGCAGATTGGTCTTTTACCACCCCACTTCTCAGGGGAGCAGACTGTAGCTCTTGACTGGTGAAGTGACAGTTTATAGACTCACAACTGGTAGGAGTTAGAGTCCCCAAAGGGCTGTGGAGGGTGGAGTGCTTATCTTTGGAACAGCCAGTCTAAGACCTGCTGGGTGGTGGAGTAGTTTCTGTAAGTTTCCAGAAAGATTTTGTTGTAGGTGAAGTCACTCCTTTGGCAAGCAGGCCGCCAGTTTCTCCGGTGAGTCTGCCTGGATGGTTTTAACCATCTGGGCCTCATCCAGGTTCTGGTCTGAACCACAGACACAGTAGGGTGGGACAGAGAAGGGGTACGTTGTCAGAGGTGGCCCCATGGGCCTCTAAGGAGGGTCCTAACACAGAGCTTAGACCCGGACCACTCCTGCCTTCAGTGACTATGGCAGGAGTTGGGACATGAGTGCTTCCAGCAAAAAACAGGACTTGGCTTTCAAAGCAGAATTTGAATTGGGGAATGATTAAACTCATTAGGAATGTGAAGTCAGTTTGTTAACTGAGTAACCATGACATCTTACTGTAGTAGTAGCAGTATCCTAGTGAGTGCTTGCCAAACACCCTGTTGCCACCTGCCCATGGAGACATGTGACAATGACCTGAGGGAGGGTCCTGATTGACAGGCAGAGAGGAAGTGAGGACCTCTAGTCCAACAGCCCAGTGTCCTGCTCATTAGAGAAGAGTGAGCAAGAAGCAGGTCTTTCTCCATTGAGACTCAGTAGAGACCATAGCCGCAGGCTCCTGAGAACTTGAAGTAGTCGTCCAGACCGTGGCCCACAGAGACTGCGCGCTGTGTGCTGTTGTGAGTCATAAGTTTTGTGGTGTTACAGTCACAGAGCAGGCGATAACTAACTCCTCCAGCCCACCAGGTCTTGGGTCCTGGACCCCTGTCTCCCTGCCTCCTTTCCCTCCCAGTCTACTCCAGCCATGCTGGCTGCTTTCCAGCCCCGTGTCTAGACAAACTCCTGTCTGCCTCTGAGACTCTGCACCAAGTGTGTCTTCTAAATGGTATGGTGTACCCATACTAGTGCAAGGCTAGTCTCTTGTCATTCTGGTCATACATAAATATCACCTTAGTGAGGCTCTTTGACCACATCCCAGCCTCATCTCGTACCCTGTTTTATTTCTTCTGTGTTTGTTTTCATGCTTTTATCTATCTTTGAGTCTCCCCTTCAGATTGTGAACTCTTGGGGGCAGGGACTATGTGGGTCTTTTTCAGAATGAGCTCCCGGACCACCTGCTGATGTGAATCCTGCTCCTGCTCCCCACGAAGGTGCCAAAGAGCACCAAGTCCTCTATCTCCAGCTCTGCCTTGGGTGCCAGAGGCTGAGCCAGTACTGGATCTCTTCCACAGCCACTCTTCGTTCATAGCCAGGGAACATCAGTTCCAGAACCAGAACCTTTCTTCCCCTCACCTGAATAGGAATTTTTTTTGGGTTTTGTCATAGTATTTTTCCAAATTACTGTATACTGTTTTAACTGCTGGATTTCTTATAAAATAAAATTTCTTTCAGTAGTATTAAAGTACATAATATAGTGGCTTCATGTACTTTCACAATCTTACTCAACCATCACCAGTATCTACTTCAGAATATTTTTATCACCTCTCTGATGGTTAATGTTATGTGTCAACCTGGGTAGGCCATGATTTTCAGTGGTTTCGCAGACCTGTAATCGTCTTCCATTTTGTGATCTGATACTACCAGCGGACCACTTGGAAAAGGAGTTTCCTTGGAAGTGTGGAGTGCAAATTAACATATTTCCTGGTACTCCATAAGCAGCCATTCATCTGGCCAATACCTTTTTCTCCACCTTTGCTTTGAAGGACAGGCACCTCTTGGTGAATCACAGCATGCACCCTTACAATTTTGGAGCAAAGCTCTGTCATTTTCTGCAGATAAGCACTCTCCTTTTGAGAAATAGCTTTTGGGTGGTGCCTGGGCCTTAGCAGAGAAAGAATGTTTAACCACTGGCCACTAAGTCACCATGCAGCCTGAGCTGCCCATCACAAACTGGGTGTTTACTGACCCATAGGGTCATAAATATAGATCTGCATAGCAGCACTCCATCATTAAATGGAAGTGGTGTATATGAGATTGGGCCCACGTAACACCTGAATGCACAAGTAGGTTGCGTGAGGAAGTGGCCCAAATGCCCATGGTCTCCACTTCTGTTATGTTACTTATCATCTCCCAGTCTGTACTTATGGACTTGTAGGGAGTTCCTTGTGATCAGTTGACTGAAGAAGAGGAAATTCTTGTCTGGTTTGCAGATGGTTCTGCATGATAGGCAGGCACTACTCAAAAGTGGACAGTGGCATCGCTATAGCCCGTTTCTGGAACCACCTTGAAGGACAGAAGTGAAGGGCAATCCTTCAACAGGCAGAACTTACAGAAATGCACCTAGTCATTCACTTTGCTTGAAAGGAGAAATGGCCAGATGTGTGATTGTATGTATATGGATTCATGGACTGTGGCCAATGACTTGACTGAATGATCAGGGACTTGGAGGGAACATGGTTGGAAAATTGGAGAACAAGAGTTTATACCAAAGAAGTATGTGGATAGATTTCTCTGAATGGGCCAAAGAAGTGAAAATATTTGTGTCTCATGCAAAAGTGCACTAAAGGGTGACCTGAGCAGAGGATGATTTTAACAATCAAATGGATAGATGATGTGAAAACCAGTCATCCTCTTTCCCCAGGTGCTCCTGTCGTTACTCACTGTGCTCATGAACGAAGTGGCCATGGTAGCAGGCATGGATGTTATGCATGGGCCTAGCAACATGGATTTCCACTCACCGAGGCTGACTTGGATACACCCACTGCTGATTTCCATTCTTCCAGCAGTGGAGTCCAACACTGAGTCCCCGATATGGCACCATCCCTCAAGGCAATCAGCCAGTAATCTCGTGGCAAGTTAATTACATGGAACCACTTCCATCATGAAAAGGAAAGTGTTGTATTCTTTCTGGAATAGACACTTACTCTGGATATGGACTTGCCTTCCCTGCCTGGAATGCTCTGTCAGAACTATCATGTGTAGACTTATAGAACATCGTATTCACCATCATGGTACCCCACACATTATTGTCTCTCATCGACGGACTTGCTTCTTAGCAAATGAAATGTGACAGTTGGGCCCATGCTCATGAAATTGACTGGTCTTATCATGTTCCCCATGATTTTATTTGGTTTGATAGAATAATGGCATGGACTCCTAAAGATAAAATTATGGTGGCAGCCTAGTAGCAATATCTTGTAAGGTACTCCTGGAGGCTGTATGCTCTAAACTATCATCTAATATATGGTATTGTGTCTCCCATAGCCAGGAAACATGGGTTCAGGAATCAAGGGATGAAAATAGAAGTGACACCACTTACTATTAACCCTAGTGACCCACCCACAAGACTTTTGCTCCCTGTCCCTCTGACCTTATTCTCTGAGGTATAGAGGTCTTATTTCCAAAGGGAAGCATGCTCTCCTGCCTAGAGACACATCGTTGATTCCACTGAACTGAAAGCTAAGAATACCGCCTGGTCACTTTAGGCTCTTTATGTCTCTGGATCAACAAGCAGAGAAGGGAGTTACCATACTGGCTAGTGGCTAGTCCAAGAGGAAATTGCACTGATGCTACCTAAGGAGGTAAAGAAGAGTATGTCTGGAATGCCCTGTGATTAAAGTCAGTGGAACACTACAGAAACCTGATTGTGAAGGTTTGGGTCACTCCACCAGGCAAAGAACCATGACCAGCTGAAGTGCTTGCTAAGGACCAAAGGAATCTGGAATGAGTGGTGGCAAAAGAGCATTCTAAATACCTGTGATGGCCATGTGATGAGTTGTGGAAATGAAGACTGTAGCTGGCAAGTGTATTTCTGCTTTGAATATATGCATCAGATATTTTTGTTTTTTTTTCACTTATAAAATGTATAAACAAGGCTCTTGTATTTTCAATTATGTGTGTGTTCATTGTATCACATTGGGTGCAAGTATGACTTTATAACTGTGTTTATATAGAGATTATGTATGGTCTAAGCAGATGTGTACAGGTGCCAAGCTGACAAGTGGTGGTCTGTGACTATACACATGGACCTCACCAGATGGAATATACGGGAATCAAATCGACTACATCTGTGGGAAGAGACAATGGAGAAACTCAATATCATCAGCCAAAACAAGACTGGGTGCTGACTGTAGCACAGACCATCAACTGCTCATAAATAAGTTCAAATTGAAACTGAAGAAAATTAGAACAAGTCCATGAGAGCCAAACTGTGACCCTCAGTATACTCCACCTGAATTTAGCAACCATCTCAAGAAAAGATTTGATATGTTGAACACTTAATAACTGAAGACCAGGTAAGTTGTGGAATGATATCAGAGACATCATACATGAAGAAAGTAAGAGGTCATTAAAAAGGAAAGAAAGAAAAGACCAGTGTAGATGTCCAAAGAGACTCTGAAATTTGCTCTTGAATATTGAACAGCTAAAGCAAAAGGAAGAAATGATGAGGTAAGGGAACTGGACAAAATTTCGAAGAGCAGCACGAGAAGACAAAGTATTAAAATGACATGTGCAAAGAGCCGAAGATAGAAAACAAAAAGGGAAGAACATGTTCCACATTTCTATAACTAAAATAACTGAGGAAACAATTCAGGCTTTGAGTTGCAATAGTGAAGGATTCTACACGGAAAATATTAAACAACTCAGGAGGCATCGAAATAAGACAGAAGAAATACATAGTCATTGTACCAGAAAGAACTGGTCAAAATTCAACCATTTCAAGAGGTATCATGTGCTCAGGAGCCAATGTACTGAAGAAAGACCCTGAAGCTGCACTGAGGGCACTGGCAAAAAACAAGGCTCCAGGAATTGATGGAATATCAGTTGAGATGTTTCAGCAATCAGATGCGGTGTTGGAAGTGCTCACTCATCTTTGCCAGGAAATTTGGAAGACAACTTGGCTGACTGACTGGTAAAGAGATCTATATTTATTCCTATCCCCAAGAAAGGTAACCCAACCAAATGTTGAAATTATTGAACAATATTATTAACATCACATGCAAGTAAAATTCTGATGAAGATCATTCAAAAGCAACTGCAACAATATATTGATAGGGAACTGCCAGAAATTCAAGCCTGATTCAGAAGAGGATGTGGAACCAGGGATATCACTGCTGATGTCAGATGGGTCTTGGCTAGAAACAGAGAATACCAGAAAGATGTTTACTTGTGTTTCATTGACTACATAAAGGCATTTGACTGTGTGGATCATAACAGATAATGGATAACATTGCAGAGAATGTGAATTCCAGGACACTTAATTGTGCTCACAAGGAATCTGTACATGCACAAGGGGCAGTCATGTGAATAGAACAGGGGAACGCTGCATGTTTTAAAGTCAGGAACGGTGTGCATCAAGGTTGTATCCTTTCACCATATCTTTTCAATTTGTATGCTGAGCAAATAATCCGAAAAACTGAACTGCATGAAGAAGATCGAGGCGTCATGGTTGGAAAAAGACTCATTAACAGCCTGTGCTATACAGATGACACAACCTTGCTTGCTGAAAGTGAAGAGGATTTGAAATACTTACTGATGAACATCAGAGACCACAGCCTTCAGTATGGATTGTACGTCAACATCAAGAAAACAAAAACCCTCACAACTGGACTGGTAAGCAGCATTATGATAAGTGGAGAAAAGATTGAGTTTGTCATAGATAGATTTCATTTTATTTGGTTGCACAATAAACACCCTTGGAAATGGCAGTCAGCAAATCGAAAGATGTATCACATTGGGAAGATAGGCTGCAAAAGACCTCTTTAAAGTGTTGAAAAGTAAAGATGTCACTTTGAAGACTAAGATGAGCCTGACCTAAGCTGTGGTATGTTCAGTCACATCATATACATATGAAAGCTGAACAATGAGCAAGGAAGACAGAAGCACTGACACCTTTGAATTGTGGTGCTGGAGAAGAACACTGAATGCACCACGGACTTCCAAAAGAACCAACATCTGTTCTGAAAGAGGTGCATCCAGAGTGCTTCTTGGAAGCAAAGATGTCAAGACTATGTTTTATATACTTTGGACACATTGTTAGGAGGGATCAGTGCCTGGAGAAGGACATGATGCTTTGTAAAGTAGAGGTTCAGTTAAAAAGAGGAAGGCCTTCTAGATGGATTGTCACAGTGGCTGCAACTATAGGCTTAAGCATAAAAACAATTGTGGGCATGGCCCATGATCGGACAGAGTTTTATTCTGTTGTTCATGGGGTTGCTATGTGTTAGAGCCACCTTGATGGCACCTAACAACAACAACAACAGTAGAGATTAGCATTTACAACATAGGAAAATCACTTAATGGAGGACAACTACACAATGCTGGGACTCATTGTCTAGCCAAATGGCTAAGTACTTTGGGCAGGACAAAATTCAGTGTATGACACATAGTATATTCAATATTGTTTGCCAATACCATAGTTCAAAAGCATCAGTTATTCTTCATTCTTCCTTATTTATTGTCCAGCTGTTGCATGCATGAGGTGATTGAAAATACCATAGTGTTGTGGCTTGAATTGTATCCCCCCAAAATATCTGTCCATTTGGCTACGTCATGTTCCCTAGTATCGTATGACTGTCTACCATTTTGTCATCTGATGTGATTTCCTTATGTGTTGTAAATTCTGTCACTGTGATGTTAATGAAATAGGTTAACAGCTGTTGAAAACAGAGAAGCGAGCAGAGAAACAAGGGGATCTCATGTCACCAAGAAAGGAACACCAAGAGCAGAGATTGTCATTTGGATCTGAAGTTCCTGCACAGTGAAGCTCCTAGACCACTGAAGATTGATGGCAAGGACTTTCCATAAGATCTGACAGGGAGAGAAATCCCTGTCCTGGAGCTGGCACCTTGAATTTGGACTTGAAGCCTACTAGACTCTGAGAAAAGAAACTCTTTGTTAGAGCCGTCCACATGTGTTATTTCTGTTATAAAAGCACTAGATAAGCAGTGCACATCATTTGGATCAGGTACATCTTAGTCCTCAAGGTGACAGCCTTGCTTTTTAGCTCTTTAAAGAGGTCTTTTGTACAGATTCTCCCAATGCAAATGTGCCATGTGATTGCTTGACTGTTGTTTCCATGGGTGTTGATTGTGAATCCCAGTAATATGAAATCCTAGGGTTGCTAGACATAGCAAACAAAAATGCAGCATTTGAATCTATTTGTAAAATACAGAAAAAAATGAATCTCAGATAAACAATGATTTTTTAGCATAAATATGAAATATGCAATGTTTCAGATATACTAAAAAAATTCTTGTTTTTCTGAAATTCAAACTTAACTAAGCATGTTGTGTCTTATCTGCAAGACTGCTTTCAGGAAACAGTCATTCCCATTCAGGTTGCTAACCCAGAGCCAGCCAAGCCAAGTGCTGTCGAATCGGATACCCCAGAAGAGACACATATTTCAGAGAAAAATAGAAATATTGTACAGTTTGTTTTTATCTCTCCTTTTGTGCAACCTTCTAGGCCTCCTCTTGTGGTTAAAACTTCTATTTAGAATGGTTGTTTAAAATATTTGAATTGTGAAAAATCTTTTCCTTAGGAGTATGGTTGTATTAAAAAACCCTGTATTAGCTGTAAAAATGAGGACACGCTACTGTGCATGCAGCTCTACTAACACAGTAGCCACTAGTCATCAGGCTGTTAAACATGTGTAATGTGGCTAGCCTCAATTGTGTAAACACACTTGATCTCAAAGACTTAGTATACAAAAAGAATGTAATCTATCTCATTAAAATTTTTTACGTATTCATTACATGTTGAAATGATGATATTTTGGGATATATTGGGTTAACTGAAATGTATTATTAACACTTATTTCACCTGTTTCTTTTTGCTTTTTAAATATGGTCATTAGAAAATAAAAAATGATAGTACTGTTAGTCATATTGCATTTTCATTGACCTAGATCTGAAACAAAATCTGGGAGACCTAAAAGTAATCTGCAGGTCAGGAGTCAAGTGACAGGCTGCCTAAAAAGAGTTCGACTCTCCTCATTCTGGGCTGCAGTGGTTGGGGTGTACAGAAGGCTTGAAGGCAGTATGTGTTCACAGAGTTTTCCTTGTTTTTGTTTTCTGTCCTGACAAAACCTTGGTGATTTTCGAAAGATTATGAAGCAATCAAAATTGTGGCTTGTGTTTCTTACTATGTATGTTGGACAGTTAAATTATGGTTTTGACATTTATAAGTTTCCGCTTGCTCTGTGGCTTATAAGGATGTTGGATTGGGACATGGTGGGAGGAGGTGGCAGGCACAGGAGGAGGGACAGTTGGGAAAGATCCTGGTTCCTAGAAGCTGTGCTCATGAGTTGTCCTTTTTTATTTCTTCTTTTTTGGGTTTTATGATTGCAGATTGATGGTGGTAGGGCCACTCTGACTATACTTGCTAGAAGCAGATGTCCACATTAACATAGAATTTAAAGGCCTGAAAACCATAAAGGGTGGCTCTAGGAGATGCAGAAGAGGCGAATGAAAATTTTGCCAGGCAAATTAAATCTTTGCAAGTTGAATTCTGAAAATTATTTACAGCACAGGATTCTGAAAGTGGGACATCTTTTTATAACTGGAAATGTTTTGAGATTTCAAAGTTTAGGTCTTGAAAGTGAATCCTCTTGCTCTACCTTCCTCCCTTGTCTTGCTAAATTGCTACCTAACCTTACTGGAAAGTAAATTCAGATTAGTGCAAGCAAAGCAAATAAAAATTTAAAGCTTTATGGATGCTGAGAGCTTATGGGTACTATCGTAAAATAATCTGGTGTTTTCCAAGCTCCATTTAAAATTTGTATGCCAACCATGTCAAGCTGAAGAAACAGTTCTCAGCTGCACCATCTACCATCTGTTGATTTCCACTTTTTTTTCCTTCCTAATCTCACTACCCCTCCCCTAGATTCTGGGAAGTCAGCCGGGGAGAATCATCAGGTCAGAAAACTAAATGCAGTTTACTATGGATTAAATTGTGTCCCCCCAAAATATGTATTGTAAATCATAGCCCCTATCCACTTTGATGGGAATAGGCTTTGTTGCTGTGGTTATAATCTCATTTGGAAATAGGCTTTTCTTTGTTATATTAATGAAGCTACATTAGTGTAGGGTGTGTCTCCAATCAATCTCGTTTGAGATTTAAAACAGCAGATTAAGCAAACAGAAATGTGGGAAGATAGATGCTATGCCACAGGAAGATCACAGGATGTCTGCTCCAGGGGAAGGCTTTGCCCCGTGTCAGCTCTGAGGGAAAGTCCTTGTGTTGCATCAGTCTTTGTTCAGGGAGCATCTTGGTACAGGAACCTCAGGTCTGAAGGATGCCCTCTACTCCCAGAGCTGCTTTCTTGATGGTGTGAAGTTTCCAGTTGTTTGCTTGCTTCTCTCTCTTTTTATCTCCTGTAGGATGGAAAGATAAAAGGTGGTACAAGCCGCACTCCAGGGAAACTCCCTTAGCAAGGGTGTTGCAGTGCCACCCTAATCTTCTTTTAACATAATCATCCTATCTATTAACCATAGGAAAAGATTAGGATTTACAGCATCAGAAAATCACAAAATAGAGGACAATCACAGAACACAGGGAGGGAATCCTGACCCAGCCAAAGTACTACACATATTTTTGGGGGACACAATTCAATCCATGACAGATAGGATTGATAGATTTGGGGGTTTGACCTTGGTGCTATGTCTAGGTCCTGCTTCTCCAGGAGCAGAAAAATGGACACTGTGTAATAATAGCTGCATTTTGTTTTATTACTAAGTGGGTAATGAGAGGGGCTAAAATAAATACAGTGACCATCGTCTGGAACATACAGGGTACTGGTGGTGGTGGACCCCACTGGAGACAGGGGGTGGGTTTGTCATTGAGCTAGGTGAAAAATTTGTTTGATTTGTTTGGAGGAGAGCAAAACTTTACTTCTGTGTGATGTTAATGATACTGTTCAGTAATTTCTGCATTCGATTGGATCACCTTTCTTTGGAATGGGCATAAATATGGATCTCTTCCAGTCAGTTGGCCAAGTAGCTGCCCTCTGATTTTCTTGGCATAGACAAGTGAGCACTTTTAGTGCTGCATCTGTTTGTTGAAATATCTCGGCTGATACTTGATCAATTCCTGGAGCCTTGTTTTTTGCCAATGCCTTTGGTGCAGCTTCGACTTCTTCCTTCAGTACCTTCAGTTCTTGATCATATGCTACCTCTTGAAATGAAATGCCTGAACACTGACCAGTTCTTTCTGGTATAATGATGCTGTGTATTCCTTCTATCTTCTTTTGATGCTCCCTGAGTCATTTAATAGTTTCCCGGTAGAATCCTTCACTACTGCAACTCAAGTCTTCCATTTTTTATTCAGTTCTTTCAGCTTGAGAAATGCAGAATATGTCTGTTCCTTCTGGTTTTCCATTTCCAGCTCTTTGTACATGTCACTTTAATACTTGATTTTGTCTTCCAAGTAGCTCTTTAAAATCTTCTGTTTTTTTACTTTGCCATTCCTTCCTTTTCTTTTAGCTCTGTGACATTCAAGAGCAAGTTTCAGAGTCTCTTCTGACATCCAATTTGGTCTCTTCTTTCTTTTGTGTCTTTTTAATGACCTCTTGTTCGCTTTGTGGATGATGTCTTTCATGTCATTCCACAGTTCATGTGGTCTTCAGTCATAAGTGATCAACATATCCAATCTGTTCTTGAAATGGCCTGTAAACTCCAGAGGAATATGCTCGTCATACTTTGGCTGTCATGGACTTGTTCTAATTTTCTTCAGTTTCTGTTTGAATTTGCATGTGAGCAATTGACAATTTGTGCCACAATCAGTACCTGGTCTTGTTATGACTGCTGATATGGAGCTTTCCCATTGTCTTTTTCCACAGATGTAGTCTATTTGGTTCCTGAGTATTCCGTCTAGTGAGGTCCATGTGTACAGTCACTGTTTGTGTTGGTTAAAAAAGGTATTTGCAATGAAGAAGTCATTACTCTTGCAAAATTCTATCACATAATCTCTGGCTTTATTTCTTATCACCAAGGCCATATTTTCCAGCTACTGATCTTTTTGCTTTGTTTCCAACTTTTGCATTTCAGTCACCAGAGATTATCAGTGCATCCTGACTACATGTTTAATTGATTTCTGACTGGAGAGGCTAGTATAAATCTTCAGTCTCTTCATCTTTAACCTTAGTGGTTAGTGTGTAATTTTGAATAATAGTCATATTAACTGGCCTTCCTTGTAGGCATATGGATATTATCCTATCACTGACAGCATTGTACTTCAGGATATACCTTACAGTGTTCCTTCTGATGATGAACACACCATTCCTCTTCAAGTTTTCATTCCCAGCATGGTAGACCATATGATTGTTGGACTCAGAATGGCCAGTACTGGTCTGTGTCACTCACACTCAAGTAAAATTTTGCTCAAGATCATTCAGAAGGGATTGAAACAGTATATTGACAAGGAACTGGCAGAAATCCAAGCTGTATTCAAAAGAGGACATGGAACTAGGGATATCATTGCTGATGTCGCATGGATCTTGGCTGGAAGCAGAGAACACCAGAAAGCTGTTTACCTGTGTTTCATTGACTATGCAAAAGCATTTGACTCTGTGGATCATAACAAAATATGGTTAGCATTGTGTAAAATGAGAAGTCAAGAATACTTAACTGTGCTTTTAAGGAATCTGTATATGGATCAAGAGGCAGTCATGTGAACAGAACATGGACACATTGCATGGTTTAAAGTCAGGAAAGGTGAGCGTTGGGGTTGTATTCTTTCACCCTACCTTTTCAATCTGTATGCCAAACAAATAATCTGATCAGCTGGATTACATGAAGAAGAATGAGGCATCACAGTTATAGGACTACTCATTAATAACCTGCGTTATGCAGATGACACCACTTTACTTGCTAGAAATGAAGAAGATTTGAAACACTTACTGATAAAGATCAAGGACCACAGCCTTCAGTACGGATTGCACCTCAAAATCAAGAAAACAAAAATCCTCACAACTGGACCAGCAAGGAACGTTATAATAAGTAAGGAAAGAAATGAGGTTGTCAAGGATTTCATTATACTTGGGTCCACAATCATGCCCATGGAGGCAGCAGTCAAGAAATCAAAAGATGCATTGCACTGGGAAAATCTGCTGCAAGCCAAAGCCAGCCAAGTGCCGTTGCATGGGATCCAAAGAATCTCTTTAAAGTCTTGAAAAGTAAAGATGTCATGTTGAAGACTAAAGTGTGCCTGAACCAAGCCATGGTATTTTCAGTAGCATCATATGAATGTGAAAGCTAGACAGTGAACAAAGAATACAGAAGAAGTATTGATACCTTTGCATTGTGGTGTTGGAGAAGAATGTTGAATGTACCATGATTGCTGAAAGAACAAACACATCTGTTCTAGAAGTACAACTAGAGTGCTCCTAGGAAACAAAGATGGCAAAACTGCATCTTACGTACTTTGGACATGTTGTCAGGAGGGATCAGTGCCTAGAGAAGGACATCATGCTTGGTAGTGTGGAGGGTCAGTGAAAAAGAGAAAGGCCCTCAATGAGATGGACTGACACAGTGGCTGCAATAATGGGCTTAAGCATAAAAATGATTGTGGACATAGCACAAGACCAGGTAGTGTTTTGTTCTGTTGTTCATAGGGTTGCTATGAGTCAGAACCAACTTGACAGCACTCAACAACAAGAAGTTGGAGGTTGCACAGTAACTCACCGCCAAGTGAGACAAACACTTATATATATATATATATATATTTTGAGGTGGCTTCATTAGGAAAGCTTGGTGATTTAGTGGTTAAATGTTATGGCTGTTAATGAAAAGGCTGGCAGTTCAGATCTACCAAGCGCTCCTTAGAAGCTCCATAGGGCCATTCTACTCTGGCCTGTAGGGTCAGTATGAGTCAGAACTGACTCAATGGCAGTGGGTTTGGTTTTTGGGTGCTTCATTAGAAATATCAACCCAGTTGTTATTGAGTTTATTCCAACTCATGATTACCCCATGTGTGCAGAGTAGAACTACTCCATAGTGTTTGAAACTGTGACCTTCCAGAAGCAGATCACCGGCCCTTTCTTCCAAGATGCCTCTGAGTGGACTCAAACTGCCAACCTCTTGGTTAGTAGCTGAGTTCTTAACTGTTTGTGCTAAGTAGGAACTCTTGCTTCATTACCAAGTTCTTTCTAATATTGAAACATAGGTATTGTTAAAATTAAAGGACTCCCTAGAATCCTGGGCTATACCCTAAGACATCTGGGTGTTTTAGCAGTATAGGTAAGGAAAAAATACATTTAGAAGAATAAAATGAGAGAAAATTAGAGTAGTAAGGTTGATAGTCAATATTGTCGTCCTCATAAACATGTATTCCGTTTCTTTTTATGTTGTACTGTGTCATGGATTGAATCATGTGCCTGCAACATATTTGTCACCTTACCTAGTCCATGGTTCCTACTATTGTGTGATGTTTCTGTATGTTGTAAACCCTGTGTCTGTTTTGTTGATGAGATGGGATTATCGGCAGTTATGCTAATCAAGCAGGACTCAATCAACAAGATTGGGTTGTATCTTGCGCCAGTCTTTTTAGAGACAGAAAGAAGTGAGCAGAGAGACATATACCACCGATAATGAAGTGCTGGGAGCAGTGTGAGTCCTTTGGATCTGGAGTTTCTGTTCCTGATAAGCTTCTTGATTAGGAAAAGATTGATGACAAGGGTCTTCCCCCAGAGCCAGCAGAGACAGAAAGCCTTCCCCTGGAGCTGGTACCCTGAATTCAGACTTCTAGCCTGCTAGACTGAGAGATAATGAATTTCTCTTTGTTAAAGTCATCCGTTTGTGGTAATTCTGTTATAGCAGCACCAGATAACCAAGTCATACTGTATTTGAAACTTTCCACACAGTTTGATAGAGTTTTCCTGCCTTTATGTGGCCATACATGTACTCTGTGACCTGATTCTCCATTAGAAGGTAAAATGAGGTATATATATCATTTTGAATTGTGAGTCATAGATTGTCAGCTTGGCAAGAATTTAAAAGATCCTCTAATTTCAAAATTGCTTTTTTACAGTTGAGAAATCCGAGGATTAAAAAATGAAAAATAATTCAATTGAGAAGAAATACTTTAACGTAAGTTGAAAAACCTTCTAATCACAAAAAAACTTAAAATTGAATTTCCATTATGGAATAGTTGTATTTGCTTGCAAGTATTGGGAAAACTCAGTTTCCAAAACTTCATGGTTGAATATATTCTGAATAAACTACCACAGTTTTTCCTAGGTTTCTGCAAGCTGCTTGATGCGGGGCTTTGGAACTCAAGCCAGATCGTTTGGCTTGCTTATAGTGTAATTATAACACTTGTTAATGTTCACTTTTGCTTGTGTTTTGACCTTTCCTATGGGAATTTCACATCTGTAACATGATGGCGGAGGTAACTAGGGGTTAGGAATACAAGAGCAGGTAGTCTAAGCGCTGTTTTTAAGCCCCTATTTGTGGCATCTGTTTGTCTTGGCACTTGTGTGGTATATAAACCTTAACAAACAGGAGCCTCTGGGCCAGTGTAGGCGTGACTATTACTGCTGTGTTACTATGTGCTATGGTTACTGCTGATAGTTTCCAAGATGACTGTGGACAGATTTAGTGAGGCTTGGATCACACATAGCTATGTGATCTTGGGCAAGTTATTTAAGTTCACTTATCTTATTTGCAGAAACCCAGGTGGTGTAGTGGTTAAGTGCTATAGCTGCTGACCAAAAGGTCGGCAGTTCAGATCCACCAGGCACTCTTCGGAATCGACTTGACTGCAAGAGGTTTGTTACCGTATTTATAGAGTACAATTTTCCTCATTTGTAAAGATAACAATAGTTCCTCCTCACTGGGTTCTTTTCAGTATTAAATGAGTTAAAATATTTGTACAGTACTTAAGAACAGTACATGACAAGTTGTAAGTGCAACGTGCATTAAATAGTTGCAAATATTTCAGTAGTTATGTGTTTATGTGGAGTAGAAAGAAATACCATTGGCATGATTTTAAGGATATTTTTGCTTACGACGAGCTATATCAGTGGGTTGATTTCATGACTAGTATCAAGTAAATACTAATTTTAGAAAGAGCCCTGGTAGCCAAAGCCAACGAGCCTTGGTAGAGTAGAGGTTAAATGCTCGGCTGCTAACCAAAAGGTGGGCAGGTCGAACCTACTAGCTGCTCTGTGGGAGAAAGATAGAGCAGTCTGCTTCTGTAAATATTTACAGCCTTGGCAACCCTACAGGACAGTTCTGCTGTGTCCTATACCAAACCAAACTCATTGCCATCCTTTAGGACCGAGTTTGACGCCCATAGCATTTTCAAGGAGTGGCTGGTGGATTGGAGTCGCCGTTTTGATTGGCAGCTGTAGCTCGTAACCGTTGCCCCATCCAGGCTCTTGTCGAGTCATTGTAAGTTGGAGTTGACTCGATGATAATGCGTTTTAGGGTTTGTTTTACTAGTTTATGGGGCACGTGGAAATGGTAGGCATTGTGACAGTGGAAAATGAGTGATTAGGTTTGGGAAATAACTGTGTAAGAACGAAGTAAAGTGGTATGTAGACTGACCGTTCGGCATGGTTTTCTGAAGGATTTCCCAGGAGGAGGGCCTTTTAGGGCTAACTCCAGGTCATGTAACCACAGTCTGATAATTTATTTTAAAAGCGTATGTTGAGAATCTACACTGTTGCAAGCATAGGATGAGACACAGGGGGCTTCTGAAAGTCCCCTGCATCTCAGGAGCTGGTAGTAGAGGGGTTTCTTGTTCCTGATCCTGCCACTGACATATTCTATGATTTTAAGAAAGGCTCTCAGTTTCTGCCAGAGTTTCTTAGTCTGTAAAACAAGGAGTTAGAATAAACTGTCTTTAAATCCCTTCCAGCGCTGGGGTTCTTTGATATGAAATGCGAAATGCACAGTACACCTGTTATTGCTAAAAACTCCACTCCCACTGCTGTCCAGGGTGAGAAAAGGACAATGAGTGAAGCCTGTACTGTGAATCTTTTCTTAGCTCTCCATTTCTGCCTGAGGTAGGGGAGAAAGAGAAGGGAATAGAGTCTCTCCCGTCTCCTAGACTCTCTCATCTCTTTACAACCCTGATATTTCATGTTCCAAACTTAGAACCCTTTGGGAAAACCTAAATAATGTATGTGGTCTGGGAAATCAGCAGAAGAGAGGCTTTACCAACAAGCTCAGACATGCAAGATTTCCATAAGAACTACTTGGACAATTTATTAGGGCCAGAGGAGATGTTTATGAGGCCAAGAAGTATAGGTTGCTTCATCTGAGGTTGAGTTTAACAAGTTGGTGAGGGATTTCTGAGGTTGGGACCATGGCACACAGTTTATTTAGTGGATTAACAGGCTCCTTTTTGCAGACACCTTTGTTTTCATCAAATGACCTTTCAGCACTGACTACATTTCAAGTTTCAGGCAAGTTATGTTGCCAAGCCAAGCCAAGTGCCGTCGAGTTGGATCATAAGAGTATAACTCACTGACCGTCTGTTTTGGTGTGACTAAAATCGTCTGACAGTTAGGGTTTGGAGAAACTCTCACATGAATTATTATTTATACATTTTTTTTCTTCCCTAGAGTCAATTCAGTGAAACAATTTAGTATCTGCTGAGTGCAAGTTAGGAGCTCAGTTCTAGGAAGTTACAAATAAGAGTCTCAGCTGTTAGGAACCCTGTCTGACGGAAACGATGTGAATCCCGTCATCCATGTTAGACAGACACTGCTATTTCTTGAGAACTTGATGACTTTCACCTGGAACTGGGATTTGCTGTGGGTGAGGTAGGGTGGGATGGGTATGATGTTTTGGGTATTGACAAATCTGAGAAGAGTTACTTGGCTCACAGAACTTAGTTTTCTGGAATATTATTATTTTTTTAATTACAAACTTCTAAGAATTGTAACGCCCAGATTCCCTCTAGTCAATATTCTCTGTAATTATGGCTCCCCTGAGTCACTGGTTCTTTTTAGGACCAGAATGTTGAGAGAGAGAGCTAGATTGTAAAAACAAATACACACTGTCAGGGGGTATAGCTCAGCGGTAGAGCATTTGACTGCAGATCAAGAGGTCCCTGGTTCAAATCCAGGTGCCCCCTACATACTCCTGTTTTTGCTTTAGAATAATACGGATTGCCTTTTATTGACTTTATTATCTTCTGTAGCTTATGGTTGCTTGAATATGGCCACTGTACCTGGCATTCTTGGTATGTTAGGCACCAGTCTAGGCTCTTGACAGTATTATCTCTTCCATCCCTCACCAAAATTCTAAAGATAGGTATGACTAGGTTATGGCAGGCATCTGGCCCTGGTACTTTGGCACCCCTGAGTAGTATTTATTAGCGAGGTGTGGTCACTGTCATATCTATGCAAAACAGCACCTACGGCAAGCTCTGAAATTGCCTTCATGTCCAAACATCTGACATTCTTCCTTTAGACAACTTTACTGTAATGTCAGCTCAAAAATACAAGTCAAACTCATTAATCTTAATTAACATATCCTTGAGCAAGGACGTTGTGCCTTGCCAAGTTAATAAGAACTGCTTGGTGGTACCGCCACCTTTGGCCAGTGAAGTACCCTGGATATATCTCTGTTAAATCTCCGTTTTACATGAGGAGGCTGAGACTTGGAGATGCTGAGTATCTTGTTCAAGGTCAGAAAGCTACATGACATCATTCTGCTACCCGTATGTTCTCCTAATGTGAAAAGTTGTGTAATAAAATCTCCCTTAGCATTGTTCCTTGTGGCTGCAAGGACCACTCAGCAAATGTGCCCATACTTGACAGTGCCCTGAGGAAAGTCAGTGAATGGCATCTTTTTAGAACTCTGCTGAGGTGAACATGAACTGGAATGAAATTTTGGGAATGGTACACTTTTTTTCTTCCTAAGGGTTGAGAAATCTCCATTATCTTCTCCAGTTATTGCAGTGCATGTCACCATATTGGTTATCTTCATTAGACCCAGGCGTGTGAGGTCTCGTTCTAACTCCCAACCACAGTAAGATCGGTTTGAACAACACATCCTGAGCACGTAGTAGCTTGTGCCACAAATGTGGCAAATACAGACCCAGAGATGAAAAAGGCACAGTCCCTACCCTTATTGTGCTTACAATCAAGACATGCAAACCAAAAGGAACCTACTGCATGTAGCTGATTTTGACTCACAGCACCACTCTAGGACAGAGTAGAAGTATCCCAAAGGGTGTCCAAGGCTGTAAATCTTTCAGACTGCCACCTCTTTCTCCCTTGGAACAGCTGGTGGGTTTTAACCACCAATCTTTGCGTTAGCTGCTGTGCCACCAAGGATCCTTGTCATTAGGACACACACACACCCCCACACACCCACACACCTGCTGCCATGGAGTTGATTCTGACAGGGTGATCTGTCTAACCCCTGTGGAGGGTTGGTGGATTTGAACTACGGACCTTTTGGTTAGCAGCCACAGCTCTTAACCACTGCCACCAGGGCTCTCCAGGATGTGGTGGGTAAAATAAGAGAACAGTGATGTGAGCAGTACTGTGATGTCAGGTTCACAAGTCATGCAGAGGGGGCAGTGATAATTTCTGTCTAGAGGAAGGGAAGGTTAAGGGAGGCTTCAGAGAGGAGCTGATGGCCAATTAAGGTTTGAATAATAATTCAGCAGATTGAGGGTGGGAAGGAGCTGGGGATGGTGGGAAGGGTGATTGGAGTTAGAAAATATCCTGGACCGAGGCTGGAGCCGGGTGGATGCAGTTCAGTCATTGAGCACAGAATGTGATGTGGGAAGTGGCTGAAGATGAAGCTGGAGCTGAAGAGACAGGTAGATATTAAACTGTAAGGAACTCTGTATGTTGGGCTAAGAGACTTGGATTTTATCCTGAAGGCATTCGAAGTGGAGTGACGCAGATAAAACTGAAAGAACTCATAGCTGTCAAGTTGATTCTGGCTTCTATCAATCCTATGGGACAGAGTGGAAACCCTGATGGCATAGTGATTAAGTGCTACTGTGTCTACTAACCAAAAGGTCAGCAGTTCAGATCTGCCAGGTGCTCCTCGGAAATTGTGGAGCAGTTCTGCTCTGACCTGTAGAGTCACTGTGAGTCAGAATTGACTTGATGAGGGTGGGTTTGGCTTTGGATAGGACAGAGTAGAACTGCCCCTTATGGTTTCCAAAGAGGACCTGGTGGATCTGAACTGTGGACCTTTTTGTTAGCAACTGTAGCTCTTAAACAACTACACCATCAGTGTTTTCTAGAAATCATATTTTGTAGTTCTACTCTGCCCTGTATGGTCACTGTGAGTCAGAATTGAGTCAAATGAAATGAGTTTGGTTTGGTTTTGGCCCTGGGCAGAGTGTGAGAAGTGATGTGAAGGGTGGACGTCAGAGGCAGAGTACCCAACAGGCAGGTAAGCATGGTGCTTACTTTGCTTACCAGATCATCTGTAGTTTCACATGGGTTTCACTACTTCTTTGATGTGAGTTTTACCACACCACAGTAAAAGCTTTGATGTGATGAAACCCATGTGAAATTATTCACTACAGGCTAGTAGTAAGCACAGGTAAGTCCATGCTTACCTTGCTTACTTGGTCATCTGCTCCTGTCAAGGATTTTAAATTTGAAAAGAGGTTTTGATTCTGTAGGAAGGGGCTGTGGGGTTGGAAGACAGACAGATACTAGCCATCCATAGGAGCAAGCTCTGATGTGGTGAAAGAATGTGGAATTGTTTACTACAGACTGATAAGGAAGGCAAGCAGTATTCTTATCTTGCCTACTGGATAATCTGCCCCTGGGTGGGGTCTAGGAAGCTGTTTAGGAGGTGGTAGGACTTAAGGGACCTGAAAGGTAAAATCCACAGTTCTTGTTGACTAACTGGAAATGGGAAAGGAGAGGGTAGCAGGACCCTACAATTGCAAATATTTTGGTCTTGATGACTGAATATGCAGTGGTGTCACCAACTGAGCGAGGGAGAAGGGCTGATTAGGTGCGTCAGTAGGCTGGCCCTGCACTCAGATGGAAACCCTGGCCACTGCCTCCTAGGCAGGTGTCCTCGGGCTAGGTATTTTATTCCATAAAATCAGAATGATGATAATCCTACCTGTTTTAGGGAATTTTCAGGATGATAGCATAGGATTTGAGGGCAGAGTTTTTAGTTCATGCCTGGCACATAGTAAATGCCCAACAAACGTGAGGTATTACTATTGTTAGAAGTCCCAGGATTAAACTTTTAACAGAAATGTTGGAGGTTTGAGCCCACTCAGAGGTGCCTCGGACAAAAATCCAGACAATCTACTTGTGAAAAATCAGCCAATGAAAACGCAGTGGAGCACAGGTCTATATTCTGACTTACAGGGGGTGTCTGTGATGGAGAACTGACTTAATAGTAACTTTTTTTTTCCTTTTACAACTACTATTACTACAAAGTAATATGGGAAGAGATACAGGTGTGAGCAGGAAGATGACAAGTTTAGTTTGGGGTGTGCTGGCTTTGAAGTTTGAGGTTCTTTGAAGAGTGGAGAGGTTGAGAATAGGCTTGAGAGCCTGTGAGGTGGGTCTCTGGCTGCCATTTTGTTCCTCTTAAAGTGATGTCCTCTTTGAAAATCTGATGAAAACATGTATAATATACATATACACAATATTTGTCTATAATTTCAGAGTTGTACATGAACCCCTGAAATCCATTTGTGTTAATCCATCATAACATCCCAGCACCTATTAGTGACCATAGTGCTAAAAACTATCCACTTATAAGCCCAGAGATCTATAGGAAGTTGGTGGTGTGTTTTACAATTTAGAAAATGAGGCTGAGGATACAGCCTTGAGCTTTAGATGCTGGAGGAGAATGAGCATATGTGCTCTGTGCATAGCAGGAGGCTGGTATGCTTAGGGGGAATTAGGGATGGGTTTCAATCCAGGAGGAATCTCAGACACAAAAGGTATTTATGAGGTGTGATGTAAGTCATAAAAATAGACTAAGTGTTTGTATGAAGCCTATTACTGTCATGGGGGTATAGCTCAGTGGTAGAGCATTTGACTGCAGATCAAGAGGTCCCTGGTTCAAATCCAGGTGCCCCCTGTATAGTCTTTTGCTCTTCTTGGCAGTTTCATTAAAAATTCAGGTAAGCAAGGTGCCTAGGGTTCAATATTTAAGGAGGTGCTCACTCTTAGTTTGCTGCAAGAAGCTTTGCTTATGGTTTTCCTTACAGTAGAGGTAAGTGTTCACATATACTGATTCCCCTCAACACCCACAAACACAGTCATACAGCCAGCCAGCCAGACACACACACATCTCCAGTATGTCCTCACATACTTGCTTATACATTTTCTTAAATACATTCAAAGGATCCTTGGTGGCACAGTTGTTAAAGTGACTGACTGCTGACCAGAAAGGTCAGGGGTTTGAAACCATAGGCTGCTCTGCAGGAGAAAAATGTGGCAGTCTGCTTCGTAGTGGTTTGCAGCCTTGGAAACCCTGTGGGGTCACTGGGAGTCAGAATGGACTCAACAGCAGTGAATTTGGGTTTTTGGTTTGGGGTTACACAGTCAATCTTATTAAATGCACCTTTGCCAACTCACTGTCTTGAAACACTTTATTTTGTAATATATTTGGATTTATAGAAGAATTGTCAAGACTGTAAGGAGAAGTCCTGTGTACTTTTAACCCAACTTATCCTGATGTTTAACATTTTCTGTAACCATGGTGTATTTATCAAAACTATGAAGTAGACATTGGTTCAATACTACTAACTAAACTACAGACTTTATTCAGATTTTACCAGATTGTCCACTAATGTACTTTTTCAGTTCCAGGATACAATCCAGAAAAGCATGTTGCATTTAATCATGTTGTCTCCCTAGTCACCTTCAGTGGGGGTATAGCTCAGTGGTAGAGCATTTGACTGCAGATCAAGAGGTCTCTGGTTCAAATCCAGGTGCCCCCTGTGTTTACTCTTTAGAAGCCCTGGTGGCACAGTTGTTTAATGCTCAACAGACTAACTGAAAAGTCGGCTGTTCAGACCTACCCAGCTGCTCTTCAGGAAGAAATCTGCTCCTGTTGAGATTATAGCCTAGAAAACACTAGGGGCCGGTTCTACTCTCATAGGGGGTCACTACTGGTTAGGATTGGCACCCAGCAAAAACAGTCTCCTCCAATCTCAGGTGCTTAGTCTTTCCTTGTTTTGAATAATCTCGACATTTTAATATTACTGTTTTTAATACAGTAAGTGTATATTTATTGTACATGTATTTCTTTAATATAGCCTCATCCAGGTTCATCAAATATGTTGTATGCCATCAATTTGTTTTGATTTACTGCTATCTTATAGTATATTTATGATGGTTTAAATAAATGAAGTTGTATCAGCAACCTTTCCAGACATAAATATAACAAAAAGTAATATTGTAGACAGGATAAAGGTTTTTAAATGGCAAAATTCTTACTTAATGGGATGTTTTTGGTCTTCTCATTTAAGATGGTAAATTGATTTGAGATTAAACAACACCTGTAATAACTAATTGAATGAACTGCTGTCTCACAGATTTCTCTTCACCCATGAGAGTGGGTTCTAACCAGTCCTTAAAGGAATCATTCTAGAAATTCGGTGGGGTCAGGGAATCGCTTGTGGTGTAACGATTAAATGCCGTGGCTGGTAGACAGAAGGTCAGCAGTTTGAATCTACTAGGTGCTCCTTGGAAGCTCTCTGGGGCAGTTTTACTCTGTCTGGCAGGGTCGGTATGAGTCAGAGCTGACTCAGTGGAAACAGATTATTTTACTATAACTTAAAAAAATCTTAGTTCTGTTCCTAATCTTCTTATTTAATTTTGAAGATAACAAAAAGGAAAGAAAACAAACAAACCTACTGCCATTGAGAGGATTCCCACTGACGATAGCTAATATAAATACTGATTTCCCCGCCAAGCCACCACCATCACCACCAAAACAAAATGTGTCACTGGCAGGTAGATTCTGACTCACAGTGACAGCCACAGCAGCCAGGAGCTGCAGGCCCATTTTCAAACAAAGACTTAGGTGATGGTGGTGGCCAGGCTCAGTTGGGAACTGCTCAGAGCTGACGGAACCTTCTTCCTGTCCACTGTCCTCAAAGTACTGGGTGTGTCTCAAGCCAGCCAAGCATGATTTAACTAGCCTGAGTGCCAAGAAGAAAAATGCAATTTGTCATATCTTACTTGCGTGTCATGATAACCTGTGCAGTCCGTAATGTTTGCGTGTACTTCCTCATGAGAGATGACATAAAAGGCTTTGCCTACCTTTGTTTGGGGAGTTTGGGTTGGGGTATACAGCTCCTTGTCTGTGCTGTGGCAGTAAATGCTCTTCCTCCCTTCCCATCTAGAGGACCCTGGTAGTATAGTGGTTAAGTGGTACCCATGCTAACCAAAAGGTCAGCAGTTCACATCCGCCAGATGCTCCTTGGAAACTCTATGGGGCACTTCTACTCTGTCCTATAGGGTTGCTGTGAGTCAGAATCTGCCCAGTGCCAGTGGGTTTGGATATTGTTTGGTGTAAGGAACACTTAAGGGGGTGATTTTGGTTTAAGGTTTAAAAATTCCTTAGAACAATTGTCTTGGGGGTTTTTTCAGCTGCAATGGCTTCAGAAAGTCTGGAGTCCCTGAGAATTTGGAATTCTGTTCCTTGTGATGCTCTCTCATTTTCTCCTCAGCTCTTCAAACAGTGCCTCACCCTGGCTTGATTCCAAATGCTAACATGTGAATCTTCTTCTTGAGGCTGTGTTTTGTTTCGTTTTGTTGGCAACCAGAGTCTATTCTGCACCTGTTCATGGCAGGCTGAAAGTGCCAGAGAATTAGGCCTCCTCCTCGGAGCTCTCAGATGATGACTGACACAAGTGCTCTCTACCCTGGATTCCTCTCCCCTTCCGTGGGATGATGGTGAGCCATGCCTTCTGCGCTGGCTCCAGACTTCCCCAGTGGGTCTAAGGTTGGACGCCCACATTAGGAACTTGCTTAATAACACAGCCCTTATTGGCTGCCTTCACTTTTCTCATTTCCCTCCTTCATGGCCAGCTTCCAAATAAGCTGTTTGTAGATGAATTCTTGACTCAGAATCTGCTTCTGTGGGAACCCAAACCAGACATCTGTCTAAGACTTAATTTTAGTAATTGTTATAAATGGATTCCTTTTCATTTAATGTCTAATTACCATTAAATATTTTTAAAAATTTCTAAAATGCATGATTTCAAAATATTACATATTCATCACAGAGACCATCAAAACTTACATAAATAATATGTTGGAAATGTTTAGTTGTTTCCAATTTTCCTTTCCAACTGTAATTGATCTGACACTAAACAGAACTAGATGGAGCTTTTCCCTGGGGGTCTGAGTTGCAAAGAAATAAAGTGCCAGATGGGTCATTTGTACACTTGATAGGAAAGACATGATTCATATGGACATTTCCTCTGACATCTTATTTTTTTCTTTTTATTGTGATTAAGTGAAAGTATGCAATCCAGATCAGTTTTGCATGCCCACCTGTCTGCAACTCCTTTAGTTCTCCCCACCCAGTGACAGCATTCTCCTCCTTTTGACACTCTATTTCTAGTATCCTCTTAAGAAGCATCTGTCCCCTTCTGTCCACCGTCTTCTTCCTCTGACATTTTTTGATGGTTTTTGAAAGTTACCATATAACAGGGGTGCTTACAGAAACATCGTAGGACTCCTGGTTATATTTTTATTTGAAAGAAAATGAATTCCATGCAAACTTTCATTCAACAAGACCTCATCTTTGTCTTGTCTGTCTTTGAAAAGAAATGACAGCCACAGCTCATTACGCAGCACGTTTGTCCCCGATAGGTTTTGTTTTCTAGTGGGGCAAAAGAACTTCCTGCTGACCAAGGGATGCGATTTTTTCTCACTGTTACACAGTTAGTAAAAAACTTTTTTTAAAATTATGATTAAATGAAAATGTACATTCCCATATAAAGTCACATGCTCACCTATATGCAGCACCCACTGCTCTCCCTGACCGGTGACAGCACACCCCTCTTCTCTGCTCCATTCATGTCCTGTCCTCCCAACAGTCTCCTTTCCCATCCTCTCCACCTACTCCCCTTCCTCCAGCAAGAGGTCAGAATGATGCCATCCTATAGATGCATAGAACCGTAAAATTCCCACAAGATACAGTCGCTGTTTCACCAAGTCCAATCCATAGCTGTCTGAAAAGTTGACCTTCATTATGATTTATGGACCAGGGTAGCATCAGGGCCAGGGCTCCCACGGGAACCTCGAAGCCCCTGAACCATCAATTGTGGTCTTTTATTAGAGATGTCAGGGTGTACCCCTCTTTGTAGTAAAAAATTTTAAATTGTATTCTAACTCCCTGAATGATCAGGGGCAGCTAACTAACCTCTCTCAGCTGTATTTTTTTTTCTCCATTTGTACACTGAGCACAGTAATAGTACTGCCATGGCTAAGTGTGATTTTGTTAGTTATTGTAGAGTGGCACCATGTGGTGTTCAAGGCTGTGACCTTTTGGAAGCAGATCACCAGGTCCATCTTCTGCATGGCTGCTCGGTGGATGAGAACTGCGTCTTTTGGCTGGTAGTCTAGCACTTAAATCGTGCCACTCGGGGCTCCAGCAAGTTAGGTGTTAAAATTAAATAATAAATGTCAACAGAGTGCAAGGCACAAAGTTACTACTCAAATGAATGATGTTGTTATTGTTGTTACAAGCCATCAAGTTGTATCCGTACTCACTGTGACCCAGTGTGTCACAGAGTATAACCACTCTACAGCGTTTTGTTGGTTGTAATCATTACAGAGCAGGTTACCAGGCCTTTCTTCTGTGGAACCACTGGGTGGGTTTGAACAGCCAACTTCTGGTTGGCAACTGACTGCAGACCACTCAGTCTCAATAAATGGCACAATCCCAAATGAAACCTGTTGCTGTTGAGTCGATTACAACTCATGGCAACCATATAGAACAGAGTAGAACTGCCCCATAAGGTTTCCTAGGAGTGGTTGATCGACTTCCGTTGCCTACCTTTCGTTAGCAGCTGAACTCTTAACCACTGTGCCACCAGGGTTCTCCATAAATGACAGCAGCATCTATTTCACAGTGACCTCTGTTTTCAATGGTAGAAAGGGTATCATGGAGCAGAGAGCAAGGCCAAAATATGAAAGGGGTGGGCTTGTAGATGACTAATTAGATTCAGGAAATGTGAGTTGTTCTCTGCTCAGAGATACCGCCTCTACACATTCTTCCTGCTGTGATGAATGTGATCCCGTGCTCCTGCATAATTCCAGTCCTTCTACCTGGGTCCCACCATTATCTAGCCCAGCGTTTCTCAACATTACCTGGGAACTAGTTAGAAATGTAAATAATCAGGTCTCTGTCTAGATCTATTGAATCAGAAACTCTGGTGGCGAGACCCAGTGCACTGTGGCTTAAGAAGCTCTGCAGGTGATACTGATGCACTTTACAATTTGAGAAACACTAAATCTAGCTTGTGCCTTTAACCTGGGGGCTACCCAGTCCCTTCTCATATGGCCTGGAATAATGCCTGATCTGGGTCCCTTTTCTAGCCTTCACTTTGGGCTGTTGCTGTTTGTTATGCCTCACCTCTCACTCCTTTCCAGCTCTGATTTTTTAAAAAAAATTTTCTTCATTGTGTCTAATACATATATGTGTATATGTGTTTGTTCAATATAATATATATTACACATATAACAAAATATTTGCCGTGTCAACATTTTTTACATATAGAATTCAGTGACATTAATTATGTTATCATGTTGTATAACCATCGCCATGATTTCCAAATTTTTCTATCACCGTTAACAGCTCAATGTCCCGCAAGCAAAGTCTCCAGCCCTGATTTTGATTCTCTCTTATTTGGCTTAATATTAGGACCTTGGATCTGACATACAACATGATTTATACTCATCCTCTGATGCTGTGTCTGGCAACTCAGGCTGCTGCATTGTCACACCCAGGACCTCAGTCAGCCTGGAGCCAGGCCAAGAAGCCAACGGTTCTACCGGGTTGTGGACCCTGAAGCAAGACTGCCCTGTTGCTAACGCAACTCCTGGGCTCAGTCTTGCCCCAAGTTCTGCATCTGTGCAATGTTACGGTAAGGAAGGGAAATATAAGATGCTCCTCTTGCTTTGCACTTACCCTAGTTTCCATCTCTGAGTCCCTGTTTTGCTCCCAACTCAGTTCCCCACTTCATGTGGGGCTGGAGTCCTTCCCAGTCTTCCCAGGAATATTGGGGCTGGACTTTTGCTTATTAGTCAGTATATTAGTTACCTATTGCTGCAAAAGAAAGTATCAAAAAGATTAATGAATTAAAACAACAATAAACAATGATTGTCTCACACTGTTTCTATGGGTCAGGAATTCAGGAGCAGTTTACTTGGATGGTTATGGCTCAGAGTTTCTCACGAGTCAAGCTATTGACAAGATGTAGGCTTGAATGGGGAGGAAGGATCTGCTCCAATGTAACTCACTCACAGGGCTGACAAGTCAACGCTGGCTGTTGGTTAGAGGTCTCAGTTCTCTGCTACCCAGACCTGCAGTCCCCGTAGGGCTGCTTGAGTATCCTCAGGAGTGGTGGCTAGCTTTCCCTAAAGTGTGATCCAGAAACGAGAGAGGTATACGTTTAGAAATCTGGTCTTCTCAGTTGTAAGTTAATATATTTTTTTGATTAGGGGGCACATTTTATTTGTTAGAAGTGAATCTTTAAATTTACATTCAAGGGAAGAAAATTAGATTCTGCCTTCTGAAGGGAGGAATGTCAAGGAATTTGTTTTTAGATTACTGCAACCAATGTTTGGGGAAATCTGCATTCCACCCATTTTTTAAGATGCTCTGCTAGCCCACCCTGGCAGACTGTGGATGCTGACCATTGCCTTTGGTTAGGTATCCTTCTTATTAATGTTCTGAGGTGTTAAACATACTTTCTCCTTACTTGTATATTTTCTTTATATATATATTTTCAAAACGCTGAATAAAATGATTATTTATAGCACAAGGACAAATACTGTATGAGACCCTTACTGTGAGGACTTAAAAACAGACTCACACACAAGAGAAAAGACTCTTTGATAGCTGCAAATGAGGGAGGAAGAAGGTTGGTTACAGATTAGATAGTTGATAGAAATTTGGTTGGGTGAAACCAGTGACAGCACACATTAGAAAGAAGATCAATTTAACTGGACTTCAGCATAACCTGAAAACTCTTCCAATCTTAACCAAGTATGGCAAGGATGGAGCAGCAGGGGTGAGGGACTGTGGACCATGCTCTCAGGGGGCATCAAGGCCAGTTGGCACAACTAGCCTATTGCTAAGAGAGTCTTCTGCACCCCATATTGGTGAGTGGCATCTGGGGTCTTAAAAGCTAACAAGCTGCCATCTGAGGCACACCAAATGGTCCCAGCTCAGTTGGAATCAGATGATCACCAAGAACAACAACAATATGGGGGAAAAAGACCCCAGAAGACAGAAAGACTTTCATGAATGGGTGACTACATCAATATGTGGCCAAAAGAACCAGTTGGTGTCCAGCCACCACCAGTGATAGCCGTGATGGGGCTCACAATGTTGAGTCCCAGTGGGAGTGCAAAAAACAAGGATCTACCCTAAGAACTCCACTAAAAGACTGCAAGTGATGGTCTGAAGGCCTGGGAGTTCCCCTGGGAGCATGGCCCTATACTTGATGCTGCCGCTGATCATAGATTGCTAGTATGATCAACTCTTCAGATAAGAATGGACTGGACTCAAGGACACAGAGTGACCATATCATGTGTACATGATATGTACACATGCATCTATAGGATATTGTCCTACTGGCGTCATACTAAAGGAGAGTGGAGAGGGTGGAGAGTAGGAGACAGGAGAGTGTTAAGAGGACATGACATGTATGGAACAGAAAGGGGGAGTGTGCTGTCACTGCGCAAGGAGAGCATAGGGAGCTGCAGATAAGCAGACATGCAAATTTGAATTGTGTTGTAAACTTTCACTCAATCACAATAAAAAATGATTATAAAAATATTTAACAAGAAGTAAGATATAAAACCACTAGTTTGAATCTTGTCCAACTCAGGTATATTTTTGTAATAACGCACCTTATCATTGCTTAAAATGTATGAAATTATTCAAGTTTCTTATGAATGTGTTATAAATAATATGTAATTAATTTAGAAGAAAAAACTAAAGTGAGCACTCATGTAATTTTGAGCTACATCATACATAGCTGTTGCAATGTGAAAATTAATATGAGTGATAATTTGTTGACAATAAAAAGGAAAATACATCGTTTCAATAGTGTGCCAATCATAATCATAAAGTAGTATTTTTTTTTCTAATTCTTTTCCAGAAAAAGTTTCAATTGATTTGATGTAGTCATTCACTTTCACTTTGAGTGTTTAATACATATTGTGGTTGTGGAGCTAAACACAACATCGTGCTGGTACTTGATATTTGGAATTGCTATTTTATTATGAGTCGGCATCAACTTGATGACACTGGGTTTGGTTTTTTTTTTGTTTATTTTACCTTGGAACTCTAGTGGCAAAGTGATTAAAAAAGCTTAGGCTGCTAACCAAAAGGTCAGCAGTTTAAATTCACCTGCTGCTCTTTGGAAACCCTGTGGGGCAGTTCTGCCCTGTCCTGTAGGGTCGCCATGAGTCAACATTCACTCAGTGGCACACAACAACATTCTTACTTTACTACCTGCATTTAGTTCTGATCAGTAATTTTTCTCAGACTTGCAGTTACAAACACAATGGGAAGGCAATTTTTCTAAAGCAAATTTAGACTTTGCAGATACAGAGATTACCAGCATCATAAGAAAAAGTGCAAATAATTGATTTTTATTTGTTCAAGTATTAGAAAGATGTGAACAGTATTATAGTTGTATTCAGTGCTTGTATTTATCCTAAGCATAATAGGTAATGTGCCTCATGCACACTACGATGATTTAATATTTCAATTGAAATCAGAAGGAAAGAGTACAAAAATTTGTTTACCACATCAGAATAACGTTAGCACTCATACTTTAACATTTTATCAAAAACAATGTAATGTGACAAAGATATGTTGATGTATTTATTAAATGTAATATTTAATACTGATGCTATCAGTGCCTCTGAGAGAAAATACTGGGCACATGACAAATTGATTATTCAGGATCCCTTGAAGATTAAGAAACAAAACAAATACAATTCATAATAGAAATTGTATACATAAAACATCAGTATAAAAATTTATAGCGTGTGCATGTAACATTTGGACTATGTAAGTTCATAAACTTGCATACAAAAGTGTTAAAATGTGAAACAACTTAAGCCCATGAATGCTAAGTGCCATTTTGGGAACCCATAACTGGAAGTTATGTCTTATGCTCAATTTTCAACTGTACTTGCAAGCTCTTTAAAAGATGTTTCATTTTAATTTAAAGTTTTTAAAAAATATGTGCTTAGGTTTGTGACATTAATCTCATTTGAAAGGGCCCCTGTGATGCCTGGGCCCGTTAACAAGAGTTTAGAATGTTACCACCTCTTTGTGGCGATTGATATTATTATATGAATAAAGCGTAGGGATTAATGTACGTAAACTGCTAATGAGAGGACAACTTTATAGTCAGTCCACATCCAGTTTATATAATTTTCCAGCCAAGCTCAAATTACAATTCTACTAATTCAGTTTTTATATAAATTTGGCACCCTGACTGTTCAATCATGGTTGCTTTTCTGCTGTAGAAAGTTTAATACCTTTATCTTGGTGTTTTCTACATAATACTGGATAGCCCTGCCTTGCTGTAAGTATATTAAAATAATTTACTTGATTACGTGTAGTGTAGCAAAAAACCACTCAGGCTGTAAATGAGAACTCAGATGACTTGCTTGTTTTCAAAAGATCTATTGAAACAGGAAGCCACCAGCTCACACAGGTAGAAATGTGGTGGTTTTGGAGAGAGAGTCTGAGAGAGACCATTATAAAAACCAAAAAACCGAACCCATTGCCGTCAAGTAGATTCTAGCTCATAGCTACACTATAAACAGGGGGGAACTGCCCCACAGTTTCTAAACCAACCCAAACCCAACCCATTGCCATTGAGTTGATTCAAACCCTATACAACAGAGTAGGACTGCTCCATAGAGTTTCTAAGGAGCACCTCATGGATTTGAACTGCCAACCTTTTGGTTAGCAGCCATAACACTTAATCACTACACCACCAGGCTTTCCAAGTTTCCAAGGAGCTGAAAAAAGAAATGTCAACAAAAGTCATTGATTGGTTAACATTCATTGAAGTAAGAGGGAGGATAAGGCGAAACAAGGAAGAGACTTCTGCTGGATACAAATGCTTAGAAAAGCTTGGTTGGGTTGCAAAGATTTACAGTCATAGTCACAGGATACTTACAGTGTAACCTTTTCAGAACAGGGTATAGAAATGTCTAGTCTAATGTAAAACATTTCTTGTGGTCAGAGCTCATGGTAAGAATTAATGCTAAGATTTCTTTCTTAGAAACTGCTTATCCAAGTGAAATCTTTCTGGTTGCCTAGAGAACTTAGATGAAATTGATGGCCAAGGTTTCTTTCTCATAATTTGTTTCTACATTTTTATCCTAAAAGTATTTCTTAAGGATGTTTTATACAGATGCAGCTGTACCCAAACCTCTGTTCTCGGGTGTATTAGTTTCACATCTTGATTTGTCTGCAGAGAAAACACCTTCCTAACTCTGTGAGGTCACTATACCAGGTCAAGTGCCTAAAAGCAGGCATTGCTAATTTCAGTTTTGATTCTGCTAAAAGCTGTTTAGGAACATAGATTTTAGTTTCTCACAACTTAACTCAGGTCAGTTTCTTTACTGGAAATTTATTTCTGTCTTAAAAACTTGCTGAAACAGTAACATTGACATACTCACTTCCTTGCACATTGTGCTTCAAGGCTGCTGAATGTGGGAACACACTGATGTGATGTGATGAATGTTGAGCCCTTCTGACCCACACTTAAGGGATAGTGCCAATTCATCAGCAGAAGTGTCTTCCTCCTCCTTCTCTTTCTCATCTAGTGCTTCAGTCAGGAGCCTTTTGTAATTGTGGCACCTGGAATGTGTTGGTGCCCCTTGGATTCACACCTGGGGACAAGTACCTTCCTTCCCCTATGCCTCTGCATACTGGGCGACATGATAACCTGTGCTTTTGGCCATCAAATTATTGTCTGTTTCTAATCTGGCAAGTCTAATGTGTCCCGGTACAACCAAAACTACCTCTGCTAACATGAGATTCGTGTGAGTCAGTAAGTTAAAGACTTGCGTATGTAAGCCAGGCTCAGGCTTGTCACATAAATGTATGCAGTTAGCACCTTATGTAAAACTTTCTAGATAGAAGGTGAGTAGTGGCTAAAATCCAGCCCCCACACCACTGGCCAAACAGGAAGGAAAGGACCTTGGGTTCCTCGTTTCAATTTGTTCAGCCTTCCTGTCTCTCTTGCCTTCTTCTCCTTGCCCCTAGGCAGGTGTGCCCACTAGTTTTGTATACGTGGGTGAACTATGTGTGTTACTTTTTTGTTCTTTGTTGTTGTTAGATTCTTTCAAGTTGGTTCTGACTCCTAGCAACCTGGTGTACAACAGACTGAAACACAGCCTGGTACTGAGCTGTCTTCACAGTCATCATTATGCACGAGCTCACTGTTGCAGCCACTGTGTCAGTTCATGTCACTGAGGGTCTTCCTCTCTTTTGCAGATCCTCTAGTTTATCAAGCATGATAAATGCATCTGAAGAAACCTTCTCCAGGGGATGATCCCTCTTGATAACATGTCCAAAGTATGTGAGTGTAGTCTCACCATAGGAACATTCTGGTTATATGTCTTCCAAGACAGATTTGTTCATTCTTTTGGCAGTCCCTGATATATTTAGTATTGTTCACCGATGCCACAATTCAAAGGCATCAATTCTTTGGTCTTCCTTATTCATTGTCTAGCTTCTTCTGCATGCATATGAGGTGACTGAAAACACCTTGGCTTGGGTCAGACACACCTTAGTCTTCGGGATGATGTCTCTGTTTTCTTAGCAATTTAAAAAGGTATTGTGTAGCAGATTTGCCCAATGCAATGTGTCTTTCAATTTCTTGACTGCTGCTTCCATGGATATTGATTGTGGGCCAAGTACAATGAAATCCTTGAAAACTTCAGTCTTTTCTCCATTTATCACGATGCTTATTGGTCCAGTTGTGATCCATACTGAAGGCTGTAGTGCTTCAAGTCCTCTTCACTTTTCCGCAAGCAAAGCTGTGTTATCTCTGTAACCCAGGTTGTTAGGGAGTTGTCATGGACCAAATTGTGTCCCCCCAAAATTTATATGTCAGTTTGCCTTGGCCCTGATTCCCAGTATTGTATGATTGTCCACCATTTTGTCATTTGATGGGATTTTTCTGTGTTGTAAATTCTATCAGTATGATTTAATAAAATGGATTAGCGGCAGTTATGTTGATGACATCTACAAGATTGGGTAGTTTCTTAAGCCTACCGCTTTTGTGATACAGAAGAGAGAAGCAAGTAGTGAGATACGGGAACCTCAGACCACCAAGAAAGCAGGCCTGGGAGCACAGTGTGTCCTTTAGACCTGAGGTTCCTGTGCTGAGATACTCCCTGACCAAGGGAAGACTGATGCATCACAAGAAACTTTCTCCAGAGGTGACAGAGAAAGAAGCTTTCTCCTGGAGCAGGTGCCCTGAATTTGGGCTCCTAGCCTACTGGACTATGAGAGAGTAAACTTCCCTTTGATAAAGCCATCCGCTCATGGTATTTCTGTTACAGCAGCACTAGATGGCGGCGACGTGAGTCTTCCTCCATCCTGATGCCCCATTCTTTTTTTATGTAGTCCAGCTTCTTGGATTATTTGCTTAGCATACAGATGGAATTGGTATAGTGAAAGGATGCAACCCTGATGCCCACTTTTCCTGTCTTTAAACCATGCACTGTCCCCTTGCTCTGTTCCAAGGACTGCCTGTTGCTCTATGTACAGGTTTCTCATGAGCACAATTAAGTGTTCTGGAATTCCCATTCTTTACAACGTTATCCATAATTTGTTATGATCCACATAGTTGATTGCCTTTACATAGTCAGTAGAAAACAACTAAACATCTTTCTGCTATTTTCTGCTTTCAGCGAGGACCCATTTGACATTAGCTGTGATATGCCTGGTTCTACCTCCTCTTGTGAATGTGGCTTGAATTTCTGGTTGTTTCCTATTGATATACTGCTGCAGCTGGTTTTGAATGATGTTCAGTAAAATTTTACTTGTGTGTGACATTAATGATAGTGTTTGGTAATTTCCACATTTAATTAAATTATGTTTCTTTGAAATAGTCATAAATATGGACCTCTTCCAGTCAGTTAACCAGGCAACGGTCTTCCAAATTTCTTGGTGTGGACAAGGGAGCATTTTCAGCACTGCATCTGTTGGTTGAGACATCTCAGGTGATAGTCACATGATTTCTGGAGCCTTGCTTTTTTGCTAATGACTTCAGTACAGGGAAACCTTGGTGTTGTAGTGGTTAAATGCTACAGCTGCTAGCCAAAAGATGAGCAGCTTTAATCTTCCGACACTCCTGGGAAACTCCATAGAGCCGCTATACCCTGTCCTACAGGGCGGCTGTAAGTTGGAATTGACTCAACACCAATGGGTTTGGCCTTTGGTGTGGTTTGGTTCGGTTCAGTGCAGGTTAGACTTTTTTCTTCAAAACCTTGGTTCCCGATAATCTGCTGCCTCTTCAGATTGTTGAGTGTTGTACAGTTGTTTTTGGTATAGTGACTCTTTGTGTTCCTTCTGTCTTATTTTGATTATCCTGCCTTATTTAATATTTTCCTTGTAGAATTCTTCGTTACAGCATAAGGCTTGAATTTTTTCTTCAGTTCTTTCCACTTGAAAAATGCCAAGTGTGTTCTTCCCTGTTGGTTTTCTGTCTCCTGCTTTTTACACAGGATATTATGCTATTTTGCTTTGTCTTCTAGAGCCTCCCTTTGAAACCTTATGTTTATCTCTTTTACTTCAAAATTTCTTCCATTTTCTTTAGCTGCTTGATGTTTAAGAGCAAGTTTCAGAATCTCTCTGGCATCCATTTTGGTCTTTTCTTTATTGCCTATCTTTTTCAATGACTTTTTGGTTTATAGGCCTGTTTAATCTTTGGATGAAGGGTGAACTTCAGGAGTAACTTCAGTACTGAGTTAAAAAGAGGTCCAGAGGCCATACTCTCAGGCCTTCTCCAACCTCTGTCAGACCAGTAAGACTGGCCTTTTGTGTGTTAGTTTGATTTTTGTTCTACATTTTTGTCCAGCTCTGTCCAGGACCCTCTATTGTGATCCCTGTCAGATCTGCCAGACATAGTAGCTGGGCAGTATCTAGGTGTGCTGGACACAGTCTGGTAGAGGCTATGGTATTTGTGGTCCATGAGTCCTTTGAACTTAATGTCTTTGGTATTTTTTATTCTCTTTTGCTCCAGATGGGGTAGGACTAGTAGATGTATCTTTATGACACTGGTTTCAGTCCCTACAATGTGGCAGCACACTCCCCATCCACTCCTTTGTCCATTCATCCATTTCCTGCCCCTTCCTGCCTCCTCACCTTGCTTTTGCACAGGAGTTGCCCATTTGTTCTCTTCCATTTGATTGAACTAAGAAGCACATCCTTTATGTGTGCTGTTTTTGTTTTATAGGCCTGTCTATCTTTGTCTGAAAAGTTGGCTTCAGGAGTGATTTCAATATAGAGTTGGCAGAGTATCTGGGAGCTATAGACTCTGGGGTTCCTGTAGTCTTTGTCAGACTTGTAAGTTTGGTCTTTTTCATGAATTCAAATTCTGTTTTACATTTTTCTCCCGTGTTGTTTGGGTATCTTTGTTGTGATTCCTGTGAGAGCAGTTGGTGGTGATAGCTTGGCATATATAGTCCTTCTGGGCTCAGGCTGGTAGAGTCTCTGCTTCATGGGGTCCTTGTAATCCTTTTCCTGGTGTCTCTCATTTTCAGTTACCTTTGCTGTAGACAGAATGGGACCAATAGACGTATCTTAGATGGCTGCTCACAAGTTTTTAAGGCCTGATTCTACTTACCAAAGTGAGAAAGTAGGACAATTTCTTTATGACGTGTGCTATGCTAGTTGACCTAACTGTCTTCCTAGACTATGATCCCCAGTCCTCAGCTCCAGCTACGTGGTGCCTAAAAGTGTTTGGATGTATCTAGGAAAATTCCATGCTTTTGGGGGGACAGTTGTGGTGACTTCCTCTGTATTGTGTGCCTTCAAAAGTTGACAGTTGTCTACTGTCTGGTGAGTCATTTCCATATTCCTCCTTACCACCCTGTAACCTCAAAAAATTATTTTTTCTGTGTGTGAACCTTTTCTTGAGTTCTTATAATAGAGGTCTCACACAATATTTGTTATTTTGTGGCTCCCTGACTTCTTTCAGTGTAAAGCACTCCAGTTTCATCCTATGAAATGTTTCCCTAACTCACTGTTCTTTAGCATTGCATAGTATGCCATTGTATGTATGTATCATAATTTGTTTATTCTTCTGTTGATGGTCATTTAGATTGTTTCCATCCTTTTGATATTGTTAATAGTGCTGCAAGGTATATATGTCTGAGGTATATATGTCTGTTCATGTGAGGACTTTCCTTTCTCTAGGGTGTATTCCTAGGTATGGGATTGCTGGATCCTATGGTATTCCTGTTTCTAGCTTTTTAAACAAGTGCCGTATCCTTTCCCAAGTTGAGTGTATCATTTTACGTTCCCATCAGCAGTGCACAAGAGTTTCATTTTCCCTGTAATGTGTCCCATATTTGTTATTTCAGGTGTTTTGGATTAGTGCCGATATTATTGGGGTGAGATGGTATCTTGTTGTAGTTTGCATTGGCTTTTCTTTAATGGCTAATACACGTAATGGCAAACATTTCCTCATGTGTCTCTTGGCCACGTCAGTGTCTTCTTTAGCTAAGTGTCTGTGCATATCCTTTTACCGTGTTTTAATAAGGCTGTCTTTCAGTTATTGAGGTGTTGAAGTGTTTTGTAGACTTTAGGCTTTAGACTCTTGTCAGATATTTTGTAGCCAATTGTTCCTCCCAGTTTGTAGGTTCTCAATTTTTTTGGTGAAGTCTTGATGAGACCAAGTGTGTCATTTTTAGGAGCCCACAGTTATCTAATTTCTCTTCTGGTGTTTGTACCTTTTTTAGCTGTGGTTTGCATACCTGTATGCTATTTATGCTATGTATGCTATTTTGTCTTTACATGATGTGCAGCATGGATCTTCTGTCCTCCCTCCTTTTTTCCTCCCTCCCTTCCACGTTATATGAGCACCATTAGTTAAAGAGATTGCTTTTTCTGAAATTTACTGACTTTGGACCTGTTTGGTCCATCAGCTACTCACAGATGGATAGATTTACATCTGAGTTTTCAATTCTGTTCTGTTGCTCTGTCAGTTGCTTTACAAGTACTGGTGATTTTGACTACTGTGGCTGTGTAATAGGTTCTAAAATCAGGTAGTGCGAGACCTTGCACTTTGTTTTTTTTTGTTCAGTGATGCTTTACTTACCTGGGGCCTCTGTCCTTTCCAGGTAACGTTGGTGATTTGTTTCTCCACTTCCTTAAAGAATGTTGCTGGAATCTGGATCAGAATTGCATTGCTTTTGTAGACTGCTTTGGGTAGAATTGTCAGTTTCACAATGTCGTGTCTACCTATCCATGAGCATGGTGTGTTTTTACACTTATGTAGGTCTCTTGTGGTTTGTGTTTTTCTTTGAATAGATCTCTTATGTCCCTGGTTGGATTTATTCCTAAGTACTTTATCTGCTTGGCGTATTTATGTGTTGATTTCCTTTTGAAAGTTCTCTTTGTTGGCTTAGAGGTTTCCAACTGATTTTTTATGTTAGTCTTTATCCCACTGCTTTCCTGAAGTCTTCTATCAGTTCCAGTAGCTTTCCTGTGGGTTCTTTGGGGTTGTCTGTGTATGAGATCATGTCATCTGTGAATAGGCATAGTTTACTCTCTTTTTTAGTTATTTGGATGCTCTTTATTTCTTTTGCTTATCTTGTTGCTGTAGCTAGAACTTTCACACAGTGTTGAATAAGAGTGGTGATAAAGGGCATTCTTGTCTGGTTCCTGTACTGAAGGGAAGTGCTTTCAGTTTCTCTCCAATTAGAATGATGTTGAGCTTTGTACAAATGTCCTTTATTGTGTCAAAGAAATTGTCTATTCCTAGTTTGTTGAGAATTTTTATCAGAAATGGGGGTTGAATTTTGTCAAATGCCTTTTCTACCTTGATTGATAAGGTCATGAGGTTCTTTTGTTTTATGTGATACAGTATGTTGATTGATTTCCTAATGGTGAACTATCCCTGGATACCTGGTATGAATCTCACTTGGTCATGATGTATTATTGTGTTGATATACTGTTTGATTCTATTGGCTAAAATTCTGTAGAAATTTTTTGCATCTACGTTCTTTCTTTGTGGTGTCTTTTCCTGGCTTTGGTACCAGGGTAATGATAGCTTCATAGAATGAGATTGGGAGTATTCCTTCCTTTTCTGCACTGTGAAATAGTTTGAGTAGTATTGGCGTTAGCTCTTTGAAAGTTTGGTAGAATTTTCCAGTGAAGTTATCCAGGCCAGTGCTGTTTTGTTTTGTTTTTGGTTGGGAAGTTTTTTTTTAAGTTACTTCTTCAATCTTTTCTTTTGTTATGGGTCTGTTCAGTTTGTGTTTACGTATGTTGTGTGCTTCTAGAAGTTTGTCCGTTTTCTCTAGGTTTTCAAATTTTGTGCAGTATGATTTTTCCAAGTTTTCTGTTATGAACCTGTTTATTTCCATTGGGTCTGTTGTGTGGTATCTGTTGTCTCACTTCTTATTGGGAATACTTGCTTCCTCTTCTGTTTTCCTTTTGTCAATTTAGCCAGTGGTTTGTTGATCTTGTTGATCTTTTCAAAGAACCAGCTTTTGGTCTTGGTAATTCTTTCAACTGTTTTTCTGTCTTCTATTTCATTTATCTCTACTCTAATCTTTATTATTTCCTTTCTTCTCATACCTGAGCACTTCTTTTCTGCTTTCTTTCTATTTCCTTAAGTTGGAGGGCTAATACTTTGATTTTGGCCCTTCTTTTTTGATGTGAGTTTATTGCTATAAATTTACCTCTAAACACTGCTTTAGTTTTGGTAAAATGTGTTTTCCATCTCATTTGATTCTTGACTTTTTTAAAATTCCATCCTGATTTCTTCTATTACTCAGCAGTTTTTAAGCAGAGTATTCAGTTTCCACTTTAATGGCATTATGATCAGAGAAGATGCTTTGTAGTTTTTTTCATGTTTTGGATTTTGTTTACACTTGCTAAGCAGCCTAATATGTGTCTATTCTGGAGAATGTTCCGTGTGTGTTGGAAAAGAGTATATACTTTACTGCTGTTCAGTGGAGTGTTCTGTATTTGTCTGTGAAGTCAAGTTGGTTGATTGTGGCATTTAGATATTCTGTGTTCTTTATTGAGTTTCTTTCTAGATGCTTTGTCCCTTACTGAAAGTTGTATGTTGAATTCCTTTAAAATTATTGTGAAATTGCCTATTTCTCTTTTCAGTATTGTTAGAGTGTGTTTTATGTATTTTAAAGCTGTGTCATTGGGTACACATATATTTATTATGCTTATGTCTTCCTGGTGTATTGACCATTTAATCATTATATAGTATCCTTACTTATCTTTTATTGGTGATTTTGCTTTGATGTCTATTTTACTGAAGATTAATATTTCCACTCCTGCTCTTTTTTGGTTATTGTTTATTTGACATACTGTTTTCCATCCCTTGAGTTTCAGTTTATGTCTCTGTGTCTAAGGTGTGTCTCTTATAGAGCGCATATAGATAGATCATGTATTTTTATCCATTCTGCCACTCTCTGTCTTTTTACTGGTGTATTTAAGCTATCACATTCATTGTATTTATTGATAGATATGAGTTTACTCTTGTCATTTTCTTTCTTTTTTTTGGTGTCAACATTTTCTGTGTTGTTTAATTTTCTGTGTTCTTTTTGTTTGTGTATGTTCTTTTCATCTCTTCCATTGCTGTTGACTGTGCTGAGTTTTTATGTCTTTTCTCATTTTTATTTTGGTTGGTAGGTTTGTTAGCTTCCTTTGTGATTGTCCTGAAACTTACCTGTATTTTTATTAACACAAGACTAAATTCAGTCTCTTATATCTTGATAGTTCCTCTCCATATGGAAGTTCTATGGTTATACTGTTTTTTCCTCTTTTTTCTGTTTTCATGTTGTTGTTGTTTATGTATCGACATCTCTTGATCCCTATTTTCAGTCTTTTAACTTTGATTTATTTTTGTGCATTCCCTATCTGGGTTTGTATCTGGTTTATCTCTCTTGAGTCCTAGTCTTGTATTATTATCTGATGACATTAGTTCTCCAACTGGAGGACTTCCTTTAATATTTCTTATAATTTTGGTCTTGTTTTTACATATCCTCTTAATTTCTGCCTAGCTGGAAATGACTTAATTTCACCTTTGTATTTGAGAGACAACTTTGCTGGATATGTAATTCTTGAATGGCAGTTTTTTTCTTTGAAGATTATATATGTCATTCCATTACTTCTAATTAGTCAGAGCTTAGTCTTACTGATTCTCCTTTACAGGTGACTTTTTGTTTATCCCTGGCCATTCTCAGGATTCCTTCTTCGTCTTTAGGTTTTGCAAGTTTGAGTATGATATGCTTTGGTGAATTTCTTTAGCGGTAGTTAAGAGCTCATGCTGTAAACCAAACAGATTGATACCAGCTGCTCCTTGAAATCCATATGGGACAGTTTTACTCTGTCCTATAGGGTTGCTATGAGTCAGAATCAACACAATGGAATTTTCTGTGTCTGTGTGATATCCTGTACGGGATTCATTCAGCTTCTTGGATAGATATTTTCTTGTCTTTAATGATATTGGGAAAGTTTTCTGCTGGCAAATCTTTTTGCTGTATTTTCTGCTACTACCCCCACCCACTTCCTGATTCTGGTACTGCAGTCACTCATAGGTTTTTAATTTTAATAGTATCCCATGTAATTCTTAGGCCTTTTTATTCATTCTTTTTTTCTGATTTTTTTCACAAACAAATTGGTGTCAAGGGATTTATCTCCAATCTCACTAATCCTGACTTCTGTTGACTCAATTCTGCTGCCATGATCTTCTCTTGAGTTGTCTGATTCTGAAATCTTATTGTCAGCCTTTTGGATTTCCAGATGCTATTTTTGTATGGTTTCTAGCAGACCATTTATTTTGTCATTTTGTTTTTGTATTGTTTCCTGAATTCTTCTATGCTTTGTATGTTCCCCCCCAGAGGAATATAAAGCAATGGAACTACCTGTTAAAGAATTTGAAAGACTAGTATACAGAGTTCTTTAAGGAGAAAATCAGGCAAACCATAGACCAAATGAAGGAACACACGGAACCTAGTGAAAACCCTGCTACTCATGTGATCAGCTGATTAGCAGCATTGTAATCTCACAACAACTTGTTAGAAATGCAGAATCTCAAGCATACCTAGAACTGCTGAATCATAATCTGCATTTTAACAAGATATCCAGGGTCTTAAGCTGGGTTCTCTAAAGCAAAAAATGTGAATTATGTGTTAATATAGATATATAGATAAATTTTGGCTGTGTGTGTGTGTGTATGTGCACATGCATGTGTGTGTATGTGTGTATTTAGAGAGAGAAAGAAAAGGCTAGGAAGTCCCAAGTCTGTGGTTAAGGGTTGACGCTTCTCTTGACTCACGAGGTTGCAGGGGCTGGTGAACCCAAGATTGGCATATCAGACAAAAGGCCTCTAGCTCACATGCTGTGGAGGTCAGTGAATCCTAAGATCATTAGGTATGCTAGCAGGTGGCTTGCTCACAGACTGAGGAGGCTGATGAACCCTAAGGTTGGCAAGTATGCTGTTAGCTTAAGATCCAAGAACTGGAGGTCAGCTGGACAGGAGCCAGATGCAGGATCCAGAGTGAGCAGAAGCTCCTCAGCGTTGCCAACAGTCCATGCATATTAGGTGCAAGCCACACTTCTTAAAAAAAAAAACCTCTCTTTCGATTGATTGGCTACTCACAGCACATGCTATCATGGAGGTGATCATATTATATCAGATCTTAGCATGGAGGAGAACACATCTTTATATGACCACCAAACTGCATCATAACTGCCAAACCGCTGAGAATCATAGCTCACTCAAGTTGGCACACAACCTGAACGATCACTCCCAGTGATGAGAACAGACATAAAAGTTTGGGAAGCACTTTTCTAAAGAACTGTACTTTAAGTGCAGTGAACTGCAGTCTCAGCAGTTGTGGAAGTTGGCTGAAATACTGTCTTCCTCTCTGGTGTCTGATCTACTAATATTAACGAATTCGGTTATCTGATAAGTCTTCATTTAGATAAACAAATAATGACCAAAAAAAAAAAGAACAAAGAGACAAATACCAATACACTTCATGTCCATGTCTGCAGGTATAAGGAAGGACATCATGGTGTACTGTAAAAGCAGTTTCACATCTCTTGGGCATTGAAATATCCTGCTGACTCAGTTATTTCTCATCTGTCTGTGCTGCACGGTCCAAGATGATGAATTATGGAAGAGAGAGTTATTAAATTACAACACTCTTGCTTACTTCAGATCTTGGTGTTAGGCATATTGTGAGCACTGCAATAATCACACAACAGAATCTCTCATGGTTACTGTGCTTATAAAGATGCTTAATCATGGAACCCTGTTTTCACCCCAGGTTCTTGTTAGGCTGGTTCTCTGTTTCTAAAAGTCAGAGTGTATGGTTTTCACTAAATCAAAGAGTAGAAAAATAGGACAGCAAATAGCTCACAAACTAGTTTCTCACATTAGAATGACCTGGGTGCTGGTTACTAATATGTATCCTTGAGTTCCACATGGAAAATTAGACTTTTTAGTGGTGATAGCCAGAAATTTTAATTTTTAAGAAGCTTGCCATGCAGTTCAGAAAAATAGTGTAATCACTTGCCTAAAATTTAGTATTCTATATGTATTTGTGTTTCACACACAGACACACGCACGCACAGTCTGGTAGAAATGGCGGGCTTTTTAAGAAAATGTTTTAGACCTGTCAGTAACAAAAGCAGGGTTAGCCTAATACAAGTGACCGATAATGAGACAGGCAAGTAAGTGCTAAAAGCAAACGCAGCCAAACTTGAAAACATCTCTTATGTGACAGTAACTGACCCTTGTCACCAAACTAGAAAGCCAAAATCCATTGCTGTCAATTCCAACTCATAGTGACCGTATTTTTGTTGTTGTTGCTAGGTGCTGGCCAGTCACTTCTATCTCCTGGCATCCCTGCGTCCAGCAGATCCAAACACTGCCCGGTCTTGCCTCATGCCCACAGTCCTTGGTGTGCTTGAGCCCATTGTTGCAGCCACTGTCTCAATCCACTTTGTTGAGGGTTGTCTTCTTTTTTTTGCTTACTGTCTAATTTGCGAAGCAGGATGTCCTTCTCCAGGAACTGAGCCCTCCTGACAACATGTAGGACCGAGTAAAATTACCCCATAAGGATTACTAGTTTTTCATCTTTACCAAAGTGGACTGCTGCATCTTTCTCCTTTAGTTGGGCTGGTGGGTTTGAAACACTGACCTTACAGGTAGCAGCTGAGCCCTTAGCCAATCGGCCAGCAGGACCCCTTCCTTTGTCAGCCAATCCCCACTGCCGTTGAGTTGATTCTGACTCGTAGTAGCAGCCCTGTAGGACAGAGTAGAACTGCTCTGTAAAGTTTCCAAGGAGTGCCTGGTGGATTTGGACTGCTGACTTTTTGGTTAGCGGACATAGCACTTAACTACTATGTCACCAGGTATGTCAAATCCAGAGGATTTAAGAATTGCCAGAGTAAAAGGCAGTGAGTGAGCCAAGCTCCTTAAAAGATCTGACAGCACCACCACTTGCCAGCAGAGGGGAGCAGAGAGCTGCTGAATGGCCCAGGGAAGCCAAGTGAATCACGGTTACGAATTAGGAGGAAGTTAGAATTGAGGCCAGAAGCTGGCTATAGGAATGTCGGCTAAGGACACATAGAGCTCAGGCAGGCTGAAGTTAAGCTGCGAATGAGGAGAGCTACCCTGTTATCCTACATTGAGAGAAGGTGATGTACAGGCTGGTGGGTGGCAGAGAAAAGTGGTTCACTAATGCAGGCAAGGTGAGTAGGGGCAGTATGGGTAAGCGCTGGGTGTGTCAGAGTGAGAGTGACATCATGAGGTAGATAATGGGATTTTAGGGAGTACCAGCTGCTTCTGAAGTAGTTGTTCTAATTCACGATGTTTTAGGGGCCTCTGCTGGTATCAAACTCAAAACCAAATCCATTACCATTGAGTTGGTTGCAACCCACAGTGATCCTGTAAGATAAGAGTGGAACTTGACTATAGCTCTTAACCACCATCTGTGCCTTGGTGGTGCAGTGGTTAAGAGTTTGGCTGCTAACCAGAAGACTGGTAGTTCAAATCCGTCAGCTGCTCCTTGGAAACCCTATGTGGTCTTTTCTACCCAGTCCATTGGAATCACCTCAGTGGCAATAGGTTTGGGTTTTGTTTTTGTTTTTTGTTGGGCTAGTAAGAAGTCCCTAGATGGTGCACTCTGTCAGTATGCTTGGCTACAAACGGAAAGGTTGGAGGTTAAAGTCCACCCAGATACATCTCAGAAGAAAGGCCTGGTGATGTGTTTCTAAAAAGTCAGACATTGAAAACCTGTGGTGCACCGTTCTACTCCGAAACACACGGGGTCCCAATGTGTAGGAAATGATTTGGTTACCCTGGTAAGATCATGGAAGCAGTAGAGCCCCTGGCCAAAAGAATCTCACAACCAGATCATTAAAAAAAATATCTTGGAACCTAATCCTTCTTTTAGAAATCCGTTGGTAGTAGGCTGTAGAAATTCTTTTTGAAAATGCATAGTATTTAAAAAAAAAAAACTTAAGAAATACAAGACAGAACATGATTAAATACTGCAATTATGCTACAGTCAATACTTGCTCAAGAAGTTTCAGTGAAAGTGGAGATCAATGAAGACTTCAGTGGCCAAGGCAGGCTTCCTTAAGGAAGTGAAATGTGATCAGTACCTTAATGGATGAGGAGAATTTAGAAAGGCAAGGGCACTCCAGGTGGGAGGAAGGAGAGGCAGTCAGTGAGGAGGCTGACCTTCTGTATCCAGAGTGCCTTGAGCATGCATAGAGACACTTGTAGGCTGTAAATGATGTCAGAAGGAAAAGGTTCCAGCTTCTTTAAGCAATGGGGGGGTGTAACATTCACTTAAGGAAGTAATCATTTATGACACACCAAGCATCTGGAATACATAGCAGAGGCCATAAGGAAACAATTTACTGGGAGGGAGATTTTTGCCTGATCCCTTCCAGTTGGGACACCCTATCGACTCTCTGAACATGTGAGATCTGCTCAGTTTATGTCTGGATATGTGAAAATATGTTGAGAATTTTATGAAGATGAAAAGAGGGTTTTGTTGACAGTTCCTGAAACTGTAATAAGTTCAAGGTGTCGTTTACTATGTACTTACAAAATAAAGGACTCAAGAGATATATTTTCCTCCCAAGTAGTGAGCTGGTAATTATCCCTAACAATAATAGTAGCCTGGAGAGTAGTTACAACTGAGTGCATAGATCTTTGTGTATCCTGTCTCTCCTGGGTTGTTAGCTTCTTACTTCTTATTACTAATGGCTAATAGGTCTTTTTGTCTTTGTTCATGCCCTTATGTAAAGTGGCATGGTCTTTTAAGTTAATTTTTCTAGGAGGTTTTGTATCTCTCTGTACACCCTGCAAAACACCAGAGTGTATTTGGGTGTGTGATAGACCAGGTCTTGTTTCTCCAGTGTAGAGTGTTTCTCAACTATTTTTTGGGAGGTCTGAGGAAACCCTGGTGGCGTAGTGGTTAAATGCTACACTGCTAACCAAAAGATCCGAGGTGCTCCTTGGAAACCACATGGAGCAGTTCTACTGTGTCCTATAGGGTCACTATGAGTTGGAACTAACTCAGTGGGAGTGGGTTTCATTTTGGGTTTTGGAAAAACTTGGAAGACAAAACGCTTGTCTGTTGTTAACAGTGGAACTACTACTTATGGAGCTACTAACAGTAGTTCTTATGGGAATGGAGGTGGGGTTGGAGGTGAAGTGGGAAAAGACTATCACCAGTGACCAAGGGAGTCATCACAGTGATCCTCAGAAATCCTCCTGTCTACTCCCTGAGGTGCTCTTAGCTAAGAGGTACTACTGTCACTTCAGGATTCCCTCTCTCCATGTGTGTAGGTTTAGATGTTTTACAGTTGTCAGTGTTTTCTTTCTGCTTTTGGCTTGGGAGAGGTGTTTCAAATCCCTTTGGGAAACTGGATCAAAGATGGAGTGGTGTTTCTCACTGGGAAGTACTAAGGATGGTTCTTCGACAACACCTCTCAACTTCTTCCTGGAAGCATAAGTTTACGGGGAGCTCAGAAATAGTATTATTGAGTCATTTAAAACCCTGGCAGTGTGTAGTGGTAAAGTGCTGTGTCTGCTAACCAAAAGGTCAGCAGTTCAAATCTGCCAGGCACTTCTTGGAAACTCTATGGGGCAGCTCTGCTCAGTCCTGTAAGTTCGCTATGAGTCAGAATCGACTCAGTGACAATGGGTTTTGGCCATTTTATATATTCTTGTATGGCAAGGTAATTATTTGAGGAAAAGAAAAGAAGTTTGATGCTTCAGATAATAACAGATCACTCAGATGGAAGAAATTGACCCCTGGGAAGTATTTAATGCCCTAAAACAGCTGAAGATTGTAGAAATAATGAACACGTCTGAAATTACAGCTGAACCCAGGTTTAGTGAGTCCCTGCCATATTAAATCAGAATAAATAGGGTTGCCTTGGATATGACTCGATGGCACTTGGCACTTGGCTATAGGCATAAGATCTCAACAGGTAACTAGAAGTGTTTCAATTCACTAGCTGTGCTTTGGAAACCCCTTGGGACAGTTTTACTCTGTCCTGTAGGGTTACTATGAGTCAGAATCAACTCAACAGCAAAGAGTTTGGTTGGCTTATGTGGTTGTAGGAGCTGTGGTGGCACAGTGGTTATGTGCTCAGCTGCTAACTGAAAGATTGGTGGTTGGAACCCACTAGCCTCTAAGAGAAGAAAAGATGTACTGATCTGTTTCATAAGGTTTACAGCCTTAGATACTCCTATGGCAGTTCTGCCTTGTCCTGTTGGGTTGCTCAGGATGGACTATATGGTGGTGAGTTTTTTAATACATAGCTGGGACTATGTATTAATATGTAGAGGAAATATAATTTATTACCTGATTATTAAGTCTTCATCAACCCTGCTGGATCCTAATGTTTAATCCAGTGCAATAACTTTTGTCCAATTCAGAAATTCAAACAGCTTTTATAGGTTCATGGAAACCCTGGTGGCGTGGTGGTTAAGTGCTATGGCAGCTAACCAAAAGTTGGCTGCTAGAATCCACCAGGCAGTCCTTTGAAACTCTATCGGGCAGTAATATTCTGTTTTGAGTCAGAATTGACTCAACAATAGTGGGTTTTGTTTTGTTTTGGGTTTTAAAGGTTCATATTTATTTTCTTTTGGGTCAACTATCTACTATATCCCCCCCACCACTTGTTCCTCTTCAAAATGGGGATGGGTACATCAGGCAGTTAGCTAGTATGGTGTAATGAGAATTGTGTGGCAAGGTAATTACTTGAGGAAGAGAAAAGAGAAGTTAGTATGATGTTAGCTAGTATTGCATAATGAGAATTTTGGGCTGTGCATTGTTCCCTGGAGCAACTGCCATCTCTGTGGCAGAGGTACTGCCTGCTGTCTTGGAGAACTCCAAGATTAACTGGCTTCATCAGACAGGTATTCAGCTAGTAGTTGGTGCTGACTTCTTCAACAGCTGTAAGCCAAATAGTCTGGTTCACCAGTGTCTCTGTCAACTTAGTGCCTGCCATGGTCTCTTCTTGCTATAGCACGGATTCCTCTTAAGTCTGACTAGGACTCCACTACTATGATCCCTTTGGTGAAACTCTCCAGACCAACTCAGGGGCTTGGGGGAGCTTCTGTCCAACCTAAAGGATGAGAAGTCACCTTTTGAGAGTTATCTTAGGCCTGCCTTCCATGCAGTCACTTATCATCAAATTGATTTGAGGCATCTGTACTGGCGCAAAAGTATACTAAGTTCAGTCTAGTGTTGTAAACCAATAGGTTTTCCTTTCTAGAAATTCTCTCAACTCCCTTTTGATACATCTTGGTTCTCTGAGATACTAGTCCTAAGAAGGGGAGGGATTGAATGTGTCTTGCCTTCATCATTTGTTCTACCATCATTTAGGTTATAAAGGAAAACCTTTGATCTCTCTACTTCCTTTATAGATATTAATAGATAGATATAGGTAGTAATACCTTTCTACTTTAGGTAGGACAGCAAGCCTCATGGTGAGTCACTAAATGTGCAAGGAGTAATTTCACTATTCAAAGTATGGTCCATGGACCAGCAGCATTACATAGGAGCTTGATAGAAATGCAGAATGCAGGGCGAAGCCAACATGAGACAGAGTACCTGACATAACACCAGTAGGCTTCTTCAGTGCCTTTAATTTTTTTTTTTTTTTAGTTTCTTTCCTCTCCCTCCCTTTCTTCTGTTCTTTTCTCCTGCCCACCTAGCTGCATGTGCCACACCTGCCCCTTCTTGTTATGATATGCTACACTGCTCAGCTAGAGTCACCGGCACACAGCCTCCCTGGGTCTGTGCCACCCTTATTGGCAGGTTCCTACAGGGCAGTTAATTTTTCTTTTTTCATTTCCTGTCTCTCTCTGTGCCTGCCGCCTTTTCCTTTCTAGAGATGAAGGAAAATGTGATAAAAATAAGGAAAAAATACACAAAATTATGGAAAAGACAGGTAAAGCAATGGAAGAATTCAGGAAAATAATATAGGAACAAAATATCAAAATAAACAACTAGAAGTCATGCACAGATAGCAAGTAGAAATCCAGAAGATAAACAAGATTTCAGAAATGGACATTGCAGTAGAAGGTTGTAGGAGCAAATTTGAAACAATTGAAGCTGAATGAGCAAAACTGAAGACAAATCCTTGGGTATCACTTTGAAGAAAAATGAAACTCTGAGAATGATGGGGGATACAATCAAAAGCAAAAATCTGTGGGAGAAAATAGAAAACATGGACAGAATCATCGAATATTTGCTGACAGAAAACTTCCTTGATATCATGAAAAATGAAAACCTGATGCAAATTCAAAGAATCCCATATAGGATAGCCCCAAAAGAAAATTGTCAAGACATTGTAATCACAGTTGCTAAAATCAAAGGCAAAGAAAGAATCCTGAGAGCAGCTGGAGAAAAAGGAGAAGTCACACACAAAGGGGAAACAGTAAGGCTGAACTCTGAACACTCAGCAGAAACCATGCAGGCAAGAAGGCGGTGGGATGACATATATAAAACCTAGAAAGAAAGAAAGAAAAAATTGCCAACCAAGAGCAATATATCCTGGAAAACTCTCATTTAAATACTATGGTAAAATTAGGGTGTTTTCTGGATAAATGGAAATTAAAGGAATATGTAAAAACTAAACTTACAGAAATTATTAAAGAGAGGCCTTTAGACAACAACCTAAATACAAGATGCAAGACAGTATCAGCCAGATACCAACCTAGCTAATGAACTCTTAAGGATAAAACAAAACTAAAAGATTTACAACACAGAACCAGAGAGGTCAGTGTGTAAATGGCAACAATGCCAGAACAATAAAAGAAGGAATAAACGGTGCAGGCATAGAGCTTTCAAGTGGAGAGGATGTCAGGGTGGTGTCAAATGATAAAAAGACTGGTTTAAACTTAGAAGATCAGGGTAAATTTCAAGGTAACCAGAAAGAAAGTTAACAAACCTACTTATCAAAATAAGGAAGAAAAATGAAGTCTTAGTAAACACAAAGTCTGTGAAACAAAAGTAATGAGAAAAAAAAATCCACAAATAAGAGGAATTCAGAGACTAAGATGAACAAAGACAATATCAGTGACATAAAAAAGGCTCTACAAAATGGCAGCAGCACACTTAGATCTGTCAATAATCACAGCGAATGTAAAGGGCCTAAATGTACCCATAGACAGAGAGTGACAGAATGGCTAAAAATAAAGGATCCATTAATATGCTGTCTGCAAGAGACACATGTGAGAAACAAAGACATAAACATATTTAAAAGTGAAGAATGTAAAAAATATATATATCAGGTAAACAGCAACCACAAAAGAATAGAAGTGTCAATACTAGTCTCAGATAAAATAGACTTTAAAACAAAAGGCACCATAAAAGACAAGGAAGAACGTTATAATATGATTAAAGGGACAGTCCATCATCAGGACATATGCATAATAAATATATATGCACCTGATGATAGGGCTCTAAAATACATAAAACAAATTGACAGGACTGAAAACAGCAAAATGGCTCAAAGACCTGAATATAAAGCCTCAAACTGTAAAGATCATGGAAGAAAAAAATGTGGTGAACACTGAAGGCCCTAACAGCATAAACAAGATATAAACCATAACTAACCTATATAAACACCTGGGAAAAATTTTGGGCCATGGCAAATCCAACAAAGGTCTAGTCTCTGAAATCTATAGTAAAATTCAACACCTCTACAACAAAAATATAAATAATCCAAAAAATAAGCAAGGTAGATATATGAACAGATACTTCACCAAAGAAGACATTCAAGTGGCTTGCAGACTCAGAAGGAACTGCTTGAGATCCCTAGCCATTCAAGAAATGCAAATCAAAACCACAATCAGATACCATCTCACTCTGGGCATCACTGGTACAAAAAACAAAAGGAAACAAAATAGCAAATGTTGGAGAGGCTGTGGGGAGATTGGAGCTCTTATGCACTGCTTATGGAAATGCAAAATGGTACAAACATTTTGGAAAGTGATATGGCATTTCCTTAAAAATCTAGAAATAGAAACACTGTACATTCCAGCAGTCTCACTCCTAGGAATATATCCTAGAGAAGTAAGAGCCATCACATGAATTGACACATGTACGCTCCTGTTTGTTGAAGCATTATTCATAATAGCAAAAAAAGATGGAAACAATAGATGTGCCTACCAATGGATGAATGGGTAAAACACTATGGTATGTCTATACCCTGGAATACTACACAGCAGTAAAGAACAATGATGACGCTACAAAACATCACAATATGGGTGAATCTGTAGGGCATTATGCTGAGTGAAATAATCACAAAAAGACGAACACTGTATGAGACCACTGCTATAAAATCTCGTGAAAAGCTTTACACACAAAAAGAAACAATCTTTGATGGTTACTGGGGATGAGGAGAACAAAACACCAAATAGACTACAGATAAGTGATAACTTTGCTGAAGGGTAAGACAGCACACATTTCTGGGGAAACCAGCGCAACTTGACCAAGGCAAGGTCATAGAAGTTCTGTTAACACCTCCCAACCCCCTGAGAGACTGAAATACTGGGCTGAGGACTGGGTATCATGGTCTTGTGAGACATCTAGCTGAACTGGCATAACGTGGTTTATAAAGAAAAGGGTCTACATCCTACTTTAATGAGTAGTGTCTGGGATCTTAAAAGCTTCTGAGCAGCAATCTAAAGCACATTTACTGATCCCACCCTGTATGGAGCAAGGCGTGTTGAAGAAAACTAAAAATACAAGGGAAAAACTGGTACAAAGGTCTAACGGACCACAGTTACCCCAGCCTCCAGCAGACTGAGTCCAGCACAACTAGATGATGCCCAGCTACTGCTGCTTGCTCATCTGACAGGGATCACAATAGAGGGTCCCAGAGAGAGCTGGAGATCAATGTAGAACAAAATTCTCAATCACAGAAGAAGACCAGACTTACTGATCTAACAGAGACTGAAGAAACCCTCAAAGGATGGCCCCTGGACACCCTTTCAACTCAGTACTGAAGTCGCTCCTGAAGTTCACCCTTCAGTCAGAGCTTAGATAGACCCATAAAACAAAGTGAGACTAAACAGATATTTCCACCTAGGGTCAAGGATGAGAAGGCAGGAGGGAAAGGTGGTAATGGAGTGGAGAAAAGGAAAGTGTTGACACATAATGGAGTTGGTAATTGATGTCACAAAATAATATGGGTATTAATTGTTTAATGAAAAACTAATTTGCTCTGTAAAAATTCATCTACAGCACAATAAAAAAATTCAGAATGCAAGTCTTACTTATACTAAAAGATCAGAGTCTGCATTTTTAACGAGATTGCCGGGGGCTTATGTGTACATCAGATTTGAAAGGAACAGGTATGAGAGAACTGTCTGATTTTGCTCACTCAGGCCTAGCCCTTAGTAAGTTAATGGGAGTTAAAGAGATTTAGGCAACCATTTTCTTTTGAAAATATGTGCTTATACAGACCATTAAAGTGATGCAAAATCTTAACTTGGAATTTTGAAGCTGAAGAATAACCTTTTTTCTTCAATCTTATTCAAACAATCACCAGCCTTCTCAAGGGAAATAGATGCTTCTGCTAGACTCTGGCGTAGTGAGTACCAGCAAATGCAAAAATAAAAGGCTATTTAATCACATTAAAATATTATCTCTTTACATTTTGGAAAAAAGACAAGAAAATAGTGAGAGAGGTGAATAAAACAGCTGGCGACAGTGTAATTTGTTACATTTAAGCTTTTTTAAAATCTTATTCTAGTCTGGGCAGTTTTTGTAAGTAGAAAGCAAAGTTAATTGATTTGTGTCACTATATCCACACTTCTCAAAGTGTTTCACCAAAATGCTCTAAAAAAGTGGGCTTCATAATCAAATCAATTTGGAAAATGTCATCAACTATATATTCCTCTTGGAGATTTACTGTGAATATAAAGCCTCTGCAAGGTCCTTCCAAGAAATCTCTCTAACTTTATCCAACACAGAATTTCTAAAATTTATTTGCCACTAGAGCCCTGTTTCAAGTAATATCCAGTATCATACTAAGGAACCTGTATTCTTTTAACAGATTATAGAATAATCTAAAATAAGCCCGTTAAAAATGAACTTATCGATGGGTATAATTTGTGATATCCCCAGGCTCTATCAGGTGGCTCATAACTGGGTCAAACCGAGTCACAGTTCTTCTTCACTCATCAGCAATGTTGAGGGACCCTGGGCTCAAGAGGACCCTCACGTCAGTCACAGTCACTGTTTCTTAGATGTTGGTTTGGGTGTTCAGTCCTTGCTTTCTGCCTATCCCATCAGCCAGTTAGGATTACGCCATTGATTACCTGCTGCCTTTTAGCTTGGTTTTGTGTCCTTACATCTTCTGGAAACTGAGAACCAACTATCATAAAGAAGCTGAACTCTCCCCCTGCACTCTAGCTCAGGGTCCTGTACAGCAGCTGACTATGGGAAGAGTTAGGCAATTAAAGAAGTAAATCTTTCTAATGAGGTGGCAGTGATCACCTGATGACACCGAGGTGCCACAGACATGTTGACTGGGACCAGGCTTGGACACGCTCCTGTCTTGTTTCTTCATTCTTGGTAGCAAGAGGTCACCATTCTCTCTCCTTGGTCCTCTCTTTTATATCTCAGAAGAACCTGACTCAAAACACAGCCTAAGCCTGTAGACTGAGTCTTGCCCCATTAACATAACTGCTTCTAACCCTGCCCCATTGATACTGTGTTGTTACGTGCCATCAAGTCACCCTTTGTACGGTAGAATGAAATACTGCCCAGTCCTGCACCAGTCTCATAATCATTGTTATGCTTCAGCCCATTGTTGCAGTCACTGTGTTACTGACAGTAGACTGACAATGGATTGACACAAGTTAATGTCATAGAGGTTAGGATCTATAACAGGATAATCGCGTTAGGTCACAAAACAATGAATAACCACACAATACTTGGAGTCATGGCCTAGCCCAGTTGAAACACATTTGGGGAGTCACAATTCAAGCCATAGCAGATGGGACTGAGACATTCTTTTCTCTTTGTCTCTACAAGACTAGAAGAGTCTTGTATTCATTGTGTTTGAAAACCAGTTCTGTAGTTACATGTGCAGTTATTGTGTGTGGATTAACGTGATATGTATTTCATGGAACTAGTTTTGGTAGATGATTACTTAGAAGAGAGTCCTGTGGTAAAACAAACAAACATGCTGGGAGCTGCTAGGGATGGTAGTTGAAGTATTGATAGGATCAGAATGGGATGGTAGGAACGTCAGAAACTAAGTTGTCAGAGGAAAGTAGGATTAATTATGCACCTATACTGTGATGTCATGGCCTTATAGGGAGTAGGATATACTCTTCTGCCTCTTGACTTGGGCTTGACCGTGCACCTTACTTTTGCCAGTTGGGTGTCATCAGACATGACATGAGCAGAGGCACAAAATACGTTCGTGCAAGGACTTCCTCCCAATGTAGTTGCTGCCCCTTGAGTCTGGGCCCCGGAATGAATACTGAAGAAGCAGAAGTGAGCCTGATTCATAGCCCAGAGCCAAGTCCATTTAAGCCCAGTCAACCCCCAGCATGAAGCAAAGATGTCCAGATAAGCCCAGTTTATACCCGCCAAATGATAATCAACCTGCAGCATTATGAGTATGGCAGTATTGAGTTTTGAGGGTTTGTTATGCAGTGTTATTGTGGCAATAGCTGCCTTATATATGAAGTTAAGTGAAACAAGTTTCCTTACTGTGTTACTTCTTAGAGACTTTCATGACAAATCTTTAAGATGGACAGAATAGTATTTCCAGTTCAAACCCTGTTTTTCAGAACAACTTATGATACCAAGGCAGGTAGAAATATAACCAGACTTGGCCTCTAAAAAAAAACAAACTTAGTGCAGTTTTTGTTGTTGTTAGGAGATAAGTAGTTGGTTCTGGCTCATAGCCACGCTATGTGCAACAGAACAAAACACTGCCTATTCCTGTTCCATTCTAACAATCTTTGTCATGCTTGAGTCTGTTATTGTAGCCACTGTGTTAATCCATCTTGTTGAGGGTTTTCCCTTTTTTCACTGACCCTCTACTTTATCAGGAGGCCCTGGTGGCATACAAATGAAGTACTATGTCTGCTAACCAAAGGATGCGCAGTTCAAATCCACCAGCCACTCCTTGGAAACTCTGTGGGGCAGTTCTACTCTGACCTATAGAATTGCTATGAGTCAGAATCAGCTTGACAGAAGTGGCTTTTTTAATGGCTCTACTTTGTCAAGCATGATGTCTTTCTCCCGGGACTGATCCCTTCTGATAACATGTCCTTGTCTAGGAGGATAATCCAACCCCGTTCCCTTTAGTACACACAGAAGTCCACTCTGAGAATTGCTAATATGACAAATGACAAACCAGATGATTATTGGATCATGGTGGTGGGGAGTATAGTGTTTGATGTGGAAAGCGGAAAGGTGAAATTTTTTAGATTGTTACATATTTTTATGCATGTAAGTGTGTCTCTAACAAACAGTCATTTTTGAGGGAGATGGATTGAAAAGAACAGTATGAGATGGGGAAAATGAATCATCTGTCTGAGGTGAAGAAGGTACCAGATGTGAGGAAGATGAGAATGGAGATATGAGGTGTGACAACCAAGTCATCAAACTAATTACCGTGCTTGCTAGTTCATTTGGGTATGTTTTCTTTCTAATTTTATCTATTGCATCGATCTCTATTATGAGGCCTGGATATGAGCTTGCACCTCATTGGGAGAAGTCTCCTGCCCTGGGAAGGCCTAGCATGGGTGCCCCGGGCTAGTCTTCTGGAGGTTTTGGGAAAGATGCCCCGTTTTCCTGCTTAGTGCACTTGTTATGGAGTTTCTCCTTCCTTTGCTACTCTTGCCATTGGAGTGACAAGACACATGTCCAAGATGAGGAGACCAAGGGGGCAATTTGCCTTGGGGATGGGGATCAGAAAACTTTTTCTGTAAAGAGCTAGATAGTAAATATTCTAGGTTCTGTAGGCCATACATTCTCTTTTACAAGTACTCAAGTTTGTCCTTGTAGCATGAAAGCAACCATAGACAATATGTAAGTGAATGAGTGTGGCTGGGTTCCATCCACACTTTACTTACAGGAAGAGGTAGTGAGCTAGATTTAGTCCATAGGCCATAGTTTGTTGATCACTGCTCTGGAAATTGGTTCCTCACAGCTAACATACCACTGTGCTTTAAACAAATCAGAATGCATTATAAAGAAAAGGCATTTGTCTGGAGTTCCCCTGTGTGCATCTTGTTCATGACCCCGTGGCACCAAGTGTTACTGAATCTGCAGATCCTGGGTCTAAGCCATCTTTCTCTAGCTCTTTTTATTTCATAGACAAGGAATAATTTGTGATGCTCTTAGGAGATAAGCCATATACATAGTCATTTTATCCTATTATGCAGATGGTCTATATTTACTTTTGAATCTTTTACAAAAGATAGGATTTTGAAAAAATTGAATAGTAAAATAAATGGGAGCAAATGAAACATTACAACTTGTTTAAGTATAGAAAACAAGTTAAATTTTCAAGATAACCATCCCTGAGACTTAAGATACTGGTATATTGCTTGTATGTTTGAAGGATAGTCAGTGTATTTACTGCTGAGGTAGGGCAGTAGGGGAAACTGAATTCAGTTCTACTCTAATGAAACCCACACCATCTGCACAACAGCCTACCTTCATCTCCATGCATTTGGAACTTCAATGACAGTAACTAAACATATGGCCTGGATTTCTTCCCTTTTATGGATCTTAAAAGTGTTGTGCAACTGGTTCTTCTTATAGGGTATCAGCAGGCAGTGCATTTAAGCAAGCTGAAATAGAGAACTGTACAAGAAGTCTTGCCTGCTGTTATACAATCCACTTAATTGCCAGCTTTACTAGATCACCCATCGGGCAACCCCCAAAAGTCTTCTAAAGAAACAAGCCAGAACCAGATGGGGAGATTTGACTGCTGCCTGCATGTGCCTGAATTTTTCTGCTTTGGAGTACCAAAGGCTTCATTTTCAGACAGGCAAAGGCAGATAGGTCCATGGAACCTCAGTCTCTTAGTTTTACAATGAGCAGTTTCTCCAGAGACTAGAGGAATATATGAAATACAAGCAGAGAATTCTGGTTGCTCATTTAAAAGGTTAGAAATCTCTCTTATTGACTCTTCTCAACTACGAAATCTAATTAGATATATTTTGTCTGATCCTTCCCCCTCTTCCAGACCTTAGGTGTCTTTTAATCTTCTCATTCTGATGGCTAATGAGTGGGCTTCAGCACATGCTTATCAGCCGGTCTTCTTGAGGTCTACAAAGCTGTTTCTAGAATGGAAAATCACAGATACAGTCCCAATTAGGGGAATATGAGTAACTGTCTTCTAAAAGAACCCAAAGTGGTAGGCTGAGTTACATTACTTTGGATTAATTAGTTCTTGCATTCCTATTGGAAAAAAATGCATGTATGAAGATGTAGTCTGTCCAGTGTATTAAAGGCTTTGGACATGACTCAAAACATCAACACAAAGTAAATTATTGTAATTGTTTCTTTTATTGTGTTTTCATGAGAATTACCTTATGTGACCTAATGAACCTATTAGAAAGGGTTTGTTTTAAAAGGCAGATTTTGTTTGCCTTGTTTGGCATGCGGACTCACCTTTCCCCTGTTTTGGAAAATTCTGCACCAGAGTAGAACATGTTAGCTAGACCAGTAAATTCACTGCATGTCTTATGGCCCTCGAGATAAGTTTGATTGGTTTATAGCTTTATTAATAAACAATGAGGTGTCATCAAACTGAGACTTATGGGATATAGACAAGCTTTCCACTGGGCTGGAATAGAAGAGAATTTAGACCTTTGAGCTGCTGCAGCCATATTGCTGTCACGTGAATGCTAAGACGAGGTCAACACCTAGAAGGAAGAACTAAGAGGAGAGGCTTCTGGGAACATGAATTCCCTTCTTGCTTAAGCCACTTGGGTTATGTTTTCCATTACATACAAGCCACAAAGGCCTAAATATTCAGACTCAGATGGCCAGTGTTGAGACTGAAAGGAACCTGAGGGATAATCCCTTCCAGTACCTTGTTTTAAGCGATGAGTAAACCAGGAAGGTGGGACACTGGTTTGGGACAGATCACATATCTGCTGGTGGTAGATGTGTGTGTAACACATCTGGATTTTCTTTCTTCTCTACATTCAAATCAAGAACTGTATCCATCATTAGAAATGAAATCCCTTCAAGGAAACCATTTAATCTTGTTTATTAAATACATCAGTGCTGATGTGAGGCAGCTGGTTTGCTAACTAATAAAAACAACCAAACAAAAACAGTTATTGTAGTAGGCTGTTGCCTTGTCAGTTTGAGTTTGGAACTATAACATCTCCTATGGTTATGTGACAAATCTGGGCTACTTTTGCCTTTCTGATTCCAAAAGAAGGAACATCCTACTCAGCAGCATCAGACAACTTGACTTGTACTTCACCTTTCACAGTAACTTCTAATCTGCCCTAACTCCAGGTTCTGAAGGGCTGAGCTTCCATCCTACCTCTCCTAGAGTTGGCCTCTGTTTGGGAAGGTCATGCCTTGAACCAAGCTCCTGGTCCTCCCCAGGTCTGGTCCCCAGCCATACTTCCATCTGCCCCTAACTGAACTCTCTTATCCAGGACTTGCTACAGATGGTGTGAACTCTGATTCACCTTATTAACTTCCTGCTTCGGAAACAGTTCAAATCCACCAGACACTCCTTGGAAGCTCTATGGAGCAGTTCTGCTCTGCCCTATAGAGTTGCTACGAGTCAGAATTGACTTGACGGCAGTGGGCTTGGTTTCTCTTTGGTTCAGAAACCCTGGCAGTATAATGGTTAAATGGTATGGCAGCTAGTCAGAAGGTTGGCAATTTGAATCCACCAGGTGCTCCTTGGAAACTCTATTGATGCAGCTCTTCTGTGTCCTGTAGGATCACTATGAATTGGAATCAACTCTGTGCCATGGGTTCTAGTCCCTTCTGCTTCATTAAAGGACTTGTGCAGTGATTTCCTGCTCAGATGGCCTCTAGGACTCCTCTAGCCACACTCCTTGGGAATAATGCAACATTTCTTCTTCAAAACAGAGCAGTTTCACTATTTGCTGTCCCTAGAAATCTTCAGCTAATCCTGATGTCTTGAGGACCTAAGTGAATTTACAGACTTAAAAAAAGATAAATCAGTTAACATAAAAAAAAAAAAAAAAAAACCCATAGATTTTATAGAAAGAGTATCTGGCTTTAGGCTACTCTTAAACAGATTGGGTGATCTGGCAATACCACTTCCACATTCTCAAACTTCGCAGCTGGTTGGATGTGCGTTTAGTTGCCCCCTTTGGAAAGGGTGTGCCACAGCCCCTGGCATTCCCTATTATCTTGCAGCTAGCTCCGTTGTGGCTTTTCCTTATTTGCTTCCCAGTATTCCTCTTTGAATTTGTAAGCTCTTTGTAAGGCCAACCATTCTAATCATGCTCTCATCTCTGTTATGTATCATAAATGTCTCTTATCCTCAAGGAAGATATGCTTTTGAAGTTCTGCATGTAATTCATGTCGTTCACATATTGATTTAGTTATTCTTAGTTCACTGTCTGCATATCTTGTGCATAGATAACAATCTTCTCAATTATAAACTAGTTAGCATGGTAGATCACTGAAGTGTCTTTATGAAGTACCTGCTATGTGCTTGTAATGCATAATACAGAGTTTCTCAATGAGTGGTTTATAAACTACCAAGTTTAGAATCACCTGTGGTGTGTGCTAATGCTTGTTAAATATGTACATTCCAAGGCTCTGTTGTAGTCCTGCTGTAACACGTTACGTGGATGTAAGGCCCTGGAATTTGCATTTTATACAGGGCACAGACATGTGGGCAACTGTTTTGAGTTGGCAATGGTAACATCACCCATGATGTGGGCAGTGGCCTGAGCAGAGTGATGAAAATGTGTTCCAGAAGGAAGAACACTAGAATTCTATATGTCCTTGCCATGTGCACAGTGGCCCACGTGCGCAGATCAACAGGGTCCAAACAGCAGGTGAGTAAATCTATCAGTGCGGGCCAGGGTTAAAGGGGAACTGGACTGGAAGGAGGACAGTAGTTGTCCCAGCTTGGGCCATCTGGAATGCAGTCTCAGAATTGGAGATTTGAATGCAGAAAGTTTACCAGGAATGCTCTAGGATCAACTCTGTGGGAATAAAGGAAATGAGATGGGCAAGGCAGAAATACATTGAAATGCAATGTAGTCACAGCTAGTAATGCATCATACAGGCTTTCTCAACAGATAGTTCATAAATGACCAAGTTTGGAATCACCTGTGGTGCATGCTATACTTGTTAAGTGTCTAGATTTCTAGACTCCACCCTAGTCTTGCTGTAACACTTAATTGGATTCTCAGTGGTTTGGCAGACATTGTGTAATCACCTTCCATTTTGTGATGTGATGTGATCAGCCTATCAGTTGAAAGGAGAGTTTCTTTGGGGTGTGGCCGATCTCCAGTATATAAGTTGATGTGCTGGTAAGGCTCGCTTTCTCTCCTTCTCGAGTCAGTACTCTTCATGTTGCTTGACCTCTGGTTCTTGGGAGGTAAGCCCACAAACATTTGACTTGCAGATTTTGGATTTGCTAGCCCCTACAATCCCATGAGCCAGCAGAGAACACCAGTCTGCTCCCTGATCTACAGATTTGGGGTTTATCTGCTCTCGCAACCCTGTAAGCCAGCAGAACTCTTTAATTTGCTGTGTGACTCATAGCTTTGGGACTTGTAAATCCCCACAATTGTGTGAGCCATTTCCTTGAAGTAAATCTCACTGTATTGATTTATACACTTTACTGGTTTTCCTCTTCTCTTGAACCCAGATGAAGACACATGGGTATATCACATTTTGTTTGTCCATTCATCTGATGATAGACTTTTAGATTATTTCTACCTTTGGATATTGTGACTAGAGCTGCAATGAATACTGGAGTACTGAGTTTTGTTTGGAAAACCTGGTGGTACAGTAGGTTAAGTGCTGTCTGCTAACCAGAGGGTTGGCAGTTCAAATCCACGAGGCACTCCTTGGAAACTCTATGGGGCAGTTCTGCTCTGACCTATAGGGTTGCTATGAGTCGGATCTGACTCAGCAGCAACAAGTTGGTTGGGTTTGGGCTTTTGTTTCAGGAACCCTGGGGGCATAGTGGTTAAGTGCTACAGCTGCTAACCAAAAGGTTGATGGTTCACATCCACCAGGTGCTCCTTGGAGACTATGGGGCAGTTCTATTCTGTCCTATAGGGTTGCTGTGAGTCAGAATTGAGTCAATGGCAGTGGGTTTGGTTTGGTTTGGGCGCTTCTGTTTACTTTCCATTCTTTTGGGTATATACTTAGGATTGGAATTGCTGGGTTACATAGTAGTCTCATGTTCAACTTTTTGAGGAACCCCTAAACTGTTTTCTCAGTGGCTGTACCATTTTGCATTCCCACCAGCAATGGTTGAAGGTTCTAATTTCTCTACATCTTCACCAACACTCATTATCTTTAAGTTTTTTATTTCTCATTTTGTCATAGCCATTCTAAATGGAGGAGAATTCTTATTGTGGTTTTGATTTGTATTTCCCTAATGGCTAATGGGAAACCCTGGTGGTGTAGTGGTTTAAATGCTGTGGCTGCTAACTAAAAGATCAGCAGTTTGACTAAATGAGGTGCTTCTTGGGAACTCAATGGGCAGTTCTTCTCTGTCCTGTAGGGTTGCTGTGAGTCAGCTTGATGGCAGTGGGTTTGGTTTCTGGTAATAGTTAATGATATTGAGCATATTTTCATGTGCTTATTGGCTATTTGTATATTGTCTTTAGTGAAATGTCAGATTAAGTCCTTTGCTAATTTTTTGGTTGGGTTGTTTGCTATAAACAAAGTTTTATTGGGACCCAGCTACTCAGATTCATTTACATACCGTCTATGGCTACTTTCATGCTACAATTGGCAGAGCAGTATCTAAATGTTTGGTATCTGGTCCTTTAAGAAAAAGTTTGCAGCAGAGGCCAATGTGGAAGCAGCCCAGTCCAAAGCATCTTCTCCAGTGGGAGGTCTTTGTGGCACTTTCCAAATATGTGTGGAAGGCCATGGCTCTTTAAGAGGGACATTCCTTCCCAGGCAGAAGACCATATTGGAAAACTGGACTCCACCCATTAAGGTACAAGGAGGTGACCTCCTAGAGATCTCATGATGATAACCTGCAGCCTTGACTCAGAGTTGATTTCTCTTCCTTTTATATGACAGGACCATTACAGGAGGTTGTTGCCTAATTAGGGTACATGACCTGAAGCAGTGAAGCCAATGAAACATGCTCCAAGTTAGAAAGAGACATAAAGTTTATTAGGAGGTGACACCAGCGGGGGGTCTGACAGCAAATGTTGATTGTCTTCATGGAGTCCCAATGGAAATGTCTACATAAAAAGTTATGTACCATTTTTGCAAGGGTTACGGAATGTCTTCTGGTATGTAGCTCACAGATGGCCAGATGAGTATGCGTCACAAGACAGTTACAAAAAACTCTTCATTAGACTAAAGACAGGTATGCCAGGCATCTGGATTGTGAGATGAGGAGCAAGGAATAAAGAAGGTTTTACAGACCGAAAGCACAAGGCAGCCTTCTTAGCTGTTGTCTTGCACTCTAAGGGCCACCCCCCAAGAGAACAAAGAAAAGCAGGGAGATGAAGGCCACAATTGCCAGAAAGATCTCGTATCCCTTTGGAAAAAGAACAGTACAGCTGGTGTAATAAAAAAAAGGACATTGAAAGTGAGAGTGTACAAAATACCAAAACGAAAAACTTACCGGGTACTTAGAATATCATTATGGCATTAGTTATGTCAGGCTCTCAATTGCCCATTTTGTAAAGGAGAAAACATGTTGAGGAGTATTGGGCTCACAGGGTCCAAGAATATTTTTACTTAGAAACTGAAATTCATGAGAGGTTTGTATTTTTCATATTTTATGAAAATGTATTATGCTACAGGAAAAGAGGGTGGTCAATTCAGTTTTCTTGGATTTAAATAAGATCTGTAGAGAGAAGGATTTGAGTTATCCAGAAACCCTAAGGTAGAGAGAAGGGGAGCTCCAGGGCAGCCACTACTCAGGGTCTCCATGGTGAGAGACAAACACATCTGAATGACCAGTCAGTCTGCCCAGATGTGCTCTAGAACAAATAAGACACCTCCCCAGCTCTAATAAGAGCTTGCTCATTTCAGTGTAGTATCCTGTGCTTCTTTACAAGTCACTTAAAATAGGCAGTTTCTATAACAACTGTCTTAAGTAGATGCATGTTCATCTCTTTGGGGGAAAACAGTTTTTCAAAGGTTTTCTTCTGCTTTGCTAATAATCACTTTTAAAACTGTAAAATATGTTCTGACTCAAACTTCATAGGAGACTAGGTCTGTCTCACTAACTCTTCTCCATGAGCTCTGAATTACTATTTTGCTGCAGAATCCAGCCACCTTTGAAGAGGCCAGAATCTCATTTCTCTTTGTGCAGCAGTGCAATTAGAAGCAGTGAAATCTTAGGCCTGAGACAGTTAAGAAGGCAAGATGCCCAGAGAATGGAGGACAGGTGGGAAGGAAGGTTTAGATGAAGCATAAGTTTTTGGAGGATGAGGGCCGTGATGAAAAACCATCTGTGTCAGCCTGACTGGGAGAATTTGATTTAAAAAACAAACATCACAAAAAAGCTTGATCTCCCATCTCTACCAGATCAGATTCTGTGCAAGTGGGAACTTGGAATCTGTATTTTTTAAAAACAAGCCCCCCAGGTGATTCTGATGCACCTCAATGTGAGGACCACTCTGTGACCTACCTCATTCTCTGCTGTGTTGCTCTCTACCACACCCAGAAGAAAAATGTGTTCATGTGAACATTTATGTGTCTTTCGTGGCGGGATAAAATTTTAGTGAGGGACCTGTGTTCTGATGGATTTAGCAATTTAGGGAGGTGGCAATGATACCGTTAAGATTTATGATTTTGTATGTATAAGCTGCAGCTCTTTTATTCTTTCAAAATTCAGCCAACAAACACGTAGACATTTATTGACCACCTACTTTGTTGAGGTATTATGCTAGACTCTGTAAATGCCAAGAAGTATAAATGACTCGCTACCCTCAAATAGACTACAGTCTGGCAAATCTCTCCACTTCATAGATGACAAAACTGTGGTTCGCAGATGTTAAGTAATTTGACACAGATAGACTGCTGGAAGAGGCAGAACTGGGGCTTGAATCTGAATGACTTCTAGTCCAGCGCACTCTCAAGTCCACTTCCTTTGTTTTTAGATGTAGTGATGCCTTTTGTTTTAAAAAATAGACTTGATCTGTAACATGCTTCAAAAAAAGGAAGAATCATAACCAAAGTGTACAATCCAATTTAAATTTGCATGCCCACTTATCTGCAGCTTCCTCTGCTCTCCTTGCCCAGTGACATCACACTTCTCTTTTCTTTTTATACATGTCAACACCTTTGTGTGAGTGTGTATTACAGCCATCTCTGCTATTATTTGAAAATTATTCTAACAATGCAAATCCCTTGCTATAATCATGAATTCAACCCTTCTGACTTTCTTGAAGCATAGGAGTCTTTAAAATGAGGTTCTTTGGGAACTTCGATAAGTAAGATCCCTTAAAAAAAGGAGGTCACAGCAAGTAGTGTCAAATACATATAGTGCCAGGGATGCTGAGTAAGAAGAAACTAAGAGGAGGCCATTGAACGTGGGAATTAGCATGCCATTAGTGACCTTGGAATGAGCAGTTCCCGTCTGTTATGTGGACAGATGCCAGAGGCTGGAGAAAGAAGAGAAGCTGAGGAAGGTGCGCAAGAGTCCCACTGACTGCAGTGGACTCACCAAAATAAATGGGGACAGTAAAGAGCAAATCGAGGCCAGATAAACAAGGAGACTTCAGTGCCAGGAGTGAAGGGTTAGAGGTGGAGTTAGGTGGTTTCCAGAGATGCAAATCAACACCCAAGGGCAAGTGTGTATGCTTGCCTGAGGGGCAGATCAGAGTGCTTAAGAGTGGGGCTGCATGGTGGCTCTGATATGGACAGCTCTTTCTAGAACTGACCTGTGATCAGGATTTGTACTTGTGCTTCAGAAAAAACCCAACCCAACCCAATGCTGTCAAGTCAGTTCTGATTTACAGCAACCCTGCATACAGAGCAGAACTGCCCCATAGAGCTTCCAAGGAGCACCTGGTGGATCTGAACTGCCAACATTTTGGTTAGCAGCAATGACACTCAACCAATACACTGCCAGGGTTTCCTATGCCTCTGAAGACGCCTTATTTCTGTATCTCTGGCATCATTTTGGCCAACATTCACTATTAGCACAGGCTATGGGGTACATCTCTTCATGGAGCTCTCACTGTACAACAAACCACCCTGAAACTTAGTCATTTAAAGTGACAATCATTTATTTATCTCACAATTCCATGGGTTGGATAAACACAACTGGGCTCACACATGTGTCTGTGGTCATTTGCTAGCCAGCAGAGAGACTGTGCTCTGGGGTTTGGTCAACTGTTGGATGAGGTAATAGGGGTCATCAGGTCGTATATGTCTCATTGCCCAGCAGGCTAGCCTGGGCTTGTTCCTGTGGCAGCAGGATTTCAAGAAAAAGAGTACAGGGTCTCTTGAGGCCTGGATTGGAATTGTTACTTCTGGCTGCATTTTCTTGGACAAATCAAGTTAAGAGGCCAGCCTAGACTCAAGGAATTTGGAAACAGACTTATGATGAGACAGCTATAAAATTGCAGGAAGCAGAATAATTTGGGCCAGTTTTGTAAACCGTCTACCTAGTCTTCCTTCTGCTTCTAGAGCAGATGGATCCTGACATATTGAAGTGTAAATCACATTTAGCAGTTTGAGAGGAGCGTCAGGGCCTGTTTCCGAAGGGCAAGATCTGTCTGGTGTCTGCTTAATGAATCAATGTAGCCTGGTGATCACACTCCCATCCTTGATCTGAGGCCTGGAGAGCAGTTTTCTTAGCTCTGATTACCTCATACATACCCTGTAGTCCTTTTGACTTGAAATGCTTTCAGCAGTTGCTTGTTACCCAAGGTACCTTTTCTAGGTGAAATGTGTAATAGCACAAATGAACAATAAAAAGAGGCAGTCAAGTGCCATGACTTCTGGGAACATCCAGCACAGCTCCCTGATACTCTTTAGGAGTATCACCTGGAGTCCTCCAAAACCAAGATAATTAAGCAGTCAGTTCCCTGGGTGATGACCTTAGCAGACCTTAGTATGTCCAGAATCTTTCCTTCCTTCTCCTGTGTCACTGTGCTGCCTTTAGGATTTCTTTGTTGTTGAACAAAGCTGCTGTGGTTCTCATGAACTCAATGAACCCTTTTATGGAATGGCCCTTGAATATGAAACATGCAGCTCCCTCTTCATGAGGCATGTTGCTACATTAATATTCCTCATGTGTCTTTTGTTCAGATTACTAACTAATTACAGAATGCATAATTAAGTGTGTCATCTTTCAAACGGTGAAAAACATAGCCAAGGCTGGCTCCCTTTAAGCTTGATTTTACTATTGGTAATTAGCAACATGATTCACTCTGCAATGGTGGGAGTCATGGTGGTACTTGGAAACACACATTTTACTTTCCAAGCATAATAAAATGTTGAAAGTGTATGGTAGGTTTTAGCTATTATTTTTTTCCCCATATAGAATTGATTGGAAATCCCTTTCTGTTCAACCTTTTTGAATTATTACTCTGTTCTTGTTGGACTGGGGGGATGTATCCTCCTCTGACTGGCTTAGGTGAGAGTAGTAGGTCTGTGAGATGTAAGTCAACACCTACTAACACTCATGGAGCACTTTACAGTTAATGAAACACGTTTTTACTCATATCTCATTTAGTACTAACCACAAGTCTGCAAGGGAAGCATTAAAAGACCCTCTGCTGTCGAGTGGATTCCAACTCATAGTGACCCTATGGGACAGAGTAGAACTGCTCCATAGAACTTCCAAAGAGCACCTACAAGATTTGAACTGCCAGCTGTTTGGTTTGCAGTCATAGCACTTAACCACTACACCACCAGGGTTTCTTGGAAGGCATTACAGCCCCTTTTTACGGTTAAGAATCCTGAGGCTCAAAAAATTTATGTGACTGACTGACAGTTATACTGTTAACAAGGCCAAATATGGTTTCTGGTCTAGATGGATATGATTATAGAATTACATGCCCTTTCTCCTACAACATTGTATGAGATACTTGAATTTAAAGCATGCCTTGGGATGCCCCATTTTACCTCTAGAATTCTCCTGTGTCTGATAGAATCAGTGTTCAACTTTTTTTTTTGACATTAGATGACTAATGTAACATTAGATGACTTTGGTGATGTTAAACTAGTGCTATCAAGTCAATTATGGTGAGATTAGATGACACTGAGTGACTGCTTCAGCATTAGATGACTACAATGTGTGATTGTTGCAGAGGCAAAGTAGAGTCAGGGGAGTACAAGGCAAACAAAAAAATTCATTAAGTGTTTTATATGTAGCATTGTCTGAATGCTGAGATTTGCTCATGGGATTTGGGCTTTGTTATAAGATGATTTTCCCTTAAAATGGTGCAGAAATTATAGAATGTAGAGCATGCTTCTATAGACATGAGGCTGCTTCAAAGTATTAACACGTATTAACCTTGTGAATAATTAACCTCCCTCCACCACATAAACATCTCACCTTCTACTTTATTATGTCATCTCTTGAAAGGTTCCAGAGGTGGGGGGACTCCTCCTCGAGTCACAGGTGACGACGCAAACCCCAATCAGTCACTAAGTTCGCAGCTTGACGCAAACAGCAAGAGGCTTTATTGAAAGAACCAGCGCGCTGGGGCCCAGCTTCCGACTTACACAGGAGTTGAGAAGCTGGAACCGCGAGTAGAGGAAGGGGTTGGGTATTTAAGGGCTAAATTTGTAGGTGGGACTTTTGCTCAGTAGCCTGTAACATCTTTGAGAACTCAGGAAGTTGGGGGGAGACTTCTCAGAAAGTCTGTGGCGGGAAAAGGTTGCTCTCTGAAACAAAGAACAGTTTGGCGGGAAAAGGTTGCTCTCTGGAACAAAGAAACAGTTTAGGCTTGTTAAAATTTTCCATTACATTCCCCCCTTTTTCTTTTTGGGAATGTTTTTGGGGTCCAGTCTTGGAACCCTTAAGGTATGGCCGTTTCTCTAGTTTCTATCTGCTGATATTGTACAGCACTTATTCTTTCCCTTATAAAGGTTTCTAAATTGTAAATGTCAGAATAGTGGGTGTGAGTACAAGGCTGCATGAATTTCATAGTGATTAAACCTGGGGATGGATTAGTAGTCTATTTCTACTCCCCATCCAATTAGGGGTATTTCAAGCCCTGAATAGGGCCATAGGAAGGAGGGCTAACCAGTCTGTTAAGCCAGTCTCTATGGATAATTTAGTCATGGTCTCTTTTAGAGTTCTATTCATTCTACCTGACCTGAACTTTGGGGCCTGTAAGTACAATGTAATTTTCACGGTACCCCAAGGATCTTGGCCAGACCCTGACTTACCTGGGCAACAAAGGCAGGACCATTGTCTGACTCAAACATCTTGGGGACTCCATACCTGGGTAAAATTTTTTCTAGGATCTTTTTGGTAACCACCAACACCGTTTCAGTCTTTGTAGGGTATGTCTCAACCCATCCTGAAAAGGTATCTATAAATACTAGTAAATATTTGTTTCCATATTTTGCAGGTTTTACTTCTGTGAAGTCAACTTCCCAATAGACTCCAGGGCGGTCCCCTTGGAATCTACTGCCTTGGGTTTTTGAGGAAGCATGAGCGTTTACCAGCTGACAAGGCACACAGTTTTTTACTACCTGTTTTATATTTTCTTTCAGTTTTTTTTAACTTACGAGGACATTGGTAGTGGGGAGATTTTTGTGCTAACGCTAGAAGGCGCCGTTCCCCTAGATGAGTCATTTTGTGAAGGTGTTCAATATATCTGAGATCTTCATCAGGTTTCAAGTCCTCATCTATAGGGGTCTGAGAAAGTAGCCCTAGAGACAGTACTGGTAGCTGGAGTGTCCCGAATCGGGGGGTGTCTGGCAACTAGGATAGCGTCGTCATTAGCAGCCAGTTTGGTTTTAGATGCATTTAGGGTGAGGACGTTTAGTCCTTCAGCTGCTCATTTGGCTTCTGTATCAGCCCATTGGTTCCCGAGGGCTGTATCTGACAGCCCCCGCTGATGCCCTAGACAGTGGATAATAGCTACTTTTTGAGGTTTATGTACTGCTTCCAACAGATCTAAAATTTCTTCTTTGTGTTTAATATCTTTTCCTGCAGATGTTAAGAGTCCTCGCTGCCGGTAGATGGCACCATGTACATGTACAGTGGCAAATGCGTATCGGCTGTCTGTATATAGGTTAATTTTTCTGCCTTCTGCTAGTTTTAGGGCCTGGGTTAAGGCAATTAGCTCAGCCTTCTGGGCCGATGTTCCTTCAGGTAAACTGCTGGCCCATATTACGATTTTGGAATCAACTACCGCAGCCCCAGCCACTCTCTTACCTTCTGCAATGTAACTGCTCCCGTCGGTGTACCAGGTGAGCTTGGCATCGGGAAGGGGCTGGTCGCTGAGGTCTCGTCGAACTCCTTTTTCCTCTGCTAGAATCTCCTGGCAGGTGTGGAGCACCTCAGCTCCTTCTTCGATTTCGGGCATCAGGGTGGCAGGGTTCAGGGTGGCCGGGGAAGCGAACTGGATCTGTTCTTTATTTAGGAGGAGACTTTGATAATGAGTCATTCTGGCGTTAGACAGCCACCTCTCGGGTGGCTGGTGAATAATGCTTTCTAGGGCATGTGGTGCCACTATAGTTAGTTTTTGTCCCAGAGTTAATTTGTCGGCATCTTTGACCAGGGTTGCTACTGAAGCAGCTGATTTTAGGCAGGCTGGCCACCCGCTGGCAACCGGGTCCAGCTTTTTGGATAGGTATGCTACTGGTCTTTTCCAGGGCCCCAGGGTTTGGGTTAGGACTCCTCTGGCTATTCCCTTTCTCTCATCCGCGAAGAGGGTGAAGGGCTTAGTCACATCAGGGAGGGCCAGAGCTGGGGCTGATAGCAAGGCTTGTTTGATGTCATCGAAGGCCTGCCGTTGCACCTTACCCCAGACAAAGGGAACTGAGTTCTTGGTTAACGGGTAGAGAGGAGCGGCTTTAGTAGCAAACCCAGGTATCCATAATCTACAAAATCCCGCTGTACCTAGAAATTCTCTTACTTGTCTTGGAGAGGAAGGTATTGGGATTTGGGTAACTGTCTGCTTCCTGGCTTCTGTTAGCCACCTCTGTCCATCTCTTAAAATATATCCCAGGTAGGTTACCTCCTGCTGACATATCTGAGCTTTCTTTGCTGACACACGGTATCCCAAGGAAGACAGCTCCTGTAGGAGTTCAGCAGTGCCCTGGTGGCAGGCATCAGCAGTCGAGGCAGCTAAGAGGAGGTCATCCACATACTGGAGCAGAGTTACCTGTGGATGAGAGATCCTGAAAGGAGCTAAATCCTGATGTAAGGCCTCGTCAAACAATGTAGGGGAGTTTTTAAACCCCTGTGGTAGCCTTGTCCATGTTAACTGCCCAGTAATTCCTGATTTAGGATCTTTCCATTCGAATGCAAAGATGTGTTGACTGCAAGGGTGAAGACGAAGAGAAAAGAACGCATCCTTCAAATCTAAGGTTGAGTACCAGGTATGCTCAGGGGGTAACATACTCAGCAATGTATAAGGATTTGGGACGGTGGGATGGATATCCAATACTCTTTTATTAACCTCACGCAAATCCTGTACTGGGCGGAAATCTTGAGTACCCGGTTTACGTACTGGGAGAAGAGGAGTATTCCATGGAGACTTACAAGGGATCAATACCCCTTGTTTCAGCAGTCTCTCGATATGTGGTTTTATTCCTTCCCTGGCGTCCTGGCTCATGGGATATTGGCGGACTGCAATAGGGTCAGCCGAGGCTTTCAGTTCTATGACCACGGGAGCTTGCTGTTTAGCTAGTCCCATTCCAGCCGTTTCAGCCCAGGCCTCAGGAAATTTTTTCACCCAATCTGTTATCTCTACAGTCTTGGGGGCTGGCTCCAAAAGTCGGTGTTCGTCTTCTAACCGCATGGTAAGGGCTGTAATTACTTGGCCTTCTTTAGTGACTTTGGGCCCTTCAGGGTTAAAGGTAATTTGAGCCCCCAGCTTGGTCAAAAGGTCTCACCCCAGCAGGGGGGCAGGACATTCAGGTATGACTAGGAATGAGTGGGTTACCCGGCCCACTCCCAGGTCCACAGCTCTTCGGGTGGTCCATGAATATTGTTGCTGGCCTGTGGCCCCTAGCACCCAGGACTTTTTGTTAGAAAGGGGTCCAGAAGGGTGCAGCAAAACAGAGTGCTGAGCCCCCATATCCACCAGGAACTCAACTGGCTTCCCCTCCACTTTAAGAGTTACCCTAGGCTCAGGGAGGGGGTCTGAGCCCTGACTTCCCTAATCGTCCTCCGTTAGGCTCAGGATTTTTTCTGGGCCTTTTTCTCGGGGCAATCTTGGGCCCAATGTCGTTTTTCCTTACAGAAGGCACATTGATCCTTTCTAAGCCTCCATCTTCTGGTCCCCTGATTGCCCAGGTTGCCCTTTCTCCCTGACCGGCTCGCTCCCTCCCTATCAATAACTGCGGCCAAGATCCGTGTGAGATCTTTATTTCGTCTCCGATCTCTTTGTCTTCCTATTTCCTCCTGTTCCTTTTTTATGCGCGTTTTTTTGTTCTCTCCCGTTTCCCCACGATGGTATATCTTTTCTGCCTCTCTAACAAGATCCTGCAGTGATTGATCCTGTAGTCCCTCTAACCTCTGTAGCTTCCTTCTAATGTCTGGGGCTGTTTGTCCTATAAAAGCCATGGCTACTGAGCCCCTTCGTCCCTCAGAGGTTGGAGTGAAGGGAGTATACCTTTTAAAGGCTTTCATTATTTTTTCTAAAAAGACGGACAGAGCCTCCTTTGGTCCCTGTTGAATCTCTCTTACCTTAGCCAAATTGGTGGGGCGCCGTGCAGCCCCTCGGAGACCTGCCACAAGAGTCTGGCGATAGACGGTTAGCTGCTCCTTACCTTCAGGAGTGTTGAAGTTCCAAAGGGGTCTTGTCAGGGGAAACCCTCGGTCTATCTCGTTAGGGAGCTGCATGGGTCGTCCATCGGTCTTTGGCACGTTCTTCCTTTCGTGGGGCACCTCGCCCTGCTTGGCCAGCCTCTCCTTTTGGGGGTGGGCGGGCCACCATGACATACATCTGTTCCCTGGAAAATAACTGATAAAGAAAGATTGAAAGAGCCTTCGGGGGACCATTCCACATTGAAAGTGGGCCATTCTGAGGCGCAAAAAGTCCTCCAAGACTTCTTCCGGACCTCAACAGACAGATTACGAGCTCTTCCCTTCACCTCAGTCCAATGGTTAAGTGTCAAAGTAAGGGGGGTAGTCACCGTCTGACCCATCGTCAGTCACACACTCAAAACAAAGACAAAACAAGACAAAGACAGAACAAGACTATGGCCGCATTGAGTTTCTGCCACGGATGTTTCTTTACCTGTGAGCTAGAGTCAGCAGCCAGGCTTAGTTTTTCACCAAAGGAAGAGGGAGTCAGACGGGCGGTCATCGGGAATTTCCACATCCCAAAACCGAACCGTATCCTCGTCCTTCTCATAGGAGGCAACCAGGCGTCCCTGGTCCCTCTCTCTCTCTCCCTAGGGCGTCCTCCAGGGTGCAGTTTGAGACCCTTCAGGCACGTCTACCGCCCTCCGTTTGCTCACCCTCACAGTGAATTCAAACAACTGCAAAACCAAAACCCAAGCCTTGCTCACCCTCACGATGAACTTAAACAACTGCAAAACCAAAACCCAAGCCAGAAGTCTAAGTGGCCGTACTGAAACAAAAACACAGACACGACGAACTGGACAAACAGACAAGACTAGCCCGTTATTTTACCTCCAAGAGCGGCTTCGAAACTAAGGGGGTGGTCGCCCTGCTTCCCGGCCAACGCACCAAATGAAAGGTTCCCGAGAGGGGGGGACCCCTCCTCGAGTCACAGGCGACGACGCAAACCCCAGTCAGTCACGAAGTTCGCAGCTTGATGCAAACAGCAAGAGGCTTTATTGAAAGAACCAGCGCGCTGGGGCCCAGCTTCTGACTCACACATGAGTTGAGAGGCTGGAACCCCGAGTAAAGGAAGGGGTTGGGTATTTAAGGGCTAAATTTGTAGGCGGGACTTTTGCTCAGTAGCCTGTAACATCTTTGAGAACTCAGGAAGTTGGGGGGAAGGGTTGTTCTCTGCGGCGGGAAAAGGTTGCTCTCTGAAACAAAGAACAGTTTGGCGGGAAAAGGTTGCTCTCTGGAACAAAGAAACAGTTTAGGCTTGTTAAAATTTTCCATTACACTCTCTTTTTTCCTGTTGGGTTGTATAGTTCTTCCATATTTAAATCTGAAACCAGAAAGTATGTATATATTTGATATATAAACCATCTGACATGCTCTTGGTTCTGGAGTAGGAGATCTAGGAACTCTTCGTTGGCATTTCTTTGTTGCAATCTCTGTAATAGAAACTCTAGAGGTCCCACCTAAATTTCACTAACCTGACTTCCAGCTGATACTCAATGCTGTCAAGTGGATCCGGACTCTTAGTGACTCTACAGAACAGAGTAGAATCACCCCTAAAGGAGTTCCAAGGCATGGCTGGTGGATTCAACTGCCAACCTTTAGGTTAGTGGCCATAGCTCTTAACTACTGCACCACCAGAGTTTCCTCCAACTAATGCCACCTGTGTTTCTTTTGACAACTTCTGTAGCTACTAGCACATACTCCGCCTACTCCACCACAGGGAAGGCGGGAGGTGCTACGTAGTTACCATTCCCTAAGGGCAACCTTTAACTAATGACTGGTAAACAATGCAGCTCCCTCACCCTTGGGCAGAGTAACTTGTTGTTATTATTTTTTTAATTGTGCTTTAAGTGAAAGTTTACAGCTCAAGTTAATTTCTCATACAAAACTTCATGTACACATTGTTGTATGACCCTTGTTACTATCCCAATAATGTGACAGCACACTTCTCACTTCCCCTCAGATTTCCTGTATTCGTTCAACAGCTCTTACCTGATTTTGCCTTTTTGTCTTGCCTCTGGACAGGAGCTGCCCATTTGGTCTCCTGTACCTGACTGAACCAAGAAGCATATTCTTTATGTGTGTTATTTTATATCCTGTGGTCCAGTTTAATCTTTGGGAATAGTTTGAGTTCTGGGTTAATAGACAGTATGAGGGTCATGTCTTTTGGGGTTCCTCTCGTCTTAGTCAGACCACTAAGTCTGGTCTTTTTTAGTAGTTTGAGTTCTGCATCCAGCTTTTATCCTTCTCCATCAAGGACTGTTGTGTTTCCTGTCACGGTGGTCATTGGTGGTAGCTGGATATCATCTAGTTCTTCTGGTCTCAAGCTGGTGGAGTTACTGGTTTATGTGCTTGGGCAAGGTAACTTGAAGGCATGTGGCTTCCAGGGTTCCGTCAGGGAGACAGAGTTTCACAGTAAGAGTTGGCTTGATGTGAACTGTATTTACCCTGTCTCACCTCTAACATTCCTATTGGTATTTTCATCATCTCCCAAAGAAACTACTTGCGCTCAATTCTTTGTTTCAGGGCCTGATTCTGAGGGAATCCAAACCAATATACTTTTGTACTCAATCATTTGAGGCTCTTTCTGTTAACCAGTCAACAAGTATTCTCCAGTTTCCAGTGCTTTCCCAAGTACTCTGTGTGAACAGCATGGTTTCAGAAGTAAGTTCTCCAAACCTACTCCATATCAAATGCTTCCTTGGTCCAAGAAGACTGGAGAATACTGTATGCTATATCTCCTATATAACATTTGCATATTGTAAGTTCTGAGAGGTCTCATAATAAGAAAATAAGCTTAACTGTTTATTTTCAATTTCCTGAACTTTTTGAGTAAATAACTCTTTTTTAATTGTTGTAAAAATATATATCATACAAGAGTTTCCAGTTCAGCATTTTTCTTGTGTACAATTTAGTGATATTAATTACATTAATCATGTTGTGCAAACATTACCAGTAATCATTGCTAAATACTTGATTATCATAAACAGAGACTACTTTCCACACAATGACTCCCTGTTTCTCTCTTGCTTTACTCTTCGTAAGCAGTAATAAAACTGGTCTCTATGTGTTTACATATTTTAGGTATTTCATATAAGGCAGATCATATAATATTTGTCCTTTTGTGATTGACTTATTTCACCGAGCGTGAGGTTTTTAAGTTTCATCCATGTTGTAGCATGTTAGGTCTTCATTTCTCTTTTTGACTGAGTAACATCCCATTGCACATGTGCACTACGTTTTGCTTATCCATAAATCTGTTGATGGACATTAGAGTTATTTCCACCTTTTGGCTGTTGTGGCTAGTATAGCCATGAACACTGGTGTGTATATATCTGTTTGCGTTGCTGCTTTCAGATATCTCAGATATATAAGTAGGAGTGGAATTGTTGGATCATAGGGTAATTCTATATTTAACTTTTTGAGGAACCACCAGCCTTTTTCCAAAGCAGGTGTACCATTTTACATTCCTGTGAGCATTAAAGTTTCTTTATAAGAAAAAACAAACAAAAAAACAGAATGAGAAGTGAATAAATCAGCCAAAATATTATAGAAGAAAATTATAAGATAAAGAAAAACCTTAGTTTACAGATAGAAGAAGTTCATCAAATTTCAAATGAAATCAATGAAAAAAAAAAATCCTGAAAGTATTTTAGTTTTAGAAATAACGTCTTCCAAGTATCTATTTCCAAAATGGCCCCTTGGAGCTTTAAAAGACAACACAAAATTGAATGGCAGAATAGAAAGGAACAATGTCTATACAATTTGAACGTGAAATTTCTATACTTTAGGAGTTTGTATGCAATTAAGCTACTGTTTATGTGTCAAGAAAATAGTCAATGAATCTGAAAGTACTTTGGTAATAACATATATATCCTTCAAAAATATTTCAGGACGTACTTTCTTTTTTGTCCTGGTGACCATTTTCAAAAAACACATTGGGCCATGTTACTCATCTTTTTTAAGGAGGCATCAAAAGATCTTCTAGAAGTTTATCTTTAGTTCTGGTTTCAAGCTAGAGGTTCCAGAACTTCAGTTTTCCTATTATTGTCAAGCCTTTCACATTTGTTTTTTTCAAGATTGGAGCAAAAAAACTGTTGGTAAAATAAGGAATAGACTCCCAGTACTTCTCAAACTATAGTGTGTATATGATTTACTTGGGAATCTTGTTAAAATGTAGATTCTTATTCGGTAATTCTGGAGTCCAAGATTTTAAATTTATAAGAGGCTCCCAAATGATGCTTATGCCCTGGTCCATAAACCACACTTTGAGTAGCAAAGTTGTACATTTTTACCACTGGCGCTTGTTTAAGGGCTTTGTTTTCCTCAGTCTTTACAAATAAGATTGGGAAAAGATCTCTTGGCTTGGAACCCACAAAATCTTTGTGGGATTAGGTTTCAGTTACTTCTCAAAATATTCTTTTTACTCAAGAGAAGCATTGAAAAGCACATCTTTTCCCTCTTATTTCTTTAATGGAAACTGAAGTTAGAGAGCGTACAGTCAATACAGTCAGTAGGGGCAGGTCTTTGTTGTCTGTCTTGCTCACAGTCTGTGCTTAGTGCTTTGCTCAATTTCTGGCTTATGGTAGGGGCTTAATAAATATCTTTTGAATGAATAAATGGTTTACTATACTTTTTTACATGAATAATGTGCATTTTCTAGGTTTGTTTGCCAAGTACGCTCTTCCCTTGCATAGTACTTTTGTAAGTGCACTATGCTATTTTTTTTTTTTAATGGAAGCATCTAAAAAACGAGTGTAGTGGTGCTTATGAAAATACCTTGGGTGGGGGAGGGCACAGCTGGCAAACATATACAGGAGGTGTGTGTTATTTGCATAAAAATACAGTATAAGGAAGGGAACCAAACTGAGTGCTGATTCTATAGTTTCTTGTTAACTGACCTCTTCATGTTAGTCTTGGAGTCCGTATGAGTGCACTGTCCCTCTGGAATATCCTGATGAGAAGAAGCCCAAGATCTTGATTTAGCCCTGTCTTTTGGCTTGGATCTCAGGGGACGAGATGTTGTCTGTCTGTATTACTTCCCTGGGCTTAATAATGTGTTGGTTCCCAAGAGAAAGGGGAGCTAGATGCCACTTCATCATGCGTCTGGGTAGTAAGCAAATCAGCAACCATATAGGCACCCTTGTGGCACAGTGGTTAAGTGCTAAGTAAAGGTTGGCAGTTCATATCTGCCAGGCACTACTTGGAAACTCCATGGAGCAGTTCTACTCTGTCCTGTAGGGTCACTGAGTTGGAATTGACTTGACAGCAGTGGGTTAGAGGATGTGTCAACTGGCTGCGAGTCAGCTTCTAGCCAGAATCTGTCTGATATCCTCCCATCAAGGGAAGGGGGCTCACAGGTGAGTGTAGTGAGAAGCAGAAGTGCATGGTTAAGTGTGCTGTGAGGCATAAAATAAGACCCCCAATATTATGTGCTGCCTTGACATATGGTGAAACTGAGAGGGCCTCAAGTGTCCTAGGTGTAAGTTCTCATTTTGCTTCTACAGATGAGGTCGTCTAGTCAAACAACCCCTTTCAAGGAGACTGGGAACGGTTCCTCTTTGTCCCTGAGTTAGTAGCTTTTGATTTTCTGACAGTGTGTGGAATTATTTAAACAAGCCAGCCTATCTTCCTGGAAGAATCAAGGGACATCTCAAAGTCTTGTTACTCATAGCCCCTGGCTGTTGACTGTGCTTCCGAGTACAACCCCCGTGTGGCCTTGCGTGCTGTTCTCCTCCCCCAGGCTGTGAGTATACATGACTGATAGACTGTTGCTGATATCATGTGTCTAGTACTGAGTGTCATGTGTTTGACTGGTCCTAGAACCCATGGGCTAGAATCCCTCCTTGCCAACAGGGTGAGTGAAAACTAGCTGCCTTCAAGGAGACTTGGACTCATTGTGTGTCAGAGTAAATTTGTGCTCCATTGGATGTTCAGTGGCTGAGGTTTTGAAATATTATCTCCAGGCCCATCTTCCAAAGTGCCTCTGGATGGATTTGAGCCACCAACATTTCAATTAGCAGCTGAGTGTGTTAACCATTTGCACTACCCAGGGACACCAGTTGGATAAATAGGGTTCCTATACAAACATTGGGTCCAGCTTTATCTCAGGAAATGGTCCATTTTCAGAGGTTGTTGACCCTGATAAGCAGCATATTCTAATTACTGTGTCTGACACTATGGTCCATATCAGAAGATTCTGTGGTTAAATTAATTAAGCCACTTATAAGAGTGCATGGGATGTAATAAATCTTCAAGAATTGTTAATCATTATTATCCTCTCCTTTTATTCTGCTTGATCGTTATTAGAGGCTTAATAAATGATAACTTGTACTACTGCTAACTCATGCTACCCTGCTTATCTCATATAAAAACAAATCAAATGCACTGCTGTAGAGTTTATTCTGACCCATAGCAACTCTATAGGGCAGAGTAGAACTGCTCCATAGAGTTTTCAAGGAGTGCCTGATGAATTTTAACTGCTGACCTTTTGGTTAATGGGCATGGCACTTAACTACTATGCCACCAGAGTTTCCTTGTCTTATGTAGCTTATATAAAACCAAGTGAGAAATTAACCCTGTAGACTCTTGATAATCTGCAAGGAAAATACAAAGGGAAAGATTCATGGTAATAAAGAGCTGCGTTACTGATTTTCAAAGAAATATGAGTGAGAAAAGTAGATCTGTATAAGTCTTTTGAAGTACTAACTCCTATGAAAGATTATGAAATACTTTGCAGAGCTAGAAAATAGCATTTTCTTTAACCAAACCTAATATTAGACCTGCTGTGGAATTAATAATTTTTTTAATGAAATAAGAAACACTTGATCAAATGTCTACATAAGCATAGAATTATTATATGTAGATAGACATCTTAGGATATGCATTTTAAGATAATTCACAATAATTATTCCTTACATTTTCTTTTCATTATCTTGTTAGAGTGGAGGAGAGAAGACTATTTTTGAACTTGGAAGCTGTGTAAAAAAAAGTAAGATTACCATTGTTTTATCATACCCTAATTACACTGGGGAAAGTCAGCCAGGAGCTAAGAGTACTTCACAAAAATAACCAGAAATCATCTTGTTCTCTGGAGCAAGTTTTCTCCTTAAAGGTTCTAGAAGTTTCTAGAGCTGGCTCCTAGGTGCTCTTCTGTAAGTTCCATTGACACTCTCACTGTACCTTCCATCAGTTCTTTCCTTTTGTGCGCTCATCTGCTGTGGTGATTTCTTCCATTCCTGCTGCCTCCACATCCTGCTCTGCCAGTGTCTGATGGACCTCTTTTTGTGTTGGTGATGCTGATCACTGTCCAAAGACAGCAGCACTTAGCTAGTGTACCTTTTCGCCATCGAGCCTGCTGCTACTTAGGTCCTCTCAGTGGCCCAAGGAGAACATACACAAACAAAAAACACAGACCCCAAACCCATTGCCATCAAGTCAAATACAACTCATATTGACTCCACAGGACGGAGTAGAATTGCCCCTTAGGGTTTCCAAGGAGTACCTGATGGATTTGAACTGCCAACCTTTTAATTAGCAGCTATAGCACTTAGTCACTATGCCGCCAAGGAGAACATACAACAGTCACATTTCCTTGCATGTTTATTGCATCTCTGTGTCCTAAGGATTCAGACGTCAGTCTGCAGAGCTTGGGGAGCACTCTGAGGAGAAAGACAGGCTCCTCTCACCAACACCTCCACCCTCTAAGCCCAGGCCTCTGTTCTTGAACATACTCCTTTCTCCTCTCCCAGCCTCTCTTCCCAGGGTCCTAGGATCCTTCAGACTTGTTCCAGTAGCCCAAGTCCCAGGAGGTATACAGGTTGGGACTGTCCTCAGAGTCCTGCTACACTGGTAATGAAGCCCAACTGGTGATGGATTTTTAAATCAGTCAGATGTGTCTGTATCCTTTGAAGAAGAAACCACCTTACTGACAGGTGACAGAGTCCCTTGTGTCCCGAAGATCCTTAGAATTCCTTGTTGGGAAGACTCCCAAACAGTTCTCTTTAGGTTGATTTTACACAAAGTGTTTCCTTGCTTGGGTTCTGGAATCACACTATGTTTGAATCCTGTCTCCGTCGTTTCTTTGATGAGGCCTGGGCAAGGTGCTTAATCTATGAAATTTGGTTTATTCATTTATAAAATAGAAAAAAACAAAGCAAAACAAAAACCTGTCTCAGTTGTCTAGTTTTGCTGTAATAGAAATGCTAGAAGTGGATGTCGTTAACAAACAGAAACTTTATCTTTCACAGTCTAAGAGGTTAGAAATCTTAATTCAGGACATCAGCTCCAGGTCCTTGTCATCAATTTTCTCCTTGTCAAAGAGCTTCTCAGTACAAGTACACTAAGTCCAAGGGACATGCTCCACCCCTGGCTCCTCTTGTTTGGTGGTAATGAAGTCCCCTTCTCCTTTGTTTGCGTCTGTCTTTCATATCGCAAAAGAGATTGACTCAAGATACAACCAAATCCTGTAGACTGTGTCCAGCTTACCACTGTAACACCTCTAATTATGGGTCATTAATGTCATAGAGGTTAGGATTTACAAAACATAGGATAATCACATCTGATCACAGAATGAAGGTCAACCACACAATACAGGGAATCATGGCCTAGCCAAGCTGCCATACATTTTGTGAGCATACATTCCAGTGCAAAACCGTGGCCTGCTTTATGGGTGATGGTGACTGCTTAATAGAGAATATGGCTCATAATAAACATTGTAGTGCCAAGATCTACCTTTAGTTATCATGGTCCTTGGGGTCTTGGAATAACTCAAAAGAACACAAAATTACATTGGAGTTGCTATATCTAGGGAAATTTTTGTTGCTTTTGTGCAGTTCAGAGGAACTCTAGAGAGACAGAAAATGGAATACTTCAAGCCTGCCTCAAAAATATAAAAGTTTGGCCTGAAATAAATAGTCATCACAAAAAAAAAAATCCCTTTTCCAAGTGCAAGGTATAGGATGGGATATGGATTTCGCTAGCTGAGATGGGACAAAAAGCAGATAGCTGCTGTACCATTACCTAGGAGGAGGTTCTTAAAGCTACCGGGTTTGGCACCCAAAATATAGGGCACTGAGTTAAATATGAATTTTAGATAACAAATAATGTAAGCATTCCTCAGATAACACATGGACATCCTTTATTTGTGTTTTAATTCTAACTTTTTTACCTCTCTGTGTGAGGCCCTGGCACCATGTGACTTTCAGCTCTGGGCATTTTACCAGATATATTAGTGGTTGACTTTGTCTCTCATGTCCATGTCAGAAGACTAACAAACAATTACCTGGTTACACAGTTTGCCCATTGTGACAAGGAAAACAAAACCTTCTAAAACTGAATTCTGGACTGTGGGTTATAATAAGCTTGCTCTGTTCAGTGGATGAGGAGAAGCTGGCTGAAGGGCTTTTACCTGGCTCCAATCTTGGCCACCATCATAATTATTTATTCTTGAACGGGGAGCCCAGAATATACCTGCTTTTGTGGTTAAAGCCAGACCAAGGAAACATTGATAAATAGAGGTAGTTATTAATATTTGCCCCACATTGCCTGAAACTGATGATCACCTGGTACCATGTGTTGTTCCAGCTTCAAACCAATGAATGGGAAGTCTCGATGGAAATATCCATTAATCATTGCTGAGGCATTTAGGCAGTGTGATTGATGGCAATTAGTTGATAATATTTATTTAGGAGGCTGCATTACTTGGCAGTGATTACAGAACCATCAGTAAATCATATTTCCCTCCCTTTTTCATTGGTAATTAGCACTATACAAACTTTGTAGAAATTGTTATGGTGGCTTAACCGTCTCTCTAGGGAGCTACTTTTCCTAGACAACTTGAAGCATGTTTTGAAGACTAGTCCTTCTCAGTGTTGGCATTTTGTCCTCCTCTTTCCAATAGGAATATGACTGAAGCCTCCTTAAGGTCTTTAAGTGGCTACCTGCCTTCCTTCCCTTGGTAATAGTAGTGATAAAGTACAAAAGCCAGTGTAATTAATAAAAACTCATTGATGGATGTTTGCAAAGTCAATAATAAAACTTTGCATCTGTGGGGGTTGTTGCACAATCCCTTTATTCATTTTATCACTCTGTGGCTTCACTGCAGTTACTATACTACATACCCATTTCACAAATAAGGAAAAGTGATCCTTAAACTTGTAGCGCTGGAATGCTGATCACTTACCATTAGAGCAGGAACATTTTATCAGAAGGTTCTGTTTGCCTTTATAGCCAGTCACCTCCTAGGAGAGGAATGGTTTCTTCACTACTTGAAGGGAAATCTCATGATCCCAGAAGAAGGTGTCACTCGTATGTGGCCTGGTTTTTTGGTGGAGAAAGCCTGTTTACCTTTTCTAGAAAAGTGCTTCCTAAACCTTCATGAGAATGAATATGAATCACCAGGGAATCTTGTTAAAATATGGATTCTGGTTCTGCAGGTTTTGGATGGAGCCTGGGAGACAATATTTCTAACAAGCTCCCAGGGGGTGGGGATGCTCCTGGTCCACAGACCACACTGGGAAGAGATTCTAGAACACAGAGTAGAAATCCTCAGTCAGAGTCAGGAGAACTATGTGGAAAATAATAATAAATGATAGTTGTATATTTAGAATGCCCTAGAACTCTTTCTTCCATCTGCTGTGCCTGCTTTTGGATGAATAGCTACTTTATACTTTATTGTTAGCTATTTTCTCAATCTAGGTTAACACTTACTTAATGAAAAAGTATCCTCAACCTAATTACTCTCTTATTGTTGCTTTCCTTTGGCACCTTGATACTTCTGTCAGGAATGTCCTTTTCCAGCTTCTTTGCCTTAAAAACTCATTTTAAAGACCGAGCTAAGAGATACCTCCTCTGTGAAGCCTCCCTAGTGTGGCACAGAATATAACGTCCCCGGGTGCTGGAGTCAGCGTGTACTGGCTCCTGAGTCACTTGGGTGCATTTTTCCTAAATCCTTATTTAATGACCTTGCAGAGGTTAACTTGAAATCAACTACTGAAGGAACATTTACACCGTGGTTGTTGTTGTTAGGTGCTGTTGGGTCAGTTCCTACTTATAGTGACCCCATGTACACTAGAACAAAATCTTGTCCAGTCCTGCACATCTTCACAGTCGTTACCATGTCTGAGCCCCTTGTTGCAGCCACTGTGTCAATCCATCTCATTGATGGTCTTCCTCTTCTTAGCTGAGCCTTTGCTTTTCTAAGACCAGTTTCCCAGAATTGATCTCTCCTGACAGTGTGCCCAAAGTATGTGCAAAAAAGTCTCACCATCCCCCCTGCTAAGGAGCATTCTAGCTGTACTTCTTCCAAGACAGCTTTGTGTTGAGCAAATGTACTGCAAAATACCTCTTTAAAGTGTTAAAAAGCAAAGAGGTCACTCTGAGGCCTAAGGTGACCTTACCCTCCAAGATCAAAGCCAAAACCACTATTACTGAGTCAATTCTGACTCATAGCAACCCTCCAAGCCATGGTATTTTCAGTTGCCTCGTATGCGTGTGAACACTGGACAATGAATAGGAAAGATCAAAGAAAAATTAATGCCTATGAATTATGGCAAAGAATACTGTTTATACCATGGACTGCCAGAAGAAATTTACAACATGGACATTGGCAAATGCAAATTAGTCACCAGAACCCCAGACCTATTCTCAGACAATGGTTAAACATTTTCCAGCATGGCACCGGTAACTCCACAAGACACAATTTGTCTCTTCTGTCAGCTGATATGGTTTTCTCCACTAAATTTGCAGTGCCAGATATAGAAGTCACTAGCCATGGGTGTCTACTGAACACTTGAAATGTTGTTAGTTGGAATTAAGATATACAATAAGTATAAAATACAGTAAAATACACACTAGTTTTTAAAGACAGTATTAAAAAAGGGTGTAATATTTGACTAATAATTCTTTATATTCACTCCATGTCATAGTGGTAGTATTTTACATATGTTGGTTTAAATAAAATGTATTATTAAAGTTAATTTCATCTTTTTTTCCCCTTTTGTTACTGTGGCTACTGAAAAAAATAAATACATAAACCCACTGCTGTCAAATCGAGCCCAACTCATAGCTACCCTAGAGGTCAGAGTAGCACTGCCCGATAGCGTTTTCAAGGAGCACCTGGTGGATTTAAACTGCTGACTTTTTGGTTAGCAGATGTAGCACTTAACCCACTATGCCACCAGGGTTTCCTCTGTGGCCACTAGAAAGTGTGAACTAATACAGGTGGTTCATGTGATATTTGCACTGGGCAGCACTCTAAGCTTCCTGAGGACAAGAATCATGTTTCCTCACTAACTAGCATAGTGTCTGTTACACACTAGGTAGTCAAAAAGTATCTATGAACTGAATGTGTGGAAGACAGTAGAAGAAAAAAGGTAGCTGCATGCATAGCGGATAATTGAGTGGAAACCTTATAACCCATAGAGATGTGTACCTCTTAGAGCTGAAGTCATATCAAGAGATGAAGTTCTTTGCCAGTGCCCCACCCCCATCTTTAGATTTCCTGATGGATGATCCCTGAGTTTCCGCAGGAAAACTCCTAATGACTAAGATTAGTACTTCAAGAGGCCATCTGTGTCTGGCCTTCATTTACTGCAGTAACTCCCACTGCACAGACTTGAGCACAGATAAAAAGTCTTGGCAGCATCCTCTTTGCTGGTGAGGAGTAATTCCAGGATCTACTTTCCTTACTTTATCTTGTTTGTTGGCTCCACTGCTGATCTATGGCGGTCCTCTCTCTTTGTCCAAATCTTATTGGTTTGATGGTGTATTTTTAAGATTCTCTGAGATTTTGAGTTGGTTCAAGGCACTATTTCTGCTTTAGTTGCTCTTTCAGCTTCCCATAGCCCAGATCTTGGATAAGGGAACAGCACAGCTTCATCCTCAGACCAATCTTTGGTGGGTAAAGATGGCTGGTTTGAGGTAGCAACCAGGGTTCTTACGATTTGGAAAGCAAGACTAGGACAGAAGCAGCGTATCATCTCCATTGCTGGACGGTTTTTACCCTCTTACAGAACTGAATCTGTCCCCCAGAAACTTCCTCTTCCTCCTCTACGTCTTCATTGTTAATATGAAAATAGCTAATATTCATAAAACATTTTTCATGTGTCATTGACTCTACTATGCATTTGGCAACCCTCATCTTAATTCTCACAACAACCCTATAAGGCAAGTACTGTTATTAACTCCACTTTACTGAGGGGGAAACTAAAGCTTAGAGGAATGAAGTTAACCTGCCCAAACTCATCCATAAAGAGTGGTACAACTGGGATTTGACTCAAGTTTTGCCTGATTCTAAAGCCTAAATCTTAGTGATGTTGCAATATTGTTTTGCTATCAGCTAGTTCTATATTCTGAAACTTCACAAACACAAAAGCCTCTCCCTGATTTCACATGATAATCCTTCAAGAGTCTGAAGACAGTTGTCCGCCACTTTGTGACCTAAATATCAGTCATGATTCATCTTTTTATTTTTAGAGTGGTCATTCTTATTTTGTTTCACCTTTTCTCTATTGCTCCTGGTTCTCAGACTAGCTCCATTCCTCACACCATACCTTGGTGTTGGTCAGGCTAGCATTTTAGAACCAGTTATTGTAGAGGAAAGGTTGGTGTAGAAGAAAGCAGCAGCATATACTGTACAGTAAAACCTGCGAAATACTGAATCTGTGTAAGGCGGAAACTTGTCAGAGAAGAAAAACTCAATTATTTTTCATGACTAGAGAGCAATAGAAAAGGGTTAATACTGCACCCTCTCCAAGGTGGAAAATACACAAGACCAGGAAAAACAAGGCAGTCCCATTGAGTTCCAGCTCTCATGGGTTTCACTGTAATAGTATTTAAAAAAGAATTATCATCATATATTTTTATAAAATCATATTTGAGCGTAAAAATACCATGTGAGATAGCCTTAATATTTTCAGATGTTGCAAGAATAGAAGAGCAGCTGAGTTATTCAAGATTTAAACAGTTCCTGGGTATCACAAATGGTTTGCACTCAACAGCTAATTTAAATATTGGTGGTTTGAACCCACCCAGCAGTGCTGTGGAAGAAAGGCCTGGAGATCCACTTCCATAAAGCCCACAGCCAAGAAAAGGATGTGGAGTGCTTCTACTCTGTAACACGTGAGGTTGCCATGCTTTGGAATTGAATTGATGGCAGTGAGTTTTTATCGAAAGTAACATGGATGAGTAAAAGAATTAAAACTTGAATTTAAATTGTCCTATGTAATATATAGGGTCACTATGAGTCAGTATCAACTTGATGGCAGTGAGTTTAGTTGTTTTTTTGGTAAACTCTGTTTTTTTCCCCACTTAAACTGCACCAGTAGTAATGTGAAACTCTATGCAGATCTGCACACTGGTGCCCAGGGGCCTTGGTCTCATGAGCACTTCCATTAGAGTTCCTTGGAAAGTCTATGTCTGACCACTTTGACAGTCCTGTTTATTCTTTCAGAATTATTTCTGAAGCATTGACAGTCATTTGTAAGTATGCAAGATTTTGGAAGAATGCCTGAGTCTTTCCAAAAAAGGCTGAACTTTGGTGGAGAAGTTCACTTGGATGGTTCAGAAAACAGACAGAAGACTGAAAGAAACCATTACAGAAACCACCATGGAGAAAAACTTACAGATGCACAGATTTCTGGTGGAGCACCTTGTGGCGTACCTGGCACATATGAATGAGACAGGTCCCAAAGCCTTACGAAGGTGAACTCTGGCAGACTAAACTTGTTTCTTCAGGCAAGGAGCACCCAGAGCCTCAGAACTCAAGGTCACATTTTAAACCTTAGGAGTAGTTAGGGACACAGCTGAGGCTAGAGCTCCGATTTATTTATCTGGACCAGCCCTGGCTTAGGTCACCACTTCATAACCCAGCAAAGTTCCTTAGAAAGGACGCTTTGATGGAGGGAGAGGGGAAGGAAGTACAGAGAAGGTTTGTAAACAGTTGTCAAGGTAACCAGGTTTCATGATAATCAGGAGCAGTTGGAATGGTGGTGACCTGGTGACTAGCCTGCCCTGTTGTTCGGGGAAGGGCTGTGGCTTGCCCAGCAGCTAATAGTTTCAGATGGAAACACAACAACTCCATTAAAGTTTCTTGTAAAAACACCTCTTGAATTACGCTGATAGGTCCATCTACTAAGTTTTGAGAGCTCTTGGAAGTAGTCATTAGCAGCTCTCTGCTGGTACAAAACAAAACAAAAAAAACCTCACTGCCTTAGAGCTGGGTCCAACTCACAGTGACCCAAGAAGTCAGAGTGGAACTGCCCCACAGCGTTTTGAAGGAGTACCTGGCAAATTTGAACTACTGACCTTTTGGTTAGCAGACGTAACACTCAACCAGTATGCACCAGGGTATCCAGGTAGAGTCACAGTGTAGTTAAGCACTGTTACTTCAACATTACTGACAGATAATGTTTTATAACTGAAGCTAGTTTTGTGATTGTTTTGCCAATGCTGATTAGCTGGGGGGACGTTAGGCATTATTTTTCCTAGGTGGCAATATAAATACAGCTTGCCTTACTTTTATACCCAGCTAAACAGTAACACATGTATAATGATAAAAATAATAACAAAGTCTTTCTTCATATTGCTTCGCAGCTCACTGAGTAGTTTTGTAATAATTTTCATATTGACATTTCTATTGATTGACATAAGAATCCTGGGTAGTGTTCTTGTTAATGAAAGTACTTGTTACCCCTGTTTTACTGATGGTGAGAAATATTCAAAATCATGTAGCTAGTGGCAAAGAGTCTAGGATACCAACCTGAAAACACTGCCATAGAGTTGATATAAACTCATAAAGGCCCTGTAGGTCAGAGCTGAACTGCTCCATAGAATTTCCAAGAAGTGCCTGGCAGATTTGAACTGCTGACGTTTTGGTTAGCAGATTACCAACGATACCAGCCTAGGTCTTCTAAAAACCCAGACCCTGTACTCATTATTCTACCATGTTGTAGTGTAAGTCTTCTTTCAAGTCTCCTCTGCATGTTCTTTCCAAGCCATCCTAACCCTCTCTGTTAGTCATGTGGTACTACTTGCCCAGTTCTCCAAATCCTATTCTGCTTTTAAATTACTACTTTTATGTCTTTGTCCAGAAGGTTCCTTGAACACTTTGTTCCTTGGAAAATGTATACTCATCTTTTAAAACTTAATAAAGCATCACCTCCTCTCTCAGACATACCTGCAACCTCTCCTCTTTATTAAAAAAAGATCTGTTGTAATAAATAGCATTGGCCTGTCTCCCTAGGCTATGAGCAGATTGAGGGTGAGACTTGGCTCTTCTCTTCTGGATCACCACGACCTACCTTAGTGTCCAGAACCGGGAAGAGATACAGTACATGCCAGTTGGAATGAAATGTCTGTATTTACTTCTCTTGCTAAGAGAACTCTAATTTTATTCTATCCAGCTACATGGGAATACTAGTAATTAGTGTAAGTGTATCATGACTTTATGGGTCTCCATTGCCAGATAACTATTTCTCTGTCTCTCTATAAGATAAGGGTGGCACTTTGAGCACCTAAGAGTTAAAGGAATGGTTCTCTACCTTGGCTACTCCCTCTTGCTTTGGGACCTTGAGGTGACAAGTCAAAGGATAAAAAGCCAACACTCTGATGATGATGGAGGGAAGGATAGCAATTGCCGAACCCTTGAAGATACTCTTGGGCTTCTAAACTGACTTTAGACTCCTGCCTCTGGGCTTGTTAACTAAACAGTAAATGTGTTTAAAGGTTAAACTACTGTCAAACTTGTTGTTGCTTGCAGCCCAGTGCCTGCTGACTTGGTGGACGATGTGTTACATCTGTAGCACCCGGGGACTAGACTTCGGTGTAGGAACCAGTCTGTGCCTAAATTTTGAGATACTCTCTAGAACATACTGACTTTTTCCTTGCCTGAGCACATGCTACAAATTTCTTTATAAAATCAGCTTGCATCCGTTTGCATTAATCTGCATTTATCTGCCATCTGGGCTCTTCAGAGCATTTTTTGTTAAGATTTCTAGGCAACAGCAGGTAATCGGTGAACCTACTGCTATCCCAGCAATTACAACAAACGCCTTGCTTTTTTTCTCCAATTGTATGAGTGTGCCTTTGGTCTGGACAGTGTTATCTAGAAGAAATATAATGAGACACCTGGCTTGGCTGGCATGTAATTTAAAATTTTCTAAAAGTAATAAGTACCTGCATACTACAATGTGCAATGCGATGCAACAGTTAGAGTGAAATGCAACCCAACCAAACCAATAAAGTTGTATTTAATGGAAAAAAATAGTTTGCACTGCTTCAATTTTAAAATTTAAGTGAAATAAGATAAAAAATTCTATTCTTGCATTGCACTTGGCCGCATCTTAAGTACTCACTGGTGAGACATGGCTACTGGCTACCACATTGAATAGCTCAGGCCTACACTGTAAACCCCTTGAGGGCAGAAACTGTTCAATTCAGGCCTTAAATTAGTTACTGCTTCTTCCTGGAATCCTTCCTATGTCCCTCAAAACTGAATTAAATGCCCTTTTTATGTGTTCCTGCAGACCTCTGTGCTAACTTCTGTGATGGTGCTGGCCCCCCTTCTATTGCAACTGCTAATTTATTTGTCTATAGGCTCCTTGCAGGCCAGGATTAGTTCTAGTTTATCGTTGTATATCCTATACTTAGAATAGAGCTAGTCGTTTCATGGGCACTTATTAAATGTTTATTGATCTTTCTGGATTATTTTGTTAAATTAATTTAAGAAGTTGTTTTCGGAGTCTGTCAGATTATAGGCTGTTTAAGAGTGGAGATTGTGACTTACCTCTATAACTCTTCACCTGCCATAAAGCTTAGCACATCCTAGGCAATCGATAAATGTTTGTTGAATGACTAGCGAACCGCGCTACATCCAGGCTTTGTTTGCTGTCTTCATGTCTAAGCCTGGCTGACTCTACCTGCAGCTTCAGCCTCATTCTCATTCTTTGAGACTTAACATTTTCTGAAGACCTGTGTCTGATTCTCTGAGCTAGAGCTGCCCTGATTTGTCTGCTTGGTTCCTGCTGTGGCCTGCTTTGGGCTTGTCAGGTGCCCTAAGCTCCATCAACAGCCCAAGTGTGACCAGTCTCCTTCAGAGGTAAGGATCCCACTGGCTTTCTGAGCCTTGTTTTCGTTCTGGAGTGCTTCACTCACACCTTACCTTGATTTACATGGCTTGTGATTTCCTGGTGTACACTGATGCCCGCCCACACCGTTCTTGCACAATCTCGGAACTTCCTCTTCTTAGACAGGCCTTGGTTTAGAGCATTTGGCTTGTATAGGGTGTACCTCTAGGGGTAACATTCACTTACTGTCACCAAAAAAAATGAAAGAAAAAAAATCCCCTTGCTGTAGAGTTAATTCCAACTCATATCTGTCATCTTAGAAAAACCAAACCCCAAACCAAACCTACCGCTGTCTCCTTGATTCTGACTCACAGCGACCCTGTGGACAGAGCAGAACTTACCTATAGTTTCCAAGGAGCTCCTGGGGGATTTGAACTGCCAACCTTGTGGCTAGCAGCTGTAACACTTACCACTATGCCATCTGTCACCTTAGCCCCTTAAAAAAACCAAAAACAAATTGCATTGCTGTCTAGTCAGTTGTGCTTCATAGCCCCATGACAGGACAGAGAACTGCCCTGCAGAGTTTCCAAAGAGTGGCTGGTGGAGCTGAACTGCCAACCTTTTGGTTAGCAGCAGAACTCTTAACCATGGTGCCACCAGGGCTGTCACCTTAGACATGCACAGTTATTTTAACTACATTCCAGCAGATGGCAGTAAAGTGTTTTGAGCGAGAGGTTCCGTTTTTTGAGTTTGCACAGAGCTCTCAAGTAAGTTGGCCTGGAGGTTGCCAGTGCAGTCAGCCTGTAAATGTAGCGGGAGAGGCTGGCTAGTTGGAGTTTCTTGCTCCTGGCCTCTTAGCCTTTATCCCAGTAGTTAATCATACCAGGCACAGAAAAGATATGATATATAGGAATGCTTTTTGCTTGCAGAGTGTAACACCCTCCCTTTGGATCTCATTTTCTAGTGCCCTCCCAGCGGCAGTAACAGGGAGTAGCTGTAGGAACCACCCCCAGGGCTTGCCTCCAGCTCTCTTGTGCACTCTGGTCTCTTTCACTAGCTTTCCTTAATTCACCTGCAGAATGCCTGAACTCTGGGATGTGTCCAATTAAGGCTTTTGGAATGGAAAACCGATTTCTTTATAGGCACCAATGGTACACACTCCCGGAGACTGGAGGAATACTCTATGCAGATTTTTTTTTTTTTTTGAACCAGAAAACTACTTAAGACCATTAAAAGGAAACAGCAGAGAAATGAAAGGGAGCTATTTAGTAGTTCTAAGAGGAGAAAGGAAATCCTGGTGGCATGGTGGTTAAGAGCTAAGGCTGCTAACCAAAATGTTTATGATGGTATTTTTTTCATTTAGACCCGATTGTCTGTACTGATGGAATTGTGTCTAACTGTGAGATCCGTAAAGCTGTGAGCATCTGTGTATGAGAGTCCATCAGGAGTAATGCAGCTCTCTAATTATTGACTCTGTGACAATACATTTGGGAAGGAGAATCTGTAATCACACCCCTGCAGAGATAGACTCCCTTTTACAACCCGTAGGGTTCCAGGGAAGAGAGCACAGGATGGCATGTAGCATTCACTCCTGTCTGTCCTGTTTCATGGGGATGATTTTAACCCCCCAAGCTCTCATACCCCGCAACTTTCCTAGACGGCATTTTGGCTTAAAGAACAGAGCTAGGCTTTGTCTGGCTTGATTATTCTTGTGTTGAGATATTCCTGGGGCAACCTGGTAAAGGGGGCTCACAACGCACTGTGCAAAGAACTGCCCATGTAGTTGGCATAGTGGAAATGTGCCTGACTTTCTTTCCAGAAGCTATGTCTTGTCAAGATAGTGCTAGGGGTACTAAAGAGAGCTGGATGGGGAGAAGGGAAAACTGGGTTCTCATGCTGCTTCTTTGCCGTAGACACTTTCAGCTCGGATATTGGATCCTCAAGGGCAAGAAGGAACCCTGGTGGTGTAGTAGTTAAGTGCTACGGCTGCTACCTAAAAGGCTAGCCATTTGAATCTGCCAGGTGCTCCCTGGAAACTACGGGGCAGTTTTACTCCTGTAGGGCTGCTGTCAGTCTGAGCTGACTCAACAGCACTGTTCTTCTGTTTGTTTTTAAGGGCAAGAATGGCAAATGCCTGACGCTTTGCTGCAGTATCGTCCACTGTTGATCTCCTTACTTTGTCTATTGAACCCGAGTGTTGTCTCTGAATCTTTCTCAACATGGTACCCCAGGAAATCAACACCAACCACATGAAACTGGTCTTGAAGATGAAAGTTTCTTGCAATTCCAGACTGTGAAAGTTCAAGGTTTCAGAACTCACATCGCATTGTAGTTTTAGTTTTCTTATCAACTCTGAAAGCCAGTTATTTTTTCCCTTAATTAATAGTCTTTACTTTTTAGACCAATGTAAGGTTTATAGAAAATGAAGTGGGAGAATATGGTGCATTCCCAGTGTGCTCTCTCCGAAATCAATTTCCCCTGTTGTTAACATCTTGCATTAGAGTGGCTCATTTGTTACCATTGATACCTACAAATATGGACACAGTTTTGTTAACTGAAATCCATAGTTTACACTAGGGTTTATTCCTTTAGTTGCACATTTCTATGGGTTTTGATAAATGCATGTTGTCCTGTATACACAATTAAAGTAGCATGAAGAATAGTTTTGCTTTGGCTTTGGCAGGAATAGTTTTACAGTCCTAAAAAATCCTCTGTGCTCCACCTTTTATTCACTTCTCCTTTTCCTTCCTCTGAGACTCTAGAAACCATTGATCTTTTTTTACTATCTATATAGTCTTGCCTTTCGTAGAATGTTATACATATCATATAGTTGGAATCATACAGTAATGGAGGCTTTTCAAGATTTGTTTTTTTCATAGCAATATGTATTTACAATTTTTCTATGTCTTCTCATGGTTTGATAGTTCATTTCTTTTTATCATTGAATATCTGGTGTTTGTGTATATCATAATTTGTTTATCTGTTTCCTCGTTGAAGGACATCTTGGTTGTCTCTTAATTTTTGGTAATTACAAAAGTAACTTTTCAACTCATTTGGGTAAATACCAATGAGTATGATTGATAGATCATATGGCGAGACTATATTTAGCTTAGTAAGAAGCTGACAAACTGTCTTCTGAAGTTGTCAGACTGTTTTGTGTTTACACCAGCAAAGAAGAGGAGTTCCTGTTGCTCCAGATTCTCAGTAGTATTTGGTGTTGTCAGTGTTTTGGATTTTATCCACTCTGAAATGTATATAATTATTATCTCATCATTATCCTAATTTGCAGTGCCCTAATGGCATATAAAAAGGGGTGTCCTGGTAGCACGGTGGTTAATGCTATCGACTGCTAACTGAAAAAGTCAGTGGTTCAAAACCGCCTTTCACTCTGTGAGAGAAAAATGTGGTAGTCTGCTTCCATAGAGATTTATAGCACTGGAAACCCAGTGGCGTCACTGTGAGTTGGAATTGACTCAAGGGTGATGGGTTTGGGTTTTGGAATGATGTATGATGCTGAGCATCATTTTACATGTTTATTTGCAATCTTTGTATCCTCTTCAGTGAGATATCTGTTCAAACCTTTTGTCTATTGGGTAATTGAGATTTTATGTTGTTGCTGAATTTTAAGAGTTTTTTTGTATATTTAAGATGTGTTTTATCATATATATGTCTTGCAAATATTTCTTCCCCATCTATGTCTTGTCTTTTTATTCACTTAAGCTAGCTAGTTTTTCATGACAATAGGTACCTTAACAGACACACCAAAATAAACTCCCATTCCAGTTTATGTCATACATCAAGGGAGGACTATCTGAAAGTAAAAATGAATAAAATGAAATAAAACAAATGGCAACAGTAAAGACAGAAGCTGTCATAGATTGCACTGTGTCCCCCTCAAAATGTATGTAGCCATTTGGCTGGAGCAGATAGTATTAGGGTGGGACTACAACACCCTTACTGAGGGACTTTACCTGGAGAGTGGCTTGCACCACCCTTTATCCTTTCATGGTACAAGAGATAAAAAGAGAGAAGCAAGCAGGGAATTGGGAACTTCACAGCATCAAGAAAGCGGCACAGGGAGAAGAGCGCGTCCTTCAAACCTGAGGTTCTTGTGCCAAGATGCTCCCGTATCAAAGACTGATGCAACACAAGGACTGTCCTCCAGGGCCAACAGAGGGAAAGCCTTCCCCTGGAGCGGACACCCTGAATGAGGACTTGTAACCTCCTGGACTGTGTAAGAATACATGTTCCTTTGTTAAAGCCATCCACTTGGTGGTGTTTCTGTTAGAGCAGCACTAGCTGACTAAAACAAGCTGTATCAATATTGATTACTGATGTCTGTGCTATATTTAGTAGAAGAACATTGTTGTTGTTTGGTTCTGTTGAGTCAGTTCTAACTCACAGTGCCCCTGTGTACAAAAGAACAAAACACTGCCCTGCCCTGTGCTGTGCCCACAGTGGTTTTTATGCTTGAGCCAGTTGTTGGACCCACTGTGTTAATCTGTCTTGTTGAAGATCGTCCTCTTTTTCACTCTGTTTTACCAAGCATGATATTCTTCTCCAGGGACTGATGCCTCCTGACAACATTCTGAAGTGTGTAGGATGTAGTCTTGCCATCCTTACTTCTAAGGAGCAGTCTGGTTGTACTTCTTCCAAGACAGATCTGTTTGTTCTTTTGGCAGTCTGTAGTATATTCAATATTCTACTTAAACACCATGATTTAAAGGCACCCTAGGGATTAAAAAAAAAAAAAAACTCCCCAAATCTAGACTTTATATCAGAATAGGGAGGGAAAAAATCACTAATAAAGTGTTAACAATTTTGTGTTGCTGATTTGGCTGCTGAGGTTTTCTCTTTGCCTTGGTGTAAATTAGTGAACAGTATAGCTTATAGTCTGTGCTCTCCAAGGATAAGAACAACCATGATCAAGGCCATCACATCCTATATACCAAAGAAACAAACAAAAAAACCCAACTTGTTGCTGTTAATTTGATTCTACCTCATAGCAACTCTATAGAACAGAGTAGTACTGCCCCATAAGGATTCCAAGGAGTGCCTGGTAGATTTGAACCACCGACCTTTTGGTTAGCAGATGTAGCGCTGAACCCACCATGCCTGCAGGGTATTTAGGCACAGTATTGTGTAATTGGGCCAGTATTTTCTTCCTGGTATTAGTATTTACTGGTGGTTATCAGACTTTATGGGTGGCAAACTTTCCTAGGAAGCTTGTAAAAAGGTGTGAGGTATTAGGCCCTGCTTCCAGAGCACATTAATTAGTATGCCTGGGATAGTGCTCAGGAATATGAGTTTTTATCAAGTCCCAGATACCCCTTAGGTTATAATTGGAGGAATGGCCATCTATGTTATAGTGAAGTAGTTCTCTCTGATATCTAAAACCGGGTGTTGATAGCATCCATTTTTCTCTCAAGTGAGCCACACAGTGCCATTGTTTGGCTCAGTGGCACCCACTTTGCATCATGTATCACCAAAGAGCAGATTCGAGAAATTATGATATGAACAGCAGTACTTCTTCTTCTTCTTTTTTATTGCACTTAAGATTTACAGAACAAACTAGTTTCTCATTGAACAGTATGTGTATTGCTTTATGACTTTGGTTAACAGCCCCACAACAGGTCAACTCTGCCCCTTCTCCACCTTGAGTTTCCTATTATCAGCTTTCCTGTTCCCTCCTGCCTTCTAGTTCTTGCCTCTGGGTTGGTGTGCCCCTTTAGCCTTGTGTTGTTTTGTGCTCCTGTCCAGTCCTTGGCTGAGGGTGAACCTCAGGAATGATTTCGTTACTGAGCTGAAAGGGTACCCAGGGGCCATGTTCTCACAGTTTCTTCAGTCTTTGCCAGGTCATCAAGTATGGTCTTTCCTTCTGAGTCAGAATTTTGTTCCACACATACCCAGTCTGTCTGGAACTCTCCATCATGTTCCCTTTCAGAACAGTCAGTGGTGGTAGCCAGGGATCACCTCGGACGAGCAGTGTCTCTTGCGTACAGTGAACCCTAATGGCAAAAACACTCACCTTCTCATGTGATAATATTATACTTGTGGTATCTATTGATAGAAAAAGTATGCAGTTTTGAAAAGCTGCTGTAAGTTTAGTAACACTTTTAGATGCATTTGTATTCATGAGGCCCAACAGTACCTGTGTATATTCAAAATTATTGAGGCATATATGTGCGAAATACGTTGTTGATTCAGTCTGTAAACAGAGGATTACGGGACCCTATGAAAGAATTTCATGAGGTAGGAGAAAGCTTTCTTAACCCTGATGGCACAGTGATTAAGTGCCATGACTGTAAACTAAAAGGTTGGCAGTTCAAATCCACCAGACACTCCTTGGAAACTCTGTGGGGCAGTTCTGCTGTGTCCTACAAGGTTGATATGAGTCAGAATCAACTAGACAGCAGTGTTTTTTATTTTTATTTTTTGGTGGGTTGGCTCTGGGGGAAGATTCTTATGTCTGTGAGCTTGGTTCCTTGCTACGTTCACATGGCATCTATCTTCCCCCATTTGTGCTTCTTTGTCTCTGTGTCTGTGCTGCTCCTTATAACTCAGAAGTGAATAAATTTAGGACACATCCAGCACTGATATGATCTCATTAATCTAACAAGGAAAATCTCACTTCCAAATAGACTTACATGCACAGGTATAATGGTTAGGACCCAAACATACTTTTGAGGGACACAGCTCAGTCCGTGACAAAAACATATTGGCTGAGTATCTACTTAGTTAAATCAGAAACTTCAGTTTCTTCACCTATAAAATGATGATGGCTAATACATATTACTAATGGATCTAACATAAAGATTGAATGATGTATCTTGGCTGAAAAGAGGCAGTCGGTGTTAGTTTTCCTTCTTCCTTCCAAAAAATTGATGAACTGACTCTTTAAGACTTAGCCACAGGAAAATCTGAAGCTCTATGCTTTTCTCTTTGATGCAGCTTGAAGGTCCCAAAGGCTCTCATCTCGGGTAATTTGGAGTACTGTCCCTTTGGTGCAAATTCTGGTGCTCTTGTGTCTTGTGTCTTTCTTGGCTGTTGATTGACCAAGAATCTGTGAACCACAGTAATCCTAGGAAAACAAGGTGCAGAATTAGAATGGGCTTTGGCAAGATATTAAAAGATTTCTCCACACTCAAGGAATGGAGCAGAACAAACAACCATGCTATTCCCTTTCACTCAGAGAGGAACTCAAGGAATGTCACCCATAATTAGAATGTGTTTGTTCTTAATCTTCCCAAGTCAAGCCTACAGATGGAGCCAAGGTTATTACATACTCTTGAACTTTCTTCTCCACCCCGCATCAGGAGATAGCAGGAGGAAGGTTGTGTTGCTCTCTTCCTCTGCCTCTATTCTGCAGTTTGACACTGAAAACACTCGGCGCTGGAGGTTTAATTTGAATATCTATGGTATAAAATTACCAGTGTTCACATGCCCTAGCATTTTCCTGACAAATTAATTGCCAATACAAATCTCAGCAGCAGGAGTGTGCAGGGGGTGGTGGGGTTGAGAGTTCAGTTTATGGGAGATAATTATGGGTGCCCTTGGCCAGGAAAGAGCAGAGATGAGACTGAAGGAGCCAGTGTTTTGGGTAAGCAGCACCTGCTCCTTTGCCAGCTCAGTAGACCTGTGGGTCTGAGAAACATATACAACTTAGAGCACTTAGTGTCTACCTTCGACACTAGAAGCCAACCCAACACAGTGCTATTGAGTCGATTCTCTCAGTGACCCTGTAAGACAGAGTAGAACTGCCTTATAGGGCTTCCGAGGCTGTACATTCCTATGAAAGCCATTTGCCGCACCTGTCTCCCATGGAACAGATCGAACCACCACTCTTTTGGTTAGCACCTGAGCACTTCTACTGCAGGGCCACCAGCTCTTCCTGCTTCTGGGGGAAACAGTTTCATCTCTAAAGCATCGTGGGATGCTGGGAGGTCTCTGACACCACGCTGTGTGTCCCCACTGTCTGGTTCTTAGCTCTTTGCTTCACTTGCCTCAGCATTTGAGTCTTCAAAACATCAAGACAAATAAAGCAAACAGCAAAACCCTCTCAGGCAGGGAGCAAATGAGGTGAAAAAGGGATTCTGTGATTTGGTTGGCTATGATGGAAGGGACATTTTTATAGACATGTCTGAAAGTAACTGATCTGAAAGATGCTGAAAAATAATTCAGTTGGGATAAAGCATCCGACCTTTTAAGAAATCATCTCTGCTCATTTCCAGGTCTTTGGTACAGGACTATTTTCCTGAATTATATAGCTTTAGACAAGGTGTGTTTGTTCCTAAGCCTTTTCATGGTAGCTGTAGTCCTTGAGCATTGGAGGCATTTGATACTGAAGTCCTTTTCATCTTTATCATATTATAATTGTGTTAATAAAAAGAGATTAATAAACAAAGTCCCAAGCTTGAGTGAGTCAGGAATGGAGCAGTGGATGATGACAAAGAGAACAAGTATAAAGCCTTAGATATTCTCCCTAAGATCTTTTTTGGAAGTTTAAAAAATATTAGCACTTTTATAGATTTCCTTTCTTCTGAAAGATGAAAATTTGGAAAGAGAGTGTTGTAATATTGCTGTATGTGTAAAACAAACAGAAAAAACTAAAATAGAGTTGGACACATTTGATGCCATTGAAGTTTGTTCTCAAATTTTCCCTGTGATGTCAGTTGCTCTTAAAAATAGTAAAGATCAACTGGGGATGAGATAATATTTTTGGCATTCTAGTTTCTGGAATAGTGGGATCGGAGAAGAGGGAATGAGACTATTTTTTGGCCAAGGTTAATGCACAAATGTTTTCTCCTGTCTTCTCAATGAATTTGGATCCCATCATTCAAATATCCCAGCTACAAGACTTCTGCCGTGTTTCCTGGGAGACAAGTTCACTCCCTCAACATTCTCACTGGGATAAATATAGTTATAAAATGCCAGAGATGGCTGGGGCCATCTACTCGAGATTTTTTATTTAACAGATGATGACACCGAAGCCCACAGATGGGCAAAGGACTTACCAGCAGCTGTACAGCCAGTTAGTAATATGAGGTCCACCAGTTAAGGTCACGAATCATCCTGGAAAAAGTGCTTTGTGCTGCACTGCTGAATGTCTCTACGGTCACCTTCGAAGTACTCCTCTTGGGAAGCCATGCACTGACGCCAGAGCCGCCTCCACTCTTTAAAGCAGTTTTGGAACTCTTTCTCTGAAGTGGCCATCAGAGATGTTCTCATATTTCCTTTGATGTCCTGAATGTCATCCAAATGCCTTCCTTTCAATATTTCCTTTGTCTTCGGGGAAAGGAAAAAAATCATCAGGGGGCCAGATCAAGTGAGTAGGAAGGATGTTCCAGTGCTTACTAGCTGAAAACTCCCTCACAGAGAACTATACAATTAAGATTGCAAACTTGCCACCGTGGCACCGTGTGCAATGGCCAGTCCAGAGAGAGTTCCAAAATTGCCCTGAAGGGTGGACTAGGCACTGGCGTGGGTGCATAGCATTCCAAGGGGAGTACTTCAAAGGTGACTTTAGTGATGTTCAGCAGTGAGGTCTGTAGCACTTAGAACAATTAAGTTCATGGATTTAATTGTCAGACTTCATAGAATGAGGGCTGGAACCTAGGCCTGTCAGTCTTAATGCCTTTAAAATAGTAATAAGCAAATATTGTGGGGGCACTAACCAAGGATTTTACATGAATGTGGGTCTCGAATTTTTAATTTGGAAATCAACTTCGCTCTATCAAGTTTGCAGATTTATGATGCTATTTTATACAAATGCCACTGTGTCACTAAGTGGGGCTGGGTAAAGAGAGAAGAGAGGGAATGTCTGTTGAGCATCTGCTGTTGTGAGACACTTAGATTTACTCTTGCATTTAATTTTTGCATTTCCCTGATGAGGCAAATATTATTCTTACTTTACAAATGAGAAAACTGAGACTCAGAGGAGTTGACTAATTTGACCAAGATCTTTGAGCTTTGTGAGTATAGGATTTGAACCTGGAAATAAATAATTCAAAAGCACTGTTTACTTAGTATGTCCTCTTGTTTAACCTCATCCAACATTATTTTGTTACACTTTCTAGCACCAGGCAAAACACAAAAAAGTGTAGATAATCAGCCTTGTTATTTAACCCAGGAATTTATAATGCATCTGTCTACTAAATATTTAGGCTTGTACTGGAAATTTGGGATTTGGAAATACCAAAACAGTATGAGGTATTTACATAACTGGGAAGGTTTCCTGTAGATGTAAGCCTGTTAGATAAACACCTACTGTGACCTTCCATCACAATTAGCAGGAAATTTAGACATTTTCCCAGGCTGCCAATACTGTGCTTCCTTGCTAACCAAAGTGAGCTCCCTAGACCAGCAGCATCAGCATCAGTGAGTAGCTTATTAGAAATGCAGAATCTCAGGCCCCACTCCTGATCTGCTGAATCAGATCTGTGTTTTAAGTACATCTCCAGGGTCGTCATGAGTCGGATCCGACTCGACGGCACTTGGCTGGCCATGTGTTTCACGTTCATGTTCAAGGTTGAGTAGCACGGCCTATGTGGTGTGACTTATCCTGGCCATGCTGACCCTACTGCCTAATTTAAGTGGCCTTCATTTTTTGATCTCTGAACATGCTTATCTGGTTCCTGCTTTAGGATATTTGTTCTCTATTCCATCTGGCTGGTCTATGGCTGGGGGTGTTCAAATTGCTGACATTTTGATTAGCAGCCAAATGCTTTAACCACTGTGCCACCAGGGTTCCTGCCTGGTTTGCACTGTCCCCAAATTTCTGTGTGGCTCTGTTTATCATTCTAGTTGTAGCTGAAAGAATAGTATCTCAGAGAGTTTCCTTTTACTATTCAAGTTGAAGGAAACCCTGGTGGTGTAGTGGATTAAGTGCTATGTCTGCTAACCAAAAGGTCGGCCGTTCAAATCTACCACTTTCTCCTTGGAAACTCTTTGGCAGTTCTACTCTTACCTCTAGGGTTGCTATGAGTTGGACCCGACTCAAGTGGGCTTGGTTTGGTTTATCCAGGTTGAAGAGTACAGACTCTTAATACCTCTGTATTCATCATCCTGCCATATGTTTTCATAGTATTTATTATTCTTGTAAATGATATAATTTGTATATTTGGTTACTTGTTTATTATCTATCTCCTCTCACTAGGATGTTAAGCTCCATGAATGCAGGATGTTTTGCCTGACTGGTTCACTGTTTTATCCACAGACCAAGAACAGTGCCTAGCTCAAGTTACATATACAATAAATAATGTCAGTATTTAAAAGTATTTTATTAATTAATGAATGAAAATATTTCTTTGACATTGAAATTTTGACACATTGACATTAAAAGCTAAGATTATTTGCAAATGTGTTAGTCTAACCAAATTACTAAGTGTCTTAGTTATTCATTGCTGCTGTATTGACAATACAAAGGCATTCAACTGTGTGGATTGTGACAAACTATGGATAACATTCCAGAGAATGGAGATTCCTGAATACTTAATTGTCCTCATGAAGAATCACTACATGGATCAAGAGGCAGTCATGGAAACTGAGCAAAGGGCCAAGGCATGGTTTAAAGCCAGGAAAGGTGTGGGTCTAGGTTGTATCTTCACCACCGTACCTTTTCAATCTGTTTGCTGAGCAAATAATCTGAGAAAAACAATGGGGCATCAGGATTGGAGGATGACTCATTAACAGCCTGCTTTATGCTGATGACACAACCCTGCATGCTGAAAGTGAAGAGGATTTGAAACACTGATGAAGATCAAAGACCACAGCATTCGCTATGGATTACACCTCAACATCAAGACAAAAAAAACCCTCACAACTGGACCAATAAGGAACATCATGATAAATGGAGAAAACATTGAGGCTATTGAGGCTATTGAGGCTTTCATTTTACTTGGTTCACCAGAAGCAGCAGTCAGGAAATCAAAAGACACGTTGCATTGGGAAAATCTGCTGCCAAAGACCTCTTTAAGGTGCTGAAAAGTAAAGATGTTACCTTGAAGACTAAGGTTTGCCTGACCTAAGCCGTGTATTTTCTATTGTATCATTTGGATGTGAAAGCTGGACAGTGAATAAGGAAGACAGAAGAAGAATTGATGCTTTTGAATTATGGTGTGGGAGAAGAACATTGAGAATACAATGGACTGCCAAAAGAACAAACAGATCTGTCCTGGAAGAAGTACAACCAGAGTGTTCCTTGAAGCAAGAATGGCGAGACTATGTCTTACGTACTTTGGACACGGGGTCAGTAGGGATCAGTCCTGGAGAAGGGCGTCATGCTTCGTAAGGCAGAGGGTCAATGAAAAGAGAGGAAGACCTTCAGCAAGATGGATTGACACAGTGGCTGCAACAATGGGCCCAAGCATGACAGTGATTGCAGGCATATCAGAACCGACTCGACGGGACCTAACAACAACAATGTAACAAAAATACCAAAAGTGGATAACTTGAACAACAAGTTTATTTTCTCATAGTAAAGTAGACTAAAAACCCAGTTTCAGGCTTTCAGCTCCAGTGGAAGACTTTCTGTTTGTGTCAGTCTTCTCATCAATTATCCCAGATAAGGAGCTTCTCGATGCGGGGACCCTGGGTCCAAAGGATGCACTTTGTTCCAGCACTGCTTTCCTGGTAGTATGAAGTCCATCTGTCTCTTTGCTCACTGTTCTCTTTTATATCTCAAGAGATTGCCTCAAGACATAAACCAAATTTGTAGACTGAGTCCTGCCCCATCAACACCCATCCTCCCTCATTAACATCATTGTATCAAACCAAACCCACTGCCATCGAGTGGATTCTGACTCACAGGGAACCCATAGACAGGTAAAACTGTCCGAGAGAGTTGCCAAGGAGTGCCTGGTAGATTTGAGCTGCCTGCTTTTTGATTAGCAGCCATAGTACTTAACCACTGCTCCACCAGGATCTAAAACACACAGGAAGATCAAACAATGCCAGGGATCATGGCCCAGCCAAACTGCTAGACACATTTTTTAAGTCTATGAGTGACACTAAACAGTACAACAAAAAATTTTGGTGTGTTTGTTGGTTTGAGGTAAAACTCTTTGGGATTGCCATGGTTGAGTCAAGGAAAGGAGAGCTGTGGTGATGGTGGCAAGAGGGTGGGAACAGGTGACCACAGCAACCTTTTCCGTAAACTTTGGCAGTTTTAACAGAAGTAATTTAACTTCTGTTACGGTAAAAAAATTAGGTTTTTTTTTTTAACTTATCTGCGTAGCACAGCTTATTTCTTTTCAGCAATTTCCTCGGCAAATGTAGATATTATACATTTGGCACATACAAAAATTGCAACTGAAAACCTTCCTTCATTCTGTTTGTATTTATAGGAATGTATTCTGAGGTGGTTTGTTTCCTAGGTAAAAACACCAGTTTGGAGAGAGTTTATGCATACTTTACGAGCTGACTGTGCAATAATACACTGCATGATACTCCTGGCACGGAAGAACAAGGTAACCCCTCTGAATTCTGATGAGCCATCCTGAGGAAAGCACACACGCCTATACTCTACAAAACCCCAAAACCAAACTCAGAGCCATCGATTCTGACTCATGGTGACCCTGTAGGACAGAGTAGAACTGCCCCATAGGATTTCCAAGGCTGTAAATCTTTACTAAGGAAAACTGCCACATAGTTCTCCTGCAGAGAGTGGCTGGAGGGTTTGAACTGCTGACTTTTCAGTTAGTGGCTGAGCATTTACTTGAGACAGAGCCCCTGTTGTGTTTATCTTCTTTACCTGGCATCTTCTTGCAGTGTTGCATTGAAAAATTGTTTCCATTGCTGCCCTGTCTCCCTCTCTGTCCCCCAGTTTTGCATTTGAATCTTGCTTTTGCTTGGAAGTATAGTAGTATATATATGTATATATGCACATATATAGAGCACCTGTGTAGTATGATTAAGAATGTTACTGAAGTAACTTGTGTGAAATCCCAACTTGTCCACCCACCCTTGGTGAGCAGTCTTGGCAGCAGTGGTTCCAACTGATTCTTTTTCCTAGTACAACCAAATAAAGCTGTCTTTCCTGTTCTCCCTGGAAACCTGGGTGATGTAACGGTTAGCGCTGTATCTGAAAACCAAAGGTTGGCAGCTCAAATTCACCAGGCACTCCTTGGAAACGCTGTGGAGCAGTTGTACTCTGTCCTATAGGGTCACAATGAGTCAGAATCAACTCTACAGCAATGGATTTGGTTTCTTATTGTTCTACTATCTCAGTCTCTCATTTATTCACCAGTATGAGTCATGCTGAGTAAAAACCTGGGGTTTCCACTCAGGAACATAACCACTGTGCTGCCAGGGCTCCTCCTGTTCTCTGTGAGGCCCCTTGAAAGAAAACGAAGAAGAAAATTTATTTGATACTTAACATATGCCAGCAGTTTAGCAAACAAGGTCTCATTTTGATTCTCACAATAATATCACAGGTGATATCGCCCCATTTTATAGAGCAAGAAACTGATACCAAGAGGTTAAGACTTGGTCAAACTCACCCGACTAGTAGCAAAGCTGGAATTAAAGTCCACGCACTGCCACATCCTTAGTGAAACTCTGTTCTCCAACCCCCATTGTCTGCAGGAGGAGGGACTGTATCACTGACCTCTTAGGTGAAAATAATGGAAAGTCAGTCACATTTTCTTTTGACTGAAAGAAAAGCACCTCAGAGACCAATAGCATAAAGGATTTATGAAGTACAGCCATGATGGTGCAAATTCTCCAACGTTCCACAGATAGAAGACATCCTAGTCCTGAGGTGAGAAGTATAAAGGTGAAAATTGTGTTTATTTGCCTTATAGCCAGTCAATGGGTCCAGACTTCAATGTATTAAGAATTTGAAATACCAGGTACTGTGGTTTCAGAGGAAACCCTGGTGGCTTAGTGGTTAAGTGCTACAGTTGCTAACCAAAATGTTGGTGGTTCACATCTACCAGGCGCTCCTTGGAAACTTTACAGGGCAGTTCTGCTCTGTTCTACAGGGTCACTATGAGTCGGAAATGACTCAGTGGCAGTGAGTTTTTGGTATGATTTCAAATGGAGCCTTGTGGCATAGTGGTTAAGTGCTATGTCTGCTAATCAAAAGATCGACAATTCAAATCCACCAGACACTCCTTGGAAACTCTATGGAGTAGTTCTGGGCATTGGTATGAGTCAGAATCGACTAAATGGCAGCAGGTTTGGTTTAGTTTTTCAGTATGGTTTCAGATGCATGTATATGATTTTATTAGCTGTGGTTGTTATTAGCTGCTGTTTATTAGTTGTGGTTGTTGTTATTAGCTGCTGTCAAGTTGGCTCTGACTTCTGACACCCACCCCATGTACAACATGTACAACTGATCAAAACATTACCTGGTCGTGCACCATCTTCATGAGCGCTGGAGTGTTTGAGTTCTTTGTCATGGCCATTGTATAGTGCCTGCAAAACCAGGGGCTCATCTTCCAGCACTAAACTGAACATTATTGTGTTGTAATTCATAAAAGTTTCATTGGTTAATTTCCAGACCTTTCCTCCTAATCTGTCATAGTCTGGAAACTCTGCTGAAACCTGTCCACCATGGGTAACCCTGCTGGTATTTGCAGTGCTGGTGGCGTAGATTCCAGCGTCACAGCAACACCACAATACATAGGCCACTTCAGTGTGACAAACTGACAGAAGTGGATTAGTCATGGTACCCAAAACTCAACCCAGCCTACTGCTGTCAGATTAATTCTGACTCAGAGTGATGATATAGAACAGAGTAGAACTGCTCCATAGTTTCCAGTGAGCAGATGGTAGATTTGAACTGCTGACCTTTTGGTTAGCAGGCATTGCACTTAACTGCTATGCCACCAGGGTTTCCAGCCATGGTAGACAGAGGCGATTTTTAAGTGGAGGACTTGAGACTGACTATGATACTGTTTTGTCAATAGAGTAAAAGGAATTTAGAGGGCAACCTGAGATTCTGCAAGATGACTGACCTTTTCTTACAGTTCCCTGAAGGCAGAGATGAGAAGGTAAAGGGCTTCCAGGTGATTCCACCCTTGCCCCCTTACCTGTTAAATTAGATTGGACTCTTAAGCTCTATCCTTCCTACACAGACATTCTGGGGCCTTTCTTGTCAAAGAGCCTGTTTTGCATTCCCTGCCCCCCCCCCAAATGGAAACCCTAACTCCATTCGAGACATTTGCAGAGCACCAATGCAAGATTTTCAGGAGACTCCAAAGGCTGTGCTGTTCCCAGTCATTCTCTTAGGTGTGCCAAGGGGCCCCTGAGTCCTGAATTGCATTACTACTTGTTGTGTGCTACCAAGTGGATCCCGACTCATAGTATCCCTGTAGGATAGAGTAGACTGACTCATAGGGTTTCCAAGACTATGAATATTTACGGAACCAAACTGACACATCTTTCTCCTGTGGAGTATTTGGTGGGCTGCAACAGCTGTCCCTTTGATTAACAGCAGAGCACTTAATTATTGCATCACCAGACTTTTTATTCATTATTAACCCAAACCAAGCCCACTGCCTTTCAGTCAGTCCTGACTCATAGCGACCCTTTAGACAGAGTAGAACTGTCCCCATAGGGTTTTGAAGGAGCGCCTAGTGGATCTGAACTGCCTACCTTTTGATTAGCAGTCATAGCACTTAACCACTACATCACTAAGGTTTACATTCATAGACAAACATTGAAAATTTCCCAAAGGTGGAGTTTGGGTAATGTCCAGTAGATGGCGCCCATTAGCAACTGTCTATAAAAAGGCAACCCTTTAGCTTTTAAAAACAGAACTTGAAATGGATTTTGAGTTTAGAGTAGTTTGGAAGACTAAAGCTTTGTAAAATATGTATTTCAGGCAAGAGGAAGGTTGCTTTTCCTTCTTCATTCTTAAAAATTTTAACTTTAGTGTCTGCCATGGCTCAGAAGATTAAAAAAAGAATTAGAGAATGATGTCCTTCTATCCCACATTTTGTTTTCTCACTTAAGCGGATGAATGCATCCCTTTCCAGTCTCTGAACAGATTGGAGGGCATTTGCTTAGAACTGAGAGTCCTCTCTCTTTGGAAGTGGCATTTTCACAAATGGTAGTGAAGTACACGTAAGTACTTTCTCAACCCTTGATCATCTGTGTTCGAGTTTCAGCCCTATTTTAATGAAATCTTGACACCGTTACACCATTGTTTCTTTGGAAAATGAAATCTGAATTTCCCTGTCCTTAGCACTTGGCTTGGCTGGCAGCACTGTAGGGACTGAAACAGTCCTCCTGGCACCAGTCACTTGCCAATTTGTTATCCTGGCTTGTAGAGGGGATCTGATGAACCTTGACTCACTGCTGCTTTTCACTGGGCAGTGAGCAGTTACCATCCCAGAGGTAGATTGCATCCCCATCCCGGGCTTTGGGAATCTACTCTTTGCAAACCAGGAACTGCTTTACCTCAAACTCAAGTCTCCAGTGGTATCTGTGTCTTCTTTCAGTAATTGGATAATTCTGTCTTTGGCAGATGCAGTTCCAGGATAAAGTATAGTGCTTTAATCACAATTTTTGTACTTAAAAGCACATCTGGGAAAGTTTGAGGGGAATCCTCCCCATGGACAGACCTTAGAGCAGTACACCTGGTTGTGCACTTTGCTTAGAAGGAAAAAGGGCTAGATGTGCTGTTGTGCACTGATTTGTGGGCTGTGATCAATGACGTGGCCGCATGGCCATGGACTAGGAAGGAACATGATTGGAAAATTGGAGACAAGGATTTATGTGGAAGAAGCACATAGAGAGATCTTCCTGAATAGGCCAAAGAAGTAAAGATAATTTGTGTCTCATGTGAATGCTCACTAAAGGATGACCTCAGCAGAGAATGACTTTAACAGTCAAGTGGATAGGATGATGCACTCCGTGAAAACCAGTAATCCTCTTTTCCCAGCTACTCTTATCATTAGTAAATGGACTCGTGAACAAAGTGGGCTTGGTGGCAGGGATGGAGGTTATGCATGTGACCGGCAATATGGACTTCCACTCACCAAGGCTGACTTGGCTGTAACCTCTGCTGAGTGTCCAGTCTGCTAGCAGCAGAGACCAACACGGAGTCCCTGATACGGCACTTACTCTGGATACAGACTTGCCTTCCTTGCACACAATGCCTCTGCCAAAACTGTCATCCATGGACTTATAGAATGCCACCATTGTGTTATCCTACGCAACATCACCTTGAATAAAAGGACTCATTTCACAGCAAATGAAGTGTAGCAGTGGGTTCTTGCTCATGGAATTTGCTGGTCTTACCATGTATGCCATCATCCTGAAACAGCTGGCTTGATAGAATGATGCAATGGCCTTCTAAAGACGTAATCATGGTGCCAGCTAGGTGGCAGTACCTTGCAGGATTGGGCCAGCGTTCTCAAGAAGGCTGTATATGCTGTAACCTAGAGTCCAGTACATAGTTCTGTGTCTTCCATAGCCAGGATTCATGGGTCCAGGAATCAAGGGATGGAAATAGGAATGGCATCACTTGCTATTACACCGGGTGACCTACTTACAATACTTTTGCCTCCTGGTCCCGCAACTTTATGTTGGTAGGTGTAGAAGTTTTAGTTCCAAAGGGAGGAATGCTTCTGCCTGGAGACACAACAATGATTCCATTAATCTGAAAGCTGAGAATGCTACCTGGTCACTTTGGCCTCCTTAAGCCTCTGGATCAACAGGCAAGCAAGGGAGTTACCATACTGGATGATGTGATTGATCCTTTTTACCAAGAGGAAATCAGATTGATATCATATAATGGAAATGAATAAGGGTATGTGTGCAATGCAGGAGACCTCTTAGGGCATCTCTTAGCACTACCATGCCCTGTAATTAAAGTCAATGGAAAACTAAAGCAACCCAATTCTGACAGGACTACTAATGTCCCATAACCTCCAGAAATGAAGATTTGGGTCACCCCACTAGGCCAAAAAACTCAACCAGCTAAGGTGCTTGCTGAGTGCAAAGGGAACACAGAATGGGTGATGGAAGAAAGTGCTTCTAAATGCCAATTACAGCAATGTTATCAGTGGGAGAAATGAGGACTGTAACTGTTACAAGTTTTTCTGCTATAAGTGCATCAAATATTTTTGTTTTCTCCACTTAATGAAATGTAAGTTACAAACAAGGCTAGTGCATTTTCTACCATATGTGTGTGTATTGTATCATGTTAGATGCAAGAATTAATTTATAACTGTCTTTATTCAGGAAGTATGTATGGTTTAAGGAGATGGGTACGGGTCCCAAGATTTTATGAGATGGACTGTGATGTGTCAACTCTGCTGGGCCATGATTCTCAGTGTTTTGGCAGTTGTGTGATGTTGCGGTCACTTCCCTGTTGAGATTTGGTATCATCCCTGTGATGGGATCTGCTGTGAGTAGGCAGCCAGTTGAAGGTGAGTTTCTGTGCGCATATAGCCTGTATTGAGGGTGGGCAGATGTTCTGGCAGGGCTCAGGGGCTTTTGCTTCTTTGGATCCTGCAGCTGACTCCTGTTCATCTAACCTCTGATTCTTAGGACTGAAGTAGCAGCTTACTTGCAGTGTTGCCTGCTGATCTTGGATTCACTGATCTTGACAGCCTGTGTGCAAGAACCCTACTCCTCAACCTGTCCATCTTGGGTTCACTAGCCCCAGAAATTGTGTGACTCTGGAGAAACATCTATCCTCAGCCCCAGAATTGGGACGTTCCAGTCTCTACAACCATGTGAGTCATTTTCTTCACATAAATCTCTTTCTATATATATCTATTTATAAAGTTCACAGGTTTTGCTTCTTTAGAGAACCTAGCCTAAGACCCAATCCGTGGTATATTTAATAATCTACACTAATACCATAATACAAATACATCAGTTCTTCTTTGATTTTTCTTATTCGTTGGCCTGCTTTTACATGCATATGAGGTGACTGAAAATATCACAACTTGGGTCAAGTGTACCTTAGTCCTCAACGTGACATCTTTTAAGTACTTTAAAGAGGTCTTTTGCAGCCTATTTGCATGATGGAATATGTCATTTGACTTCTTGACTTCTGCTTCCAGGAACATTGATTGCAGATCCAAGTAAAGTGATACTCTGGATAACCTCAATCTTTTCTCCACTTATCATGATGTTGCTTATTGTTCCAGATGTGAGAATTTTTGTTTTCTTTATGTTGAGTATAATCCATATGGATGGCTGTGATCTTCAGTCTTTGTCAGTAAGTCCTTCCAGTTCACTTTCAGCAAGCGCAGATGTGTCGTCTTCATAAAGCAAGTTGTTAATGAGCCATCCTTGAATCTCAGTGCCATGTTCTTCTTCCTTAGTCCAGCTTCTCAGATTATTTGCTCAGTGTACAGATTGAATAGGTATGATGAAAGGATACACCTTGACACATACCTTTCCTGATTTTAAACCAAGAAGTATCCCCTTGTTTTGTTTGTGTAACTACCTCTTGATCTACACATAGGTTCTGTGTGAGCACAGTCCACTTCTGAAATTCCCTTTTTTCCCAACATTATCTAGAGTTTGTTATGATCCACACAGTTGAAAGCATTTGCATAGCAAAGATAGGGTGATGGGTAAGTCATTAAGGGTTTTCTTTAATAAAATCTGTAGATAATTTTTGTCATCAACTCATGATACACACTGGTCCTTCTGTATTCCATTCTTACCTAAGCAGAGAGAAAATGTTTAGTTTGAGTCTCAAATGTCTTCCAAGACTTCAGAGTCGAGCTGATCTGTCTGATCTTAGTACAAATCATTGTCTCAGCTCTTTGCTAAGTTTCTGAAATATTAAATTCTTGCTGGTAAGTACATGAGAGACAATAAAGTTCTGTTGGTACTAGATACTCCAAGATGTACACAAGAACCATCCTGCTGAGTGTTTATTTTCCCTCCTATTTTATTTATGCAGCATTTTCCTTTTCAAGATTGTTCTGTTTAGATTTCTCCTTTGTGCATTCTTTTGATAAATATTTAGTGAAGATCTTTCTACATGTCAAGTATTCACATAGGTAAGAGACCAGTAAACTATAGTCCATGGGCCAAACTTAGCCCAGAGCTCATTTTTGTTGAAGAAGTTTTATTGGAACATAGTCATACTCATTCATTTACTTATTGTCTATATCTGCCTGTCTGCTGCAACTCTAGAGTTGAGTAGATACAACAGAGACCTACAAAGCCTTTAATATTGACTAGTTGGCCCTTTATGGAAAAAGTTTGTAGGTCCCAGGTTTCAGTAATGGACCTTGACCTTAATGACCCCACTTCTTTTGGAGAGAGACAGTAAAAAAATGAACAGTTACAACAACAACAAACACTTCTAAGTGTATTTATAAAACAAAGCTGGGTGGCATACTAGAGAATGGGGTGGGGAGTTACTTCAAGTTGTATGGCCTGAGAGTTCCATGTCAGTAGATATCTGAGATGTGAAAAATGAGCCTTCTATGTGAAGATCTAGGGAAGCACACTGGAACAGAAGGACCAGCAAAAGCAGCGGCCCTTATCTGAAATGAGTTTGGCAAGTTCAAGGTATAGAGAGAAGATCCTTGTGTTTGAACTGTAAGCAATGAGCCAAGAGTGCCCAGAGATGGAGTTAAACAGGCAGTCAGGGACTAGGTTAACAGGTAGGCATCACTAGGCATTTGGATTTATTCTAAGTACAATGGCATACCACCAAAGGGTTTGATGCAAAATAATGTCATGACCTGAGGCATACTTTCAAAGATCATTCTGGGTATTAAGAAAGGGATTGAAAGAGTGTAAGCAAGAGGGGAAGCAAGGAGACTGATTAGGAGAAATCCAAGTGAGAAAGGATGGTAGCAGTGGTAATGAATGATGAGTTACAGCCAGTGGACAAGAAAATGGAATGGCCATAAATGGTAAGGGTAAAAGAGGATTCAAGGTGATCCTAAGTTTTTGGACTGTGCTAGCAAGTGAAGGGTGATGTATTTATCCAAATGGAGAAGCCTGAGTTGGTGAAACACATTCAAATAGAATTGTGGATAAAGAGCTTGGTTTTGTACAAATTAAGCTTGAGGTGCCTGTTAGATATCAAAGTGCAGATGTCAAGTGAGCTCTTGGATATATACTTAGGATGCTTAGGAGTGATATGAGAATGGAAAAGAATAATTTTGAAGTCCATGACATATAGTCAATGCTTGTAGCCACGTTAGAAGTGATCACCTAGGGAATTAACATTGATAGAGAAGAGGGCTACCAAACAGGTACGAACATTGGCAAGATAAAATAACATAGTGGGAAAAGTAGGAATCAGACCAAGGTTCTAGTTCTTTCTTGGTCCTGTACCAGCGTGTAGCTGTTGCTAGGCCCTTTTTCATCTTGGATCCTTAATACCTAATTTTGAAGGTCCTAAAAATCTATGACTTCTGGTTTTTGGTGCAACAGTAGTTGTGTATCAAATAGCATTTCTTATCAAATCATATGCCACTTCTACTTATAGGGAAAAAGCTCCCTAGGTGCTGATATGTTCTCACTTGAAATTGTTTCCGAGATTTGTGTGTCGAGGAGAGGAAGTATTGGGGATACAGTGTCTGGAAACACTTGCTAGATACAGAAAAAGCTAGACTCAAGGAGCTCTGTTAGGGGTTCCTCCTTTCCTGGTAACCTCCCTACCCCCTGATGGCATTGTCAGGTCCGTGGTGATGTTTGCTCTGTGTAGTCACCAGGGTTGTGGAAATCAGTGAGGACTTTGAGGTAGCAGAGAAAGAGTTATCTGCAGTCTTAAAAGAGTTTAGGAGAATCTAAGGGTCTTTGCTCTCCAAAGTGAAACCGGAGTATGGTCAGCAGGCTGAGTATTGAGAAGTTCCCCAGTAGTTTCTGCCACTGTTCTCAAGGGGACCTGGACATAGTCATCCTAAAGCCAGCCGACCTCTGCTCCTATTACATTATCCTAAACTGGAGAAATGAAGATTACTGGTCTTGCTGACTCCCCATTTGAGCTAACCCTAGGTAAGTTGATTTATGCCATTTTCGATTTTGTGATCAAAGGGTCCACATTTACAGAGTGTCTGAGGCACATTATTTACTTTCTTTGAGGTTAGTTTCCGTTGTCAGTGAAAGGCACCTCACAATACTGGCTTCATAGGGTAGTGTAGGCATTAATGGAGGTGGCCTTTGTGAAAGCAGTATGGGTTTGGGTTTCTTTTTCTTCTGTGGATTACACTTCTTGGCTGTCCTTAACATGTTTGCCCTGAGTGACAATACAATGATGGAAAGGTAAGAACCAGGACTAACCTAGTCCAGGTGATCCTGGAGGATGAAAGAGAATTCTGGAGCAGGTGAGAAAAGGCAGACTCCCTTGTCATACTGGGGGCTGCCTCCTGCACTACACTCAATACCATGTTTTCAAATATTTTCTGCAAGTACAGAATGTACTAGTATTATCATTAAAGACCATCTTACCTCCTCTTACTCCTACCCCCAACACACATTATACATGCTTGGAATGTAAACAAACTTCATTCGTCATGCATCTCTTTTATGTTGAGAAGGTGAAGTGCAAAGTAGCACCAGATGCCTCCAGCCTGACGTTCACCCAAAGCTTGGGGCATCTTAGAAATTGTCGGTGATCTACATAACTTCCTTATCTATATGTAGGGAAAATTTTCTCTAGACTAGTGCTTCCGCAGCTTTAAAGTGCATATGACTCATGTCATCGACAACCTGTGATATGCAGATGACACAACCATATTTGCTGATAGTAAAGGGGATGGGAAACACTTAGTAATAAGGATCAGAGACAACAGTCTTCAAGTGGATTATACCTCAACGTAAAGATAACAAAAATCCTTGCAACTGTACCAATAAGCAGCATCATGACAAATGGAGAAAAGATTTAAGATGTCAAGATTTAAGATTAAGATTTAGTTGAATCCAAAATCAGTGCCCATGAAAGCAGCAGTCAGGAAATCAAAGTATTTTATTGGTCAGATACGCTGCAAAAGACCTCTTTAGCATGTTATAAAGCAAAGATAGCACTTTGAGGACTAAGGCACATCTGACCAAGATGTGGTGATTTCAGTAGCCTCCACTGCATACAAAAGGGCAATGAATAAGTGTGACCGAAGAAGAATTCATACCTTTGAATTATGGTATCGGCAAACAATATTAAATACATCATGGACTACCAGAAGAATGAAGAAGTCTGTCTTGGAAGAAATACAGTTAGAATGCTCCTTGGACGAAAGGATGCTGGGACTGTGTCTCACATACTTTGGACATGCTATCAGGAGGGACTGGTCCTTCAAGAAAGAATCAAAGCAGAGGATCAGTGAAAAAGAAGAAGATGGATTGACACAGTGGCTGCAACAGTGAACTCAAGTGTAACAGCTATGAGGATGCAGCAGGACTGGGCAGTGTTTCACTCTGTTGTACATAGGGTTGCTGTGAGTTGGAACTGACTCAGCAGCAGCTAACAACAAAAAAGAACGTGAGATCCTTCTAAAATGCAGATTCTGATACAGCCAACCTGGCGTAGTGCCTGAGATTCTTCATTTCTATAAGCTGGTGCTGTCAGTGGTGCTCCAAGGTCTAAAATTTTGTGACTTTATGGTAGAGTGTTGTCATGGATTGAATGTGTTCCCTAAGAAAATCGGTAACAATTTGTCCATGCCATAATTCCTGTTATTGTGTGATGTTCCTCCATGTTGGAATTCCTGCCTCTATGGTGTTAGTATGGGTGGATGGGCAGCAGTTGTGTAGGTAGAGCAAAATTCAGTGTGTATGTTTGTTTTATGCCTTGAGTGGTCTCTTGAGCTGTAAAAGGAAAAATCTGGCAGAGAGATTTGGGAACCTAACACCACCAAGAAGGCAGCACGAAGAGCGGAACATGTCCTTTGGACCTGAGGTTCCTGTGTGGAGATGCTGTCCTTGAATTTGGACTCAGCCTACTGGACTGTGACAGTTTCTCTTATTGAATGGACCTATAATTTGTAAATAGATTTGTGGCTTACTGGACTGTGACAATAAAGATTCTCTTCATGAAACCATCCACTGGTGGTATTTTCTGTTGAAACAGTACCAGGTGACTAAAACAAGGCTGTAGAAGATGTATACATTTTTTGTCACATACATCCATGCATCCCTCTGTGCTATCCATCCATCCATCCAATACATCATTCTCAACATGGGTCAGGCACTGTGCCAGACATTGGGACTTTAGAGGTGAACATGCCCAATCTTTTCATTTAAAAAGCCATTGTCTAGTCAAGAGGACAGACATAGAAACATTTTTCAAAATCATTCTGACCTAGATTCCTTAAACACCTATTTCTTTCATGTCCTTAAACTTCTTATCTATTTCTGGCTAAATTGCTTTTATTCATCCACACTGAGACCATCTTGAAAGATATAATATGGGACAGAAATCTGATTTAAAAGAAAAACACAAAAACAAATCCAAATCAGTTGCTGTCAAGCCAGTTCCCACTCAGGGCAACCCACATGTCACAGAGTAGAGCTTCAGGAGACTCATAGGTGCAACCTTTTTTTTAAAATTGTACTTTAAGTGAAAGTTTACAATTCAAGTTAGTTTCTCATACAAAACTTATACACACATTGTTACGTGACCCAGCAGGGAGTTGTTCTCCCTGCAATGTGACAGCACACTCCTCCTCTCCACCTTATATTTCCTGTGACCGTTCAACCAGCTTCTGTCCTCTTCTGCCTCTTCATGTTGCCTCAGGGCAGGAGCTGATTTAGTCACTGGTTTCTGCTTAAGCCAAGAAGCACACTCTTCACTAGCTATCATTGTCTGTCTCACAGTCCAGTCTAATCTTTGTCTGAAATTTGCTTCAGGAATGGTTTTAGTTCTGGGCTAGCAGAGAGTCCAGGGATCATGTCTTCTGGAGTCTCTCCAGTCTCAGTCAAACCATCAAGTCTGGTCTTTTTGTTAGACTTTGAGCTCTGCATCCCATTTTTAGCCTGCTCCATCAGGGACTCTGTGTTTTTGCTCCTTGTCAGAGCAGTCATTGATGATACCCAGTCTAGTTCCTCCAGTCTCAGGCTGATGGAGTTTTTGGTTTATGTGGCATTTTCTGTCTCTTAGGCTCAAATTTCCCTAGTGTCCTGGATGTTCTTCATTTTCCTTTGCTCCTGGTTGGTTGGGACCCCTGGATGCATCTTAAATGGCTCCTTGCTAGCTTTTAAGTCACCAGATGTTACCCACTAGAGTGGGATACCGAACATATTCTTAATAAACTTGGCTGTGCCAGTTGACCTAGATGTTCCTGAAACCATGGTCCCCACACCCCTCCCCTGCTAATCTATGCCTTTAAGTGTTTGGTTGTATTCAGCGTTGGGGAGAGGGTGGCCCAAAACAGAGGCAGAGATACACCAGTCCACAGGTTCAGTGAAGTTTATTTGAAGAGAAAGAGTGGGGACTAAGCCAAGAGTGGCTCAGCCCGCCTCTCCTCAGTAGGGCAAATTTTTTATTATTGTTTCAAAGTTCTGATGAGGTAGTGTGGGGTAAGGGGACTCATGCTTTGATAAAGAAAGAAAGAGAAGAGGGGTAGCAAGAATTTCTGGCTAGGGGATTTATGGTCTCATTAGGAAGCAGTGTTGGTTAGAGGGGGAGGGTGTCGGGGTCTGAGAGTTCTCCGATGAACACGGGTTGAAGGAGAAGCAGTGCCGATGATGGAAGAAAAAGAAGACAGACAGTTTGGTATCAGGGGGCTAACGGCCTTCCCCAGCCGAGAGCCCTGAACAAAATTTTATTAGAGTATTTGTATCCTTCATCAATACAGTTGGTATCCCAGAAAACAAGGAACTGAAACACTCAGTAACTAAGTCAGTTGTTTACAGTTTCAGTCATCCATTGTTCTACATGTTCGGGCCAAGGACTTGGAAGTGTTCCCAGACTGTCTCTAGGTTACCGTACACAGAGTAGAGTCAAAGTGATTGATTACAGTGCAAGAGGTTATACAGAGTTGAAGTAACAGTACAGCAGCCAAGATGGCTGCAGTTATGTCAAGAGAGTTAACGTAATCTCTGACATCTCCCCCCTTTTAATTTTTTTAAAATGAAGTATATTGTTAAGGTATCAAGTGAAGATAAAGAGAAGTAGAAGAAAACAGCTTTTAGTATGGCCAGGGCGACTGTTATACGGCATGCTTTTGTTACTTGGGTTTCATATATAGTACGTGCCTTTTTGTTTATTCTTTTCTGGGAGATAGTTGAGTAGTCAGTTTTCATAACCTTTTTGACATACTAGGTGAATCTTGTTTAGCTTGCCACGTATTCCTCAATCCAGCTGTGTCACAGCTGACCCATTCTGCGTGTCTGTCTTAGGTTGTATTTCTTTATTTCCGTGTCTTACCCGTCATCGGTACCCCATCCTCTAGCGATAGAGCCCTGTCTTAGGTGAACACAGATCAAGAAAAATCTTAACCCGTCTTTGACTACTGCAGTGGGTTAAATAATATATATGGGTGTTCATATCACGTTTGTAGCCCCTCTGTGACTGTGCCTGTCTTAGGTTGTTCCTCCCATGAGGAATATTACCCGTCTGTGGCTAACTCGTCACCTTTTGGGGTCAATCGCGGTGATGTGAGGCAATAAGTAAAAGTTTTATGTTTCTTTTGTAGTTCATCATAATTATTGGGTAAACCAGATTTCTTCTTAATCGGGTATATGGCATCAGCCCCTTGGAGGTACCAGCCTCCATACGGCCAGAATATAAAGTATTTTAGAAAGACAGTTTTAGACATGTTGAATAGTTTCAGTAACCTTCATATAAATGTTCATCAGAAGAGGCACCAGACAATAAAAGGCCAAAATGTAAGACATTTTAGATTAGAAATAAGAAAAGGAAATATGGAGAAATAAGGAAGGTGAGTATTAGGAAGTAGAATCTTCGTTGCTCGTGCCATCCTTCCCTTCTGTCTCCAGGCTGGTAGGTAAGGCTCGTGTGTGCAAAGGGTTGTTACTGAGGTCTTCTTCATCTTTATCCTCGCCGTCTGTCTTGCAGGGTGCTTCATATCTCGGGCGAATTCTTCGTGACGGGACCTAAATAGGTTCAATTTCAGGACCTGGAGAGACACAAGCAAAACCTTTTTCCTGTATTAGTTGATATATCTTTCCACCATTTAGGTTGCCTTGGGATTTTTTGAGAATTATACATATGAGACCAGTGAGACCAATGGTCCTCAGCAGCTGGAATTGTAAAGATCTGAGGGATATTTAAAAATCTAAGAGTATGGTATGCAATACCACCTGTTGTAAAATTGTTGCGGGGGGGGTAGGTGTCTCTTCCTTTTTATTTAATTTTTTTAATGTATGTTTTTTGTATCTGATTGGCAGTTAGGGGCAAAATGATTTCAGAGGCATCTGAGGGAACAAGAATTTGTAATTTTTTTCAGGCTGTAAAAATTACTTTTTTTATTTTAGGTATATAGTTAATTTTTTAGTTTTAGTACTGGGCAAAAAATTTACTTTACAATTATATATTGTTGTAGGGATGCTATTTTACATTATTATAGCTGTTGGGGATGTTTAAAAAATCAAGAGCACACGACACCTGCTGATATTAATTTCTACAATAGGTACTGTATACTCTTAACCCCTCAAACATCAGTAAGTATGGTATATTGTAGGAAAATGAGGAGTGGGCAAAATTAAAATTTGATAAGAGTGGGTAGGGTCAGTTCTACCCAGCTGAGCTTCATGAATTCTTTGTTTTACAAATTGCGTCTCCGGATTTGTACTTTCTGAAGGAGTACCTTGGTTTCCAGTAATTTGTGTTCAAGATAAGAATAAGGAGTAGATATTTGTATTTTATTTGGAGTAATGATTATCCAGCCTTCTGTATATATTTTTGTAATTGGTCACAGACTGACTGTAGTATCTGTTTATTAGGAGCTGCGCAGAAAATATTATTTATGTAGTGGAGAATAGAACATTGTGGAAAAGATTTTTTAACAGGAGACAAATATTTCTTGGGGCAACGCTTTTCAATGATATTTTTTAATAGATTCCTAATTATTTATAGAGGGAATAGTAAAAGCAGATTTTTCATAGTCAGAAGAGTGAAGCGGGACAGTAAAGAAGTAATCTTGGAGATTTATTGACCTAGGCATTTCAGGTTGTTAACATTTTTCATTTATCAGACTTTTTTTGTATTACAAATACAGGAGAATTCCAAGGACTAAAGGAAGGTTCTATATACCCTTGTTTCAGTTGTTCAGATACCAAATTTTGTAAGGCTGACAGTTCTTCAGTAAGAGGCCACTATTCTACCCATACCGGTTTTGTCGCCAGCCATTTTAATGGTATGGGTGAGGTGAGATTTTGATCGGTAGTAGCCCTCATAATAAATTTGAATAGCCCAACCCCTGTTTTTCTTTATTAGGTTTTAGCTCCACTGGCTGCTTAATGCCTTGTTCATGCTTTCCCAGTCCTTTGCCAGGAGTGTAGCCCATAGTCAACATGATTCGATGAGCCTTATCACCCACAGTAGTGGGTGATGTTTCAGGTTCATACTTGTACTTGGGACACTGTCCTGGTGTCTTTTTTCTGGCATATGATCTAAATTCTGTGCCAACTTTCCTACAATCCCTTATTATGTGGCCTAGTTTGCCACAGCCAAAACAGTGACTATTTCTCATACGCAGTGCTGTCATTGTTTCTGTTAGGTTTGGCTCTACACAATTTCTCCAAAATGAGGATATTTCTTGAATTTGTTTTTGTAATTTTGCCATTTTCGTGAGGAGCTCATTATTGCTTTGTGTTCATAAACACTGCACTGTAACTTTTCAATACATTCACTCAATTCTTGTAGTCTATTATCTATTCTATAATTCATATCACGGATTTCTTGTCGAATCAAATGTTTGATCTGTTCTAATAATACTTCTGATTTTTCTAAGATTACACTACTATTTGGCGTCAAGTTCTTAGGAAGAATAGGGAAGGGTAGAGGAATACTTTGTTTTAATTTCTTAGAGAAAACAGGAGAAGACAGAAGAGCAGGCGAGGGTGGCAGTAGCCAGCCGCCCCCCTCACTCTCTTCACCTCCCAATGATGGAAGAGTCGGTGAAGGCGGCGGTAGCTGGTCGTCGCCTTCACCTCTCAATTTCTCTCTGTTTTCTAACTCCTCTGGGATGGTTACTGGAAGTAAATTAAATTGTGAACTTGACTTTGAACCCTTAAAGAGAATAAGGGAGGGCAGAGAAGTACTTAACAAACTCTCAGGGAGAGTAAGAGAAGATGGAAGAACAAGCGAAAGTGGCGGTGGTACCGGCCTCCCCCTTCGTTCTTCTCACCCCTCAACTCACCTTTGTCTTCCTTCTCTGAGTGGTAGGGGTTCTAAGGTTGCAGAAATGAGATTACACAGAGACCAAATAATAACTTCTCTCTTTTCAGGTGTCTGCCTAAGGCAAGATACAGCTTTATGCCAGACCTGGACATCTAACGTCCCTTCTTCTAGTGACCCCCTTCTTTGTGACAACCAGGGATAATGTTGATAGATGAACTTAAAGAAAGAAGGAAGTAAAGGCTTGTAAATTTCAGGTAAAAAGAGAGAAGTAAAGTTTCGAAAAGAGAAAGGCGAGTTGATAGATTATTGCCCATAACGACCCTGATGCCCTCCTGAGCCAGTAACCATTCACCAGCTCTGTTATAGGTTGTGATAGCACTCCTCCTGCATGCTGACCTCAGGAGCTTCTCAGTGCTCAAATCCATTGCGGGCTGGTCGCTTCGGATCCTACACTTTACTTCACCGCGGGGGTCTGTGGAAGCTCTCCTTCATTCCTGTTCGGGCACCAAATGTTGGAGTCTGAGAGTTCTCCAGTGAACACGGGTTGGAGGAGAAGCAGCGCCGATGATGGAAGAAAAAGAAGACAGACAGGTTGGGATCAGGGGGCTAACGGCCTTCCCCAGCCGAGAGCCCAGAACAAAGTTTTATTAAAGTATTTGTACCTTTTTGGTATCTTAGAAAACAAGGAACTGAAACATTCAGTAACTAAGCCAGTTGTTTACAGTTTCGGTTGTAAATACACGTTTGGACTAGCACTTGGAGGTATTCCCAGACTGCCTCTAGGTTACCGTACACAAAGTAGAGTCAAAGTGATTGATTACAGTACAAGAGGTTATACAGAGTTGAAGTAACAGTACAGCAGCCAAGATGGCTGCGGTTATGTCAAGAGAGTTAACATAATCTCTGACAGGAGGGATAAGGTTGGTTTATGGTCAAGATTTTGATATGGGAAGAGCTTTCAGTTAGGATGGTGGGGTAGGCAGCATAAAGTTATTTATAGTTTTATGGTTAAACCAAGTGGGACATACCACCTGGTCATCCTTATGGGGCATGCATACCAGGCTGTTTTCAGCTAATGGCAAGGTCTGATCATTAGCTAAGATGACCTCCCTGAATATCAGGGACAGAGTCCTCTCAGTGACCTCCCTGAATTTCAGGAACAGAGTTCCCTCATTTAGGAGCTTCTTAGCTTTGGGTTTAGTCCATTGGTTCTGACTTGCCCTGTATATATGTGTTGTCTTTCCCTTTACCTGCAATAATTCTTGTTTACAATCCTTCCCCACCTCCATAACCATCAAAGAATGTTTTCTTCTGTGCTTAAACTTTTGAGTTCCTAAAATAGTGGTATCGTGCAGTATTTGTCCTTTTGTGACTAATTTTCACACAGCATAATGCCTTCCACATTCATTCTTGTTATGAGATGTTTAGCAGACTCATTGTTGTTCTTTTGTCATTGCATAATATCCCATGTGTGACTATTGCATAATTTGTTTTTTCATTCACCCATTGACGGGCACCTAGGTTGCTTCTGTCTTTTTGGTGTTGTGAACAATGCTGCAGTGAACATGGGTGTGCGTGTATCCATTTGTGTGACAGCTCTTATTTCTCTAGGATATATCCCAGGGAGTGAGATTGCTGAATCATGTGGTACTTCTATTTCTAGCTTCTCAAAGAAGCACCAAATTGATTTTCAAAGTGCTACCATCTTACATTTGCACCAGCAGTATATGTGCTGTATTCTCTCCACAACCTCTCCAACATATTTTATTTTGTGTATTTTGGATTCGTACTATTGTTGTTGGGCTAAGATGGTATCTCACTGTAATTTTGGTTTGCATTTCTCTAACAGTTAATAATCATGAGCATTTCCTCATGTATGTGTTAAGCCTCCTAATGTCTTTTTTGATGAAGTGCCTGTTAATATCCTTCGTGTATTTTTTAATTGAGTTACTAGATTTTTTGTTTAGGTTTTACAGTATCTTCACAGATTTAGAGATTAGATACTGTCTGCTTCCCTGCCTCAAGGGGGAATACTTTCAGATTCTCTCCGTTTAGGATGTGATGTTAGCTGTTGGCTTTGCATAAATGCCCTTTATAGAAGGGAATTTCCATTCTGTTCGTATTTTGCTGAGAGTTTTTAACATGATTGGGTGTTGGACTTTCTCAAATGCGTTTTCTGTGTAAATTGATAAAATCACGTGATTTCTTATCTGTATTTTATTTATGTAATGGATTACACTGATTGCTTTTCTAGTGTTGAATCATCCCTGCAACCCTGGTTATGAATCTCACTTGCTTAGTTTTGGGGTATGTTGTTGAATTCTCTTGGCTAGAATTTTGTTGAGGGTTTTTGCATCTAAGTTCATGAGATATATTGGTGTGTACTTTTCCTTTTTTAATGATTCTTGGTTTTGGTATCATGGTTATGCCATGATATGCCATACTTCTTTCTTTTCTATGCTGTGAAATACTTGTAGTAATAGTGGTGTTAACTCTTCTCTATAAAGTTTGGTAGAATTCTCTAGGGAAGCTGTCAGGGTCAGGGCTTTTTTTTTTTTTTTTTTTTTTTAATCTGGGAATTTTTAAATCACCTTTTCTTTTGTTCTGAGTTTCTTTAGTGTTTTACGTCTGTTTGTGTTAGTTTATATAGGTAGTGTTTTTCTAGAAATTTGTCCATTTCCTCTAGGTTTTCAAATTTGCTACAGTACAATTTTCATAGTATTCTATTATGATGTTTTGATCTGTTGTAATGTTGCCCATCTCATTTATTATTTGGGTCATTTGCTTCCTCTCCTGTTTTTCTTCTTTCAGTTTGGTCAGTGGTTTATTGATTTTCTTGATCTCTTCAGAGAGCCAGACTTTGGTCTTGTTAACTCTTTCAATTGTTTTTCTATTCTCTAATTCATTTAGTTCTGCTCTGATTTTTATTATTTGCTTTCTCCTAGTGGCTGAGGGCTTCTTTTGTTGCTGTCTTTCTATTTGTTCAAATTGTAGGGTTAATGCTTTGATTTTGGCCATTTCTTCTTTTTTGATTTGTGCATTTATTGCTATAAATTGACCTCTAAGCATTGCTTTTGCTGTGCTACAAAGGTTCTGAAATGATGCGTTTTTATTATCTTTTATTTTGATTCTGTGAATTGCTTTATTTTATCCTTAACTTCTTCTATAACCCAGTAGTTTCTGAGTAAGATGTTCAGTTTTCATGTGTTTGATTATTTTTTCTTGCTTTTTGTTATTTATTTCTACTTTTATGGCTTTATAGTCTGAAGATATTTTGTAATATTTTGATTCTTTGGATTCTGTTGAAGCTTGTTTTATAGCCTAATATGTAGTCTATACTGGGGAGTGTTCCATCTGTGTTGGAAAAGAAAGTGTGCTTGGCTGCTGTTGGGTGGATTGTTCTGTATCTGTCTGTTAGGTCAGTTTGGTTGATTGTGATATTCAGATCTTCTGTGTTTTTATTGAACTTCCTTCTGGATGTTCTCTCCTTTACCCAAAGTAATGTGTTGAAGTCTTCTGCTGTTAATGTGGAGCTGTCTCTTTCTCTTTTCAGTGCTGTTAGAATTTCTTTTATGTGTTTTGGAGCCCTGTAATTGGTGTATAAATACTTAATGTGATTATGTCTTCCTGAAGTATTGATCCTTTATTCGTTATATAGTGTCCTTCCTTGTCCACCATGGTGGATTTTACTTCAAAGTCTGTTGTATCAGAAATTAGTATTTCCATTCCTGCTCTTTTTTCCATGTATGTTTGACGTATTTTTTCCCATCTTTTGAAATTTGGTTTGTGTCTTTACATCTAAGATGTGTCTCTTGTAGGCAGTATATAGTTGGGTTGTATGTTTTAAATCCATCCTGCTACTCACTATTTCTTCACTAGTGTATTTAGTCTATTTCCATTCAGAGTAATCATTGATAGGTATGAGTTTAGGCTGCCATTTTGATGTCTTTGTGTGTGTGTGTGTGTGTGTGTGTGTGTGTGTGTGTGTGTGTGTTTTGTTGACAGTTTCTTTGTTCCTCTTTCTGTACTGAGTCGTTTTTCTTCATGTATTTTCTTTTCATCATTGTCATTCTTGTTGATTTTGCATTTGGTGAGTTTTTATGCTTTTTTTTTTAATTTTGATGTGCAGGATTGTTAGTTTCTTTGGTGATTGCCTTAGTGTTTATCCCTATTTTTCTGTGTTCAAATCAAACCTTTATGTCTTTATGTCCCTTTGACTTTCTCTCCATATGAAACATTATGACTGCATTTTTAGTCCCTGGTGGTGTAGTGGGTTAAGTGCTATGCTAACCACAAGGTCGGCAGTTCACATCCACCAGGCGTTCCTTGAATACTCCAGGGGTCAGTTCTACCCTGGCCCCTAGGGTTCCCATGAGTCGGATCCGACTCAACGGCGCTTGGCTTGGCTTGGCTTTTTGTTTTAATGTTGTCATTTTTTACATAACAATGTCTCTGTTTCCCTATTTTCAGTATTTTAGCTTTGATTTATTGTTGTGATTTCCCTGTTTGAGTTGATAACTAGTTGCTGCGTCCTATGTTGGAGTCTTGGGTTGTTACTGGATGTTAATGATTTTCTCACTGGAGGACTCTCTTTAGTATTTCTTGTAATTTTGGTTTAGTTTTTGCAAATTCCCTAAAATTCTGTGTATCTTACAATGTCCTAATTTCACCATCATATTTGAGAGACAGTTTTTCTGGATATACAATTCTTGTCTGGAATTTTTTTTTTTGTTTTGAATCTTTGTTTATGTCATCCCATTGCCTTCTTGCCTGTCTGATCTCTACTGAGTAATTGGAGCGTAGTCTTATTCACTCCCCTGTGTAGATGACTTTTTATTTATTCCATAGCAGCTTTAAAAAAAATCTGTTTTTCTTTTGTTTTAGCAAGTTTGATTGTAATACATTTTAGTGACTTTCTTTTGGCATCTACCTCGCCTAGAGTTTGATGAGCATCTTGGCTAGATACCTTATCATTTTTAATGTCATTTTTAATGACATTGCCAACAAGTCTTTGACAGTTCTGTGTTTTCTGTTACCTTCCCTGTTCTGGTATTCCTTTCACTTGTGATTATTCCTCTTGATAGTGTTCTATATGAGTCTTAGGATTTCTTCATTTAAGAAAAAATTATCTGATTTGATTTTTCCTCATATATTTGGTCTAAAGTACTTTATCTTTGAACTTACTAATTCTTACTTCTGTTCCCTCAATTCTACTCCTATAAATTTCTATTGAGTTGTCTAGTTCTGAAATTTTATTGTTATTCTGAATTTCTATTTGCTATCTCTATAAATTATTGTAGTCTGTTCATTTACCATTATGCCCTTTTCTAAACTTTATAATTCCCTCTGTTGGCTTGGCTGTTACTTTCTCTGTGTCTTTCTTGGCTTGTTCTGCATTTTGACTGAACTTCTGAAGACTTTTTGTATATTAATGTTTTGTATTCTAAATCCGGTAATTCCAGGAAGTTGTCTTTATCCGAAAGATTTCTTACTTATTTTTTTTTTGGAGGTGGGAAATTGCTGCAGCCATCATGGTTTGACTCTATGTAATTTGATACTGGCTGTTTTCTCTGAACCATCATATAAGTTATCTTTATTTATTTTATGTTTGCTTAGTGTATGCTAGCTTCTTGTTTTGATATGCCCAAATATGTAGGTCATGTGTAGCTTTATTATTGGTAACTTTGAAGCTATAACATCCTGCTGTTAGGTGGTTAGAGCTGTTACTAGGTATGTGAGCCCAGCAGTCCAATAACTTTTCTTGTATAGATTCATTCAGCTCAAGTGTCTGGGGAGTCAGTCACCAAGTGTGAGATATAGGCTCTCACCTTCAGTTGTAGATGGGCAGGGGTGATTGGCTTAGGCAAACTGTACTTAGAGCATCACACAGCTCAGTTTGTGCTCTAGTTCTTTGTAGGTCTCTGCAGCAGATAAGGGACAGATGGAAAAGGTACTGTGGCTCTTAAGTGTCCTTGCTCACTTATGCCAAAAAATTTCGAAGACAGTTACCTGGCCAACCAACTGGAAGAAATCCATATTCATGCCTATCCCCAAGAAACATAACCCAACCAAATGTTGGAATTATTAAACGATATTGTTACTATCACATGCAAGCAACGTTTTGCTAAAAATCACTAAAAAATGGGTGCAGCAGTATATCACAGAGAACTGACAGAAATTCAGGCCAGATTTAGAGAGGATATAGAATCAGGGATATCATTATCAGTGTCAGATGAATCCTGGCTGAAAGCAAAGAATACGAGAAACATGTTTACCTGAGTTTCATTGACTATGGAAATGCATTCCACTGTGTAGATCATAATAAATTATGGATAACTTTGCAGAGAATGGAAATTCTGGAACAGCTGATATGTTCATGAGGAATTCATATGTGGATTGAGATGCAGTTATTCAAGCAGAACAAGGGGTACTACATGATTTAAAGTCAGGAAAGATGTGTGTCACAGTTGTGTCCTTTAATGATAATTATTTAATCTGTATGCTGACCAGATGATCCAAGAAGCTGGAATCTGTGTAGAAAAACAAGGCATCAGGATAGGAGAAAGGCTCTTTGAAACCTGCAATATGTGTAGATGACACAACCTTGCTTGCTCAAAGTAGAGAGGACGTGAAATACTTACTGATGAAGATCAAAGACCATAGTCTTCAAAATGGATTACACCTCAACATAAGGAAAACAAAAATCCTCACAAATGGACTAATAAGCAATATCATGATAAACAGAGAAAAGATTGAGGTTGTCAAGGATTTCGTTTTACTTAGATCCATAGTCAACACCCATGGACGAAGCAGTCAAGAAATCAAAAGATGCATTGCACTGGGAAATTCTGCTGCAAAAGACTTCTTTGAAGTGTTGAAAAACAAAGATTTTACCTGAGGACTAAGGTGCACCTCATGAAAGTCAGGGTGTGTTCCATCACCTAATATGCAAACAGAACGTGGACAATGAATAAGGAAGACAGAGGAGTTGTGACCTGTGAATTGTGGTCTTGATGAAGAATATTAAATATCCCGTGGACTGCCAAAAGTGTGAACAGATCTGTCTTGGAAAAAGTCCAACCAAAAATCTCTGTAGAAGCAAGGACATTGAGACTAGGACTCACAAACTTTGGACATCTCATCAAGAGGGATCGGTCCCTGGAGAATGTAATGCTTTCTAAAATAGAGATGAAAAAGAGAAAGATGCTAAACAAGATAGACTCACACAGTGGCTGCAACAACAGGCTCAAGCATAGCAACAATTGTGAGAGGGTGGTGCAGAACCCAGGCAGTGTTTTGCTCTGTTGTTCATAGAGTCATTATGAGTCAGAGCTGGCTTGACAGCACCTAACAACAGCATCAAAGGATCTTCCATTTCTTTTTCTTGTCTTTCAAATAACATTGAAGTAAACATATCTATGCCCAGTGCAGGTGATTCTTTAAGAACTGGGAAGTGGAATTGCTGATTTCTTACATATACATTTCAAGTTGTAATAAATGTTGCCAAAATGTCCTCCAAGTTAATTATATAAACTTATACTCTTACCAGCATCAGTATGCATGAGTGTCAATTTTCTACATCATTATATTGCTTCTTAAGTGAGAAAATCTGGAACTTATTGTTTAATTAATCTATTGCTGTGTAACAAATTATCCCCAAACTTAGTGGCTTATAACAATAATCATTTCATTATTTCCCATGATGCTGTGGGATGACTGTCCTCAGCTGGTTGGTTCTTCTGCTCCTTGTGATATAGGCATGGGCTACCATCACTGGGGACTCAACTGGAATGGAGTATCTGAGATGATTGATTTGCAAGGGTGCCAGTTGGTGCTGGCTGTTATCTGAGACCTCAGCTGGGGCTGTCTCCTCCCTGTGTCCCCTCCAGGTGGCATAGTCTTCTCAGAGAAAAGCATCTGGATTCTTGGGGAAGAAATAGAAGTTGTTAGTACTCTGAAGCCCTCAGCTTTGAAGCCTGAGAACATTACTTTTCCACAGTGTATTGGTCAGAGCACTTACAGGGCCAACCCAGATTCAAAGAGAAAGGAAATGAACTCAGAGCTCTCTCAATAGGACAGCAGCATGTATATACCAGAACTGAAGAACTTCTTAGTGACTGTATTTGAAAACAGAAACCCTGGTGCTATAGTGGTTAAGAGATACATCTGCCAACCAAAAGATTGGCAGTTCAAATCCACCAGGTAATTCTTGGAAACTCTATGGAACAGTTCTACTCTGCCCTTATAGGGTCAATATGAGTCAGAATTGACTTGATGGCACTTGGTTTGGATTTTGGTTTTGGGTATTTGAAGACTATTTACATGTTATAAAAACAAACGTTGTGTCTTTGAGTTTGAACCAAGGTGAAGGAATGGATCTACAAAACTTCCAAAAAGCAAGAGTCTTAGAAGTGTTTGATTCTTGGTACTGTTCTTAAGTGAATGCTCTCTGTAAATCAGGTTAGAGAAATCTGAAATTCCACTAAGAATTTTATCAGCTTGAAGATTAGTCATTCCACTGGTCGCTGCTCAAGTCAAGGTGGGAACAAGCTATAATTTCTTCCTGTCGTGGACTCAATTGTGTCTGTCAAAAAAGGTATGTAGCTATTTGGCTAGGCTGTGATTCCAGGTATTGTGTGATGTTCCTATGTGCTGTAACTCTGCCTCTGTGATGTTAATGAGCGGGATGGGTGTCAGGTGTACTGGGGGCAGGACTCCTAAGAGATTTATCAGCCTGCAGTCTTGTCTTTCCACTGGTGGCTACTTAAGTCAAGGTGAGAACAAGCTACACTTTCTTTCCATTCTCACTCTTAAACAAACCAGCAGAAAATAAAATGAAGCATCAAGTTCAGGCTCATTTCCAGCCACATATCATGTATTTGGAAATTTCAAGGTTAGATATGATGGAAAGCATTCAGAATAAACGGCTCAGAAACATACAAGGTCTGCATCATTCAGAATGACAGTTCATTAATGAATCTGCTGTCTCTGGAGACACGTAGGAGGTAAGGGAAATGAAGGCCCGGGGGAGGGGGTTTGGAGGCAAGTCCGTGGATACCATAAGTACGGCAGATGGATCAGAAAGGCTGTTTTGATTTGTGGTCTTGATTTATTGCAGTGTGGCCGTTGAAATGGTGAGAAGAGATAAAAACCAGAGCTGGTTTGGGCTAAAGGGGGAAGAGGGTGATATTTGTCATCTCCACCTGTTCATGGCTCATAGAAAGCACTGTATTATGAAGTGTATGTCCTCAAAATATGGGTTGGAATCCTAACCCCTATACTTGTGGAGGAAATGCTGGTGCTGTAGTGGTTAAGTGCTATAGCTGCTAACCAAGAGGTTGGCAGTTCAGATCCACCGGGTGGTCACTGGAAAATCTGTGGTGCAGTTCTACTTTGTCCTCTAGAGTCATTATGAGTCAGAATAGACTCAGCAGCAATGGGTTTGGTTTTATACCTGTGGGTTTTAATTCTGTTTGGAAACTGAGTTTTCTTTGTTATGTTATGTTAATTAGATGATAGAAAATTGAGTTTTCTTTGTTATGTTAATTAGATGATACCCAAGTAGGGTGAGTTCTAAATCTTTAATAAAAATTCAAATTAGACACTGAGATACAAGCGCACAGGGAAAGACAGACTCCATCTGAGCATCGTTTACAATCCAAGGAATCAAGGAAGGCCTGGGACCAACAAGGAAGGAATCTGCATGGCCAAGGTCCTGATTTGGGGCTTTTATTTTCTCACAGCTGGCATTGTGAGAAAGTAAATTTCTGTGCTTCAGAGCCACCCCCTCGTGGTGTTTGTGTCACAGCAGCTCTGGGTAACTAAGACAGTCCCTTTCTTTATGCTTATTCTACAGAGGGATGTCTATGAAAATATTTATGATCTTGGTTGTATTCTTTTACATTTTCTGGAGGTAGGCCATTCAACACCAAATTTAGGACCTTCCAAATTGGTAGGACACTGAGTTAGAAATACAAAAGGTTTACTGAACAGTAACACCTGTTGGGTGGGTGTGCAGAGGGGACAAGATAGAGCTAGAAGAGTCCCAGTCCACAATACTGAGCTCACAAAGCTTCTGACAGTCAGTGGAGAGCTTAAGGGGAAAATTACCTGCTAAAGGAGTCCTACACTGGGTGAAAATGGCTAGTTTTTATGTCATGTGTCTTGCCTAGTCATCGTCTGGTGGCTGACCCAAGAAGAGCAAGAACTCAACCATTGTTGCCGTGGTCAGTCACTGACTGGGGACTACCCCTAGAAGAACTTGCCTTCAGCTTGAAAGCTGAGGCAGAATCCAAGAAAGCTTATAGCAAAGGCTGTTGGCCAACCACATTCTTTGTGGCCAGGCAGTGAGTTCTTTCTTGAAGGGGGTTCTGAATGCTGCTGCTTCTTGTCTATCATGTATAACTTACCCCTCTCCAGTTTTTCTTGCTTTCCTCAAAGCTGCATTGCAAAACCAAGACTTCTCTGCTATTAAGTATATCATCAGATTGCAAGTGTTTGAGAGCAACTTGAATCTGCTCAGGAGAAAAGGGGAGTAGAATCTGTGGTTAGTGCAAATAGTTAACGTGCTTGGCTGCTAACTAAAAGTTTGAGTCTACCCAGAGGTGCTTTGAAAGGAAGATCAGGCAGTCTACCTCTGGAAAAATCAGCCATTGACATCCCTGTGGAAGGCAGGTCTACTTAGACCCACCTGGGCTGCCGAGAATTGGAGTCAGCTCAGCAGCAACTGTGTTTTTTATTTTATTTTGTTATTATTGCTTATGTTGTTCAACCATGAGAAGGCCAGAGAAATGATTGAAACTGGAGGCCTGAAAAGCATAATTCTTCTAGCAACAGAGGGAAACTGAGGCGTGAGCAGCTTTGCTACAAAGCAGTTGGCCCCAGTCCCACCTTGGGAAACCTAACACTCACATCCCACAGGGCCCAGATGGCGTTACTAAGAGGAAAACTCAGAGCCTTGACAAGCACTGGCAAGAACTTGGCAACTTCACTGTGGGCTGAGGGATAATACCTCCTGCTCTGGTAATTGGGCTCTAGGCCAGTAGTTGAGTTTCAGGCCAATAATTGAGGACTTAGACAAGAAACTAGGGAAGGTACAGCCAGTGATGGGTTTTGAGTTTTTTTCCCTTCCAGGTGGCTGAACTGGCACCTGAACCTGAGAAATATGGCCTGGAAAACTGATAATGGCCTGTGAGATTACAGGCCCAGGTGGTACCTGGTACTTTCTCACTCAGACAGCCTAGAAAGATCAAAAGGATTGAAGAAACCCAGATTCCTTGTCAAAGCATATTTCCGAATCCCTTGAATTCTCTACCTCTGATCTTAGCACGTAGCCTCACCCTTTAAAAACCCTTGCATGAAACAATAGGTTGGGCAGATTTTAGGAGGAGCTATCCCTTCTACCACTTTCTGTAAGCTAGCACACAAATAAAATCTTTGATTTAATTCACCCTAACCTGTCTCAGTGATTGGCCTTGCGGCTGGTGGCACAAACTCTGATATTTCTCTGGTAACAAGACTAGAAACTCAGATGGTCCCAAGACTGTTACTACTTCTTATGTCTTCTTCCCTTAGCGTAGAAGCTTCATAGGTGTCTTAGTGATCTAGTGCTGCTGTAACAGAGATATCACAGATGGATGGCTTTAAAAAGAAAAATTTTATTTTGCCACAGTCTAATAGGCTAGGCTAAATTGTTCAAATTCATGGTGTCGATTCCAGGGGAAGGCTTTTTCTGCTGGTTTTGGATGGAGGTCTTTGTTGTCAGTCTTTCTCTGGACTGGAAGACTCTGAGGCATAAGGACCCCAGTCCTTTCCAAAGCAGGCGCTGTGCTCCAGGCACTGCTTTCTTGGTGTTATGAGATCCTGAAATCTCCTAGCTCGCTTCTTTTATAATCCCGGAAGATTGTCTCAAGGCACAATACAATCTTAACACGTTGAGTCCTGTGGCACCAAAACAATTGCTGCCCATCCTCCCTCATTAACATCATAGAGGCAGGGTTTATAGCATGGAGGAACACGCAATATCAGGAATCATGGCCTAGCTAAATTGCTGTGCACGCTTTTGGGGGGACACAATTCAATCCATGACAATAGGTATGACAGTCTGTGCTGACAGTGCCAGAACTATGGCTGGACCCACTTCTCTCAGCTCTGCCCTCAGAGGAATGGGTCCTCACTCCGTGGTTCTAATTGTTAGTATCAATCTTAAGGAAGAATTCTGTTGAGTCAGCTTGGGTTGTGTGCCTGTCTCTGAGTTAAGCACTGATGCCAGGGAGACAGTGGTAGAAAACTGGTAGAAAACTCTTATTTAAACAACATAATCAAAGGAGCATTTCCAAGAAACAGAAGTGGGGTTGCACAGTGAATATGCTTAGATGGCTATCTTAACCTCCCATTTTCCTCTTAGTCCTAGATTAGTTTTCTAATTATTTCTAACAATAAATGTTCAGTTTGATGGAGGGTGAAACTCAATGTTAACCAGGCTCTTTTAATAGCATTCATGCACTTGAAGCTTTATAACTTGAAAGTAGTGTTTCCCAGCCTTTTTAGTTGATGCATTCTCTGAAAGAAAAATGAAGAATATGAGAATCTCATTCTTCCCAACCGTTGGTTAAAGATGCAGACATTCTTGCCTCACCCACTGCTTAGAGAACTACCACCAGTTATGAAGATTTTGTTCAGTACCTTTTGGGGGGGGGCTATAATTCCTATTAGCTGTTTTAGCAAAGTACTCAAAAACTCAGTGGCTTCAAACAATAAGCATTTAGTTTGGCTCAATTTTGTAGGTCAGCTGGATGTTTCTTCTGCTTTCTTTTGGGCTAATATGTGCATCTGTGTATTGTTGTATACTGGGTAGGCCATTCAGTTAACTTGGACTGAGTTTTCTTATATATTTTTGTGTTGGCAGACTGTAGTCTGGTCTAGCATGGCCTCCACTAGGACAACTAATGTATCCCTGTGGTCTCTGTCCTCCAGCAGACTAGCCTGAGCTTTTTCAGATGGCAGTGACGGGGTTCAAGAGAATTAGTGAAAGTAAACAAAACCTCTTGGGACCTCCCGTCTCTTCTCTTCTCCTCCCCTCTTGTCCCTTGCACACCATGTACCTCTACAGACCAATTGAGAACCACTGCTTTGGAGATGAGGTTAGAACTTGGGAAGACTTCAGAGGAGAGAGATTCTGTAGACTGAAAAAGACACAAAACTGCTGGGTTTATTGCGGGCATGAGGAGTCCAGTTAGATAAACAAATGAAAGAGTAAAGAGATAAAGAGTATCTACATAAAATAAGGGAGTGGGCTGTGTGACCATTCAGATACTATCAGGCTGACATATACTGAATTAAAATTTACAGTCATTTTGATTTATTCTGTGTTTTGCCTCTTTCACACGAATGTCTCCGTAATCAAAAGAGTGGCAGCAGCCACAGGAGTGGTGTCGTGAAGGAACTTTCAAAGCATTGAATGGAGTAGGCTTGGGATAATAGCATGGAGTTAGAGGGAGATAGAAAAGGGGCTTTACTGAGTTTCTTTGATAGGCTAAGCCTTGAGCCCTGCACCTTATGTTGTATTTCACCTTGCCCACAATCGTTGTACCACGTAGCATCATTCCCATTTAAGAAATAAAGAAATGGAGACTCAGTAACATTAGGAAATGTTCTTAAGTCGGCCAGTTAGTTCTGGAAGCTTTGCCCAAAAGACAGTGATTGAAGGGTAGGAGATAGAGAGGGACAGCCGAAGACTCTTGCAGGCAGCCGATAGATAAGTTGTGGCTGTGAAACACTGGAAGACCTGGCATGCATCTCCTCCACCTTTGTATCCCAAGTGTTCAGCAGTGTGCCTGGCATGTGAAAAATATTTCTGATGAAGACATGGTCGTACATTATTCTGCAAATACACCACAGTTCCATTGATGTCTCATTATCAGCTCATGACTGAAGTATGGGGAGCACATGGATGAAAGTGAGATGTGGCTAGGGGCTATTAAAAAATACAAATGAATGCCAAAGCCAGGAGTTCTGGGGCTGCTAGGATGGGCAGTGGGGTGAACTGCTGGAGCCTCATTTTCTCCGCCTAATGAAATTGGCCATTGAACTGCTCCAGAAGTTGCTGAAACCAATACAGAAGCTCCCCCCATGGACTGCGAGAAGAAAATACCTGGCTTCTTTTAGCCTTGTCACAGTCTGGGGAAAAACTTAGGAGTGACTGAAAAGTTCCTAAGAATCGAAGGAGAAGAAGTCCAGGGACTCGAGGTGATCTTCAGGCTGTGTCTGTGGATCAGTGGGGGACCATAAAATGTCAGACGCTGGTTATTTACTGTAACAAGTGATAAAACAAGTTTTCCAGGTTTAGGACTTTGGATTTAATGCACATGTTTTGGGATATATGTGTGTATTTAATGAAGCCATCAATAGTAATAGACTTCTTAAAATAATGGGTAGTATATAGATACTGTCTTAGTCATCTAGTGCTGCTGTAACAGAAATGCCACATTAGATGGCTTTAACGAAGAGAAATCTATTCTGTCACAGCTTAGAAGGCTAGAAGTTTAAATTCAAAGTGCCAGCTTCAGAGGAATGTTTTCGTTCTATGTCAGCTCTGGGGAAAGGTCTTTATCATCAGTCTTCCTCTGGTCAAGGAGCTTCTCAGTACAGGGACCCAAGGTCCAGAGGACACGCACTCCTCCTCATTCTTCATTTTGGTAGCATGATGTCTCCTCTGCTCACTTTTTTTATATCTCAAAAGAGATTGATTTAAGAAACAACGTAATCTTGTAGATTGAGTCCTGCCTTGTTAACATAATTGCTGTACTGTTATTCCCTCTCTGTTACATCACAGAGATAGGATTTATGACACAGAGGACAATCACATCAGATGACAAGATGGTGGATAATCATACAGTACTGGGGATCGTGGACTAGCCAAGTTGTCGATATTTTCTGGGGACAGAATTCAATACATGACATTCCACATTTTGGCCCCTCAAAATCCATGTCACTGCCACATGTAAAACACATTCGCCCTGTTATATCATAGCAGAAGCCTTAGCTAAAAGTGTGAATTCCATCCTGGGACAGAATTCTTCATCTGCCAGATTTAGAACACAAGTTATGTGCTTGCACAGCACAATGTTGAAAAAGCCACGAGGTGGACATTTTCCCTACAAAAGGGAGGAATTGAAGGGAAGGAAGGGATAACAGACACCAAGCAAGTAAGCAGAACACATTACGTTTGCTCTTAAGATTTGAAAATACTCCTCTGTTGAGGTAGTGGCTCTACTCTTCAGATGATAAGATTCAGAGAGGAGGCCCCTTGGTCCTTGGCTTCACGTCCTCCTTCAAAGTCCACTGGGATGGCAGCTGTGCTCCCCCAGATGTGGGTGGCTCTGTTCTCCTAGTTCACCTGAAAGGTGACTCCATCCTGTTGAGAGCCCAGAGGTCATGGCTGTACCCTTTGAGACTCAGGTAGATCTGCTTCCTGTGCTCCTTGTCTCCTCAGCTTCTGCGTCCTTGTTCCTGGTCTCTCAGCCCCTTGTGCCTCTCCACCTTCATCTGCCTACTGAGGTGAGTGTTCCAAAGATCTGTAACTCCACTGATAAGTGCCTGGAGGCACCCCATTCTGCCAAGAAGCCTTCTGTGCAGTCACTCAGTGCTCTCACTAATGCTATCACCATCTGGTCTTCCATGTTACAGCTCTCCTCACTTTCCTCTGAGTTCTCACTAGAGTTGTGTTTGATGTTTATAATTCCACCAACAATCTTTTCAAGGCAGTCAGTACTCTTACTATTAGTCACTTTAAAATGCTTTCAGCCTTTTCCTATTCACAGATTCAAAACCACTTCCACATTTTAGGTATCTGTTAGAGCAGCTCTGCGCTTTTCTGGTACTGATTGTTTTAGGCTATGTTCTCTGGAGAAGTAAAACTAGTAAAGTGAGTATTTATACATGTGTATACATGTAGAGAGAGAGAGAGAGAGATTTATGCCAATGTAATGGTTCGTGAGGTTATTGGAACACCCCAACTCCATGGGTCAGGTTAGAGGCTGATTCATGTAGCTGTAGGGGCTAGTGAACTCAAGATTGGCAGGTCAGAGAGCAGGGCTCTTGCTCAGAGGCTTTGAAGATCAAGGAGTCCCAAGACTGGGAGGCAAGACTGCTGGTAAGCTGCTAATACATGTCCCCAAAACAAGAAGTCAGATGAACAGGAGCCAGTTTCAGGATCCAGAGCAAGCAAAAACATAGGAAGCTTGCCAGAAAGTCCATTTATATTCTGTGCAGGCCACATGCCCAAGGAAACTCCTTTTCAATTGACTGGCTGCTCACAGCAGATCCCATCATGGAGGTAATCACATTATGAAAAATCTCATCAAGAAAGTGATCTTAACGTTATGGTGTTGTTGTTAGGTGTTTCTGGCTCTGACTCAGTGAACTCCTGTACAACAGAACAGAAGCATGCCCGGTGTTCTCCCTCCTCACAGTCATTGTTCTGCTCGAGTCCATTGTTGTAGCCACTGCACCAGTCCACCTTGTTGAGAGTCTTCCTCCTCTTCAGTGACGCTTTACTTTTCCAATCATGATGTCCTTTTCCATGGACTGATTCCTCCTGGTAGTGTGTCAGAAGTATGTGAGATGAAGTTTTGCTGTACTTGCTTCCAAGGAGCATTCTGGCTGTGTTTCTTCCAAGACAGATTTGTTCGTTCACAACATCATATGACTGCAAAACTACACCACAACTGTGAAATTACTGAGAGTCGTAGCCCAGCCAAATTGACAACGTAGGGCCAAGTTGGCCCTAAGATGCAAAATTTTTACTTGTAGTTGTTTATCAGTGTGGTTCTAGTTGTTATTGCTGTGTAATAAACCGAGCCCAAACTCAGCTGCATAAAGCAACTATTGTATCATATATCACATATTCTGTGGATCAAGATCCTGGACAAGTCACAGCAGAGATAAATTCCTGATGCCAGGGGCCCCAGTTGGGAAGATTCAAAGACTGGAAGTTTCTTAAAAGTTCAGTACAGGAATCATCTAGAGGCTTCTTTACTTTGATTGTTGATCCTGGCACTTGGTTGAAACCACAGGCCACTTACATGTGGCCTTTCCTAGTTTGAGCTTCCTCACAGTATAGTGGCTAGATTTCAAGAGTAAATATCCTAGGACAACATGGTGTATGTGAATGGCGTTTTTTATGACCTAGCCATATAGTATTTCTGTTAGTTGAGTTAGTCCCAAAGATCTGCTGGGCTTCAAATAGAGCAGAGATAGAGCCTACCACTTGTTAGGAGGAATATCAAGACAGAAGTGTAGGAAGAGTGTATGGGACAAGACACAGTGTGTTTGTCTTTGGAAACAATTCTCACAAATGTCCATCCCTGTTTTTATAATTTAATAGTAAGAGGGCAGCATCACTGTGGACATGGAGAGGGCTTCAGACAGAGCTTGACCTAAAAGGCAGTCCTGGTCTGAGTGGCCAGATCCAGCTTAGTTATAAACTAGCTGGATTTCAGATCCTCAGCTATAATGTCCTAGCGTTCTAAACAGTTAGCTCCAGTAAGAACTCTGTTCTTAACAAACTTGCTCCCTGGGCATCATTAACTTGCATTCAAGCTTCATCAGAGGTGATCTTTATGCCAATCACTTCACACCCTCTTCTTAAAGAACCTCCTCTTGCCCTTACCTCAGAGGGGCCAGCTCTAGGTACCACGTGACACCTACTACCTAGCACAGCTCTTTGTACCGGGGACCCACCTAACCTGAACTGGCTCCACTGGAGTACCTCTCCTGGGAAGCTGGAATTTCAAACAAGACAGACTAGGTGATGCTGGGGACCCTGGTGGTGTAATAGTTAAGTGCTACATCTGCTAACTGAAAGGTCAGCAGTTCACATCTGACAGGTGCTCCTTGGAAACTCTATGGGGCAGTTCTGCTCTGTCCTATAGGGTCGCTATGAGTCAGAATTGACTCGATGGCCCTGGGTTTGTTTTTTTTTGATTTGGGGAAGGAGTGGAAACACTGGTGGCACAGTGGTTAAGTGCTTCATCTGCTAGCCAAAAAGTTAGTAGTTCAGATCTGCCAGGTGCTCCTTGGACATTCTATGCAGCAATTCTCCTCTGACCTCTAGGGTTGCTATGAATTGAAATTGACTCAATGGCAGTGGCTGGCTGGCTTTGCGTAATGGATTCAGGGAGATCATGTTGATCCTTTCCTACCACATGTTGCTGAAATAGAGAAGGCTTCTTGCAGAAAGACAAGAGGAGGCCTTTGTGGTGACAGAGTCAGAGGTGAAAGATGTAGAGACAAAGTGTATGTGATTGAGATCAGATGAGTGAGAGAACGTATAAGAGACCAAGATCAAAGGAGGTAGGGTCAGTAATGCTGTTGGATTTTAGTCCCTGGGTCTTGTGTGACCTGTCTGTACTTCTTCCATTTCAGTTCTAAGAAATCCTTACAGCTTTTAGAAAATGTTCTCTTTGCTTGGGAAGTACAAGGACTGCCAGTTAACTTTGCGAACTCATCCTGGAAAAAGTGCTACATGCCTCGTTGCTGAATATCTACTAGGGTCACCTGTGAAGTACTCCCCTTGGGAAGCTATGCAATGATGCCAGTACCTAGTCCACACTTCAGAGCAATTTTGGAACTCTTTCTGGAATAGCCAGGTGTTGTCATATTACATTTGATGTCCTAAATGTCATCCAAATGTCTTTCTTTCAGTATTTTATTTATCTTTGGGTAAAGAAAAAGTCATTGGGGGACCAGATCAGAGATGGTGTTACAATACAGTTATTTGCTTACTGGCTAAAAGCTCCCTCACAGACAACTATACAATTAGGTTCATGAACTTGCCACCTTGCCTCCATGTGCAGTGGCCATTCCAGAAAGAGTTCCAAAAATTGCTTTGAAGGGTGGACCAGGTACTGGCATCAGTGCATAGCTTCTTAAGAAGAGTACTTTGAAGGTGACCCCAGTGATATTCAGCAATGAGGTATGTAGCACTTAGAACAATTAAGTGTGCGGACTTAATTGTCAGACGTCATGATGCAAGTCTTAAGCAGACTATCGCTGACCAAAGTGTATATTGTAATCTCCCACATAGTAACTATTGCATTATAACCCAGATAAGACCCATCAATCTTAAAACACTCCTTCTCCCACCTCTCACCAATCATACCCTAGTGACTAAATTATAAAATCCTTGATGAATCTCATCCTGCAGTTTATTGTTCTATAAAGATACTCAGAAGAGAATGGAAAAAGTTATAAGTATCAGCCCTGGAGGAGACCTTGGATATAGTCTAGAGACCAAGCCGCTCATATGAAAGAGAAGGGAACTGAGCGCAGAGAAGGGCAGTGATTTGTTCAAGGTTGTATATTAGTTAACAGTGGGGCTTGGATGAAAAATCTGGTCTGATTGTGGTTTCAGCCCCTGTTTGAGTAAATTAGCCAGAGCTACCTGGGAGAATGGCGGTAGCTGATTTAGCAATCAGATATGCACTCTGCGTCGCCTTGCTGTGTTCTCACAGGAGTCAGGATCTGTAAGGAAATCTTTACTGCTAGCAAAGACAGACCTTTGGCTGTTGCTGTGATACAGAGGAGCAGTGGAAGGTCATTTTAGGGGTCAAATTGAATTTATGTGAACTCAGCATTCTCCTGAAGACTCTTGTCAACTTCCATAAGCATTGAAAATGTTTGTTAGCCGTTCCGGTGAGGAGCAGAATCAATATGATGCCACTTAGACCATTTCTGGTTCTGGCTCTGACTGTGTTGCACCAAAGAAACAGTTATGTTTCTTTTTAACTTTTTATTCCAGAAAATTTAAAACACACTCAAAAGTGAACAAAAGAGTATCATGGATAACCAAATGAGATTTTTTTGTAAATGAGCTTTACTAGCATACAGTTGGCATACATACAATAACCTGTGCATGTTTGAAGTGTATAGAGTGATAATTTCACACATGAGATCGTGACTCCATCAACACAGTTGAGATAATAAACACCTTTTTTTCCCACTACAGAGCTTCTTCCTGCTCCTTTGTAGTAATCTCTCTCTTGGGTAGCTGTCCATGGTTCTGTCTGCCTGGTACCTTTCTCAGCCCTACTTTGTCCACCATCTGTTTTCAGTCAGGATAAGTGTGCTTATATTTTTATTAAGTTTCATATCAGTCATACTTTAGGTACTCTTTTATGACTGATTTCTTTCATTCAGCATAATTTGAGATTTTTCCACATTGAGCTTTCTAATGGCTTAATTCTTATTTTATTTCTGAGTTGTCTTCCATTGTATGGATTTACCTAAGTTTGTTTATGCACTTACCTGCTGATGAACAATTTGTGTTCTTTACAGCTTTTGGTTATATCAAGTAAACCTGCCATGAACATATGTGAACAAGTCTTTCGGGGGACATATATATATATATATATATATATATATATATATATATTTGGGTAAATTCTGGAGTGGAATTACTGAAATATGTAGTAAGTGTCTGTTTAGTTTAAGAAAATATCAAATTATTTTTTAAAGGGGCTGTAACATTTTATATTCTTACCTTCAGTGTATGAAAGTTCGAGTTCTTCCATATCTTTAGGAATATTTTCTATGGTCAGTTTTTTAAATTGTAACATTCGAATGGTGTATAGTGGTGTCTCATTGTGATTTTTGGTTTTCTTTTACTGAGCATCTTAATGTTCTTCTTTGACATCCACCTATATTTGGTGAATCATCTGTTCAAAACTTGTGTCCATTAAAAATAAATTGGGTTGTTTGTTTTCTTACTATTTACTTTTGGCAGTTCTTTATATATTTGGATTCAAGTTCTCTTATCAAATATTTCTTCCTGTTTGTGGCTTATCTTTTCATTTTCTTAACAATGTCTTCAAAGACAGATATTTTGAACTGTAATGAGTGTAATCAGTTACTTATTAATGGATCATATTTTGGGTAGTGAAACCCTGGTGGCATAATGGTTAAGAGCTATGTCTGCCAACCAAAAGGTCAGCAGTTCAAATCCTCTAGGTGCTCCTTGGAAACTCTGTGGTGTAGTTTTACTCTGACCTACAGGGTCACTATGAGTCAGAATTGACTTGGTAGCACTAGATTTGATTTTTTTGACTTTTTAAATTTTGGGTGTCATATCTAATATACCTTTCCTAACCCAAAATCACAGAGATTTTTCTGCTGTCTCTTCTTTTAGAATTCTTTTTTTAATAGTTCATTTTTGTTGTCATTGTTTTTGAGAACATATACAACAATCACAAATTCAGTTTCTCCCTGTGAAATTCAGTGACACGGGTTATATTCTTTGAGTTGTACAATCATTCCTACCTTCCTTTTCTGAGTTGCTCCTCTTTCATTAACGTTAAATCACTCCCCTTAAGGTCTCCATCTATCTAACCTTTTGAATTGCTGTTGTCAGTTTGATCCCGTATATAGACAGATCTTAAAAGACAATAATCCTCAAGGCCAACATTCTTTACTAGTAAGCTAAACTGTTGTTTTAAGAGTTATTTAGGAGTTATTAGTTGTTTAGGAGTTATTTTTGGTTTAAATTTTAAAGATTATCTTAGGGCAGCCATTTGGGGGGCTCATACAGCATTCATGAGTCCAGAAAGTCTGGATTCCATGATTAATTGAAATTGTGTTGTGCATTTTCCCTCTTTCAATCTGGATTCTGTTATAGAATCTTTGAGTAAAACATTAATAGTAGCTGAGCATTGTCTAGTTCTGTTCTAATGGCCAAGGAGGTCATTGCTCATGGAGGCAGTTAACAACTCCTTGGTTTCATCCTCCTATTTTTTAGTAAGTTTTATAGTTTTAGGCTTTACATTTAGGTCTGTAATCCATTTGGAGTCATATTTGTGAATGGTAGGAGGTATGGAAACTCTGGTGGTGTAGTGATTAAGTGCTACAGCTGCCAGCCAAAAGGTTGGTAGTTTGAATCCACCAGGCAGTCCTTGGAAACTCTGTGTGGCAATTCTACTCTGTCCTATAGGGTCACCGTGAGTTGGAATGAATTTGACAGCAGTGGATTATGGTTTGGGAGGCAGACGAAATGTTTTTTTTTCTTTCTTATATTCAGTAATTTTGGTACCATTTGTTGCAAGACTATTCTCTCTTTAGTCAGTTGCTTTTTTACTTTCTAGAATAAACCTGGTAAGAACAAGGAGGAGATGATACCTGCTTTGGACTTTGAAAGGTAAATGGAGATAAACGGAAAAACAGTGGCTAGAAGGTTAGATGATACAGGACTGGCAAGGAAACAGGAGCACAGAACTGTACATAAGACTCTTAAAATCAAACACAGTTTCTTAGACTGAGTTCTGGTGAAAGCAAAATCAGTAAAATGTATGAATATATATAGAGACAGATTTGTATCAAGGTGATGACTCTCATGATTGCAGAGGCTGAAACATCCCAAGTCTGTGGATCAGTATAGAGGCTTCTCTCAATTTATGTAGCCACAAGGGCTGCCAAACCCAAGATCAGCAGGTTGGAGAGCACAACTCCTGTTCTTAGGCTGTGAAGATCAATGAATTCCAAGAATCTGTAGATAAGCTGATAGCTCAAGTCCCAAGAGCTGGTGGTTAGATGAATAGGAGGGGGCCTCAGGGTCCAGAGCAAGCGAAAAAATCAGAACTTCTGTTTGTATGTGGATGCAGGCTACAACTCCAAGGAAACTTCCTGTAGACTGATTGGCTACTCACAGAAGATGCAATCATAGAAGTGGTCATACAGAAACACTGGGAATCATGGCCCAGCCAAGCTGACACACAATTTCAACCATCACACCTAGCATTAAAGAAAATCTTTGCATGACATCTCTTGTCTGTTCACACTCTGGATTTAAATCTTTGATTGGCTGTCACCTCCAAAGTGCATATCAGCGCCTTCAGCATCTGTCCTATCTTGTGTTGTTCGGGCTCATCTCTTACCGGGTCACCTAACCCTACTGTCCCAACTGAAGAGGCAAATAAACCAAGTGGTTCCTAGTTTTTCTTGGGTACCAGGCTCTTTCTAACCAATAAGGCTTAATACATTCTAGTCCTCTCTAGAGCCTTCTCCTCCATTTCACTTAACTCACCGTTCTGGCTGTTTCCTACAGTCTTTTGGGACCAAGCTTAGATTTTTCTCTTTCAAGATTTCTTCAAACCTTGAATCTGTTTACCCATATAACATGTTATTAATCAGAGGTTGCTATATTTTTGCATGGCCTGTGCAAAATAAAACTGCAAGGGCCCTTCTTCAAAAAGTAGTGGAAAAAGTACCATTAAATGTACTAAAATATAAAGATTTTTCCATTCTTCTGTGGTGTCTCCTTTGACTTACTGTGGTATTTTTCATTTGTTATTTAACATAATCCTAAGTGGAGAAAAATTAAAATTGCAAATTATTAGCATAAGTTTTACCATTTATTTTTATATTCTGTAATACCAGTGTTATAAAAGAGCATTTTACAGCCTGTATGTATATATGCACTCTTACTTACTTTTTAGTTTTACATCTTGATCAAGCAGACAGTCTACTAACACTCTCTTTCTGTTTATTGATGAATAAGGAAGGACTGAAAAGAAAAGAAATTAAGATTGTCTTTTCCTTCTGTGTCATCATTTTTAGGATAATGATTGGTGTCACAGGTTCAATTGTGTTCCCCCCAAAATGTGTGTAGCGATTAGGCTGGGCCATGATTGCCAGTATTGCATGATGTTTCTACAGGCATTAAACCCTTCCTCTATGATGTTAATAAGGTAGGATGGACAGCAGTTGTGTTGTCCAGGCAGTACTCAACGTGGAGATTGTATTTTGCCTTGAGGCAGTCTCTTGGAGTATAAAAGAAAGAAGCTAACAGAGAGAGTTGGGGACTTCATGATCAGGAAAGAAGCAGTGTTGGGAGTAAAGTGTGTGCTTCAGTAAAGACTGCCCCCTAGAAACTCCCAGTCCAGGGGAAAATTGATGACAAGAACCTTCTTCCAGGGCCAACAAAGAAAGCCTTCCCTTGGAGCTGAGGCCCTGGATTTGGATTTGTAGGCTATTGGACTGTGACAGGTTAAAATTTCTCTTTGTTAAAGCCATCCACTTGTGGTATTTCTGTTATAGCAGCACTAGATGACTAAGAAGTCGGCTAATATAGGGAAGTAAAACAAATATAAAAGAATATGATAGCATTCTTTTGGTATTCATGTTTGTTAGAATGCCATTGGTTTCTTTCTTGTTTAAACCTAAGGCGTGGTCTCTTGAGACTGTCAGAGCTCCTGCTTACTCAGTTTGAGAAGTAACACACTTAAGCTGTACTCACTTTGATTCTTTATAACCCCCAGACATTGTGGTGTGCTGGACTTCTGTGTTCCTGGGACATCCACTAACACTATATATGATTGGGGTTGCAAGGAACAGTTAACATGGATAGTGCATGCATCTCCTCTGCGTACACCCATAATCCAGTATCCATTACATTTACAAAACACAGGTTCAGAGATAAAATTACTGAGACTTTCTAGATGGTGACAGCAAAGTTCTAAATAAAGGAAGCCCCTCTGACTGTGGGGCCCTCTGCAATTGCATAGGTTACATGCCCTAGTGCTAACTTGGATCATTTCTCAGTGCATCAGAAATGCTTGGTACCAGAGCTGAGTTCTTTGAAATCAACTTGGAGACAGAGATTAGTGTTCACAAGGTTTACTGAGGATCACTCTTGGGATCAACACTTAGAGAAGGGAAGAGAGGAAGGCAGGACTCGGCGTAAGGAGAAGCTTAACAGCCCCAATGTTAGCCAACACTATGGGGGATTCTACAGTGTAATGCGTTCGTAATTGCTCCAGTTTTGGGCAAGGGGACTGGGCCTTAAATGCCTAAAGCAATAATATACTAGCTGTGAACTTTCCCAGGAAGGGAGTGTGATCTTAGGAAACATGACTGTCTTTAGCCCAGGCATTCTCTGTAAGGGCTGCAGCCCCTTCGCAGCTGGGGGAATAAATCTTTGGACACTGAAGAGTGATCCAGGTGCCACATCATATCGTCTACCACACTGAGCTTCTGCTTTCTATTGTCCTTCTACCCTCTCTGTGCTATACAGGCATGAAAACAAACAAAAACAGTTGCTGTTGCATCAGTTCTGACTTGTGGTCACCCCACATGTGTCAGAGGAGAACTGTGCTGCATGAGGTTTCAGTGGGTGATTTTTTGAAAGTAGTTTGACAGACCTTTCTTCTGAGGCACCCCTGGTTGGACTTGGCTGTCTAAACTTTTGGTTAGCAGCTGAGTGGGTTAACCATATGTACCACTCAGGGTCTCCAGATATTCAACAGATCTCTATTAAATGAATTTAAAAAGATATTGAGCATAATAATAATAGTAATAATTTCCTCTGACAAGAAGCAGATTCTGCTAAAGAACAGGGTGCCTAAGAATGGCTTTCCTCAATTTCCACAGCTCTTTCACTTTTGTCTCTTTTAAATGAAACAGGTGAAGAAGCGGTGAGGCAGAGAATGATTGTTTCCATTTTCTAGGTGAAGAAACTGAGGCTCAGAGAAATAAATCAGTTGGCTCAGAATCACAGAGTTAGTAAGAGGCTATTGACAAGATTTCTTTGGCTGCAGTTTAGAGTGATTGCATCACATAGATGAAACGTGTCCCATCCTTCTCACCTGGTGAGATCTGCTTCCCAGAATCAGGTGGTTAGGATCCAGCAAGCAGTCGCATGCCACACTTCCTTTAGCTGCCCAAGCGATGCTACTGACTTGTGTTTCCAGCAGCAGTGTTAGTTACTAGAAAGCCACTCCCACTCTTCCTGGATTCACACAGTGGTGGACTGGTGTCAATAGTGGGTTGGATGGCTCCATGCCAGAGCTACTTTAGTGACCTTCTCAGAGTTGGAGCTAGTCCTTTGTCCTCATTATCCAAGCTCGGCTCTGACTACCCCAGGTAACTGGGTGTGGCTAACAGAGGGTCAGGCGGAGGAGAGAACCTACAGGAGCTTCTCTTTACTTTCCTGGTGCTAACCTGTAAAATATTCCACAGACCATCGGGTGGAAGTAAAAATAGCCTTTCTTGGCATTGAGTAATCTGACAAAGCAGTCATAGATTCCCCTCTTCGGGTGGTTCCTTCTTTTTGATTAACTAGCCAGATCTGTTGAGGAAAGAACTTTCAACTCTTAGGAGGAAGAAAAATGAAAGTGTTCAGGTAAAGGACATCTTTTTTTAAAGCTACATTTTTCGGTGACTTCTGTTAGATCTCTTAGAATCTGTATAGATCTGTGGGTTGGAATGATAGCAATAGAACTAAACTCTATTTTTGAAAGTGAATAAGATGTATCAAATGTGACTTGTGGTGCTTAGGTGACTGATAACAAGAACATCAAATTTAAAAGTCAAGCACCTGTGATACAGCTCTTTAAAGGTGTCTGTGATGTAATGGTAAAACTAGAACCTCAGACCCAGCCAAGCCAAGGGCCCTTGAGTTGGATCCGACTCATGACGACCCATGCAGCCTCTGACATTCACTGATTTTAGTGCTTCTGTGTGGTTAAGTGCTCAGATGCGTATTGAAAGGTTGGTGGTTCAAATCCAGCTGGTGGCTTCATGAGAGAAAGACCTGGTGATCTGCTCCTGTAAAGGTTATAGTCTGGCATATCCATGGGGGGCAGTTCTACTCTGTTAAAAGTGGTTATAAGTAAAAAACCCGCTCAACAGCCCCTACCAATAACATTTGCTACTTGTTAGTTCTGTGATTCTAAATGTCAATGCCTCATGTGAAAGAGGAATAAAAACATAGGCCTTACTATACTGGAGTATTTCTCCTGTCAGATAATAATACATGTGAAGATTCTCCATAAACAGTCAGGTGATTTTTGCTAAAGTACTTTACTAGCTATAGAACGAGAGGGGAGGAATCAGACTTCTAAAGGCCTGTGCTAATTGGAAGTACCAGGACTCATGTTTGCTGGTCACACCATGTTTACTCTAATCATGAATAACAGGACAGTCTACTGGATTAGGAAAATTGGTTAGATTCTGGAAAGCGTTGTGATATTATTTGGGTCTGAACAAGTCTACAAACTTAATTGTTCAAAGTGCTATACACCTCTTTGCTGAATATCACTATGGTCACCTTCAAAGTACTCCTCTTGGGAAGATTGATGCCAGCATCTGGTCTACCCTTCAAAGCAATTTTGGAACTCTTTCTGGAATGGCCATTGTGCATGGTGGCACAGTGGTGGGTTCACAGGCTTAGTTGTTTTTAATCCAGTAAGTAAATAACTGTATTGGAATATTCTCCCTACTCACCTGAACTGGCCCCCAAGACTTTTTTCTTTGCCCAGAGATAAAGGAAATGTTAACAGGAAGACATTTTGATGACATTTAGGACATCAAGGGTAATACAATGACCGCTGCGACGGCCATTCCAGAAAAAGAGTTCTAAAATTGCCCTGGAGCGGGGACTAGGTGCTGGCATCTGTGCATAGCTTCCTAAAGGGATTACTTCAAAGGTGACCATTGTGGTATTCAGCAATGAGGTATGGAGTACTTTTTCTAGGATGAGTTTGTGAATGTAACTGTCCAACCTCATAAATAAGCATAAACACATGCATGTGCACACACCCACATAGTCTGTTACAGATGGAATATATGTATTATTACCTAATACCCAATATCTTATTAGCCAATAAAAATGTCTTTCTCCATATTTGAAGTCCACTACAGGTTGAGTTTCCTATTACTTTGAGCTAACAGCATTTGTGTTCTGGCTTATATTTCTGCAGTTCTTTCCTGAGATGGTCTCTTTTCCATTGAGCTTACATTATGGACAGATTAGGAGCTGCACACTTGAACAAGCATAGAGCAGATTGTTCATCTTGCCCTGCTGATTGCTGAGTGTTTGATTGCTGAGAAATGGGATTCATCTTTAGTTACTGACATTTGGATTTATAAGCTCAGACTGTAAAGTCTAGCTGTAAAAAAGGGGGTCTGTATGACATAAAAGGCCTTTAGGGTAGGGATATAGGTGACTTTTCTGTACTTTTAAAATTTATATTTATGCCCCTTAATTCATTTGTAATCAAATATCTTTCAATTTTGTGGTAGCAAGTAGTTCTCCATAAGGTTTTGGTCTTTATTAGCTATACTTTGTTTGGTTTCAGGATGTTCATTGCTCCTGGATTTTCTCCTTTGAGTATAGTGTTAAAATATTTGCGTAAGAAATTTTCCACATGCTGTTTGGTAAAGGAGAAATTTTTCTCTCATTTTCAGTGTATTCTCCGTATCAGAGGCTAAAATATTCCTTTTTAAGGTTATGAGCTGTCCAGAAACTTGCCGTTCCCCGAATGTTCTCCAGGACTCCTTGGGTGGTAGAAATGATTAAGTTCTCAACTCCTAGCCAAAAGTTTGGTAGTCAGAGCCCACCCAACAAGCTCCTCAGAGGATAGGACTGCCAAAAAGGTCACAAACTTGAAAACCCTATGGAGCGGTTCTACTCTGTACGTGTGAGGTCGCCATGAGTCACAAAAACAACAGCAGCAGCCACATTCATTGTGTTTACCATGTCTCAGGAAACCCTGGTGACATAGTGGTTAAGTGCTATGGCTGTTAACCAAAAGGTCAGCAGTTCAAATCCACCAGGTGCTCCTTGGAAACTACAGGGGCAGTTCTGCTGTGTCTTACAGGGTTGCTATGAGTCAGAGTTGACTTGATAGCAGTGGGTTTCAGTTACCATGTCCTCGTCATTGAACTAAGTTTGATTAGCTACCTCAGTTATGCTTCACAAAAGCCCTATGAGGTAAATGTATTATTATTGTTATCGTTATTTTCTCACAGACAACACTCAGGGTGGTTAAGTACTCTGCCTGATGTTACACAGTTAGCAGGTTTCAGAGTCAGGCTGCTGAGCAAGAGAGAGCTGAGTGTCTGTGCACAGGAGACTTCTTGGTGGTCTGGAGTGCCTCTGGACACTTACCAGTAGAGCCAGGCTTATGGACCAACAGAGCAGAAGAGCTGAGTGCCTTCTCACCGAAGTTGATTGGCAGAGTAGGGTGCCTCCAGGCACTTAACAATGAAGCTACAGAGCTTTGGAACACTTGCCTTAGCAGGGAAGATGCAAGTGGAGAGGCCCAAAGGGCCTGGAGGCCAAGGAATGAGGGAACAGAAGCTAAAGAGACAAGGAACATGGAAAGCAGAGTTGCTTTAGTCTCCAAGTACATGGGCTGACTTCTGGGGTCTCAAAATGTGGATTCAACACTCAGATGAAGTATGAGATTGAGGCCTTCTGAAGCTAAGGGAGTAGAATTGCCATCCCAGTGGGCTTGAAACATGAAGCTGAAGCCCGGGGCCAAGGGGCCTCCACCCAGAATCTGGACAGCATGACCAATTTACCTAGAGTCTGGTAGGCAGGGCCATTGTGTAAATCACCTCAGAGAACAGGGGATTCTTTTCAAGCCTTGAGGGCTAATGTAATGTGTTCTGCTCACTTGCTTGGTACCTGTAATACCTTCTTTTCCTCCAGTTTCCTCCATTTGTAATGGAAATGCCTAATGTGTGCCTGTACCAGGAAGCAAATATATCCTATTCTAGTTTTCACAGGTGAGGAAGAATTTTTCGATTTTGGATTTGGAGTTAAGACTTGCTATGATACCCTGATGGCATAGTGGTTATGTGCTATGTCTACTAACTAAAAGGTTGGCAGTTCAGATCTGCCAGGTGCTTCTTGGGAACTCTATGAAGCAGTTCTACTGTGTCCTATGAGTCAGACTTAACTCAAAGGTAGTAGGTTGTTCTTTTTTTTTTGGTATGACACAATGGGAAATACTTGTGGCATAGTGGTTAAGTGGTACATCTGCGCTATCCAAAAGGTTAGCAGTTCAAATATGCCAGGCACCCCTTGGAAACTCTATGGGGTAGTTCTACTCTGACCTTGTAGGTCAGAGTAGGTTGCTATGAGTTGGAATCAACTAAACAGCAGTGGCTCACTGCTGGCATGATACAGTGGGGTGAATGTGTTTTATACTCAAAGACCTGAATTTTGGGGGGCCAAAGGGTGGAGTGTCATGAATTGAATTCTGTCTGCCACAATATGTGTATCAATTTGGCTAGGCTATCAATCCAGGAATTGTGTGCTTGTCCCACATTTTGTCATCTGATGTGATTTTCCTTTGTGTTTTAAATACTATTTCTATGATGTTAACGAGATGAAATTACCAGCAGTTGTGTTAATGAGGCAAAACTCAATCTATAGCATTGGATTGTGTCTTGAGCCCATCTCTTTTGGGATATAAAAGAGAAAAACTAGCAGAGAGACGTGAGGACCTCATACTACCAAGAAACAAGACCCAGGACAATAACATATCTTTTGGACCCAGAGTCCCTGTGCTGAGAAGCTTCTCAACCAGGGGAAGATTGATGACAAGAACCTTCAACAAAGAGAGAAAACCTTCTCCTGGAGCTGACATCCTTATTTTGTACTTGTAGCCTATTAGACTACAAGAGAATGAAGTTTTGCTTGTTAAAGCCATCTGCTTGTGGTATTGTTGTCATAGCAGCACAAGATGACTAAGACAAGGGGATAGAAAAACCAAACCCACTGCCATCGAGTCAATTCTGACTTATAGTGGCTCTACAGATAGAGTAGAGCCACCCCATAGAGTTTCCAATGAGTGCCTGGAGGATTTGAACTGCTGACCTTTTGATTGGCAACTGTAGCATTTAACCACTACACCACCAGGGTTGGATAGACATGAGGAAAAGGAAGCTCAGTAAGAACAACTGGCCTTCCCCAAACACAAGTTCAATAAAACAGTAGAGCAAAGATGGGAAATAAGATGTTGATACTCCCCAGTCTAAGACCTGTGGTGGAGTAAGTTGGATTTACTGGTACTTGTTACAACAAGGGTAGCCACATACCATGGGAACCATATGGCATCTCCATAGGAGAAGCTTGTTGTAAGATTGGGCTTGAATGAGGAGGGTAGAGGGAAGGTGTCAAGGAAACATGGTATTATTTTGGACTGAGTACTGTTAAGACAAACCTAAACCAAACCCGCTGCCATCAAGTCAATTCTGACTCATAGTGACCGTATAGGACAGAGTAGAAGAGCTCCATAGAGTTTATAAGGAGAGACTGGCAAATTTGAACTGCTAGCCGTTTGGCTACCAGGCATAGCACTTAACCACTACATCACCAGGGTTTCCAGTACTCTTAGGAAGCAGGGGAAATTTTACAATCTTAATTTTTATTTACGGTGCAGGTGAAATGGAGTGGGGATAAAGCTGTAGTTGTAAGGAAATAGCAGTTACTCATGTTAGCCACTGCAGAAAACACCTAGTTACATGTGTGATTTAAGCACTATTCTTGAGAGGTCTTGTTTTTGTTTTTCTTTGTCGTGTTTACAGCGTGGTTTTGTTTGATGATGTTCTGCAAACTGGAAAGCAAACAAACCCACTGCAGGTAAGTCAGTTCCAATGTATAGCAATCCTATAGGATGGAGTGGAACTTCCCCATAGAGTTTCCAAGGAGTGCTTGGTGGTTTTGAACTGCTGACCTTTCGGTTAACAGCCATAGCACTTAACCACTACACCACCAGGGTTCTGCAGGGGTGAATTATCCAACAGGTAAGTTAAACACAGTACTTGCCTCACATGCTCAATCACTTATAATGAATGACTTCACCTGGGTTTCAGCACATCAAAGATGTGGTGAGAAACCAAAAACAACAAGAAGACTCACACAAACCAGTTGATTCCAACTCATAGCAACCCTACATGATAGGGTAGAACCAACCCACAGGATATTCAAGGAGTGGCTGGTAGATTTGAACTGCTAACCTTTAGGTTAGTTGGTATTGCTCTTAACCACTACAACACCAGGACGCTTGTGGTAAAACACAAGTGAAATTACTCATGATAGATTAGTTAGTAGGTAAGCCCACATTCATCTTGCTTGGATCATCAGCCCCTGACCAGGAGTGTAACTTAAAAAGAGACTTTGATTCTGTAGGAATTTGTGCAGGGTTGGGAGAGAGACAGATGCCCGACATACCTAGAAGCAGAATCTTCAATGTGATGACAAAATGTGAAATGGTTCACTGCAGATGAGCTGGGAAGCAAGGTAAATGCTGCACTTACTTGGTCTATTGGATAATCTGCTCCAGGTGTTTTGTGAAATTGTTTCCCAACTGAGAACTACCAAGTTCTTCCTGTGAGTAGTAAGCCAGTTAATAGGTGATAGCTGTCAGGCATTGTTTTTTGATTTCTCAAAGATCTTGGCACTTATTTTCCAGTGTTGTTTCACTTCACTGTACTTCCTTGCCTGTCTGTAGTCTTCCCATTACTATGTCAAGGTTTACAGGTTTCTGAGAAGGAGCAGTGTGAGTGGAGTGCAGTGGTGTAATTAGGAGCTTGCCTCTAGCCTCACTGTCAGGCCCTCCCTCTCACCTCCTTCCCCTCAGTAGTCAATCCAGTACTCACTGCTTAAAGTTTTCACTTCTCCTTATCAAAATTGGCTCTTCTGGAAGATTTGGAACTGATGCTCCTTGAGTATTAATGATGGATGACATGCCCAGAGTCCCCTGGAAAGAACAAGATTACAGAGTGGTTGCTACCTGACTCAGTAATACAGTATGACCACGTGGTGTGCGTACTTTATGGTTCTATGTATTTCCAAGAGGCTGTCCTGCTGGTGGTCTCTTTCTAGATGGGAGAGCAGAGGGTGGTTGGACATACTTGTTAAGAGGATACTGGATATATAGAGTGAAAACGAGGAGTGTGCTGTAACTGCATGGGGAGAGCAGAGGGAGCTGCAGATAGGTGGGGATGCCAAACCAATTTGGATTGTATACTTTCACTTAATCACAGTTAACAATAATGAAAAGATTACAGCGTGCTATCTTTTTCTGGAAATTGTACAATTTTCAGCAGTTTATTTTTTAAAAGTCTTATTTATATCATAAAAGTAACATATGTTCACTAAAGAAGAAATAAAATACAAGAGTAGAAATTAGGGGAAAACAAAAGAAGTCACTCATAGTCCCACCATCTGAAGAAAAACGTTTCCGAAATTTGTGAGCATTTTCTACCAGATTTTTCTCGATGTGTAATATTGTGTGGGATGTGTGTGTGCTCAGTGTTTTGATCAGATTCTCTGTTCTAGTCTTTTTACTAACTTTTTGCATATCAGCTAGAAGCATAATTTTTAACATTTACTTGATATTCCATAATATGAATATGCGGTAATTTATTTAGCCTATATTTATTTGGGGGTATTTACATTGTTTCTATTTTTTTCTTTTTGATATTAGAAACAATTCCATGATAATCATTCGCATGCAGAAATCTTGTCACTTGACTTTGTTTTCTCGGCCTAAATTCCTGCGATCAAAACCCCTTTGCTATCTTCTTGACTCCAATTATAGCAAATCTATAGGACAGAGTAGAACTGCGCCATATGGTTTCCAAGGAGTGGCTAGTAGATTTGAACTGCTGACCTTTTGATTACGAGCTGTAGCTCTTAATAGCTGTGCCACCAGGGCTGAAGCTTCCTATAGCAGAGTTGATAAAGGATAAAAACATTTTAAAAACTGTTAGCACCTATTACTAAATTTAGACAGTTACATTTTGAGAATGAAAGCCTTAGACCAAAGGAATGAAGGTATTTTAGAGAAATTTCAGGTTTTGGCCAGCTCGTCAGTGAAGAAGGAAAACCGGGAAACAAAACAAAAAAACAAACTCACTGCTGTCAAGTTGACTCTGACTCATAGTGACCCTATAGGACAGAGTAGAACTGCTCCCTAGAGTTTTCAAGGAGTGCCTGGTGGATTTGAACTGCCTCCCTTTAGGTTAGCAGAGTGAAGAAGGAGGAAATAGGAAAAAGTGAGGTGAAACCAGTTTTCTGGAAAACACAGCAATTTTTCTCTTCCATGTTAATCCAATCTTGGTTTTCAGAAGGTCTCTGAAGGGGGCTTAGCAGACCAAGAAGGCGAGGGTGCTGCAGACGTGGAATGTGTAAGAGGAGAAACCCAAGGTTCATCCTGCAAGAAAGGAGTGACTTTGCCTTAATGTCACCTGACAGAGAGAGGGCTGACTTGAGCTGCTAGCATAGCATAAGGCTGCAGTGCTGAGCTCAGTACCTTAGCCAAAGAGACTGCGTGATACACTGGTTAGCGTTTGCCCACAATGCATGGGAGAATGGAAACATACATTGGCATGTCAAGCCTAAGCTACAATTGGCGTCAAGGCCAAAGCTTCCCTTTCTCAGCTGTTACTCATTAAAGACATCTTAATTCCACCTTGTTTCCCCTGTGAGGCATTAACTAACTCTCTGTGTTTCTGGAGGAGAAGTGTGCTAGTTGATTCTTTTTGGGTGGCAATTTTCTCTTCATGACCTCTGCCATTAAGAATCCTGGAGATACTCTTGAAAGTCTGCTGTAGCCTGAAACAGATTTTGTGTCTTAAATGAAAGGTGAAAACCAAAATAGTATCACTTTCAGAAGGCCACTAGGAAGTGGGAAAGTTGGGAGGGTTGGCACTGCTTGGGGAGCCCGAACTACAGGCCAGGCAGGTGATCTGCCAGAGATGGAGTGACACTTTCTGCCAAGACTGTGGGGTTGAGTCACTGCTGCGGAATATGTACTAATAGCTTCTTAGGCAGGAAGACAAATCCCTTGGCACAAAGGAGTGTTTTGCTGCAATGTGCAAATTGGTTACCAAGTGTTATACTTTCAGAAAGAGAAGGATGGAAGAAATCTAATATTTATTGAGCTTGTATTAAATATGAGGACTCTGTTCAGCACTGTGCCTACATTATCTCACTTATCCCCCAGCATGCCCAATGAAGGAGGAATGCATGTAATATTATGACCTATTTTTAAATGTGAGGAAATTGAGTTTCAGAGAGGTTATGCTGCTTCCTGGGATCACAGAGCAGGCTGGGTTAGGAGCCAGGATGCAGAAGCAAGACTGATGCCTATATATAGAAATGCATGAAGAATTTTGAAAATAAATAATATATAACTTAGAAAAAAAGATCCACAATTCAGTGAATTATTCTGAGGTATAAATTAAATACCTGAATAGTCACGCATTGTAAGGGTACATTTCAATAGTTTCGGTAACTTCACAGAATTATGCAAACATCATCAGAACCCAGTTTTTAACTTTTTTTAAGTGCACTTTTTATAGATTGATGTGCCTAAAAATGTAGAGAAAATACAGTAATTTGCATCATCTGCCCACATTGTTTTTCCTGGATTCTAGAGAAGGGAAGAAGAGGACAAGGACCCCCCCCCCACAGGTTCTAAGAACAAAGGTGGGGAAATTTTTAGAAGGATGATTTCTAAAAATGAGGGATGGCTTGTATGACATCAATTGATGTGCTATGAAATGAACTGTATGGAGGACTTGCTTGTGTTATGTGCAGTATCAGTATTTTTAAGGTATTGGCTTGTTATATAATTTTCCTTATAGTCAGTGTCAACCTTAAACATTCAAGGATATTGAAATATTTGAATATTGAAATAAAACAGATAATGACTGAGCATATATTGTTCTTTCCTTGCCTAACTGGCGTGCTTGCCTCGTTTCGCCTTAGACTTCATCCTTCAAGGCAGCTTTCTCTTCCTTCCCCATCTTCCCATGTATAAGGTTTACATGCTCTTACAACACTGTGTAATTATTGCTATTGTATTATTTATCATACTGATTTTCCCTTTCACCTGAATATCCTACCTCATTAGATTCCAAACTTCTGGAAGGCACAGGATTCGTTCATTTAGGTTTCATTTCAATTGTTGAGTTCACTTAGAGCATTAGAAAGAAATCTTTATTATGTATTACTTGAAATTTGGCTACAAAGGGGCTAGAGAAGATTGATTACGAAGAGTTAGGAGTCACTACCATCTGAAGGATGAAGTTCCATCAGAAACAAAGATAAAATATCTCTGAATTTTAGTGTGCTTAAGCCAGACCAGGATGGGGTGGTGTCATGGATTGAACTGTGTCCCCCTAAAAATGTGTGTAGCCGTGTGGCTTGGCCATGATTCCCGATATTTTATGATCGTCCTCATTTTGTGATTTTCCTGTGCTCTGTTAGAGGATTAGGGTGGGACTGTAAATCTCTTCATAAGATCACTTCCCTGCTCTACTGTAAAGGGAGTTTCCCTGGAGTGTGGCTTGTACCACTCTTTATCCTTTTATCCTACAAGAGATAAAAGAAAGGGAAACAAGCAGAGAATGGGGAACCTCATACCACCAAGAAGGCAGCACTGAGAGCAGAGTGTGTCTTTTGGACCTGAGGTTCCTGTGCCAAGATGCTCTCTTTGAATTTGGTCTCAGCCCACCAAACTGTTATAATTTCTCTTATTGAATGGACTCGTAACCTCATAAATGGATTTGTGGCTTACCAGACTGTGACAAGAAAGTTTCTCTTCATGAAACCATCTATTCATGATATTTTCCGTTGGAGCAGTACCAAGTGACTGAAACAGGTGGTGGTGGTGGGGGGGTGGGGCCTGGGGATGGAAGTGGGTTAAGGTTTCCAGTTACAAAAGGAAAAAAAAATATTTCATAGGGTTACATCTACACCACAGGGTCTCCCTGATTTCTAGGTCATTCAGAAATTATCTATCTTCTTTCTCGCTTTAATCCTAGAAATCATGAAACTTTTCCAGAAATGGTTAACATTTGATAAGAGACTTAAGATGAATTTTCATTTCCTTATGTTTTGTGTAACTCCAGGCCATATTTATTAACCTTAAAAAAATGTATAATTTGTTGCCTCAAAATGACTTTATCGTGTGACACTTATACATGCTAATTAGATTTTCTTTTGGCTGCCACCTGAGTATTTGTGTTAACTAAAGAATGTCTGCAGCTTCATTTTAACTTGCATGCTGGTAATTATTTTAACTTTTAAAGGAGGGATGAGCTGCTTGCAGCCTCTGTACTTTATAGTGTTGACTCTGTAAGTGACTCAGATTTAAACAATTGTTTGGACGCCTCAGTGAGGTTCCTTCCTTTGTTGTTTTGGCACATGCCCTAGAAAATAATACACACTTGTTGGGCTAGTATTTTTCCTATTGCTCCCTGTTGGCAAATGTAACTACTTCTGATTTCTATGCTTGCTTGTTTATTAACAGCAAAAGGGAACATGAAGTCTGGGTGGTAATTTAGGAGTTAATTGCCTCCAATGATCTTTCTGAGAACTCATGTCTCTTCCTGACTTGGTCTTTCCTGGAATTTTTTAACCTATTCTGGAGATAACTTGGAAGTCACAGCAGAGAAAGCATACTACTAAACAATTGTAAACTTTGTTGCCTGTCTCAGGTATCTAGTGCTCCTGTAACAGAAATACCACAAGTGGATGGCTTTAAAGAGAGAAATTTTATTCTGTCACAGTCCAGTAGGCTACAAGTCCAAATTTAGGGTATCAGCTCCAGGGGAAGGCCTTCTCTGTTGGCTCTGGAGGAAAACCCTTGTTGTCAGTCATCTCCTGAACTGGGAGCTTCTGGGACACAGGGACCCCGGGTCCTTTTCAAAGGATCTGCTCTGTTCCAGGCACAGCTTCTTGGTGGTATAAGGTCCCCCACTTTTTGCTTGCCTCCCTTTCCCTTATATCCTGAAAGATTGCCTCAGGGTACAATATTATACACTGAGTCCTGCCCCACCAACACAATTACCACCAGTGCTCCCTCATTGACATCATAAAGACAGGGTTTACAGCATATAGGGACGTCACACAATACTGGGAATCATGGCCTAGCCAAATTGCTGCACACATTTTTGGGGGACACAAGTCAATCCATTTCACACTGTCCAACACCCAAATCACATCCTTGCAATATGCAAAACATACTCATATCATAGCAAAAGTCTTAAGTCCAAATTCATAAATTCTTCTTTAATTGTCCAATCTAAAACAAGTTATCTGCTTCCTAAATAAAATGGCAGAACAGGCAGGCGCAAGCTAGATATTTCCATTACAAATGGGATAAACAACAGGGAAAGAAAACATAACAGACACCAAGCAAATTAACAGAACACATAACATTAGCCATCAAAGCTTTAAAAATAATCTTCTGTTCTCTGAGACATTTTGTACAATGGCCCTGTGCTCCAGACTCTAGGTATTGACTGTGCTGTCCAGATTCTGAGTGTAGGCTCCGTAGACCTGGGCTACATCTGTGCCTTCTAGGCCCACTGGAACAGCACTCTCTTCCCTCAACTTTAGGGGCACTATTTTCCTAGTCTATCTGACTGGCAGCTTCACTCTTAGAAACACAAGAAGCAGTGGCTATTATCCCTGAGATAATGGCCATAACTTTTGAGACTGAGACAGCTAAGCTGTTTGTGCCTCTTGTCTCTTTCAGTTTCTGTGGCCTCTTGGCTCGGGCTTCATGCCTACATCTACCCTGCTGGGGCAAATGTTACAAAGCTCTGTAGCTCCACCAGTAAGTGCCCAGAGGCACCCTACTCAGCCAGAAAACCTCTTGGGCACAGGCACTGAGCTCTCTCACTCCATGGGTCAACAAACCCATCTCCACTAATAAGTGCCTAGAGGTATCACATTCTGCCAGGAAGCCTCCTGCACATAGGCACTCAGCTCTCTCACACCATGTGTCAGCTCCAGTGTTTTCTTGGACAAGTCCAGTTTTGTGTCCTCTGTTTCTCACCATCCACACCTTCTCCGGTGTTGGCACGTCTCTTCAGTTTCTTCTGAGTCTTCTGTCCATTCACAGTTTCAAAACTGCGTACACATTTTAGGTATCTCTTTGAGTGGCACCCCACTCCTAGTACCAAATTCTGTCGTAGCTACCTAGTACTGCACTAACAGAAATATCATGAGTTTAAAAAGAGAAATTTTATTTTCTCGCAGAGAAGTAGGCAAAAGTCCAAATTTAGGGCCTCAGCATCAAGGTAAGTTTTTTCTGTTAGCTTTGGAGGTCCTTGTCATCTGTGTTAACCTGGAGTGGGAGCTTCTGAGGTGCGGGGACCCCAGGTCCTTTCCAAAGGATGAACTCTGCTCCTGGCCCTGCTTCTTGGTGGTATGAGGTCTTTTACTCTTTCTGCTGGCTTCTTTCCTTTATACCTCAAGAGATTGCTTCAAGACACCATATAATCTTATACACTGAATCCTGCCCCACCAACACAACTGCCACCTCTCCTCCCTCATTAACATCACAGAGGCAAGGTTTACATCACACCAGGAATCATGGCCCAGCCGAACTAATACATACTTATTTTAGTGACTACAATTCAATCCATGATAGTGGCAAAAGTAGATGAAGGGGTTTTCACTGACGGCTGCTAAGAGATGATGAGTTTTTCTCCAAAGGAAGAAAATATGTCAGGGAAATCCTGTGAAACTATTGGTATTTTATAGTCATAAAAATTCAGTCAATCATAACCCATGCCACCACAGTCTTGGGCTAGGAACTCCGAACTGTACAAGAAAGTTAAGTTGAAACCCAAGTTTGCCACTCTTATCTGTGTTGCATCATGCAAGATAGTTACCATCTCTGAATCTTAATGTTCTCAGGCAATAACAATGTCTACCTCACAAAACTGGAGCCCTGGTGGCACAGTGGTTAAGAGCTATAGCTGCTAACTGAGAGGCTGGCAATCTGACTCTACCCTTTAAGGCAATTCTGTTCTCTTCTATAGGGTCCCTGTAAGCTTGTAAGATGTGTGATAAAGACAAACAAGACAACACTAAAAGTCTTGGTCCAGTGTTTGGCACACAATGAATACTTGCAAACATTACTTGCATGAGATTCCAGATTTGTTTCAGAATCGTACTATGCTTCATGGAGTGGGCGTTCTTTGTATTCTCTAGGTAATAACATTTAAAGAGGCAAAATGTACACAAGCATTGCAAGATTTTGTCCTAGATGTTCAGATGGTGTCTTGGTGAGACTCCACAGGTGCTGTCCTTCTGTAGTGATGGAGATGGATTGAACCAGTTTCCCCTCACAGTATCCTAACAGTGATACCTGTGATGGCAATAGTAATAAATTCACTGGTTAGTGTGTGGCCTGAGAGTTTCCAGAAAACCTCTAGAGACAGGGCTTTGCTTCTGCCTGAACTAAACCCATTCAGTAGAACGTTCCCTAAGTGGCATGTGTGGCAGATTGAGCTTCAACTTTTGAATTGGATTCTAGGGACAGATTTGTACTCTGGCTTTGCTATTCAGGGAAAGCAATTAGGAACTTTGGAAAATATTTGTCATTGATAGCTTTCTCTTGTCTGAGCTATTCTGTAACCACATTCATCTTTCCAGTGCAATGGATCCAGGTTCAAGTTTGTGTTATTTTTTTACCAAACACATGGCCTTGAGGAAGTCATTTGTTCTATTTGAGCCTCCATTTCCTCATTTATAGAAGGAACAAGCCAAGCAACAACAACAAAATACTGACATGCTGGGGTTGTTATGAGGATTATGTGCGATAAGAAACCTACAGAAATCCCAAGGACTTGGACTTGGACCTTGCAGAGCCTAAGGAAATTTTACTTTCTGTCCAGTTCCCTTATCTACAAGAAAGAAATGAATGGGTTCTGTGAATTGAAAGCCACATGTGTTAATGTCTAATTCCAAACTGGGCATCTTTCTTGGATTCCTGTGAGGTGCTCTGGAACGCGTTCTTATTTTGACAGATGCTAGACTCTGTTTGCAAGGCCTGATTATGTGACAGTGTCAAGTGTGCACGTGAAGCCTTCTCCAGTCCTGCTGACTGTCAGGAACACAGCCCTTCTGCCAGAGACTGTTGATGTGCTGTCTCTTGTCACTGTTGCTCAGGCTCTCAAGACTGCCTTTTAAGATTTTAAAACCAAAGAGCTTCAAGGGCTTGCCAAGGTAGCACTCAGTTGTTTTCACTGCAGCTTGAGAGAAATGACCAGTGAGTTGCACTAAGAAAGGGTTAAGCAACTCATTTATGGGCTCTGGTTGCAGACCTAGGCTGAGCTGCAATCACTGTGGAGTTAGAGCACATGGTTATTAGGGAGGAGAAGGTCCCAGATAGCAACCTGGAGAGAGGAAGACATACCGCCTAAGGATACTAACTTCCTCATGAGGCATGACATGAAGAACTGCTGCTTTGCCAGCAGTGAGGGGCTTGTTCTGCTTAATTTTCCTGCGATCCATCTGCCAGACCAGAGCATCCCCCAGCTAGGGCATGGCTCACTGATGAACTGAGAAAGGCGAGCCGTTTTCAAGGAATATGGCACACAGGGATTAGCTGGATGGTAGAGATCTATAGTCAAGCTTGCAGAAGGCAGAGAAGGCACAGGGAATACCCAGAACAAAGCTCAATAGCAGTTCTGATGTCAGGTAAGAGATGAAAGGAAATCTGAAAAAAAAGAGAAAGTAAGGGATAAGATCCAAGGGGGCACGATTCAGTGCTAAGACTGTGACCCCACGTGAACAGAGAAAAACTGCGGTTACTATTATTTTCAAATCTGCTGCAGGTTATGTTTTATATGAATGGGTTTTGGTCGCAATTGTAAAACTGGCTTCAATCATGTATTTATGGCTTTTGGCTAGTGTATTGGTTAGCTGTGACTGTGTAACAGACAACTGCATGAACCTCAGTAGCACAAAATAAACATTTACTTATATCTGCTGCTGTTTTCAGAATGGCCAAGCTTTAAGTTAAGGGTCCTCCTGACTCAGCTGTGCTCTTTGTGTTTCATTTTGAGACCAAGATGGAGAGACAGCAGTTAGCTGGGGAAAACTCTTCCTCCAGGCAATGGCCACAATATAAAAAAGCAAGCAGAATTATGGGAGACCTCTGAAGGCCAAAGCTTGGAACTGGCACATTGTCTCTTCTACCCATACAAAATTGGCCAAGGAAAGTCACACGATGAAGGTCAAAGCAAGGGTTAGGGAAATATACTCTAGCCATGGAAGCAGCGGACACTCTTTTTTCAAAGTCTCTCAGCATAAGGCATGGATGCAGAGAAGGTTGAATTTGGACCATTAAAGCAATCTATTTCAGCCAAGAATTAACAGCGAAGGCCTAAATTTCTGAAAGTGAGTCAAAGGTTTGGTTTTGTCTTTTAAGCTTCCAGGCTTCTCTACAAGGAGTGTTTCCTGCCAGCCAATGATCAAGAGAGGGCAATTATTCAGATTTTTGGTATGCGCACTGATTTTTTTTTTTTTAATCAACTTATTTTGTCAGTATTGAGAGAAGTGTGTTAGAATGTCCAGTCGTAATTGTGGATTTATCTCCCTTGAATTCTGTCCTTTTTTATTTTGTCTACTTTGAATTGTTGTAATTGTTTTATCATCCTGACAGATTGACCCTTGGTGCAGTGGTTGAGAATTCAGCTGCTAACCAGAAGGTCGGCAGTTCTATTTAGGAGTTCTATTTACTTTACAGGCCATTAATGTAATTTGTGGTACCAGGTTCAGTTATAATGTTTCCCTCAAGTGCACATATGCCAAACCCAATTAGATATGAAATATCTCTGCATGTGGTATTTCTGCGTTCCAGCTAGCATTCATGAAGAAAGCTGAAAAATGAAATTGAAGTGGGAAGTTCACACAGTTTCTTTTTAAAATGTTTTATTATTGAATAAAATTGCAAAACATGTATAAATCATAATGGTACAGCTCTAGGCACTTCCAAAAATTGAACACAGTGGTGTTACCAGCACCTGGATCAATGAACAGAATAAGAGAAGTATCCCAGAATCCCCTTCATGCCACCCCTCCACCCATGACCACTCACTGGTAGCTACTATCCTGTTTTCTAGTATCATAGATGCCCTTTAGAATTTCGCTGTTTTAGATTTGGTTCTCTAGAGAAGCAAAGCCTGTGGGGGGTAAAAATAACCATTGCTGTTGAGTCAATTCTGACTCACAGTGATGCTGTAGGGCAGAGCAGAACTGCCCCATGGAGTTTCCAGGGGGGGATTTGAATTGCTAACCTTTTGGTTACCATCATAACTCTTAACAGCTATACCACCACTGAGGTTATTCAAAACCAGTATATAGAGAGAATGATGTTTATCAAGGAAATGATTTATATCCAGGTCAAAGACATTGTGCACATGGTTATAGAGGCTAGAAAGTCTGACGTCTGTAGGTCGGACTAAAGGCTTCTCCTGCCTCACGTAGCTGAAGGGGCTGGTGAGCCCAAGATGAGCAAGTCAGACAGCAGGCCTTTGGCTTACAGACTGCCAAGGCTGGTGAATACAAGGTTGGCAGGTCAGTGGCAAATTCAAGTCTGAAAAACTGGAGATCTCGTGAACAGGGTCCAGAATGAGCAAAACCTGTGAGCTTTGCCAGAAAGTCTACCTAAATTGGATGCAGGCCACACTTCTGAGGAAACTCCCTTTCAACTGACTGGCTGCTCATAACAGCTCTCATTATGCGGGTGATTACATTATTATATAACTGCCTGACCACTGAGAATTGTGTCTAGGCAAGTTGACAGCCTTAATCATCATATGCATTTAAATGGAGCTGAGTCAAAGATTTGGTTTTGTCTTTTAAGCTCCCAGCCTGTCTTTTATGAGTTTACTTCATTCTCTGAAGTTTTCCCTTTTTTCTGCCTTTCCAAATATTAGAATCCTTCTTTCCACATCCTCCTCTGTTAAGGGACTTCACATCTTGCTGGCACTTTGCCTACTACACGGTAACACCAATTGTGCTAGGTAACATTTTGAAATTATTTTGTCTTGAAATACCTACAAAGTCCAACAGTTAAGTCCATAAACTTAATTGTTCTAAGTGCTACATACCTTATTGCTGAATATCACTATGGTCACCTTTGAAGTACTCCTCTTGGGAAGCTATGCACTGATGCTAGCACCCTTCAGAGCAATTTGGGAACTCTTTCTGGAATGGCTATTGCACACAGTGGCAAGTTGACAAACTTAATTGTATAGTTGTCTGTGAGGGAGTTTTCAGCCAATAAAAAATAACTGTATTGGAACACCCCTGCCTACTCAAATGATCTGCCCCCAGTGACTTTTTCTTTACCCAAATATAAAGGAAATTTTGAAAGAAGACATTTTGATGATGTTCAGGACATCAAAGATAATATGAGAAGTCTGATGGCTGTTCCAGCAAAAGAGTTCCATGATTGCTTTGAAGGGTGGACTAGGTGCTGGCGTCAGTGCTTTGCTTCCTGGCGGGAATACTTTGAAGGTGACCATAGTGATAACTCAGCAATGAGACGTGTAGCACTTTTTCTAGGATGAGTTTGCAAACTTAATTGTCAGTCCTTGTATGTTGTTTGCTGTTGAGTTTATTCTGACTCACAGTGATGCTGTACAACAGAGTAGTACCACCCATTAGGGTCTCACAGGCTGTAATCTTTATGAGAGCAAAGGATCAGTACTTTGTGCTGTGGAGCCACTGGTAAGTTCAAAATGCTGACCTCTGAGTTAGCAACCGTGTTCCTAACCTTATGCCATCAGAGCTCCTGTTACCTCTAGAAGGAGTGTTTCTTGCCAGATAGTGATCAAGAGAGGGCAGTTGTTGTTCAGATTTTTGGTATCCTCACTGATTTTTTTTTCATCAAGTTATTTAGCCAATATTGTGAGAAGTGTGTTAAAATGCCCAGTGGTAATCGTGGATTTCTCTGTGCTTAATTCTGTCCTTTTTTATTTTATCTACTTTGAATTGTTGTAATTGTTTTATCATCCTGACATATTGACCCTTGGTGCAGCGATTAAGAACTCAGCTGTTAACCAGAAGGTCAGCAGTTCTACTTCACCATCCACACCTTGGAATCTCTATGGGGAAGCTCTACTCTGTCTTGGAATCAACTTGATGGTAACACATTTGGTTTTGGCTTTTCTCTTTGTCTCTGAACATTAACCTCTTTTGAAGAACTGAAACACTAGGGTCATGGAGCTAAATGCCATAGTGGCAACTCCTCAGGGCCACAACCCCTGACCAGGGAGGACTCTTTGTACCATGAATCCTGTAGAATCTGTCAGGATCGTGAAGAACACAGATGACACTCTTGAAAGTCTGGGATGAAGAGAGTTTAGTAAAGCAACTTACAAATGTGAGCAGGGCTACGGCAACCAATAACAGATGAGGAAACTCCCTGAGATTAGCAGCAGAGGGGGGCTGTTAATTCCTCTAGGCCTGAAGGGGCAAAGGGGTATGATAGCATTTCCAGAGTCCAGTGAGAACAGGGTTGTCCCTGTTGGTTGTTGTGAAGTCACTTCTGACTCACAGCAGCGCTATGTAGAACAGAAGCAAACACTGCCCAGTCTTACTCTATCTTCACAGCTATCAGTATATTCGAGCCCACTGTTGTAGCCACCATGACAGTCCCTCTCCTCAGGGGTCCCTGGGTGGTACCAGTGGTTTACCTGCTTACTACTAACTGAAAGATTAGCACCAGGGTGTCTTGGAAAAAAGTCTGGGTGATTTAGTTCTGAAAAAAATCAACACAATTCTCTGACACACATGGGATTGCCATGAGTCAAAATTAACACCGTGACAGTTAGTTTAGTGAGAGCAATGGGGACATGACACGCCAGCAGGAGCAGTGGCTATTTAGGAAGTAGCCGTGGCTAGAACTGTGGTGAGGTAAGGAGAGAGTGGAAGAGGGAGTGGACTGGATATGACATGACAGTACTATCTGCCTCAGGAGATTGTTTTGTAAAGATTAAACAAGTTAGTGTATGCAGAACACTTTTATACGTGCTGGGCACATAACAGGCACTACACAGATGATCTTTTTATTTACAGTCTAGTGGGTTGGAGTTCTAGCCTTCTTAAGCTCTCTAGTGTCTGGGGCATATTGCTCAGGTTTTTCTGTAACTTTGATTATACAGGAGAGGACTGATGGGTGACATTCTGGTGTGAGGGTGCAGCAGCAGACACTTCAGCAGGAGGGGCCCGTGAATGGGTGGAGCTAGGAAACTGAGGCAAGCTGTCACCTTTAGGAGGGAGAAGACCCAGGTATTTCATCTCCTTTATTTTTTGAGAGGGCATATGTGTGTATACATAGGCTGACAATAAAATAGTAACTACATAGATTTTGCTTCTAATTCTAGACAGTGGAAAATCCATGAAGTAAAAGCAGTTACCGTCATGTGTAAGAGTGGAATGCCTGTGCAGTGTAAATGGCTAAGTGCTTGACTGCTAGCTGAAAGGCTGGTGGTTCAAACCCAACGAGAGGCACTTTGAAAGACAGGCCCCGGTGAGCTGCTTACAAAAGATCACACCACTGAAAACCCAATGGAGCGGGTCTGTTCTGCACATGTGGGGTCACCAGGAGAGGGAATTCATACAGTGGCAACCACCACCAGCATTTGTATTGTTGGATGCCATAGAGTTAATTTATAGTGACCCTTTTGGCCAACGGTCACTAGTGATTAAGTGCTACATCTGCTCACCAGTAGTTCAAATCCTCCAGGCTCTCCTTGGAAACTCTGTGGGGGCAGTTCTATTCTGTCCTGTTGGGTTGCTGTTGTAGTCATCCCTGCTACTGCTGTAACAGAAATACTATGAGTGGATGGCTTTAACACACACGTTTATTCTTATATAGTGTGGTAGGCTCTAAATCTGAATTCTGGGTGTCCATCCCAGGGGAAGGCTTTCCCTTCATCAGTTCTGATGGAAAGTTCCTGTTTTGCATCAGTCTTTGGTCAGGGAGCATCTTGGCGCAGGGAGCATCTTGGCTCAGGAACCTCAAGTCTGAAGGATGTGCTCTAATCCCGGTGCTGCTTTCTTGATGGTGTGAGGTTTCCAACTCTCTGCTGCTTCCCTCTCATCTCTTATAGCTGGTACAAGCCACATTCCAGCGACTTTTCTTTTCCAGTGGAGTGGGGAGGGACCTTAGGAAGGGATTTATAGTCCTGCCCTCATCCTTAACATAAAGCATAGGAAAGTCACAAAATGGAGGACAATCATAAAATATTGCGAATCATGGCCCAGTCAAATGGCCACACACATTTTTGGGGGACCATAGTGCAATCCATGACAGTTGCTGTGAGTTGAAATTGACTCAGTGGCCGTAGTTTTTTTTTTTTTCCTGTAAGTAGGACAGAGTGTATCTGTCCCTTTAGGGTTTTCTAGGCCATAATCTGTACGGAAGCAGACTGGCGTATCTTTCTCATGCTGAGTGGCTGGCGCGTAGGTTTGAGCAGCTGATCTTTCAGATGGCAGCCAAGTACTTAACCACTGTGCCATCAGGACTCCTAACAAGTAGAATTATCAAGCAGCATAACATGATTATGTCTAGCAGTAAATGTGTTATTTTCTTAGAACTAGAAACTCAGATCTTTTTGGTTCAGCTTTTATAGCCTGTTTTCCATGTAGCATCACAAATCATATGAAGCTTCAAAAAAAATAAAATAAATGTGTGTTTTGCTTTTACCTTTATTGCTGAGTGAAAGGGTGACTTTGTGGAAGTTCTGAATAAATCAGTGTTAAACATTTCTCCCCACAAATACTGTGGATGCAGGTGAGATTCCTTTTCACCAGTGAAGAACCTTGGTGTTCCTAAGAATGATACTGACAAAAGGAGGAGATGCTGGGCACAGAACAGGGCTCAGTCAATATTCATAGGATAACAGACAGAGCGTCCCTGCAAGAATGAGGTCCACAGCTTCTTGCCTTTAAAATGCCATTAGCCTTTTCTACTTAGGTCAAAATGCTGAGGTATCAGGTAAACACAGTGTTCTGTGTACAGAAAACAGCACTTCTGGCATTTAGTTTTAAGTTACTGAGTCACATCTCACAGTTGGAGATGGAAAATGCTTATCAGTGGCCCTCCCGCCTCAAGTGGTCGTGCCTTCCCTGCTGTTCTTAGTTACACCTCAACCCGTCTGCGTTGTCACCTTAGAGTTTCCTTATCAGTCTTGCTCACCTACAGTCTGATTCACTGCTGTCGACCAGTAAATGGTTCCCAGGAATTGGTATAGCTGGTAAATTCCGATATCTCTTGCAGTGTTACTTTTGTTGTAATGATTAGGAATGTGTTTAGCTGAAAAGAAAAGAAAAAAACAACTTGCAGAAATTTAACTAGTGGCTTGTTTTTCTCAGTTAGTGAAAAGTCGAGAGTTTGACAGTCCAGGGCTGGAACAGCTGCCCCAAGATGCCGCTGGGGACCCAGGCTGTCTGTTTCCATTCTACATCCTTGCTGGGTAGGCTTTTGTGCTCAAGCTTGTCACCTGATGGTCAAAGATGGTGGCTGCATCTCAAGGCTTCATGACTGCAGTATGGATTTCAAGAATGGGAATGTAGATGGAGTCATGCTTTTGAAACCTTCATTTGCTGATGTGGGACAACTCAAAATGAGAACAAACAGCTGTAAAACATCCATTAATAATCAAAATGTGAAATGTATGGTATGAACCTAGGAAAATTGGACCTCACCAGATGGAATACACTGGAATCAAACTGACTACATTTGTGGAAAGAGACGATAGACAATCACAGTGTCATCAGTCAGAACAAGGTGCAGATTGAAGCACAGACCATCAATTCCTCATATGCAAGTTTAAATGGAAGCTGAAGAAGATTAGAACAAGTCCATGAGAACCAATGTATGATCTTGAGTATATCCCACTTCAGGTTAGAAACCGTCTCAGGAATAGATTTGATGGAATGAACACTAATGACCGAAAACTAGATGTGTTGTGGAATGGCATCTAAGACATCACACCTGAAGAAAGTAAGATGTCATTAAAAAGACAGGAAAGAAAGAAACGACCAAATCAGATGCCAGAAGAGTCTCTGAAACTTACTCTTGAACATCTAATAGCTAAGGTGAAAGGAAAAAATGATGAAGTAAAAGAGCTGAACAGAAGATTTGAAAGGGTAACTTGAGAAGACACAGTATTCGTATAACATGTACAAAGAGCTGGAAATAGAAAATCAAAAGGGAAGAATGCAATCTGCATTTCTCAACCTGAAAGAACTGAAGAAAAAATTCAAGGTGTGAGTCATGGTAGTGAAGAATTCATCAGGGAAAACGTTAAACAACTCAGGAAGCATCAAAAGAAGATATAAGGAATACACAGAATTATTATACCAGAAGAAATTGATCTATGTTCAGCCATTTTAAGACATAGCATACAATCAGGAACCCATGGTACTGAAAGAAGTTGAAGCTGCATTGAAGACCTTAGCAAAAAACAAAGCTGCAGGAATTGGTGAATTATTATTTGAGGTGTTTCATCAAATGGATGCAGTACTGGAAGTGCTCACTTGTCTATGCCAAGAAATTTGAAGGAAAACTCGCTGGCCAATCGACTGGAGGAGATCCACAGTTATGCCTGTTCCCAAGAAAGGTGATTCAACCAAATGCAGAAATTACTGAACAATATCATTAATATAACATGCAAGTAATATTTTGCTAAAAATCATTCAGAAATGACTGCAGCAGTATATTGACAGGGAGCTGCCAGAAAGAAATTCAAGCTGAATTCAGAAGAGGATATGAAACCAGGTACATCATTGTTGATGTCCAATGGATCTTGGCTGAAAGTGGAGAGTACCAGAAAGATGTTTACCTGTGTTTTATTGACTATGCAAAGGCATTTGACTATGTGGATTGTAACAAATTATGGATAACATTGTGGAGAATGGGATTTCCAGAACATTTAATTGTGCTCAGGAGGAATCTGTACATGGATCAAGAGACAATTGTTTGAACAGAAGAAGGGGACACTGTATGGCTTAAAGTCAGGAAAGGTGTGCATCAGGGTTGTATCCTTTCACCATACCCTTTCAATCTGTGTGCCGAGCAAATAATGTGAGAAGCTGGAGTATATGAAGAAGAATGAGCTATTAGGATTGGAGGAAGACTCATTAAGAACCTGTGTTCTGCAGATGGCACAACCTTGCTTGCTGGAAGTAAAGAGGTCTTGAAACACTTACTGATATAGATCAAACACCCCAGCCTTTAGTATGGATTGCACCTCAACATCAAGAAAACAAAAATTCTCGCAACTGGACCAGTAAGCTACATTGTGATAAATGGAGAAAGGACTGAAGTTGTCAAGGATTTCATGTTACTTAGTTCCACTAATCAATGCCCATGAAAGCCGTAGCCAAGAAATCAAATAGATGCATTGCACTGGGAAAAATCTGCTGCAAAGGACCTCTTCAAAGTGGTGAAAAGTAAAGATGTCACCTTGAAGACTTAAGTGTGCCTGACCTAAGCCATGGTATTTTTAGTCACATCATATACAGGTGAAAGCTGAACAATGAATAGGAAAGACAGAAGTAGAATTGATGCCTGTGAATCATGGTGTTGGAGAAGAATATTGAACATACCGTGGACTGCCACAAGAACAAACAGGTCAGTTCTGGAAGAAGTACAGCCAGAGTGCTTCATGGAAGCGAAGATGGTGAGACTGAGTCTCACATACTTTGGACATGTTGTCAGGAGGGATCAGTCCCTAGCGAAGGGCATCAGTGAAAAGGGGTAGGACCCTCAACAAGATGGATTGACAGAGGGGCTGCAAAGATGGGCTTCAGAATAAAAACTATTGGGAGCATGATGCAAGACCAGACAGTGCTTTGTTCAGTTGTGCTATGAGTTGGAACCAACTTGATGGCACCTAGCAACAACAACATAAGAGAGGTTGACAATTCAAATATTTTTTCATGCCCAAGTTGATGCCATGAAACACCAAGTTAAGAAGGAAGTGTAAATGTGTGTGTATGGGGACGGGGAAGGAGCACAAGGGATGTACCTGTAGGCACTCTGCAGTGTCTATTTCATTTGTCATGCAATTTTATCAGTAGATTCTCTATTCTCATGCTTAGGAACTTAGGGTAGATAAAGTGAGATACGGGACTGAGTTTTCACTCCCACTAACTGTTTCACTGGAAACTCTGGTGGCATAGAGGTTAAGTGCTATAGCTGCTAACCAAAAAATCAGCAGTTCAACTCCACCATGCACTCCTTGGAAACTCTATGGGGCAGCTGTACTCTGTTCTGCGGGGTTGCTGTGAGTTGGAATCGACGGAATGGTAGTGAATTTGGTTTTTGAAAGTGCTTCTATTACTTGACCTCCTTAGAGCCTCTCCTTTTTCATCTGTAACATGAGAAGGAGAATCTGTGCCCTTTTGGCCTCACAGGTCATGTGAAAATCAAGAAGTTTAGGGAAGCATTTGGCAAATGCACAATATTTTTAGATGATGTATGGGATTTCACAAATTTCTTGAGATCTTTTATTTTTGGAAAAATTTCTTATATTTAATGCCCATCTTTCCCCAGTGGTTCTTAGAAGGTTCTCCACGGAGCACTTAGCTCTGTAGCATGTCAGTGGTGTTGACATGGAGAAGAGGCCCTGTGTTCAAACAGATTTGGAATTTCAGGATACTCAGAGCTTTTAAAATGTCTATTTGAATTGTAGTCTCTAAGAAAGGATTCTGTCTTTTAAATTTAGCTACTGGAAAACCTTCATTTTGGTCAGATGATCTCAAGTGAATAGTATTTGTCGTGGACCGAATTATGTCCCCCCCCCCCCGCCACCGCCCAAATTCTGTGTCTCAGTTTGGGTAGGCCATGATTACCAGTATTGTGTGTTTGTCCTCTGTTTTGTGGTTGTAATCGTATAGTACGAGGATTAGAGTGTGATTTTAATATGCTTACTAAGGTCATGTTCCTGGTACAATGTGAAACGTGTTTACCTGGGGGTGTGGACTGCCCCACCTTTTATCTTACAAGAGATAAAAAGGAAAGGGAAGTGAGCAGAGAGGGGGCATCTTATAAAACCAAGAAGGCAGAGCCAGGAGCAGTTCGAGTCCTTTGGATCTGGGATTCCTGCATGGAGAAGCTCCTTGTCTGGGGGAAGATAAACAAGAAGGCCTACAGAGAGACAGTACCTTCCTCTCAAGCTGAAACCCTGAATTTAGACTTTTAGCCTACTATACAGAAACCCTGGTGGCCTAGTAGTTAAGCACTACGTCTGCTAACCAAAAGGTCGGGAGTTCAAATATGCCAGGTGCTCCTTGGAAACTCTATGGGCAGTTCTTCTCTGTCCTCTGGGGTCACTATGAGTTGGAACTGACTTTGACGGCAGTGTTTTATTGTTTTTAATTGTAAAAAAATAAATTTTTCTTTGTTAAACCCATCCACTTGTGGTATTTCTGTTATAGCAGCACTAGATGATTAAGACAGTACCCTGCACATACTTTTGTTGAACTCAACTTTAGAAAACAGTGTTCTTTTCGAAGTTCTTGTAACTCAGAGATGTTTCTTACATATAATCATGGGTTATGGAATGCACTTTAGAAAGTACCATTGTTACTACCTAGTCTACTACCTTCATTTTACATTTGGGAAAATTTAGGTATTGGGTGGGAGGAGTGATTTTTTTCCAAAATTATACAGTCATAAAATTGTGATTTGAACTCAAATCTCCTGCTCGTTAGTCTAGAGACTACTAGTACATATGGGCCTTTGCTGGGATGGACTATGGAATTATCTGTGTCATCAATTATAGTCCTGTCTTCGCCTTCATGTGTTTCTGTTCTGAGTATTATTTTGATATATTCAGAACCTCCCTATCGACCCAGTGTCTAATTAGTTATTTTACCTCTCTTCTACCTTGCTTGAGTCCCCAAGCTGTGTTGCTGGCGTAGTGAGGGATTCATGTGATCCTTGAATTTGTTCTCCTGAAGAGGATCTTTGCCGGCACCAGCTGACAATCAGTGCTGTGTTTATTTTTACCAGATTGTATAGGACAGAGACAAAAGTAATTTTCAGAGATCATGTATGAATTTGAACAGGGGCATCCTGGAGACTTCCCTGCTTTGTGGGGCTAATTCAGTGGTTCTTAATTGCCGTGACATGATGTTGTTACTAATAATAGTGGACATGTGCTTGTTTGCATACAATTTTCTTTAACAAATTGTAGCAAATCCAAGACTGTTTCTATCCAGTTTCTGCCTGTCAAATTCTGATATGCTTACTTGAGGAGAAGAGAAACAGAAAGGAAGTTAAAGCTTAAATATCATATCCATGCCTAGTATCTATCTGTCTGTCTACTCATCCATCCATCCATGTGCCAGTACATCTATGCCCCCATGTGTTCATCCATCCACCTGTCTCCCCACCCACCCACCTATCCATCCTTCCATCCATCCATTCATGCATACACACATCCAGGAGACATTTATTGAGCCTATTCTATGTGTTAGGCATCACAACATGATGTATAAACATCATCATCACCTTGGTTTTGAATAGCCCCGTCAAGTTTTCATAACTTTTTCTTCATGCATCATTTTTATTTTAATTTTCACAGTCACGAGAAGGAGGGTAGAGTGAAGTAGTAGGGAAGGGTAAGATTCAGTCATTCTTCTTGTATATAAGCAGACAACGGCTGAAATAGTAGAACTTGGTTAAGGCCACCCAACGAGAACTTACCCAACCTCTTAGGCTAACCCATTAAAGCAGGCAGCTCATTGAAGGAATCAGTGAGCCACACAGATGCTAGCTGACAGTTTTAGCAGTGTAGTGCTCACCTCTTCCACTTTTAATTATCTTCCCTCCTTGTATACAGTTTTTTTTTACTCGATCCAGTTTTTTTACTCGACGTATCTTCCTAACTTGACCATATTTGAGATGATTCCCGGTGGTTGATCTTGTGCCTGGGTCCAGCATAATTGCTAGTTGAAGATATGTTCCAACTCCTTGTCCTGGTGCAACCCTCTCACTCCTTCCAGTGGTGCCTTGCCCAGAGCACCTTGGGTTGCCTCTTACATAAGACCAAGTATTGTTGCTTCCATGTTGCCCCTCGTTCTGATACTATCTTACAAGCCGCAGTGTAATTCTATTTGATTCAACCATATCCAGAATACTGCTGCCCTTTTCATTTTTAATTAACTGTGACAATAACAAACTTCCCAGACTGGCATGACATCTTATGTTCCATTTGTCACTGGCCCTGACTGTGGAACACCTTTCCCAAACCCAAATCAGGAAGCCCAATTTGTTCTCTTACTTTTGCTTTGCTGTTACAAGTTGCTCCTCCCCCTTTTCATACTCACCTGGTAATTTTTCAGATGTGCATGAATTCTGTTTCCTATTCTCTATCCCTTTCTCCTCTGGAGAGGACTTCTCTTCTACCCTTCTCTGCTAGCCCCTGTTCAATCAGGTTTTTAGTTAATTTTCTCTTGTTACCTTGAACCTATTTTTTATTCCTCTCCTCTGTGGTATTGTCACTGGCAACAACGTTACTGATTCTTCTTACCTAATTTTTAATATCTCCATTGTGCTTTTTCCAACAAAGCAGTTTTATAATGAGATGGGAAGCTCAGAAAGTGGGGGAAAACCCAAAGACTGTTTCAGATGACAGCAGGCACTCACTGTGTTTTCCTCCTTGATTACTTCCTTGCTTGGCAGCTGTGCCCATGATCTCCCAGCCGAGTGTGGCTTCCTTCACTGGGGCCTCTGTGCCCTACATCTGGATAAGGTTACTGCTGGCATCTCTCAAGTTATTCTCCAGCCAATAAGAATGAATGAATAACAGGTGGCTGGCATCCTCAGCCAAGAGCTGGGAAGCAGAAAACTTGAATGGAAAAAAAAAAAAAAAGAAATCTTTTTCAGAATTCAGAGCTAAAATAATCTTGGACTACATGTTGTATTCCACAACAGACAAGTACACAAGTATATCTAATAGTAGATCAAAAGAATTAGAGGACTAGCTCAGGAAAGCTGGGCTCTGTGTCCAGCTCTGCTACTGACAGTAACTAGTAATGATTTGGAGCAAATCAGTTCATCTTTCTAAGTCTTGTAATGCCCTAGCTACCCGTCTCTTTTCAGCTTTAAAATGCTGAAAAAGGAAACAACTTCCGTCTCCCTGTAGGGCATCAGCTAGTCCAGTTTTATTATCCCTTAATTCCGTCTGTCCGTCCGTCTGTCCCTCCCTTCTTCCTTCTTCCCCTCCCCTCCCACACACTCTCTCTCTCGTGCATGCACACATAATACACACTAAAACACCACCAAAACCCCAAAGCAAACCCGTTGCCGTTGAGTCAGGTCTGCAGCTATGTTAAAGTGGAATGTAAAAAATATACAAGAATCCAACATGATGGCAGGAAGTGAGAGTCAGAGGACTGGTAAACAGAGATAAAAAGCAGAAAACAACAAAATGGCAGACTTACATAGTAACCGTATCTGTAACTGCATTAAATATGATTATAGCTAAAGGGTCATATCTTGGTCTCTGGTCCATATTTATTTGAGCAATGAGTAAAAGTTCTTTTAAATATGTATTTAAAATTTTTAAAAATTTGAGATAGTTGTAGATTTATATGCACATATGAGGAGTAATACAACAAAATTGTGTACACTGTCACCTGGCTTCCATCAGTGGTAACATCACGCAAAGCTAGAGTGTATTTCAACCAGGGAGAGTGATACTGATTTAATCTACTGACATTATTATAGATTTTGCCAGTTTTACATGTATTCATGTGTGAGTTTATGTATGTGTATGTATTGAGATCTATGTGATTTATCACAAGTAGATTCATGTGACCTTGGTAACAATTAAGATATAGGACAATGTCCATCACAAGCTATCCTTTTATAGCCGTAGCTATCAATTCCTTAAAACCTGACAACCACTAATCTGTTTCCCTTTCTATAATTTTGTCATTTTCAAGACTGATGTGTAAATGAAATCATGTAGTAGATAATCTCCGAAATTGGCTTTTTTTCACTCATTACAAATTCCCATGAGATATATCGAAGTTGCTGTGTGTATCAATAGCTTGTTCCTTTTTATTACTGAGTAGTGTTTCATGGTATGCATGCACCAAAGGTTGTTTAACTGTTCACCCATTAAAGAAAACTTGAATTGTTTCCAGATTTGGGCTACTTCAGATAAAGCTGATATGGACATTTGTGTATAGATTTTTATGTGAGGGTAAGTTTTCATTTATCTGTGGTAAATGTCAAAGAGTGCAATGCTGGATCATATGTTAAGTGTATGTTTAGTTTTTAAAAACACTGACATACGTTTTTCCGGAGTGACCGTACAATTTTCTGTTCTCACCCCATGATGAATAGATGATCAATTTCTCTACATCCTTCCTACCACTTGGTGTTGTCACCATTTTTATTTTTGCCATTCTGATAGCTGTAGTTGTTGTTAGATGCTATTGAGTCAATTCTGATTCATAGAGACTACATGACAGAGAAGAACGGCTCCATTGGGTTTTATAGGTTGTGACCTGGACGGGAGCAGATTGCCAGGTCTTTCCCCTACAGAGCTGCTGAGTGAGTTTGAACTGCCAGCCTTTTTGGTAGCATCCAAATGCTTAATGGATGCCCCACTGGGGTTCCTTGTTAGGTGTACAGTCCACTGCTGTCGAATCAATTCTGACTTATACAGACCCTATAGATAGAGTAGAACTGTCCCATAGAGTTTCCAAGGAGCACCTGGCAGATTTGAGCTGCTGACATTTTGGTTAGCAGCTGTAGTACTTGACCACTATGCCAGCAGGGTTTCCAGCAAGTGTATAGTATCTAATTATGGTTTGATTTTGCATTTCCTTGAACACTAAAGATGTTGAACCTCTTTGCAGATGCTTATTTTCCATCAGTATATAATTTTCAGTGAGATGCCTATTCTTGTCTTTTACTTGTTTTCTAATTGGATTGTATTGTTGCTTTCACAGTTGGACTCTGAGAGTTCTTCATATAAAGAACTTGATACAAACCCTTCGTTGTGTATGTAGCTTGCAAATAGCTAGTCTGTAGCTTGACTTTTCATTCGTTTCACAGAACAAAATTTTTTTGTATTTTGATGAGATACAATTTATCATTTCTTTTAAGGATCGTGCTTTGGGTGTCAAGTGTAAAAACTCTTTACCTAGCACAGGTCCTGAAGAGTTTCTTTTTTTGTCTTCTTTAGGTCTTACAGTTTTACATTTAAGTTGGTAATCCATTTGGAGTTAATTTTAACATAAGATGTGCAGTTTAGGTTGAAATTCATCTTTTACCTATGGATGTCAAATTGGCCCAGGACCATTTGTTGAAAAACGCTGCTCTTCCCCCACTGAATTGCTTTTGTGCTTTCTTCAAAAATCAGCTGGTCATATTTGTGTGGGCTTAATTCTAGGTTCTCTATTTTGTTTCATTGATCTATGTTAATATCACACTGTCTTGACTGACCACATTCTGTTGCTGTGGAGTCAGTTCCGGCTCATAGCAACCCCATAGGACAGACTACTTTGCTGTGGTAGAACTACAGCAGAACTTCCCCATAAGAGGTTCCAGGGGGCACCGGATAGGCGTGAACTACTGACCTTTTATTTAGCAGCCATAGCACTTAACTGCTGTAGCTATATACCAAACCAGATTCTGACTCCTAGTGACACTATAGGACAGAGTAGAACTGCCCCATAGAGTTCACAAGGAATGCATGAGGTATTTGAACTGACAAATTTTGGATTAACAGCCATAGCACCTAACCACTATGCACCAGAGTTTCCAAAGCTATGTAGTAGGTCTTAGTATTGGGTCAGTGATTTCCACCAGTGTGTATATATATATTTTTAAAAAGATTGTTTTAGCTATTCTGTAGCCTGTGCCTTTCATGTAAATTTTGGGTTACATTTGTCTGTAGCTATAAAAATTTTATTGGAACTTTAATAGGAGTTAAAGTAGATAATTAGTTTTGAAAGAATTTATTTTTGACTACGTTGACTCCTCCAGTCTGCTAACATGACACATCTTCCCATTTATTTGGCTTTCCATGATACTTGTCACAAGCATTTTGCTTTTTGCAGCGTATTAGATCCTGTACATGATTTTGCTAGATATATATGTAAGTGTTTCACTTCATTTAAAGCAATTGTAGATGATACTGTATTTTAAACTTCAGTTTCCACATATTCATTGCTACTATATAAAAATGTAACTGATTGTTCTCAGTTTATCTTGCATTTTTCTTGAATTTACTTATTGGTTCTAGAAACTTTCTTTTGTAGATTCTTTGGAATTTTCTACAATTAGGTCATCTACAAGTACAGACAGTGTTATTTATCCCTTTCTAACATGTATATGCCTTTTATTTCCTTATTTCAATGGCCAAAAAAAAAGCCCACCGCCATCAAGTCAGATCTGACTCATAGTGACTCTAGAGGTCAGAAGAGAACTGCCCCTTAGAGTTTCCAAGGAGCACCCAGCTTGAACTTCTGACTTTTTGGTTAGTAGATGTAGCACTTAACCCGCTACACCACCAGGATTTCCGTATTTCAATGGTATGAGTTGGAAATCACTTTCCTTTTTGGTTTTACTCTTCTGGCACTGTGAAGAGTAAGAATAGTAAGAGCAGACAGTCTTGCCTTGGTCTCCAAGTTAGGGACAAGCTTTGAGGCTTTCACCAGTATGTGTGATGTTGCTGTGTCTGATGGGTACTGTTGAGTGAAATCATAGTGACCCCATGTGATGCGTATGCTATCATTTTTATAGGAGCAGTTTGCCAGGTTTTTTTTCCAGAGAGCCAATGGGTGGGTTTGTCACCAACTTTTTGTTAGCAGTTGAGTGCTTAACCATTGTACCACCAGCCACAGGAGTTTTGTAAATGTTCTTTATCAGGTTGAGGAAGTTTCTCTCTATTATTAGTTTGTGGAGAACATTTTGCTTTTTAGATTTAAAGTGTTGTTTAAACAAAACAAAGAAAATATGTGACAGAGACTGTTTATGGCCTAAAGAAGTCTAAAATATTTGCTGTCTGATCTTTTATAGAAAAAGTTTCCAACCCCTGGTCTAAATACAGAAAGTTAAGAGATTGTCAGAATGGATAAAAATACCATTCAACTGTAGTATGTGCTGTCTGCAGGAAACACTTCAAATAAGATGAAATATATAAGTTAAAAGGAAAAGAATGGAGAAAGATATAACATGAAAAAAATTAATCAAAAGAAAGTTTGAATGTCTATATTAATATCAAACCTAGGAGACTTTATAGCAAAGAAAATAACCAGGGGCAAAAACAAGTGTACTCTGTACCAGGATGGGGTTGGCAGATCAAGTACTAGAGCGCTGCGTGTTGTTCAGTGGATTCTGATTCATGGCAACCCCGTATGTGCCAGAGTAGAACTGTGCCCCATAGGGTTTTCAAAGGCCAAGTTTTCGAAAGCAGATTGCTAGGTCTTTCTTCTGAGGCAACTTTCAGTTAGCAGCTGAATATTAGCTATTTGCACCAGCTGGCAACTCTAGATAAAACACAGGTTGCCACCATTTTAATTTGTTAAATATAGAAGCCATAGCCAGAAACCGTGTTAAAGACTTGCATATAGTTGTCATAGGTATCTATTGCTGTTATAACAGAAATACCACAAGTAGATGATCTCAACAAAGAGAAATTTATTCCCTTCAAGTCTAGGAGGCTAGAAGTTTGAATTCAGGGTGCCAGGTCCAGGGGAAGGCTTCCTGTCAACTCTGGAGGAAGGTCCTTATCATCAGTCTTCCACTGATGTGGGAGATTTTCAGCATGGGCATCCCAGGTCCAAGGGATGTGCTTTGCTCTGCTAGAGATATAAATAAGAAGGTATCCTCCTCTGCAACACACACAAACGCTTGCCCCCTGCGCCTTAAATCTCTGTTTACATAATGATTTCTGATTTCCCTTTCAACAGTTTGTAATTCACTTAAATGCAGGACTTTTTTCTGTTTCAGTTACACAAAAGATAGAATGTCTTGAATTTTAAAAACATCAAAATTTATTCCAGATAAAATTATAGATGTGGTCATGTAAAAATTGAAAGACAGTACACAGTAAGACATGGCTCACTCTTGTCAACCAGTTTATGAGGTCCCACCATTTTTCAGAAAGCAGATGGAATCCAGACATCTGAAGCAGTTCTGCCATTGGTCAAATACAGTAACAATAATGATTGTAAAGACACAGTGACGTTTTATTGTGCCAGTGAGTAGGGTGGAAGCACAGCTTAGATATGACCTGCAAAATGATTGTAATGTCAACAGCCTGTTATTTATGTATTATTTTTTTTTAAATCAAGTCACTTTTGTCACATAAAATATAAATTTGGCTTCATCCTAAGCAAAGATACACATGAAATTGTGAGTTTGATGAGTGAGTTATTGTCATGGATTGAATTGTGTCCCCGTGAAAATGTGTGTAGCCATTTGATGAGCCATGATTCCCCGTCTTGGGTGATTATCCTCCATTCTGTGATTTTCCTAGATTGTTAATCCCATTCTCTGCCTGTAGTTAATAAAGTAAGATTGGATTATGTTAAAGATGATTAGAGTGGGATTGTAATACTCCTACCAAGGGAGTTTCCCTGGAGTGTGACTTGGATCACCTTTTATCCAACAAGAGATAAAAGGAAAAGGAAGCAAGCAGAGACTTGGGGTCCTCATGCTGTCAGAAAGCAATGCCAGCAGCAGCGCACATCCTTCAAACCTAAGGTTCCTGCCTTGAGGTGATCCCAGCCCAAGGCAGGACTGACGAGTGCAGGGCCCTTCATCCATAGCTGACAGATTGAACATATGTTCCTCTGGAGCTGCACCCTGAAGTCACACTTCTAGTCTACATGTAAGAATGAATTTTTCTTCATTATTGCCATCCACTTGTGGTATTTCTGTCGTTACAGCACCAGATGACTAAATTATAGTTTTCAGTAAACATAAAATTACTAACATAAGCTAACATCAGCCGGTGTACCTATGTTCCCATGGTATTGTGTACACAATACTTTGGAAAACTTTGGCTTAGAGCAGGGCTCAGGAAACTATGGCTAACTACCTATTTGTACAAATAAAGTTTTATTGGAACAGTGCTGTGTCCATTTTTTGTATCTATAGCTGCTTTTGCACTATAATGTAGAGTTGAGTAGTTGCCAAAGAGACCATATGGCCCACAAGGCTGTAAATATTTATTGTGTGGTCCTTTACAGAAAAAGTTGCCAACCCCTGGTTTAGAGGAACACTTTCAAATGTTGTCCATTCTTCTAGATCTGGTTACCATTCTTGATCCAAGCTCATTTCTCTTTTGAAGTGCCCTTCAGGAGAAAAAATTGTTCCACCTAATATGAAGACAAGACAGAAAATTCACTTAAGCACTGGCTGAACAACAGAGTGTCTAATGAAGATCTATTGATAGTTCTCCACCAAATGTGTTTTGGCTTGGGGAAACAGCATTTCAATTTGCTGTAGGAACGAGCTGTCTCGTTATCTCCCCCCAACCAGCTGGGCAGAGCATCCTTGTACTTTTCCTCTCTGCAGTCTTCAGAATGGCAGTGACATAGATGGGATTTCAACCTTGAAAGCTAAGAATTCAACGTTGAAGTGACTGTCATCTGTAGCTTTGATTTCTATATTCCTGGCAAGTGTGGGCAGCCTCTGTTTGAGATAAAGTTGAAAATTGTTAAACAGGAAAGTAATTTTCATCAGATAGAAGAAAGGGGGAAAAAAACTGTGAAGCTGTCACCTTACATTAAATAGGCAGATGTTTTTTCTCAGTTGTTCTTGTGGAAAGGACTAAAAGTTCCTACCAAAAGCAGCTGAGAATTTCTAATCTTGAGGACCAAAGAGAAATGGCCATATATGTATGTGTATTATCTATTGCTTGCTTTAGAAGTATGTTTTTATTATTCTTATCACTATATTTATCATCAGATAATAGCCATAAAAGGTATAACATGTAGCTAATTAGTAACATAAGAAGGTGTCATAATTAAGCATTTCTAGTATAGGTCCTAGTGGTATAGTGATTAAGTGCTATATCTTCTAACTAACAAAATGCCAGCAGTTCACATCTGTCAAGCAGCCCTTGGAATCTCTATGGGGCACTTCTCTTCTGTCCTATAGGGTTGTGATGAGTCAGAATCAGGTGGGGTTGTTTTGGGTGGGTAATACAGGCCTAGTTATTCAAGGTATTTATGAACTTCATTATGAAAAAGTGTTGATGTATTATAGGGAAGACAGTGATTCACTGGTTAATATATGTTTGTATGTGGGGTGTGTGTGTCTGTGTGTGTGTAGACCAGGAAAGGATTGAAAAAGTTCTCATAGAAGCCATTCTATTTGAGTCTAGAAAGGTGAGTAGGCAATTTCTGAGTGGAATAACAGGTAGAAGACATTTCAGGTAGAAGGACCAGTAATATGACTTTAATCACTGGTGGAGGACTTTGTAAGAAAGAGCAGCTGCATCTTCATTACACAGAGCAGTAGTGTCCCTTGGCGAGTCTTCAGGAACAAGTTACTTTCCAGGTCTTCCTGATAGGTCATTTATGAGTGAGCCACTTGTTCTCAGGAGAAAGTTACACTTCCTTGTACTCAGGTAGGAACCATACATCCTCTAATTCTTGAGTCACCAAAGCACCTGGTGACATGACTTGGCCCATGTTGGAGCAGTTGAGGTTCAGGTTTGAGGGTAAATAAATTTTCATCTGGCATGGTTGTTGTGGCCCAGACTCCAGCCTCACTGTTGCTGATTTTCTGAGTGACTTTTGGGCAATGGCTAAAAAACCACCCTGAAACATCAGCCCACATGTAGTGAGAGAGTATCTCCTTGACATCTCTGTGGTCTGGACTCTCTCAGTCAATTTTCTGTCTGACTTGTAGTGGGAATGGGATCAGCCAGGTGATGCTGGTTTTGTCTTTCTGTATTCATGAGCAATCCACACGGCCAGGATCCTATATGTCCTACAGATTAGAATTTATCCTTATCCCAGGAAATAGCATTTGTCCTATGGGGGAAAGTAGGCATAGCAGTTTCTATTCTAGGAACTCTGTGCCCAAGAGCTAGACTTTCTGCTGATATGGGCTGTGAAAGGAATTTATGGTCCCATGAGCTTGACAGATTCCTGGAGCAGGGCAGGGGCTTGATTCTCAGCAGCTCTGAGCTGTAAGGATGGCTTCATGCCACAAACCAAGAGATAACAAAGGAACAGACTCAAAGGCAGGAGTACAGCTTTCATAGTCCAACCAGAGAACATCAAGTAGTAATTTCTAGTTTCTGAAATTGGGCAGAAACATATGTCTAAGGATCTCATGAAAAAGAATTTGTGTAGCCTGTACATTAGGGAGTGGCACGGGATAGATCCTGTGGCTTCTCTGGGATCGTTGCTATCTGGAGGACGGCTGGTGACTCAGCGAGGTAAGCCTCATAGCACGCTGGAAGGATGAGGGAAGCAGGTGCAGCCACATTCTGCCAGGCCTCCTGCTTGTGCTGAGATTTTGCCCTGTAGTAAGGTCCAAATGAGCTTCACATCTTTTCCTCCCTTTCTGTTCCTGCCTTCCTCTTTTCCTTCTTTTTGCCCTTCTTCCCTCCCAAAAATATATGTTAAGTACCTATTATATTGTAGGTACTCTTCTAGACAGATGGAACATGTCAGTGAACAAAGCAATGGAAGATCCCTGTCTTTATACACCCAACCTCCTATTAGGGGAGACAGCCATTAAACAAAATACTAATAATTACATGATAAAATATTGTAGGTACTATGGGGGAAAAAGCCCACAGAGGGATTGGTGGGGTAGGAAGAAGGAGCAATAAAGTTTGAAATAGCAATTGGGGCAAGATTTGTTGAAAAGATGACACTTGAGAAAAGGCTCAAAGGTAGTGAGAGATATCTTGGGGAAGAACAGGACAGTCAGCAAAGGTCCTGAGGTGGCATTGTGTCTAGTGTGCTTGGGAACAGAAGAGTCCAAGAGGGTGGAGTGAAGTAAATGAAGAGTAGAAAGTAAGGGATAAGATCAAAGAACCCAACCCAAAACTCACTGCTGTTGAGCTGGTTCTGACTCACACTAACCCTGAAGGTTAGAATTGCCCCATAGAGTTTCCAAGGAGCACCTGGCATATTTATACTGCTGATCTTTGGGTTAGCAGATGTCGTGCTTAACCACTATGCCACCAGAGTCTCCGAGATCAAAGAAAGGAACTAGTAAATGATTATAAAGGACTTTGGTTTTTTACTTTGACTGGGATGGGAAGGACTTGGAGGATTATGAGTAGAGGAATAACATGATATGATTTATGTTTATAGAAAGGGTAATTCTGCCTTCTGTTTGAGAATAGACTATAGGAGGGTCAGGAAACTCAGAAAAGAGGTGTTAAGATATTCTAGGTACATTTTAAAAGTCAAGTTAGGAGTGTTAGTTGTTAGATTGAACGGTGGTATGGGAGAAAGAGAAGAGTCATGGATAACTCTGGAGTTTTTAATGTAAATGGTGGAAAATATGAAAATGTCCTTGAGATCAAAATAGGCAAAGATTGGATGGAGAGGGTTTGAGGGGAAAAAGTCAGTTTTGCTTCAGGCATTATCTTGGTCATTTAGTGTTCCTCTAACAAATACCACAGGCTGATGGCTTTTAACAAAGAGAAATTGATTCCCCCATGGTGTAGTAGGCTACAAGTCCAAATTTAGGGTGCTGGCTCCAGGAGATTTCGTCTCTTTTGACTCTGGAGAAAGGTCTTTGTGATGCATCAGTCTTTCTTTGGTCTGGAGAATCTCAGCTTAGGAACCTCAAGAACAAAGGATGTGCACTGCTCACAGCACTGCTTTCTTGGAAGTACAACATTGCAGCATCTCTCTACTTATTTCTCTCTTTTATATTCCAATAGGGATTGACATAAGACGCTATCTAATCTTGTCAGTAGACCTTATCAGTATAACTGTCACTAATCCAACTTATACACCATGGGCCACCAGAAAAACAAACAGATCTGTTCTGGAAGAAGTACAACCAGAGTGCTTCTTGGAAGCCAACATGACAAGACTGCATCTTACATACTTTGGACATGTCGGGAAGGATCAGTCCTGGAGAAGGACATGATGCTCGGTAGATTGGAAGGTCAGCAAAAACGAGGAAGACCCTTGACAGGATGGATTGATACAGTGACTGCAACAGTGAGCTTTAAGCATAAAAATGACTGTGGACTTGGCACAAGACCAGGCAGTGTTTTGTTCTGTTGTTTGTAGAGTCGCGTGAGTCAAAACGGACTCGACAGCACCTAGCAACAACAACAGCAACAACAGTCCAACGTATTAAAGCATAGTGATAGAATTTACAACAAGTGGAAAGAGCTTCTCAAATGATGGACAATCACATGATACTGGGACTCATGGCCCAGCCAGATTGATACACACATTTATGGGTGGACACAATTTGAATCATAACCCAACCCAAACCCACTGCCACTGAGTTGATTCCAGCTCATAGACAAGCTTGTTGAATTTAAGTTGTTTTTTAGATACCCAAGTAGTGATGTTAAACAGATAGTTAGATATTGAATTCTGGAATTTGGGATAAAGCTCTGAGCTTGAAATGTGAATCTGAGAGTGACCATATAGACGGTATTTAAATATGTGATAATAGAGAAGATTACTAAAAGAATGACTACGAATAGAAAAGAAGAAATGATCAAAGGCTAAACCCTGGGGTACCTCAACATTAAAAGGCCAGAGAAAGAGGAAAAACCAGCAAAGGAAACTAAAGACGAGCAACCAGGAAGGTAAGAGGAAAACTGGAAGAGTTTGATGTCCTAAAACTCAAGTGAAAGAAGTATGGTACTGGCGAGGAGGACATGAAACAGCATACTAATAAACAAGTTATATAATATGATAGAATGTGGTAAATACTGTGGAAAAACCCAGAGCAGGATTAGGAGAAAGGAATGATAAACTAAGTGCTAGTGATAGATCAGGTAAGATGAGGACTAAGAAATGCCCACTGAAGTTGGCTGTACAGAGACAACCTTAGTAAGAGCAGTACTGGTCTAGAAACCACGTTAGAGAAGCTGGACTGGAGAAGAGTTAAGTGACAGTGGAAGCATTGTAATAGGAACCACGTTTTCAAAAGACTTTGCTGAAAAGGGCAGAAAGCAAATTGTAGTGGCAGCTAGACAGAAAGTGGAGACATCCAGAGAGGACGTGTAAGATAAATTACATGTTTGTAAGGTCATGTGACTGATTTAGTGGAGTGAAAACTTGATGTAGATGAGAGAAGGGAAAATTACTAGAAAAATGCCCTTTTGTAGTCCAAAGGGGAAGTTGCAAAAAGGAAAGATTTTCTTTAGATAAGCACATGCTTACCAAACCCACTGCTATCAAGTCGATTCTGAATCCTAGCAACCCTATAAATTCTTATGTTATCAAGTAGGAAGATGGAACTGTGGTCTTCAAGACAGTAGGTTGGTAGATAGAGTGATGGAGTCTGTCAAACTCCTCGTCTATTGCTTTACATTTCTCCACAAGGAAGAAAGTCGCAATTAGCTGTGAGATGTGGGAGTCGGGGGTTTGAGGGGAGAAAATGCGAGAAAGTCTTTTAAGAGAGTTGGACAGTGAATTGCCTAGGAAAGTATAGCATCTTCGTCCCTCCCTTCCTCGCTCCTCCCTCTCTCATTCTTTCTTCCATCTCTTACTTCCTTTCTCTCTTCTTTCCTTTCTTCATCCTCCTCTGCTTTCCTTCCTTCCATTAATCCTGCTTTCTCTAATGTATCTACAACACACCAAGCACTTTGCTCAGCTCTGGATATCCATCTGTAAGTGGCAGGACACTAACTTCTCTCAGTAAACCCTGTAGGGAAAGACAGACTGTAGTCTGTCTCCTTACAGTCACTCTAGGTCTTCGAGGCTGTTCCTGGCAGGTGATGAGGCGTGGTTAGAAATGAGCAGTCAGTACTAGCTAAGTTTTTTGCAGGAGACGAAGAAATCCAAAACCCAGCAGTGAAACTGACTTTAGCTCACTCCCACTCACAGGTTCTCAGATTTCATTATTCAAAAAGGCTGTTCTCAGGAACAAGTTGACCAGGCATCTGATTCAGGCTAGTTTTCAGACATGAATTAAAGCACTGTTACAATGTAGTGTTTTCCGAATACATCCAAGCCAAGGCAGATCATCATTTGAATCTACTAAATATTGCTGTTTAGTATTTAAGAGCTACCGGACTCTCAGCATCCAGTAGGTGCTTGTAGCACCAAATGTGATTGGACATTGCTTTTACTCTTAGGGACTTAAGATAGAGTCAATATGGAATGTGCAGATTACTGTAATTACAAGGAGAGTAATAGAAGCTGCAGAGGAAAAAAACAGCTATGTATTCCTTCTAAATGAACGGTCACTAAAATGTCATCTGACTCATCTCCCAAGAGCAGTTATTCAAGTTTATTGAAAAAGGAAACTAAAACATGGAAAAACACACAACCTTACTGGAAGTCTAATAAAAAAGATGCTAGTGGCACTGGTGGGACAGACTCTGACCCCACTTGGCAGAAAGGGTATGGACTGACTGCACTACTGGCCTCAGCTAGGTTAAAGTCCATAGAGAAGCAGCATGAGGCCACTATGCAGTAGATTAGAGGTAACACTCTGGCAACAGCAGTAGTAATAATAACAATTATTATAATCATAGCAATGACAACAGTAATCACAATAACATTTCCTGAATGTTCTAGATTAACACGTGTGTGCCTAGGACCTCTAGAAAAATGGTCTCTTTAACTTCTAGGAATGTTAAGAGATAGAGGCATTATTATGATAGTTTTAGATGTTGAAACTACAACTAAGACAAATTAAGTAACTTGACCAAGACCACAGAGCTATTAATAGCAGAGAACTGTGATCTGCACCCAAATGGGCGTAACCCAAAAGTCTGCGTTGTCTCTGCTGCATGCTGTTTCGTCTCCAGGAAACTTCCCACGGCCACTGAGAAATTTTAGACCCCTGCTTGGGAACGATTTGGGGGTCTGGGTTACCAGGCTTTTTCAGGGTTGAAACCATTTAAATAGTTGCCAAGTTCTTCATGGTCTTCATGGTTCTTTCCTTGACTGGTGTGATTCAGAAACCAAGAGTCCTATTAAAATATAGAAGGTGAGTGAGTAGTTACTATACTAGAAAGAAAAGCTTTCTTCTGGAGCATTTCAACTTACCTGTACACTGGTGTCCTGGACCCTAGAGAGAAATCCCTCAACATATTTGCTTGAATGGAATGCGATGAGTTGACTGCCCTTTCAGTTCATTCCCGGAGCATCTCAAACCCTCCTGTGCTTCTCTGCAAATCATCATTCAGGAAAAGCTATGTTAAATCTGGGCTTGTGACTAAACCAAACTATTTTCTAGTCATTTTGCTTCAAGAGCTTCTTAAAGACTTAACCTCAGTCATAATTACCTCTTTTTAAGTGAGCTTTTAGGGGATTCAGTGTCATCAAAGGTTTATATGCGTGTGATTGAAAGAGTCAAAGAGTACTACAAGGTTTGATACGAAATTCAGCAGTCCCCACCCCACCTCTGTTTCTCTCTCCTAAGACATAACCTGGTAGTGTAGTGGTTAAGTGCTATAGTTGCTAACCAAAAGGTTGGCAGTTCAAATTCACCAGACACTCCTTGGAACTTAGTGAGACAGTTCTACTCTGTCCTGTAGGGTTTCTATCATTCAGAATCAACTCGACAGCAATGAGTGTGGTTTTTTTTTTTTTTTTTTAAGATATAACTGGAAGCCCTGGTGGTATAGTGGGTACATGCTACAGCTGCTAACCGAAAAGTTGACAGTTGGAATCTACCAGGCACTCCTTGCAAACTCTGTGCAGAAAGTTGTACTGTGTCCTATGAGGTCACTATGAGTTGGACTCGACTCCGCAGCAGTGTTTTCTTTTTAAGATATAACCAATTTTTTTTATCACTTATTAGATTCTTTTGGTATTTTCCAGTGTGTTGCTGAAGAGTATGCTTCTATTAGACCATATGTATTGATTTCCTAAATAGGGAAGATTTAATCTCTTTCAACTCCTGTATATCCCATCACCACATTTCCATTTCTTCTCTTCTAATATAAACCCCCATTGCCATCGAGTCAATTCTGACTCATAGTGACTCTGCAGGACAGAGTAGAACTGCCCCATATGGCTTCCAGAGAGCAGCTGGTGGATTCGAACTGTTGACCTTGTGGTTAGCAGCTGAGCTCTTAACCACTGCACCACCTACTTATGTCATAATATCCATTATGTCATTGTTCAGCATTTACACTGAAAGACCATAAATAATCTTTACAACTGAGCCATGTAGCATGCTAAGATAACTCCTGTTTTTGTTGGTTTTGTGCTACTTTTTTTCTCCGTATGGTGTCAATAATTGCCTTTTGTTGGTTGGCTTACTTAGTTTATAAACCTGGTCGTACATCAAATTCTCCCTGTTGTCTTTTGCATTCCTGCCTTTATTTTTAATTGCCCGAAGCTTCTTTTGTTCTCTGAACATGCCTTGTTTCAGCATCCTGTCTGTTTTGCAGATGCGCAGTTTCCTCTTATGTTCTTGTGTGAGTGTTAATAATGGTTTATTTTAAATTTGCTTTTCCTTTCATAGGTTCTATTTTCTCTAATTTGCTTTTACTGTCTCCTGGTGTCTATCAAACATGTTAGAAGGTTTTCTGTCCAATTGTTTTGATCCTTTCTACCTGCTTATGCTTCAGATTGAGGCATTTAAAGTCTCATTGGAATTCTGTAGGTAGGCTTGTTGATAGTGAATTTCGCTGTAAGACATCCTGGCTGGGCTGTGTGGTTGGGAATTCCCAGTGTGAGAATCTTTAGGTTTTTCCTGTCTGGCTGCTTAGATTACTCAGAAAAGTATCTTATAGGATCTTGCACAAAGGGTACAGGCCTGGCTTCCAGCATTCTGGGGACCAAATAATGACAAAGGGCTTTGGGATTCAAATATATTCACTGACATCCCTTACCCCTATTCCCACATTCTTATTCTCTCCACATCCTCACTCCTTTGCCCTCCCTCCCCATTTTCAACATGACACACTTGCTTCCAGCTGAGATTTGTGTTTCCTGGTCCAGACTTCTCAATAAAATAAACTTTCAGACTTTGTCTGAAGTGGGGTGGATGATTCACTCTGCTTACCTATAATGATTTCTTAAAAATCAATAAGGAAAAGGCATGGAGTAGTGGTAAGGAGAACCAAAATGCTTTTTAAGCAGGCTTCCAGCCAGTCTTCCTGTCTTACCACCAGCTTCCCTATACTTCTCCATGTACCTGGTGCCAGCAATTTCTGAGCTTTTGGGGGTTCACTGGTACAAATCAGGTTGTTTCTCAGATTTTTCCTTGTCTCATTTCAAATTCAGCTTCCTTGGATTGCTAACTCTTCTGTTTCCTAAACTCCATATATTTGCTGATAATATTCATTCTCCTTTACATTGACCTTGTACATCTGTCTTTAAAAAAAAAAATAAAACCCTTTAACGGGCATTCTAGTAGGCTATTGTTTGCTGTCTTTACTCAAAAACCCCAAATTCCTTTTTGTGCATTCATTTTCTGTTTTAAGCACAAAAGATCCAGAAATTTTATTTTGCTTTTCTAACATAAAGTCTTGGCAATCTTACTACAAAGAAAATTACTAACAAAGAGATTGCAGACTTCTTACATATAATCAGACTTTATGTTGGGAAAAGGGAAAGGGGAGGTGAAAGAGAGGAAGGAGAGACAGACGTGGATTTTCAAAATGACTCCGAGAAAAATCAAGAGATTAGAGATGAAGTGGAACCCTTGAAGTTGCATGTAGACTTTATTTAGCTATAGACACTCATATATTTTGCTAGTTTCAATTTCCTCATTTGTAAAAGAGAGATTTTGAACCTTTAAACTCAAAGAGAGAATTTCAGATGCCTTTGGCACTTGGCTGGCTTGGCTGGAAAATTGCATATCATTTTGCCCCACATTGCAGTAAATACTGAGGAAGAATGTAGGTTTTTTAAAAAAATATTTTATTGTGGTTTTAAGTAAAATTTTATAATGCAAATCAATTTGCCATATAAAACCCCCAGATACACACCACTGTGCAACTTTAACTTCTCCTCCCTCCCCATGACAGCACATTCCTCATTTCTACCCAGTACTTCGTGTATCCATTTGACCAACTCCTGTCCCCCTCCACCCTCTCATCTCACTTCTGGACAAGAGCTGCTCAAGCAGCCTCATATACATACTTAAGGCAAGGAACACAGCAGGACTGCCAATTAAGTTTATGAACTTATCCTAGAAAAAGTGCTGCATGCCTCATTAGTGAATATCATTACATTCACCTTCAAAATACTCCCCTTGGGAAGCTATGCACTGATGCTACCACCTAGATCATGCTTCAAAGCAATTTTGGAACTGTTTTTCTGGAATGGCCATCAGAGCTATTGTTGGATGGGGTCAGGCAATTAAGTTCACAAAGTCTCCTAGAAAAAGTGCTTTGAACGGTGGACTGGGCCCTTGCCTCGATGCCTAGCTTCCCAAGGGGAGGACTACTAAGGTGACCACAGTGATATTCAACAATGAAGTATGTAACTCTTTTTCTAGGATGAGTTCACAAACTTAATTGTCAGACCTTTCTGACAAGAGCTCTGATGGCCATTCCAGAAAAGGATTTCCAAAACTGCTTTGCAGGGTAAACTAGGTGCTGGCATCAGTATACAGCTTCCCAAGGGGGAGTACTTCAAAGGCCACTGTAGTGATACTGAGCAATGAGGTGTGTAGCACTTTTTATAGGATGAGTTTGCTAGCTAAAAATTGTCAGACCTCATGTATTAGGCTGTTCTGCTGGTTTTGTTTTAGAGGGGAGAGGAGAGGATGGAGTGGAGGGGACAAGTATTGGCTGAGTGGGCACTGGAAGGTAAGAGTGAAGAAGAAGAGTGTGCTGTCACATTCTGGGGAGAGCAGATAGAGTTGCAGAGTGGCAGGTGCTAGGGTTTTTATATGGAAAATTGACTTGGATTGTAAACCTTCAACTAATCACAATAGAAAAAACAATCTTAAAAAATATTGGGTTGTATTTAGAAAACCTGTTAGCTTGTGGTATAGTGCAGATGTCCTGATCCCCTTCTACTGTCTATTGTCATTCCCTTTAAACTAACTGAATTCCTATTGACGACTCAATCTGTGAATGCATGTCTCCCTCCCTCCCTCACCACCCTGGTAGCTATTAAAGATTATTTTTTTTCTGTGCATAATCCTTTTCTTAAGTCTTGTAACAGGGCTCTCATGCAATATGTGCAATTTGGCAGCTGACTGATTTCACTCAGCATAATGTGTTCCAGATGATTCCAGGATACAAGATGTTTGTTCTTTATTATTGTATGCTGTTCCATTGTGTAAATATACCATAGTGTGTTAGCTGTTCTTCTGTTGATGGGCACTTAAGTTGATTCCCCCTTTTTTTTTTTGCTATGTTGCACAGTGCTGCAGTAAACATTTGTGGAATACCTAAATTTTTCTCATTCTAAATTTCCCCATCTAGCATAGAAATTTCTTACCAGTAAGTCTAGTATCAGTGGTGTCTACCAAACAGCCCTCTGAGAAATATCAATTGGTCCCCAGCTACCTGGAGCACAGGAGAAGGAAGAACCAGAGAGAAACAAGGAAAATATGAAACTGAGAGACATAAAGGGCCACATAAACCAGAGACTACTTGAGTGTTGGACCGTAAGAACTGGATAGTAGCCAGTGACCAGCAATGACTTCCCTAACAGGGCACACAACCCAGAGTCCCTGATGGAGTAGGAGAAAAATGAGGTGGAGGCCTGTAACTCCAAGAGAAGATCAGACTTTATGGTCTGACACACACGAGAGTCACTGGAGGACACGGCCCTGGCCTCCCTAATGGCCCAGAGCTGAAAGCATTCCTGAAGCCAACTCTCCAGATAAAGATTGGACTGGATTATAAGTCATCAAGTGATATTCTTGACGAGGGTCCCTTTTGGCTTAAGTAGGTACATGAGACTAAATGGGCAACTCATGTCTGGAGGCAAGAAGAGAAGGCAGGAGGAGACAGGCTGGTTGAATGGACAAGGGAAATGCAGAGGGATGAGGAGGCGTAGGCTGTCACTGTCTGGGGAGAACAACTAGGGTCCTGTAACAATGTGTGTTGTGAGATTTTGTATGACTGAATGTATTGAATTGTAAACTTCCACTTAGAGCACAATAAAAAAACTACATCTGGAGTCACTGATACTTCTTTGTTCCTCAGTACAATTAGCATAACATCCTCACTATAATAGACCTGTGGAACATCTTGTGGAAGTCCAAGATAGTCAAAGTCCCTGTGGGCTAATTTATGACCTAGCTGGAGAGTTGATATACCCTTGAGCTAAAACAGTGAAGATGTATTGCTGGCCTTGCTAGCGAAAGGTAAACTGCTTCCTTTGGTTCTTCCAAACAGTGATGGAGAAAAAAGACATTGGCCAGATACATGGCTGCATACACCAGGAGATGTTTGAACTTGCCAGGCAAATCACCAGGAAACTCCTTTTCCAACTGCTGGGCTGCTCATATTTCACCAGAAAGTGGAAGATGATTGCATAATGTGTGCCAAACCATTGACATTGATGGCCTGCTCGAGTGGACACGTGATATTAACCATCACAGTGGTGATAAAAATGGTCTGAAGTAGACATTGTTGATGGTTGGATGGGATTGTGAAAATAAATAGAATCAGTATCATACTTTGATGCTATTAAAATGAAGTTTTATTGAATGAGAGGTCTACTATACTATATTTAGTGTACTACCTAATTATATTATGTAATCTAGAGTAAACTATAAAATATAAGTGGAGCTGAAAAATACTACAGGAAAATATCCTGTCAGGTGAGGATAAAGGGTCGGGTTCTGAGGGCGATGTTTTTTAGCTGTGAAGAAGGAGCTGTAGCTAAGGCACTGTGGCCACTGGCTCAGCCTGTGGTGTCCAAGGCAGAGCTGCAGATGGAGGACCGACCAGTATGTGGGGCTCTATTTTGGGAGGAGGAACGGGAGCAGGAGCATGGCAGAATCTGAGACAGGAGCAGGAAGAGAAACAGGAGCAGGAGCACAGGCAGGACCTGGGACAGGAGCAGGAAGAGGAGCAGGAGCAGGGACAGGGGCAGAAACAGGTGCAGGGGCAGGACCTGGGACAGGAACAGGAACCCCAGCAGAAGATAGATGATCAACCAGCCGTAGTCGGGAGTCGGTTCTAGAGGTTGATCAAGATGAGTGTGTGACCCTCCAGCTGCCTCTTCATCAAAAACCACAGCACGAACTGATGACAGAATGACTGGCGCACTGTGGCGCTCCTCCAGTGACCGGGCAGGAGTGGGATCAACAAGAGCAGGTGGTCCAGAAGCTGGCTGTGGAGGAGGATAAGAATCCAGGTCTTGAGCCAGGTCTTCGTTCAGGGCCAGCGTCGTAACTAGTGATGGAATAGAGGGTGCCCTTGATAGCTGTCCAGAGTCCCCATGTTGGCCAACCTCAGCCAGTGGCCGAGAAGGCAGCTGTGGTGATGACCGTGGGTACGGCTCTGCCTCTCCAGCCGGCTTTTCATCTGGGGCCAGTGTGGGCACTGCTGATGGAGTAGGTGGTGTGCTGTGGAGTTCCAATGCTGACACAGGAGCAGACTGGACCCCAGGACACGGTCCCGGGACTGGTTCTTGGGCCAAAGACAGATCTTGAGGAACTTTTACTGCTGGCACTGGGCCTCGCTCTGGATCTGCAAGAGGAGAAATGTTCCCCATTAGGACGGCCTTTCTTCACGCCGTTCTAAAGGTGCAGAACATCCCAGTCCCACTTAGAGAAGCCTGATGCCAAGATTTCCACCCCAGGAAGTCTTCCTAGACTGTGGTCCAGCAGAGGAGCTTCTAAGGTTACTCTGAGCTCGAGCTCCACCCCAGCCTCTGGGGGTCTTCCCGTGTCCCCATCACAAGCTCACATGCAGGCGTACCCAGTCCTCCTCACCGTGAGACTCTGCCTCAGTGACTTCCATTTGATCCAGCTGGGCCAGGAGAAGTTGGGCACGGTGCTCCAGGTGTGAACCTGGCATGTTCATCTGAACGAACTGCACCACGAGCTTTAAGCACTCGAAGTGCGGGGGCTCATCAAAGTCCTCTGAGTGGTCCTGGAGCCACGTGCTCAGGATAAAAGAGAAGGCGCTGGAGGTGGGTGGTGGAGAGCAGGGTCAGAGGCCTGGCCTTTCCCAGAATACTGTTCTCTCAGGATGGGATTTCTCTGTCTGCCCCTGTCCTGCCACTGCATCCTGTTTCTTGGCTGTCCTCGCAATGACTGGTCTGGTCACTGAATGGAGGGCTAACACACAGCTTTGGTCCCAGGAAGCTCCTTATCAATGGTCTGACTGACTCTCCCTTGTAGGGAAGGCTGCTTGCACCCGATGCTGTCCCCTAGGCCTTTTCCCACTAGACAGTAACCTTCCAAAGACTCAGAGGTCTTTGACTATATGTTTGTCTCACAGCCTGGCACACAGTTGTGCTCCATGAATATGTGATGCTGAGCCGCATGCGTGGTCTGTTCCCTGCTTCAGAGGCCCAGGCCCTCAGGCCCCTCCTCTAGTGTGTGCACCAGTGTGCTGCCTGGTTCTCTGGAGGTGTGTGACATCTCTTGTCCCACAGACCCTCTTCTCCCCTGGCACTTGGGCCCACATGTAGCTGAGCACCCGTGATTCAGGAACAGGTCTGTCCCCCACCTCCACCCCTCCTGGTTTGGGTCCCCAATAGGGAAAGAGGCAAGCATTGATGTGAGGGGATTTCAGGGCCATAGATTATCTCAGGGACATAGCTGAGGCTCCGGCTTCCTTTCTGCTCCCCAAGATACCCAGGTTTCAGCCACAGCCTCTATGGCTGCTTACCTCCTGTAGGGAGTGACCCTGGACTCATTTCTCTAGTGGAATCCAGATGTGTGTGGCCTGGGTTGCAAGCAGCTCCAATCCAGACACAAGCCCCCAACCACTGCCACCCTCCTGTAGAGACAGGAGACCCTCCATCTCCAACCAAAGTCCACTCACCGTTTCACTTGCTGCTGCGGTTCGCCATCCCCGGCCGAATTGGGGTAGTAACTTTTATACCTAGAAGTGGCATGTGGGTGTCATACCGAAGGCACTGTGCACACTACCTGTGTAAGATGCCTAGTGTTCCTGTCTGACTCTTGACTAGAATGGAGGCCTGGGAGGGCAGAGCTTCCTATCCGCTTTGTCCACTGCACGATGCTAAGTGCCTAGACCCGTGCCTGTAACAGCAGGGCCTTCCTGGATGATGGGTGAATGAGTAAACCCAACCAGTACTTGCCAAGGCATCTGAGAGTCCCGGGGCCCCTGTAGCAAGATCCCTGTGACGGGCTGCGCCGAGGACAAGGACCCACTACCTGGAATCTCAACCACCCATTACAAACGGGAAATTGGGTTGCTCAAGGACATTTGGTCATTGATGGGTCAGGCAGACGGCTTCTTCATCAGGGAGAGGAAAATATTAAATGCCGACATCCCAGCCCCTCCAGCAGTCTTTCCTACAGAGCTGAGTACTTTGGGTACACAGGCATACTATGTAATTGATCTTTTTCTACTCCACTTCTCAGGGGAAACAGACAGGCTCTCGGTGGTGACGTGATATCCCTCACAACTGTTGAGGAGCCGAGTCCCCACTGTGCTGTGGTGGCTGGGACCCTCACCTTTGGAATAAGTGCTCGAGGACCTGCTGGGTGGTGGCATAGGTTTTGTATGATCCCAGGAAGAGGCTGATGAAGGTGCCGTCACCGTTGAGGAAGGTGGGCACCAGGCGCTCCACCACCTTCTCTAGTGATCCTCTCTTGAGAGTTCTTGTTATCCAGGCCTCATCCTGGTCCTGGTTGGCCCTGCAGCCACACTGGGGTGGCACAGAGGAGGAAGATTTTGTCAGCGGTGGCCCATGAACCACCAGGAGGATTTTGGACAGGAGCGCTGTCCGTGCACTCCTCTGTTTTCAGTGACCTATGGGAGGAGGTGGGATCCAAGGGCCTCCAGCAGAAAACAGGATTCAGCTTTCAAGGCAGAACTGGAGGTGGGTGATGGATGCAAACATTAGGACCCTGAACGCACTTTGTTAACTGAGTAATCATGTGAGTCCTCCCGAAACCCCCCTTTCTAGGATGAGAAAACGGAGACTTCACGATGTCCACTGTCTGCTTGGTTTCACATGGAGAGGATACAGAATTATCTGTGTTCCCTGTGTGCCCCGTGAGGACTGCTCCTGATCCGGAGGGGAAGGCCTGATGCAAGAGCTCTCCTTCCCAGCTGCAGACAGTGCCCGGAGCAGACACACACCTATAAGGTCCCCTCTGAGTGAGAAGCAAGACCTAGATTTTTCTTTTTGTCTACTAAAGGAGATTTTTAGAACTTGAAGCTGGGGATCACCCAGATCCAGACAAGGATGAGAGCTTGGACATCCCGGGGTGGGAGAGAGGTTCCCACAGGCTTCAGGGTCCAAAGAAACGCGTCAGGAATACTGAATCTGAATGGCAAAATGGAGCAAGAAGGGGCTCGGCTTCTCAGGGTCAACATGCACCTCAAGGACAGTGTGACAGCTGATTGGCGAAACAGAAGAGAACCTCAACACCCAGAACTGGCTCATTGCAGCGATGCTGCCAGCAGCACAGACTTCTAGGCCACATGACTGCAACGGCTGTTTTGGAAAGGAGTCGGGCTTTAGAATCCTAATTTGAAATGTGCACATCCTTGCCCCCAGTGTGCCACCGCTGGGATTCTGTCCTGTGTTGTCAGTATGTGAGGACATATGTCAGGTGCCTGCAGCCCTGCTACAAGGGCTGCAGATGGTGAGTCCAGAGCTAGCAACAGTGAGAGTCTTCGTCACTCCGTGACCTTCTGCAGCTGCATCAGGACACAGCACCTGAACTGGAGGGGTCACGTGATGTGTGCCCTGAGACTGTAGGGGCAGAAAAAGTCTGTCACAGCGTGTGGCCCACGTGTTAGGGTAAAAGAACCTGCTAAGCATGAGAAGGTGTAAGGGTGGGTGAAGATGTGGATGGGCAGAGCAGCTGACTGCTACCTGGGACCCCAGGGATAGAAATTAAACAGTAAAGGGAGCAAAATGCAGAAAGGCGCATGGGCTGATGGGAAATGAATTTCTAATATTCTTGTAAATAGAGGCAAAGTGACTTTGTATCCGGCAGGGGGAGGGAGGGCAATGGGAGAAAGAGGAACAGGTGGTGGCATATTCCTTTGGCGTGAGGCTGTGAGGCCCTTGACAGGGTAGTTCTGGGCAAGACATAGAGGTCTCCTGGGCAGTATCTGGGCCCCAGGGCCCCTCTGGTCATCTTACATTCCTGGGTGGAGGTCCCTCTCCTCTTTCTCCACACTCACCCAGAGCCTGCGCCAGCTCTTCCTGGCACCTCTCCTGTGGGAGTCCGAGTACGTGATGTCATTCTCCTCTTGGGTGGGGATCTCCTGCAGGGTATTGTGCAGAAACAGTGCCGGCAACGGCCAGGGAGGGGTCAAGGGTCCCACGAAACCATCTGCTTCCCTTGTAGTCCCTTTTGGTCCCTATGCCCCCTGGGCCTCCAGGGAGCTTTCATTTCTTCGTGCGTGCTGTGTTCTGAGCAGTGATCCTCAGGGCTGTACCATCAGCCCTGTTCAAGGCCACTGATGGAAGGTCAACCAGAACATAGTAGCTTCTAGAAGAAGCTGACTGGCCCAGGGCAGCAGAGGCCGAGGTTATTGCGGCAGCTCAGATTATACATCCACTGCCCCCCTCAGGGTGAGCTGGATCTTAGGGAAGGCTACATGAGAGTGCCAACTCAGCCTGGGACCCCAACCCCTGACCTTAGAGCCATGGTCTCAACTGTACCTCTGAGTAGAGAAAGGTCCCAGACTTCTGTGTGATTCAGGGGAGTTAGGGCAGGAGTGATGAAGGGAGTCCCTGCCTTTGACACCACAGCCTCCCATCCCCATGTCACCTGGTCTGATGGTCTAGGGCCACCTACCATCCCCTTCCAGGTCAGACTCAGCCTCATGAACCTAGGTGAGTGTTCATGGTGAAGGTCCTGGCGATAGAGCTTGGGCTTGCCCTCCCTGAGCGCTAGTCCTGAAGCAACTGTGTTATTTTCTCCGTCCTTCTCGTCAGTTCCCCCTCTCAAAGCTCCCCAGACCACACCCCCTCCTTCCTTGAGCCCCGCCCACTGCCCCAAATGGATTTTGCTTCACCCAGCAACTTTTTACTTGGTCAGTTCTGTCTTCATTCCACCCTGCCCCTGTGACAGTGGACCCCAAAAGAAGAAGGGCTGCCATGTCCTGGGGGATGTTGTCATCTGGGAGGGGAGTGTAGGGGTACCTAGATGCAATCACAGTGGCAGCCTGGCCTGGGTTGGCAGCCCTGGGACACTCCCTGTTACCTGTGGCTGATTTTGAGAACGTGGCTGGAACCTTCTTGGTTGGGGGCTGGGACTCTGTCTCCTCCTCCTCAGCAGTGCTGAATTATTGCGGTTCCGTGAAAGTGAAAATGGCAGACAACATGAAGACATCTTGTCTTCCCAAGTGTTTCCACCCGAGTGAGCTGGTAGGCGGTTGCAACTTGAATGTTGGTGCCTGGTCACCAGAGTAACCAGGGTTCCAAGTTCTATGTGCTCTGTCATCAAGGGTGTGAGGTCATGTCCTGGATCCCCTCACCTTGGACTAACTTCAGACAAGAATTTCCCAAAGTCCCTTCTGGGTTGGCTGAATGCTCACCTCTTCCCATACCATCTCCACTAGTGTACCCAGTGGCAGAAGCACAGCCCTCACACCTCCCTCACCGGCAGAACCTCAGGACGGCCCGAGTGCAGCCAGGGCCCCGAGCTTTGTGCACGCAGTGCTGAGTTCAGACACGGCTAACCCTTCTTAACCAGTTTGTGAACCTAGATGATTCTTTGTGCCTCCCAGAGCCTCCCCAGATCCCCCACCCACACAGCCAGGATCTTTCTAGCATCTTCTCCTTGGGGATCTTAACAGGTGTAGGTGAGATAATACTTAGAGAATCTGTAGGTTGGTGTTACGTCCAGCTAGTCGGGTAGGTTACCCAGTAGGCTAGGTAACACAGGGCTTACCTGCTTACCAGATCATCTGCAGTGAACATATTTACATGACTTTTTTTTTTTTTAACCTCATCAAAGATGATTCTTCTAGGTGTGGCTGGCATCTTCTCTCTCCCAAACCCACAGCACCTTCTCACAGACTCCAAACCACTCTTCAAATTGACAGTCCCCAGTTGGGTCAAATGACACAGTAAGTAACGTGAGCACAGTCTCAGAGATGGAAGAGGCTCAAGCCAGGTTGGCAGGCAACATGGAGTGCACCTCTACACAGGGCTGCATTCTGGTGGTGTGGTCTTCCTAAAGTTGTTTCCTCTCTTGGCCTAAACACACCCACATCATTTCCATCTTATGTTTTATTACTGAAGGAAACAAAATTATTTTTTGAGCACATATAAGGAAGGAACATTTCATTTTTTTAAAAAAAAATTATTTAATATAACTGAGTGAAAATGTACATTCCCATATAAATTTACATGCCCACCTATATGCAGCTTCCACTGCTCTCCCTGCCCAGTGACAGCACGCTATTCCTCTCTGCTCCATACATGTCTCATTCTCCCAACAGTCTCTTTTTTCCTTCCTTTCCACCCACTCTCCTTCCTCCAGCCAGAGGGAGATGTATAGAACCATAGATATATAGATGTATAGAACCATAAAGTGCATCTAATATATGGTCACTGCATCGCCAAGTCCAATCCACTCTTGTCCGAAGCGTGGACCTTCGTTATGATTTACGGTCAAGGGCAGCATCAGGGTGAGGGGCCATGCTCCCAGGGGAACCCCGAAACCACTGGACCATCAATTGAGGTCTTTTAGTGGGGATCTCAGGGTGCACCCCTTTTTATTCTTGTGTTGCCAGTGAGACTCAACTTAGTGAGCTCCATCGCGCCTATCACTGGTGGTGGCTGGGCACCATCCGGTTCTTCCGGTCCCAAGTCGATGTAGGCACCCACTGATGTGAGTCTCTTTGTCTTCTGGGTTGTCTTTCCCCCATGTCATTTTGGTCCTCATTGAGCATCCGTTCCTGCTGAGTTGGAACCATTTGCTGTGCCCTTGGATGGCAGCTTGGCAGCTTTTAAGACCCCAGATGCCACTCACCAACGTGGGGTGCAGAGAGCCCTCTTAGCAAAACACTAGTTGTGCCAACTGGCCTCGCTTTCGCCTAAGAGCATGGTCCCCCGCCCCCTGCCCTAGCTACTCTATCCTTGCAATATTGGGACTCATGTTATGTTTAAGTCCACTTAGTATTGTTCTTGTTTCTAATGTGTGCTATTACCGATTTCACCCAACCAGATATTTAGCAACTATTGAATCTAAGCCCTCCCCCCTCCCTTTCTCCCTCCCCTCCCTTGCAGCTGTCAAAGAGTCTTCTTCTATACACAAGTCTGTTTTTGAGATCTTATCGTAGGGGTCTCATACAATATTTGTCCTTTTGTCGCTGACTACTTTCACTCAACATAATGTCTTCCTGTTGAAACCAGGTTATGAGATGTTTCCTGAAGTCATCGTTGTTCTTTGTCATTGCATAGTGCTCCATTGAGTATATATACCATAGTTGACCAACCCATTCTTCTGTTGTTGGGCTGGGTTGATTCCATCTTTTTGCTATCGTGGACTGTGCTGCAATAAACATTCTGGTGCATATGTCCGTTGGTGTGAAAGGCCTTGATTCTGTAGGATATATTCCAAGTAGTGGAATTATTGGGTCAAATGGTATATCTAGATCTATTTTTTTAAGGGAGTGCCAGATTGCTTTCCAAAGAGGCTGGACCATTTTGCAACCCCACCAACAATGTAGGAGGGTTCCGGTTTCTCCACAGCCTCTCCGGCATTTGTTGTTTTGTGTTTTTTGGATCATGGCCAACCTTGTTGGGGTGAGATGGTATCTCGTTGTTGTCTTGATTTGAATTTCTTTAGTAACTAAAGATCGTGAACATGTCCGCATGTGTTTTGTGGCTGCCTCGATCTCTTCTTTAGTGAAATGTCTGTCCATCTCCTTTGCCCATTGCTTAATTGGATGGTTTATCTTCTTCTTGTTGATATTTTGTAATATCTTATAGATTATGGAAATCAGGCGTCGGTCTGACATAGAGTTTCCAAATATTTTTTCCCATTCTGTGGGTGTTCTTTTAATTCTATTAATAAAGTCTTCAGATGAGCAAAAGTGTTTAATTCTTAATAGATCCCATTTATCTATTTTCTCTTCTGATGATTGTAGTTTGTTTGACAGATTTTGGAGTCTGTCCACATTGTGTATTAAAACTTCCATTGTTGTTCCTACCTTTTCTTGGATGAGCTTTATCGTTTTTGGTTTGATATTTAGGTCTTTTATCCAGTTGGAGTTGGTTTTTGTATAAGGTGTAAGATATGGATCTTGTTTCAGTTTCTTGTAGATGGATATCCAATTTTGCCAGCACCATTTGTTGAAGATACTGTTTTTACCCCAGTTTAATGTCTTAGGGCCTTTGTCGAATATCAATTGTTCATAGGCAGATGGTGTCATCTCTGGGGTCTCAGTTCTGTTCCACCGGTCGATCTGTCTGTTCTTATACCAGTAAAACAGCCTGTTTCGACCACTGTGGCAGTGTAATATGTTCTAAAGTCAGATAATGAGAGGCCTCCGAATGTGTTCTTCTTCTTTAGTAGTACCTTATTTATCCGGGGCTTCTTCCCTTTCCAAACAGAATTGGTGATTTGTTTCTCCATCTCATTAAAAAATGTCACAGGAACTTGTATTGGGATTACATTATATAAGTAGATTGCTTTGGGTAAAATAGACGTTTTCACAGTGTTAAGTCTTCCTATCCATGAGCAGGGTAGGTTTTTACATTTATCTAAGTCTCTCTTTGTTTCTTGTAGTAAGGGCTTGTAGTTCTCTTTGTAAAGGTCTGTTGTTTCTCTGGTTAGATTAATTCCTAGGTACTTTATCTTCTTAGGGGCTATCGTAAATGGTATTGATTTGATAATTTCTTCCTTAACAGTCTCGTTGTTGGTATAAAGGAATCCTACTGATTTACTTATGTTTATCTTGTATCCTGAGACTTTGCTGAACTCTTCTATCAGTTTGAGTAGTTTACGTATAGATTCCTTGGGATTCTCTGCATATACAATCATATGATCTGCAAACAGGGAGATTTTAACTTACTCTTTGCCCATACAGATGCCCTTTATTTCTTGGTCTTGTCTAATTGCTCTGGCTAAAACTTCTAGTACAATGTTGAATAGAAGAGGTGAGAGTAGGCATCCTTGTCTATTTCCTGATCTCAAGGGAAAGTCTTTCAGTCTCTCTCCATTCAGGATGATGTGGGCAATTGGCTTTGTATAAATGGCCCTTATTGTGTTGAGGAATTTGCCATGTATGCTCATTGTGCTAAGAGTTTTTAGCATGAATGGGTGTTGGACTTTATCAAATGCCTTTTCTGTATTAATGGACAAAATCAGGTGATCCTTGTCTTTTGTGTTATTTACGTGGTTAATCACATTAATTGTTTTTCTGTTTTCTGATGTTGAATCCCACTTGGTCATCATGGATTATTTTCTTGATATGTTGTTGTATTCTATTGGCAAGAATTTTGTTGAAGATTTTTGCATCTAGATTCATCAGTGATATCGGTCTGTAGTTCTCTTTCTTTGTTGAGTCTTTCCCTGGCTTAGGTATCAGGGTTATGCTGGCTTCATAGAATGAGTTTGGGGGAGTACTCCATCCCTTTCTATACTGTGAAATAGTTTCAGTAGTATTGGAGATAACTCTTCTCTAAATGCTTGGTAGAATTCTGCTGTGAAGCCATCTGGACCCGGACTTTTTTTGGTTGGCAGTGTTTTGATGACCTTTTCAATCTCTTCCTTTGTGATAGGTTTATTAAGTTGTTCTGCTTCACTTTGTGATAATTTGGGTAGGTGGTATGAGTCAAGGAATTGGTCCATTTCCCCTAGGTTTTCAAATTTGTTAGAGTACAGTCTTTCATAGTATTCTGTTATGATATTTTTGATTTCTGTTGCATCTGTGGTAACAACCCCCCTCTCATTTCTAATTTGGGTTATTTGTTTCCTTTCCTGCTTTTCTTTAGTAAGTTTAGCCAGTGGTTTGTTAATTTTGTTGATCTTCTCAAAAACCAGCTTTTGGTTTTTTCAATTTTTTCAATTGTTTTTCTATTCTCTAATTCATTTAGCTCTGCTCTAATCTTTATGATCTCGTTTCTTCTCGTTCCTGAGGGGTTCCTGTGTTGTTGTCTTTCTACTTGTTCAAGCTGTAGGGTTAGTTCCTTGATTTGGTTTCTTTTTTCCTTCCAGATGTGTGCATTTATGGAAATAAACAGACCTCTGAGCACTGCTTTGGCTGTATCCCATAGGTTCTGGTAGGAAGTGTTTTCGTTGTCATTGGAATCCATGAATTTATTTAATTCATCCTTGATTTCCTCTGTATCCCTTTTTTTTTGAGCAAGATGTTCAGTTTCCAAGAGTTGCACTTTCTATCTATGTTTTTCTTGCTATTGGTTTCAGCTTTTATGGCTTTATGATCTGAGAAGATGCTTTGCAGTAATTGAGTGGTATGGATTTTGTTGAGCATTGCATTATGGCCTATCACATGGTCAATTCTGGAGAATGTTCCATGTGCACTGGATAAGAAGGTGTAGTTGTCTGCTGATGGGTGGAAAGTCTTGTATATATAAATGAGGTTTAGTTGGTTAATTGTGTCAAAGAGGTCTTCTGTATCTTTACAGAGTTTTTTTCTAGATGATCTGTCTAGTATCGAGAGTGGAGTGTTGAAGTCTCCCACTATTATTGTGAAGTCATCTAACTCTCTTTGAGTGTAGTCAGTGTTTCTTCGACGTATTTAGGTGCTGTGATATCAGGTGCATAAATATTTAATATAGTTAAGTCTTGCTTGTGTACTGAACCTTTGAGCAATAAATAGTGTCCATCTTTGTCCACGATGGTGGATTTCACATTAAAATTGATTTTGTCTGAGATTAGAATTGCCACCCCTGCTCTTCTTTGTTCATTGTTAGCTTGATATATATTCTTCCAACCTTTAATTTTCAGTTTGTTCCTATCTTTAGGTCTCAAGTGAGTTTCGTATAGACAACATATGGATGGGTCATGTCTTTTGCTCCAAGATGTCACTCAATTTCTCTTTACTGGAGCATTCAGTCCATTCACATTCAATGTAATTATTGATAGGTATGTGTTCAGTGCTGCCATTGTGATGTGTTTATTTTTATGTTGATGTTTTCTGTGTTGTTCTTATTAGTCTGTTCTGGGATGTTCTTTTTTGTGAGTTGATTTTTCATCTTTTTCAGAGCTGGTTTTGTGGTTGTTGAGACTCCTGTGTTACATTTCTTGAAATGATGTGATGCATTTTTGTGATGCTTTACAGCTGCCCCTATGATCCCCCTTAATAAACGATATGTAAACCCAATTTTAATTACTACCAGTCTTGTCATCTTCCTCTCCATCTGGTAGGACTATAACAACTGTAGTACATCCCTCTTTTTAATATGATGGTGCCATAGTTTTCATGATGATCACTGGATTGCTTCTTTCCTTATCAAAGCTGTGATTGGCTTTGGAGCCTTCCCTAACTGAGTTTTGAGTAGTAAAGTCGTTCTCAAATATAAAGTTAGTGGTTTTGTTCTTCTAAGCCAGAGCCAAGAACTTCTTTCACTATTTCTTGTAGTTTGTGTTTGATTTTTACAAGGTCCCTGAGTTTCTGTTTATCTGGGAATGTCTTAATTTCATTTTCGCATTTGAAAGATAGTTTTGCAGGATATGTAATTCTTGGTTGGAAGTTCTTCTCCTTCAAGGCTTTGAATGTGTCATGTCACTGTCTCCATGCCAGCATGGTTTCTGCTGAGAAATCTGAAGAGAGCCTACAGGGTTTCCCTCTGAATGTTAGCTTTGCTTTGAGTCTTGCTGCCTTTAAGAGTTGCTGCTTATGTTTCATTTTATTAAGCTTGATTATAATATATCTTGGAGTCTTTCTTTTGAGATCTATATTGGGTGGCATACGATATGCATGTGAGATGTCTATATTCTCTTCCTTCATGATTTCTGGGAAGTTTTCTTTGAACAGCTCAGCAGTGATACTCTCTGTGTTCTCAGATGTCTCACCCTGTTCCAGGATTCCAATTAATCGAAGGTTGTTCCTGTTAATAGAGTCCCACATGCTTCTTAATGTTTCTTCATTTTTCTTGTTTCTTTTTTCTGATTTCTGCTCATAGATGCTGGCCTCAGTAGGTCTGTCTAAATTCTTTTTTCTATTTGTTTCATTCCGTTTTCTTCACTTTGCATTGAAGTTTCTATGGCTTTGATTTTGTTCTTGATCTGTTGGATTTCAGAGTACTGGTGTTCCATCAGATCGAACATCTTGCTTAATTTTTCATTTTGTTCTCCTGCATTTTGTATAAGATCTAGAAGGGCTCTGTATATAGTCATTTTGTATTCACTTTCTGATGCTTTCATAAAAGTTTCTTCATCTGGAAAACTCCTTGGTTGCTTTGTTTGGGAGCCTTCTGAAGTCATGGCTGATTTCTTGTGTGCCACAAGTCTCTGTTGCTTTTTGGGACCCATGTGAGTGTGTAGAGGCTGGAACAGGTACTGTGAGGATGGAATGCAGATGTTTCTGTAGGCTGTCTTAAAATGTAAAGCAAAAGATACCTGACCATTTCACAAGTCAGTTAGGTTTTCAGGTGTAGAAGTTGCTCTTCTCAACTGGCAAAGTAAGCACCACTATATCCAACCCCAGATGATACAAACTAGTTCAGAATACAGCGGTGCTACTACCCTGTTGGCCCCTGTTGACAGGGCGTAGCCTTAGCTGACACTGCGTTGAGTACCGCTTTTCTGATAGAAAAGCACTCTCCTGTGGGCAGGCTCTGGCTCCCAAGCTAAGAATTAGGTCCAGCTGCGGCCACTGTATCCAAGATGGCACCCTCCACACAGGCAGCAGACAGAAGGGCTAAAGGAGCCGAGAGGTAGTGATTCCTCTGATTCTGTTGCAGGACCCCCAAAGCAGGTGGCACTAGGTAAGTTACTGCTTTTCTGTCAGAGAAGCGCTGTCCTGTTTGCAGGCGCTGGCTCCCAGGCTAAGAATGAGGTCCCGCTCGAATCTCCGTATCCAACATGGCGTCCCGCACACTGACTGCGAACTCCGTACAAACGCCGCTGAGGCAGATATAAAACGACAGGCTCAAAGTGGCTAGATTAACAGAGTCCCAAGCCTGGCTCTCAAAATATGGGAATTTCGCCTGCCTGTCCCGCCAGCAGTGTGTCTCCGTCTAGCCGCTAGGCAAGACCCAGCTCTGCCCGCCAGCCAAGACAGAGGAAAAAAAAGTCAAAATGGGTTGTTTACCTTCTGTCTGTGAGAGCCGGGGCTTGCCAGGTGCAGGAGTCAGCGAAAGAGCGGGGGTTTTTCGCTCAGTAGTATGAAGTCCCAATTAACAGCCTTGTGCCGTGTCCTGGGGCTGATTAGGTGACCAGAAGGCTCCGTTTGATTATCAGTTCAGGTCTTGGTTTCCAGAGGGATATGAAGAGATGTGGGCTGAGTCTTCCATCTGGACTCCGCCTCCCAGGAAGGAACATTTCTAATTGAGCTACTCTTTCAGCCATCCTCTCGGTTTGGTTTTGGATAATGTCAGCTCTACTACAGAAAGAATGAGGCTTTCTTTCAAAGTACATGAGTAAACTTGGAGGTCACTTCTACGGCACTTGAGGTTTGACCATGAGTCCCTGAGCTCATCTCTTTCTGTCAGCAGCTTGTCTAGCAAAAGTAGGAGCAACCTCCCCATCTTCCTTAGACTTGTCATGTGACCCAATTGTAGAAAGTGAACAGACATGCAGTTACCCAGAGCCTTGACTTTCACCAATACCTGTTCTGCTGCTGGTGATGTTTTACATATTGGAATTGCCACCTCATCCCATGGATTTCTGGAAACCCTGTAGTCTTGGTGGTTAAATGATGTGACTGTTAACCTTGAGGTCAGCAGTTTGAATCCACCAGGGCCTCCTTGAGAGCTCCACAGGGCAGTTGTAGTGCTGCAAGTGGCAGTGGCAGATAGAGATGGTGTTGGGAGTCTTTGCGAGGCTCCTGTTGGTTTATCATAATGCAGATCCTTAGGATTTAGGAGCAAAACCCTACCATTGTCCGCAGGTAACTACTCACCTTTTATGAAAAGGGTTGACTTGCTACTATGGGGTCTTTATAAGTCGGAATTGGCTGGATAGCAGTGGGATTTTGGCTTCTTGGCCATGAATTAGCAGTGTTCTCTGTACTACTGGAAGGAGATTCATCAGAATTGTTGAGACTAATGAGATTTGCAAGCCAGATTTGCAAACTAATGAGTTTAGCAAATGCATCCTTCCCGTTTTGTTTTTCTAGAACCCCTCTTGGCACCCAGTGTCTTAGGCTGGATTTTCTAGAGAATCAATCCCAGTAAATCAAAGAAGTACATATGTATACCGTGAGAGATTTATGTGAAGGCAGTGGCTCATTCAGCTGTAGAGGCTGAAATGTCCCAAGTCCACACGTGGGCCAGGGAACAGGGTTCTTCTGATTCACTTATCCATAGGGGCTGGTGAACTGAAGATCAACAGGCCAGAGTGATATTTATAGTGATCCAATGGCATGAGTCGTGTTAAGATATTACTGGTAAAGTAAAAAGTGAGTTGAAGATGGTGGGGAAAAATATCAGCAATAAATTCCTTCCCAAAACAATTAATAATAATGTTTTAAAAAATAATAAATTGATATGTGGCTCCTCCTGTGACTGAACAGGAGGCTCCACTCCTGGGAGGCCTCTTTGGGTTTTGGAAGCAACATACCTTATCTGTCCTTTGGGTGTGCTACTCCAGCCTCCTTAACAAGTAACTGGGAAAGCTGCTAGTTCTGATGGAGGCCCAGAAGTAGAGAAGACCTCGCCACAGGTTCAGGCTGATGCTCAAGCTTCTATGCCACTTGCACTGTGTCATCCTGCAGATCCAGTGGCTCTGCAAGTGTCAGTGGCAGATAGAAATGGTGGTTGGAGTCCTTAGCAGGCTCCTGCTCGTGAATTACAGTGCAAATCCTTAGGATTTGGGAGCAAATCCCTGCCATTCTCCACAGTAGCTACCCTCCTTTTGTGAAAAACGGTTGGTTTGTTACTGGGCCTAGGGTGAGAGTGAACACTTACCCATGGGCCACCAGATCAACACATGGTCTAAAGTACACATTGTGAAATGGGTGTTGTGTGACTTGCATTCAGCAGCACCCCATCATTCTTGGTAAAGGAGAAGGGCAGCGAAAAAAGAAAGTCCCTGAATGTGACAGATTGACACAGTAGGTATAACACGGGCTTAAGCATCACAATGGTCGTGAAGATGGCACAGTACCAGGGAGTGTTTCATTCTGTTGTGCACGGTGTCTCCATGAGTGAGAACCAGTGTGATGGCATCTGACAACAACAGCAGCAAAGAAAAGTGTGCAGGTGCCAGTTACAGAGGTGTGGGCCTTGATGGTTCAGATTATATGTCAACTTAGCTAAGCCGTGACTGTCAGTGTTTGGCCATCCTGTGATGTTTTGCTCACTTTCCCATTGAAATTTAATTTCGAATCACCCCCGTGATGACATCTGCTGTGATTAGTCAGTTGATGGAAGGGGAGTTTTCTTGGCTATGTGGTCTGTGTCTACTGTGGGCAGATGTTCAGGCAGGCCTTCCGGGCTTTAGCTCACTATGGCAATCTACTACTTAGAAAAGGAAACACTGAAAAGCTGTGAAAGGCGTACAACATGGTAAATGTAGTGTGTTACTGAACTGTTTGTGTAAAAACTATTGAACTGGCGAGTGTTTTGTTATGTATATTTTTAGTGTAGTAAAAAAAGCATCAGTAAAGATTTCCTGTAATGTAAAATGAAAGGAAGTGCTTAAAGCAGTACTTGATACACAGTAAATGTACAGTAAATTTTTGCTCTTATTTTGATTTTTAAAATTATTATTAAGTGAAAAGCACACAATCCAAGTCAATTTTGTATGCCTGCCTCTGTAACTATGTGACAGCACATTCCTCTTTCTCTTTACTTCCAGTATTCACTTAACGAACAGCTGCCCCCTTCTCTCTGCCCTCTCCTCTTCCCTCTAGAAAGAAACCAGCAGGACAGTTGCCTATATATGTAAAAAATCATAAAATACACATACAACGTGCTCAATCTTTGTCCCGGTTTCAATCTATTCTTTGTCTGAAGTACTTAGTGGTCTCAGTTTTGGGTTAGCAAGTCTAGGGGCTGTGTTCCTAGGGGAATCTCCAGCCTATTGGACTATAAATTCACATCTTTTAATAGAGCTCTTGATATGCACATCTCTTTTTCTTATGCTACATCAGGGACTCTACTTTGCGTTGCCTGTCAAAGCTGTCTTTGGTAAAGGCTGGGCACCATCTGGTTCATCTGGTCTCGGGCTGATGTAGTCTCACAATTATGTGGGTCCTTCTGTCTTCTCGACTCACTTTTCCTCATGTGTTAGGTGTTCTTGGTTGTCATCTTTCCAGCTGGATTGGGACCAATTGCTGTTCCTCAGATGGCAGTCTGCTGGCTTTTAAGACCCAGATGCCACTCACCAATGCGGCTTGAGAACATGGTCCCCAGGCCCCTGTCCCTGCTAGTCTGCCCTTCGAAATGCTGGGTTGAATTTAGAAAACATTTTGGCTTATTCTGTAGTCCGTTGATGCTGACATGTCTTCTCCTGTGTGCTGTGACACTCTTCACCTAACCAAATTCCTAGCAGTTAACCTATGAACAACCCTTTCTCTCCCTCCCTACCCTTATAGCCATCAAAGAGTCTTTTCGTCTGTGTGTAAGTCCTTTTCAAGCTCCTTATAATAGTGGGCCCATATGATATTTGTCCTTTTACAGCTGACTGACTTCATTCAGTATAATGTCTTTTAGTTGAGAACAGGTTATGAGATGTTTCTTAAATATGATTTTGATTTTTAAAGCAGTGGTTCTTAATATGGAAATTTCCCCCCAGGGGACATTTGGCATGTCGAGATATATTTGTGGTTGTCTCGGTTGAGAAAGGGAGCGGTGCTACTGGTATCTTGTGAGTAGGGGCCAAGGACGGTGCTAAACATCCTAGAGTATGTAAGACCATTCCCCACAACAAATCGTTTTCTAGCCCAGAATGTCCCTAGTGCTGAGGCTGATAAATTCTGTTGTAAACCATCTTACACATCTAATACCCATAAGATTTCAATGAATAGTTATCCCCTCCCCACTAATGCCTTTGTCAAACTACATTCTTCACTGATGTCTGTGTGCAGCTTTTTAAAGAATTACATCATTGCCTTAATGTGGTAACAGTTCGTGACTTCTGATTCCTTCAAAGTCCAATATTGGGGAAATGTTAAATTTTAGGTGAAAGGGACATTAAAGAATGGCCAGAAGATCTTCTCAGATCCTTTAGCCAGGTGTCGTGGATTGAAATGTGTGCCCTAAACAATGTGTTTATCAATCTGGCTGGACTGTGATTCCTAGTATTTTGTGATTGTCCTCCATTTTGTGACTTTCCTGGGCTGTAAATCCAAACTTGTGCTTGTGGTTAAAGACGATTAGGGTGGGACTGTACCCCTTTCCTAAGATCACCTCCCTGCTCCAGTGTAAAGGGAGTTCCCTGAAGCGTGACTTGCACTACTTTTTATCCTTGTATTCTACAAGAAATAAAAGGAAAGGGAAGCAAACAGAGAGTGGGGGGAACCTGATACCATCAAGAAAGCAACACTAAGAGCAGAGTACATCCTTCAGACCTGTGGTTCCTGTACCAAGATGCTCTGAGGCCAAAGAAAGACCTTCCTTTAGAATGGGCAGAAAGGTTATGGCTTCCCCTGGAGCAGAGACCCTTAATTTAGACTTCTAACCTAGTGGAATGTGTCAGAATTTCTTTGTTAAAGCCACCCACTGGTGGTATTTTTGTTACAGCAGTAGTAGATGACTGTGACACAAAGTTACTGTCTCATTGGCTGGACATGCCCTCTGTTGGTCTGATGTCTCAGGCAGCAGTGGCAGAGGTCCAGGGGATGTTGTTTGCATTATCTTTGATTAACTTCAGGGATTTAGGCCAATGGGTATAACTCAAGGGTAAGTGGCTGATGGAGAATTTCTTCCTGTGGACATATCTAAAGATCTAGTGAGTCACAGTGTTTGGTTTTTCCCAACCAAGGTGATCAAATTACTAGATTAAGATAATGTCAAATAATAATCATAAAACCATTTTGAGCAGATTATAAATAGTGAAAATTAGTGTATAAATGTTCTTCTTAGTTGATACAATAACCTCCAAAAGGGAAGAAAGAAACTGAATTTATACTTTTTTGTAGCACATTGTCTTGATAGAACAAGTGCTAGGAAATGATTCTTCAATAAATCTCCATATACCTGTATAATATAATAAATAGAAGAGTACATTTGGGTTTTTTAATTTTAATAATTTTCTTAGAAAGTGTTTTTCCTTCTCCAAGCACTTCTACCCTCCAAAGGAAAAAAAAATGCTTTTGAAAATTGGGAGTTCCACAGGCTGAACAATATACATTTCTAGCTCATTCCACCATGTTTGGCCTATTTCTGACATCACACTATGTGATTTTATATGTTTTCCTGTAGGTGCTTTAGGCAGCAACATTGTCCTGAAGGCTTTCCACTGATCTTCATTTTCCCTGTCAAAAGTTATCTCTAGAAACAAATTTTAAATGTCTATTAATGAAGTATGGATGCCAAGAAAACTGGAAGTCATCAAAAATGAAATAGAATGCATAAAGATACATATGCTAGGCATTGGTGAGCTGAAATGGACTAGTATTGACCACTTGGACAGTCATATGGTCTGCTATGCTGGGAATGACAAATTGAAAAGGAAAAACATTGCCTTCATCATCAGAAAGAGCATTTCCAGATCTATATTGAAGTATAATGCTGTCAATACTAGGTTAGTATCCACACACCTACACAGAAGCCCAGTTAATATGAGTATTATTCAAATATACCTCCAGCCAGTAAGGCCACCAAGCCAAGTGCCAGAATATTGAAGTTTTTTTTTTTTTTTTCCTAACCAACTTCTGCAGTCTAAGACTGATCAAATGTGCAGCCAACATGTATTGATAATTATGGGAGATTTGAATTTGAAGATTGGAAAGAAAGAAGAAGGAACAGTGGTTGGAAAACATGGCCTTGGTGATAGAAATGATGCTGGAGATCACATGATAGAATTTTTTCAGACCAGTGACTTCTTCATTGCGAATATCTTTGTTCAACAGCATAAACTGCAGCTATATGTGTGAATCTCACTAGATGGAATATACAAGAATCAAACTGAGATGGTGGGAAAGCTCAATATCATCAGTTAGAACAAGACCAGAGACCAAATGAGGCACAGACCATCAATTTTTCATATGCAAATTCAAGCCAAAGCTGAAGAAAATGAGAACAAGTCCACGAGAGTCAAAGTATGACCTTGAGTTTATCCCACCTGAATTCAGATACCATTTCAAGAACAGATCTGATGCAATTAACAATCATGACCAAGACCAGATGGACTGTGGAATGAAGGACACCTAGGACATCATACATGAAGAAAGCAAAAAGTCATTAAGAAGACATGAAAGAAAGAAAAGACCAAAGAGGATGTCAGCAGAAACTCTGAAACTTACTCTTGAATGTGAAGTAGCTAAAGTCCTGGTCATGTTGATATTAGGGTTGCTTGGTTAAGTCGGCATGGAATTGTGTCTGTTTTTGGTCCTGGGAATGAAACTGCTCATGAGTGTAGTATATCTTCTGAGGAATTTAGCATTCGAATTGGTGTTTCTATGGGAAGTACTGTTGGGTTGTCGACTTCTAGTAAATGTAGTTCACCTGGTTTTAGTTCTTTGGTTGTAATTATGTATCAGTCAAAGGTCAGGTCTTTGCAGTCAGTGTATTTGTTGCTTCAGTATCAGTGATGACCAGTTGTTTTTACTGTTAAAGAGGGGTTGTTTATTTCATCTATTATGTAAAGGATTTGTATTGAAGGTAGGGCAATTAAGATAAGGATTATTGCTGGAAGAATGGTTCAAATTGTCTCTACTTCCTGGGCATTTAGAGTGTGGATGTTGGATAGTTTGGTGGTGAGTATAGCAGAAAGAACATATTGGACTAGTATACTAATTGGAAATACAATTATTAATGTATGGTCCTGAAAGTGTAGTAGCTCTTCTGTGATTGGTGATGTGGCATCTTGAAATCCTAATTGTACTACATATGGCATAGAAGTGTTAAGGTGTTAAATCTATAATTTAACTTTCACAAAGTTGTATAATGTTTTACTAACACTTGTTTTATTGAGAAAGTCATAAGGGTTATGTGGTTGGCTTGAAACCAGTTATTGGGGGTTCAACTCCTTCCTTTCTTAGTGAAGTTTAATGAATGTTGGTACTTCAAATGTATGGTGTGGGGGAGGGCAGACATTTAATCATTCAAGGTTTGTCATTGTTCTACTGTGAATATTTCACATTTGGAAGCAAATGCTTCTGAAACAATAAATACTATGAGGATTACGGCTGCAAGGGAGAAGAAAGATCCTATTGAGGAGACTGTATTTCATGCTGTGTATGTGTCTGGGTAGTCAGAATATTGGCGAGATATTCCGGATAATCCTAGGAAGTGTTGTGGAAAGAATGTTTATGCCTACAAATATAATGACAAAGTAAACTTTAGCTCATAGAGGGAATCAGTGGACAAATCCTCCTGTGATTGCAAAAACAGCCCCTATTGATAGGACATAGTGGAAATGGGCTACAACACAGTCAGTGTCGTGGAGGGCAGTATCTAGGGAGGAGTTGGCAAGTACAGTTCCTGTAAGTCCTCCTGCTGTAAATAGGAAACTAAAGCCTAGAGCTTGTAGTATGGCCGGGGGTCAGTTAATATTACCTCCATGAAGAGTTGCTCGTCAGCTAAAAACTGTTACTCCTGTTGGTATTGCAATAATTATAGTAGCAAATGGGAAATAGGCTCGAGTGTCGACGTCTGTTCCTACTGTAAATATGTGATGGGCTCATACAGTAAATCCTAAGAAACCAGTTGATGTTATGGCTCAGACTATTCCTACACATCCAGATGGTTCTTTTTCACCTGAGTAGTAGGTGATGATGTGAGAAATTATGCCGAAGCCAGGTAAAATGAGAATGTAGACTTCAGGGTGTCCAAAGAATCAAAAGAAATGTTGATATAAGACTGTTAAAGAGGGGGTTGTTAATTTCATCTGTTATGTAAAGAATTTGTAGTCGCCACCATCTGCGGGATCAAAAAAGGTTGTATTGTCGTCTGTTAGAAGTATTGTAATACCAGCTGCTAATATGGGCAGGGATAATAAAGGAAGTACGGCAGTAATTAGCACTGACCAAACAAATCAAGGTGCTTGGCACTGAGTAATAGCAGGGGGTTTTATATTAATAATGTAGTAATAAAATTAATAGCTCCAAGAATTGAAGAAACTCCTGCTTGGTGTAGTGAGAAGATTGTTAAGTCTACAGAGGCTCCTGCATGGGCCAGGTTAACTGTTAATGTGGGATAGACTGTTCATCCTGTTCCAGCTCCAGCCTCAACTATTAGCCAAGCCAAGTGCCGTCGAGTCGGGTCAACTACAGGGGAGGCTAATAAAAGAAGAAAAGATGGAGGAAGAAGTCAAAAGCTTGTGTTGTTTATTTGTGGAAATGCTATATCAGAGGGGCCAATCGTTAGGGGCACTAGTCAGTTGCTGAAGGCTCCAATTAGAATTGGTATAACTGTAAAGGAAATTATTATGAATGCATGAGTGGTTACTACAACACTGTAGATTTAATCATCTCCTAGAAGGGTTCCTGGTTAGTCTAATTCGGCTCAGATTAAGATACTCAGGGAGGTTCCTACTGTTCAGGCTCAAGCTCCAAATGGTATGTAAAGTGTTCCAGTGTCTTTGTGGTTAGTTGAAAATAGTCAGCAGTTAATGAACACAAGTGAGGGTAAGATGGCTGATAAAAGCATTAGATTGTCAATCTCAGTATGGGGGTAAGGTCCCTCTTTTACCAAGTCCTGTGGTATATAACATGTTGGATTGCAAATTCAAAGAAGCAGCTTCAGTTCTGCCGGGGCTTCTCCTCCCTTTTTCTTTGTCTTTTTTTTAAGGCAGGAGAAGTAAATTGAAGCCAGTTGTTTAAGGTATTTCACTGTTAACTAAAATTTTGTGGGATGACAGCCCACCAATTGAGGAGGATTTAGCTTAAATGAAGTGTCTGATTTGCATTCAGTTGATGTGAGATAGTATCTTGCAGTCTTTAGTTCAGGGGTTAAGTGTGGCTTCAGTTACTTAGAGCTTTGAAGGCTCTTGGTCTATGGTTAACCTGAACTCCCATTCTAGAATATAGACTGTTGGGGTAAGTGGTAGGATGAGAGTTGATAAAATGATTAGGGTTGGGTTGGTGGTGAGGTGTTTAGAGTTTGTGTGTTGTCATTTTATTTTTATGTTGTTTGTGGATGGAAAAATGGTTAGTGAGGAGGCATAAATTAGCCGTATGTAAAAGTATGAGTTCAGTAGTGCTATGATAGCTATTGATAAAGATATAATGAGTATGTTGTTTTTAGTTATTTCTTGAATGATTATTCATTTTGGGATGAATCCTGATAGAGGAGGAAGTCCTCCAAGTGACAGTAGTATAATTACTGACAGTATAGTTATAATGGGAGTTTTGTTTCATATTATGGAGAGGGAAGTGATTGCGGTGGGATGACTATAATTATCATAAAAATTGTTAGTGTTATTATGATGTACATAATTAGGTTGAGGATTGTGAATAGGGGGTTATATAATAGGATGATAAGTAGTCAGCCTATATGTAAGATGGATGAGTAGGCTAGAATTTCTTGTAGTTGGGGTTGGTTCAATCCTCCTCATCCTCCTAGTATAATTGATAAGAGTCCAGAGAGTAGGATTAGGTTTGTGTTTATTGATGAGGACAGTTTGATGTAAGATTGCTAGGGGTGCTGGTTTTTGTCAGGTTAGGAGGATTATTCCTAATGAGTATTTAACTCCTTATGTGGCTTCTGGTACTCAGAAATGAAAGGGGGCTTGTCTTAGCTTTATCATTGACACTAGGATTATGTTTGAGGCTAGTGGATTCTATAGTTCCTGGATTGATAATTGTCCAGAACATATGAAATTGAGCATCATAGCTATTATTGGAATCATGGATGCGGTTGCTGAGGTTAAAAAGTATTTGGTGGTTGCTTCAATTGACTGTGGTTTAGAGAGGGTGATTATAATGGGAATAATAGCAAATATGTTTATTTCTAGTCCAAGTCATGTTGTGAGTCAGTGGGAGCTGAATATAACAATAATTGTTTCTGCCAATAGTGTTGTGGTTGAGGTGCCAAGAACTAGTGGATTCATTAGTATGGGAAGGGTATAAACCAACCTTTTCTGGGTATGGGCCTGATAGCTTATTTAGCCAACCTTACTTAGGGCTTGGTGTAGTTGGTAACCCAAAGAATTTTGGATTCTTAAATTTGGGTTCCAATATTATATTTCTAGAAATAAGAGGATTTAAGCCTCTATGTTTTACTCTATCAGAGTAATTCTTTTTTCAGACATATTTCTATAATTGAGGTGGAATGCTTGCCACTATGATCAGGGTTGCAATGTGTCATATACAAAAGGCTAGTGTTAGTGGTAGGAAATTTTTTCATAGTAGGTGTATTAGTTGATCATATCGGAATCAAGGGTAAGATGCTCATACTCACAGGAATCCGATGGTTAGGACTAGTGTTTTGAAAACAAGACCTATGGTGCAAGTTTCTGGTATATGTGGATTGTGTAGTGTCCCTAAAAAGAAAATGGTTGTTAAGACATTTATTATAATAATGTTAGCATATTCAGCTATAAAGAACAGGGCGAATGGGCCAGCAGCGTATTCTACATTGACTCCTGAAACTAGTTCTGATTCTCCTTCAGTGAGGTCAAATCGAGTGCAGTTGGTTTCTGCTAGGATAGAGATAAATCATGACTAAAGGGCATATGGGAATTACTAGTCCTAGATTTTCTTGGGTTGTGATAAGGGTAATTAGTGTAAATGATCTGTTTATGAGAAGTACTGAGAAGGATGATGGTTAGTGAAACTTCGTAGGAGATAGTTTGAGCTACTGCTCATAGTGCTCCGATTAGGACATACTTTGCATTTGATGCTCATCCTGATAATAGAGTGGAGTAGACTGCTAGGCTTCATGTAGCTAGGATAAATCATATGCTAAGGTTTATATTGATTAGTGGGTAAGATATAGGTAGTGGAACTCATAAGGTTAAAGCTAATGTTAGTGCTAGAACGGGTGCAATTGTAAATAGAAGTTTTGAGAAAGTTAGTGGTCATGGTGGTTTTTTGATGAATAGTTTGATTGCATCAGGTATGGGCTGTAGTAAACTGTAAGGTCCTACAGTATTGGGGCCTTTTCGTAGTTGTGTGTATCCTAGTACTTTTCATTCTGTTAACGTTAGAAAGGCTATGGCTACTATTACTGGGATAGTAGGTTGATTATGAACACTGTTAGGGAGAGGATTTGAACCTCTGACAATAAAAGTTTAAGTTTTATGCAATTACCAGGCTCTGCCACCTTAACGTAGTCCATTGTTTAGGACTAAGTTGTACTCCTTGTCAGAATTGAGATTATTTCATAAATTTGGTGAGGGCGCTGTTGGTGGTAGGCCTTATTTCTCTTGTCCTTTCGTACTGGGAGAAGACAGAGCATAGACAGACACCGACCTAGATTGCTCCGGTCTGAACTCATATCACAAAGGACTTTAATCGTTGAACAGGCTAAACTTTAATAGCGGCTGCACCATTGGAATGTCCTGATCCAACATCTAGATTGTAAACCCTATTGTCAATAGGGACTCTAAAGTAGGATTGCACTATTATCCCGAGAGTAACTTGTTCTGTTGATCAATAAATTGGGTCAATAGGTGAGTTGTGGATTTTGACTGTGAGGTCTGAATCTATAGCATTCAGAGGTTGATTTGTTCTCTGAGGTCACCCCAACCGAAATTATTAATTCATTCAAATGTTCTGTTATGTCCTTAGATTTATATTTATGTATGTAGTTGAATTAGTTAATGGAAGCTCCATAGGGTCTTCTCATCTTGTGTGTCTATCCCTGTCTCTTGACGGGGAGGTCAGGTTCACTGATTGGAGGTAAGAGACACTTTGACTCCTGTGCGGCCATTCATGCTAGTCCCTAATTAAGGAATACGTGATAATGCTACCTTTACACGGTCAGAGTACTGCAGCCATTTAACATATGTCACTAGGCAGGCAGTAGTACCTCGAGTACTTGTTATACTCGAGGTGATATTTTTGGTAAACAGGTGGGGTCTGTGTTTGCTGAGTTCCTTTTACTTCTTTTAATCTTTCCTGTAAGGAGCATGCCTGTGTTGGGTTAACAGTTAGTTAAATCAATATTATTTAGTAATATAGATTTATTATGTGTTGTCTGTCAGTGGGTGTCCTTTCTGATACAAGTTTATGCAGGGAGAAAAAATTCTTGTTACTTATATTAACATTATCTGTTCTGTATATGAATAGATCGGTCCAGTATTTAATTTAGAAGTTGAGTATTATTTTTGGTATCTTTTTATAAGTTTGTTTTTGAGCTTTAATGCCTTCTTAATTGATGGCTGCTTCTACACCAACTAGGATTATAATCAATTTTACTCTCTAATAAAGGTTTTATCCTGTATCAAAAGAGCTGTACCTCTTTTGAATATATCTAAAACTTACAGGGAAATTATATATTTGTCTGGTAAGTTTTAGATGGAGCTTAAATTCTGTTCTGGACAGTCAGCTACCACCAGGCTTGGTTGGCTTTTCAGCTCTCCCTAGAAGTCTTCCCACTGTTTTGCTACGTAGATGGGTTGGTTCTGATAACTGCCCATTGGTAGCTCGTCTGGTTTTGGGGTTTCTGGCTACAGTTCTCTTTGTCACATTTATTCTAGTTAATTCATTATGAAAAGATTTAAGGGTTATTCTTTGCTGTTTTGTACTACTAAATTATCTTTCATCTTTCCCTTGCAGTACTATCTGTATAGCGCTGAGTAGATTTTCTATCTCCTATACTTTTATAGTTTATTAAATGTTTTAATTTAGTGTTAAGGGTGGTTGAACTTATTAAGTGGATGGGCTAGTTTTAGTTCAGAGTGGTCAATGAAATTGAAATCTTCTGGGTGTAGGCCAAATGCTTTATGTTAAACTGCACTTTGAGTTTTCCAAGCACACTTTCCAGTAGGCTTACATTGTTACAACTTGTCTCCTCTTGTACTTTGTATAATTTTATGTATTGGTTGAAGTTGAAGTATTTGAGGATGGTTGGGGGTATGTGTGCTTCATGGCCTGGTTCAGTTAAGCTCTCTATTCTCAGTTTACTAGTGAATCCTCCTTCAGGTATTTGTTTCATAATAACGTTCGTATTGCTCTCGTATAGAGAATGTAGCCCATCTTAATCCACCATATTAGCTAACCCTTGGCCTGACTTTTTTCAGGCTATGATTGAGCTTACTTTGTCACCTTTTAAGGTTTTGCTGAAGATGGCGGTATACAGACTGGATTGGCAAATGGTTGTGAGGTCTTTCAGGATTTATTGAGTATAGGACAGGCTCCTCTAGGTGGGTATAAAGCACTGCCAAGTCCTTTGGGTTTTTACCTTTTGCTAGTAGTTCTCTGGCAAACAGCTTTGTTAACAGGTGCTGAGGTTTAGGGCCAAGCATAGTGGGGCATCTAATCCCAGTTTGTGTCTTATCTATCATGTATTTGGATATAATAAAGCTACTGTTGTTGTTTGTCTTGTTAGAATCGTTGGCTTTTTACCGCTTGAATTAAATTAGGCTTTATTTTAGATTTTACTTTCTAAACATGCTTTACGCTGGTGTTTCTTAATTTGGTTTAATCATTTGACCACGGTGGCTGGCATGAAACTGACCAACCTTAGTCGGCTCCAACTTGACGGCACTTGGCTTGGCTAATATAGTAAAACTTAGTCTAACTTTCGTTAATTGCTAAATTTTTATTACTGCTGTATCCCGTGGGGCTGTGGCTGCACAAGGCATTGTGAGCTACATATGTGTGCTTGGTGCTTACGCTTTCTGATCAAGTTTAAGGTCAGAAGGGCATTTTCACTGGGGTGTGGAAACTTGCATGTATAAGTTGACTAATAACTAATAAAAAGGTTAGAACCAAGCCTTTATGTGTTTATGGAACATAGAGGGCTCTTCTAGGCATTTCCAGTGCCTTGCTTTATTTTTAAGCTACATTAACATTATTTTTTTGTAATATGAGTTATTTTAAAATCTAGGAACCTGGTTCTTAAAAAGTAAATAAAGTTATTAAAGTAGCATATTGGTACTAAGGGAAATGTAATATGTAGAAACTATTTAGTGAGTTAGCTAAGGAGCCTTAGCCTTTCTTGTAGCATCAATACTTTCTAGATGTAAGTATAATCTTGCTTTTGGGTTTTGACAAGATAAAAATATATACTTACATAATTTGAGTTTAGGGTATTTACAGGACATGGGAAGTTTGTGCAAGCTAATTTAACATAATATATGTGTACACTGCGTGTGCGCCTATGCTGGAAAATCAGATAAAAAATATTTTATGTCCTCGAGCTTTAATTAAATAACACACAGCATTACTTATATGGCAGCATATAATATTCAGTGAGAGTTCAGCTACAAGTTAGTTGACTGAGTCCAAGCCTCAGATGACCTAGCTGGATCACAGCATCCCCCAAATTAAAAAATACCAAGTGCGTGACATCCCAGTTATGTTATGATTATGGGATGATTAGTCATTAGTCCATCAAGAAGTCTTATTTAAGGGGAAAGAGTGGGTGATTTTAGGTGAGATGGTGCTGAAGAAAGTACCAGATGCCAGTTAGAATTTCAGGTTAGTAACCCCCACATGTTATGGGCCTGGAGAGACAAGAGGAGTACCTGGTGGGCGGGTTGATGGTTTCACTGAGGTAGATCATTAAGAGACTTCTAATGGAGGTGATATGCATGTTGACTGGAAATATCTCAGTATGTGCTATGTCCAATATGAATGTTATGCCTCTGTACTGTTATCCAGTACTCTTGGATAAAATTAGTCATGTTGCTGTTGGTTTATGTGGTATAAGGTTTATTGGTCTTACATGCATTAATGATTATGTATGAGCTTATATGCATGGGAAAAATCATGTAATGCACATTATAAGTATTATGGGTTATGTAAGATTAAACATATATAGTATTGTTTATAGGGTCACCATGAGTCAGATCCAACTTGATGGCATTTGACTTTGGCTTGGCCATGGGGATATACATAAAATGCACGATGCACATAAAAAATTGTGGCAGGGAATAGTTTAATAAGAGTGTTAGCAAATTAATAAGAATAAAGCAAACTAAAGAAATGATGATGTGAAAGAGCCAAACAGAAGATTTCAACTGATGACTTGAGAAGATAAAGTATTATAGTGATATTTGCAAAATCCTGGAGATAGAAAACCCAAAAGGAAGAACTCATGTGGCATTTCTCAAGCTGAAAAAAACTGAAGAAAAAAATGGAAGCCTTGGGTTACAATAGTGAAGGTCGTATAAGGCCAATATGAAGCAACATAGGAAGTATCCAAAGATGATGGGAGGAATACACAGAATCAGTATGCCAACAAGAATTGGTCCATAGTCATCTACTTTAGGAGGAAACCAGTGGTAGTGAAGGAGGAAATCGAAGCAGCACTAAAGGCATTGATGAAAAACAAGGCTCCAGGAATTGATGAAACATCAGTTAAGGTGTCTGAACAATCCCATGCAGTGCTGGGAGTGCATGCTCATCTATGCCAAGAAATTTGTAAGACGCTGCCTGGCCAACTGATTAAAAGGGATTCATATTTATGCCTATTGCCAAGATAAGTGATCCAACCTAATTCAGAAATTAGAGAAAAATATCATCAATGCCACACTTCAGTAAAATTTTGCTGAAGATCATTCAAAAGTGGCTCCAACAGTACATTAACAAGAAACTACCAGAAATTCAAGCCAAATTCAAAAGACAACGTGGAACCAGAAATACTGCTGATGTCACATGGATCCTGGCTGGAAGCAGAGAATACCAGAAAGATGTTTACTTGTGTTTATTGACTGTGCAAAGGCATTTGACTGTGTGGGTCATACTAAATGACAGATAACATTGAAGAGAATGGGAAATACAGAGCATCTGATTGTGCTTGTGTGGCATCTGTATATAATGCAAGAGGCAGTTGTTTGAACAGAATAAGGAGATGCTGCATGTTTCAAAGCCAGGAAAGGCATGAGTCAGGGTTATATCCCTTTACCATGGCTGTTCAATCTGTGGAAACCCTGGTGGCCTAGTGATTAAGTGCTGCGTCTGCTAACCAAAAGGTCAGCAGTTAAGATCTGCCACCTATTGCTTGGAGATCCTATGGATGAATTCCACTCCGACCTGTAGGTTTGCTGTGAGTCACAATCAACTTGATGGCATCAGGAATTCAACCTATATGCTGAGAAAATCATTTGAGAAGCTGGGTTCTATGAATGAGGCATCACTGCAGGAAGACTCATTAACAGCCTGTGTTATCTAGATGCTTTCTGAGTGAAGAGGACCTGAAACACTTCCTGATGAGGATGAAAGACCACACTCTTTAGTACGAATTATACTTCAACATAAAGCAAACAAAAAGCCTCACATGTGAACTGATAAGCAACATCGTGATCCATGGAGAAAAGATGGAGGTTGTCAAGGTTTTGTTTTTCTTGGATCCACAGTCAACACTCATGGAAGCAGCAGTCAAGAAATCAAAAGACACACTGCACTGAGCAGATGTGTTGCACTAGAGCCCTTTCAAGTGTTGAAAGCAAAGATGTCACCCTGAAGACTAAGGTGCACCTGGCCTAGATCATGGTGTTTTCAATTCCCTCATGTGTTTGCAAAAGCTGGACATGAATAAGAAAGACTGAGTCAGAACTGACACTTTTGAATTGCAGTGTTGGTGAAGAATAGTGACTATAGTGTGAACTTCTAAAAGAATAAACCAATCTGTCTTGGAAGAAATGCAAGCAGAATGCTTCTTAGAGACCAGGATGACAAAACTATATCTCGTGTACTTTGGACATGTTCTTAAATACCCAACCCAGTGCTGTTGAGTCGATTCCAACTCACAGCGACCCAATAGATCGGAGTATAACTGTCCCACAGAGTTTCCAAGGACCTGTTGTTAGGAGGGATCAATTCCTGGAGAAGGACATCATGCTTGGTAAAGCAGAGAGATGGCTGGGGAAGGTGAGGAAGACCTTCAGAAAATGGATTGACACAGTGTCTACAACAATGGGCTAAAGCATAACAAGGATTGTGAGGGCGGCAGAGGATTAGGCGGTGTTTTATTCTGCTGTATGTCGGGTCAGTGTGAGTCAGAACTGACTTGACAGCATCTAACAACAACAAAACCACCGCTGAAAATGGTCTTTTCTGGTACAATGAAAATAGCAAAGATCTTGGCTTGGTTGTCTCCCAGACTTCCAACTTGGTGTGAGAAAGTTCCCTTAAGCTCACTGGGCCTCAGTTTCCTCACCCATAAAAGGAACAGGCATTTGTCATGATTCAAACAGCTATGACAATGTGGAGAGATGTCACGAGCTTTAAGATGGGCCTCTTCATTTAGAAAGGAATGTGGAGGAGACAGACCATTATGGGTGTGATTAATAAGCCAGGATGAGAAGTTAATGTTCTGAGGAAAATTCAAAGGCTTAAAATTTAGATTGGCTATGGAAAATAGGGAAGAAGAAGTAACTTCTGAAGTACTCTAGGAACATTCACACATTTTCACTGTGTTTAATTCTTATGATGATCATACAAGGTAGATATAATTTTTCTCTATTTTCAGTTAACTCATAGGTTTCCCAGGAACTGATGACATTGTCTAGGTTCCAAGGATGAGCTGGAGCCATAAGGCCTTTGGGAATCAAGAGAGAGAGGTCAAGAGAGACAGGATTCAGCAACAGGAGCAGAAGCCAGGAGTGGGCTTGGCAGGTATGTGGTGACACTTCTGAGTTACAAGAACATGGGCACACTTGAAGAGATACAAGTTGGTTAGTCTGGCAGGAGGAATCAGTCAGTGTTAGAGAAAACTGGGAGCAAGAGAGGAAAAGAGTGACAATAGAGCTTATGAGCGAGATGGAGGGTGTCCTGGGCCTCCATGGCTACCTGAGGGTCTGTTGGTTCCCCAGTTTCAAGTCCAGTGTGTCCCTATCTGATCCCCTCACCTTCTGTGTGCTCCATTGAAGAAGGAGTCATTTCAGTTCTTCTTCTCTGTGGTCCTAGTTAACACAATATTACAAACAGCAACAAAACACAACCCCCAGGGTAAAGCTCTGCTGAGTGTTGCCTGTGGCACTGTTCTTACAGGTGAGGGAAGCCATCAGGGTCACAAGGCTGTAATGGCTAAACTGGGTAAGCTGAAGAGACAAAGAGTATGAGAAGGTGAGCTGCCTCACTGAAAAGTATGGCCATGACCTCAGGGGAGGGTTACCCCAGAGCACCTGTGTTTGTTTTCACTGCTCCAAAGCTGGCTCCTGTCTTCCAGGCTTTGCCTTGCTGTCTTAGTCAGCAAGTGCTGCTCTCATAGAAATACCAGAGTGGATGGCTTTACCAAAGGTAAGTTTATTCTTACACAATCCAGTAGGCTATAAGAGCCCGAATTCGGAAGGTCCGCTCCGAGGAAAGGCTTTCCACCTTGTCGGCTCTGGAGGAAAGTCCAGTGTTGGTTCAGTCTTTGGCCACAGATCATCTTGGTGCAGGAACCTCAGGTCTGAAGGACGTGCTCTCCTCCCTGTGCTGCTTTCTTCGTGGTGTGAGGTTCCCAATTCTCCACTTGCTTCCCTTTCCTTTTATCTCTTGCAGGATGAAAGGATTAAGGGTGGTACAAGACGTACTCCAGGGACACTCCCTTTACAGTGGAGCAGGGAGGGGATACTATGAAAGGATTTGCAGTCCCACACTAATGGTTTAACATACAGCATAGGAAAACTCACAGAATGGAGGAGACTCATAGACTACAGGGAATCATGTACCAGACACATGGCCACACATATTTTGGGGGGACACAATTCTGTCTGTGACACTTGGCAATGAGAATGAAATGAATGAATGATGCCAGGCTTTTTTTTTTTATCATGACTGAGTGAAAGTGTACATTCCCATATAAATTTGCATGCCAACCTCTATGCAGCTTCCACTGCTCTCCCTGCCTGGTGACAGCACACTTATTCCTCTCTGCTCCACATATGTCTCATCCTCCCAACAGCCTCCTTTCTGCTCCTCTCCACCCACTCTCCTTCCTCCAGCCAGAGGTCAGCAGGATGATATCCTATAGATGCGTAGAACCATAAAGTGCATCCAGTATCTGGTCACTCTGCATCGCCAAGTCCAATCCATTCGTGTCTGAAGAGTGGACCTTCATTATGATTTATGAGCAAGGGCAGCATCAGGGCCAGGGGCCATGCACCAGGGGAACCCCGAAACTGCCGGACCATCAATTGAGGTCTTTTAGTGGAGATCTCAGAGTGCACTCCTTTTTACTCTTGCGTTGCCAGTGAGACTCAACTTAGTGAGCTCCATCGTGGCTATCACTGGTGGTGGCCGGGCACCATCCGGATCTTCTGGTCCCAAGTCAATGTAGGCACCCACTCATGTGGATCTCTCTATCTTCTGGGTTGTCTTTACCCCATGTCATTTTGGTCTTCGGTGAGCAGCCGTTCCTGCTGAGTTGGGACCATTTGCTGTGCCCTTGGATGGCAGCTTGACAGCTTTTAAGACCCCAGATGCCGCTCCCCAATGTGGGGTGCAGAGAGCCCTCTTAGCAAAACACTAGTTGTGCCAGTTGGCCTCGATTTCGCCTAAGAGCATGGTCCCCTGCCCTCTGCCCAAGCTACTCTATCCTTGCAATATTGAGTTAAGGTGGAAGGAGTATTCGAGTTATGCTGAAGTCCACTTAATATTGTTCTTGTTTCTAATGTGTGCTATCACCAATTTCACCCAACCAAATTTCTGCCAACTGTCTAAGCCCTCCCTCCCTTGCCCTCCTTCCCTCCTCTCCCTTGCAGCCATCAAAGAGTCTGTTCTTCCGTATATAAGTCTGTTTTTGAGATCTTACCATAGGGGGCTCATACAATATTTGTCCTTTTGTCTCTGACTACTTTCACTAGACATAATGTCTTCCAGTTGAAACCAGGTTATGAGATGTTTCCTGGAATCATCATTATTCTTTATCATTGCATAGTGCTTCACTGAGTATATATACCATAGTTTACATATCCATTCCTCTGTTGTTGGGCATCTGGGTTGATTCCATTTTTTTGCTATCGTAGACTGTGTTGTGATAAACATTCTTGTGCATGTGTCCGTTGGTGTGAAAGGCCTTGATTCTGTAGGATATATTCCAAGTAGTGCAACTACTGGGTCAAATGGTATATTTAGATCCATTTTTTTAAGGAAGCGCCAGATTGCTTTCCAAAGAGGCTAGACCATTTTGCAACCCCACCAACAGTGTAGGAGGGTTCCACTTTCTCCACAGCCTCTCCGGCATTTGTTGTTTTGTGTTTTTTGGATCATGGCCAGCCTTGTTGGGGTAAGACGGTATCTCATTGTCTTCTTGATTTGAATTTCTTTAATAACTAAAGATCGTGAACGTGTCCGCATGTGTTTTTTGGCTGCCTGGATCTCTTCTTTAGTGAAATGGCTGTCCATCTCCTTTGCCCATTGCTTTATTGGATGATTTATCTTTTTCTTATTGATATCTTGTAGTATCTTATAGATTATGGAGATCAGGTGTCAGTCTGACAGAGTTGCCAATTTTTTTTCCCATCTTGTAGGTGGCCTTTTAACTCTTGTGATAAAGTCTTTGGATGAGCAAAAAGTGTTTAATTCTTAATAGTTCCCATTTATCTGTTTTCTCTTCTGATGATTGTGGTTTGTTTGACAGATTTTGGAGTCTGTCCACATTGTGTATTAAAACTTCCATTGTTGTTCCTACCTTTTCTTGGATGAGCTTTATCGTTTTAGGTTTGATATTTAGGTCTTTTATCCAGTTGGAGTTGGTTTTTGTATAAGGCGTAAGATATGGATCTTGTTTCAGTGTATTGCAGATGGATATCCAATGTTGCCAGCACATTTGTTGAAGAGATTGTTTTTACCCCAGTTTAATGTCTTAGGGCCTTTGTCGAACATCAACTGTTCGTAGGCAGATGGTGTCATCTCTGAGGTCTCAATTCTGTTCCATTGATCGACATGTCTGTTCTTGTACCAGTACCAGGCTGTTTTGACCACTGTGGCAGTGTAGTATGTTCTAAGGTCAGGTAATGAGAGGCTTCCCAGTGTGTTCTTCTTCTTTAGTAGTACCTTACTTATCCAGGGCTTGTTCCCTTTCCAAACAAAATTGGTGATTTGTTTCTCCATCTCATTAAAAAATGACGCTGGAACTTGTATTGGGATTGCATTATATAGGTAGATTGCTTTGGGTAAAATAGACATTTTCACAATGTTAAGTCTTTCTATCCATGAGCAAGGTAGGTTTTTTTCATTTATCTAAGTCTTTCTTTGTTTCTTGTAGCGAGAACTTGTAGTTCTCTTTGTAAAGTTCTGTTATTTCTCTGGTTAGATTAATTCCTAAGTACTTTATCTTCTTAGGGGCTATCGTAAATGGTATTCATTTGATGATTTCTTCCTTAACAGTCTTGTTGTTGGTATAAAGGAATGCTACTGATTTACTTATGTTTATCTTGTATCCTGAGACTTTGCTGATCTCTTCTATCAGTCTGAGTAGTTTACTTATAGATGCTTTGGGATTCTCTGTGTATACAGTCATGTGAACAGGAAACGGAGATTTTGACTTCTTTGCTGATGCAGATGCCCTTTATTTCTTGGTCTTGACTAATTGCTCTGGCTAGAACTTCTAGTACAATGTTGAATAGGAGAGGTGAGAGTGGGCATACTTGTCTAGCTCCTGTTCTCAAGAGAAAGTCTTTCAGTCTCCATTCAGGGTAACGTAGGCAATTGGCTTTGTATAAATGGCCCTTATTGTGTGGAAAAAATTTCCATCTATGCCTGTTTTGCTAAGAGTTTTTAGCATGAATGGGTGTTGGACTTTATCAAATGCCTTTTCTGCATCGATGGGCAAAATCAGGTGATTCTTGTCTTTTGTGATATCTATGTGGTTAATCACATTAATTGTTTTTCTGATGTTGAACCAGCCTTGCATCCCTGGCATGAATCCCACTTGGTCATGATGGATTATTTTCTTGATATGTTGTTGTATTCTATTGGCAAGAATTTTGTTGAAGATTTTTGCATCTAGATTCAAGAGTGATATTGGTCTGTAGTTCTCCTTTTTTGTTATGTCTTTCCCTGGCTTTGGTATCAGGGTTATGCTGGCTTCATAGAATGAGTTTGGGAGTACTCCATCCCTTTCTATACTGTGAAATAGTCTCAGTAGTACTGGAGATAACTCTTCTCTAAAAGCTTGGTAGAATTCTGCAGTGAAGCCATCTGGGCCCAGGCTCTTTTTGGTTGGCAGTGTTTTGATGACATTTTGAATCTCTTCCTTTGTGATAGGTTTATTAAGTTGTTCTACTTCACTTTGTAATAATTTGGGTAGGTGATGTGAATCAAGGAATTTTTCCATTTCCTCTAGGTTTTCAAATTTATTGGAGTACAGTCTTTCATGGTGTTCTGTCATGATATTTTTGATTTCTGTTGGATCTGTTATGACCATTCCCCTCTCGTTTCTAATTTGGGTTATTTGTTTCCTTTCCTGTTTTTCTTTAATAAGTTTAGCCAGTGGTGTATCAATTTTGTTGATCTTTTCAAAAAACCAGCTTTTGGTCTTTTCAATTTTTTCAATTGTTTTTCTCTTCTCTAATCTTTATGGTCTGTTTTCTTCTGATGCCTGAGGGGTTCCTCTGTTGTTCTCTCTGTACTTGTTCAAGCTATAGGGTTCATTCCTTGAGTTGGTTTCTTTCTTTCTTCCAGATGTGTGCATTTATAGAGATAAACAGACCTCTGAGCACTGCTTTGGCTGTATCCCATAGGTTCTGGTAGGAGGTGTTTTCATTCTCATTGGAGTCCATGAATTTATTTCTTCCTTTATTTCTTCTATAACCTATGGTTCTTTGAGCAAGATCTTCAGTTTCCAAGAGTTCCACTTTCTATGTATGTTTTTTCTGCTATTGATTTTGGCTTTGATGGCTTTATGATCTGAGAAGATGCTTTGCAGTAATTCAATGGTATGGATTTTGTTGAGAACTGCATTATGTCCTAACACATGGTCAGTTCTGGAGAATGTTCCATGTGCACTGGAGTAGAAGGTGTAGTTGTCGGCTGATGGGTAGAAAGTTCTGTATATATAGATGAGGTTTAATTGGTCAGTTGTGTCAATGAGGTCTTCTGTATCTTTACTGAGCTTTTTTCTAGATGATCTGTCCAGTATTGGGAGTAGAGTGCTGAAGTCTCCCACTATTATTGTGGAGTGAACTAACTCTGTTTTGAGTGTAATCAGTGTTTCTTTGATGTACTTAGGTGCTCTAATCTTAGGTGCATACATATTTAATATAGTTAAGTCTTGCTTGTGTACTGAACGTTTCAGCAATAAATAGTGTCCACCTTTGTCCACGATGGTGGATTTGACATTAAAATTGATTTTGTCTGAGATGAGAATTGCCACACCTGCTCGTCTTTGGTCATTGTTAGCTTGATATATATTCTTCTATGCTTTAATTTTCGGTTTGTTCCTATCTTTAGGTCTCAAGTGAGTTTCTTGTAGACAACATATGGATGAGTCTTGTCTTTTGCTCCAAGATGTCACTTTACTGGAGCATTCAGTCCATTCACATTCAATGTAATTATTCATAGGTATATGTTCAGTGCTGCCATTGTAATACGTTTATTTTTGTGTTGTTGTTTTCTCTGTTGTTCTTATTAGTCTGTTCTGGGACATTCTTTTTGGTCATTTGATTTTTCACCTTTTTCAGAGCTGTTTTTGCAGTTGTTTAGACTCTTGTGTTACATTTCTTGAAATGATATGTTACATCTTTGTTGTGCTTTACGGCTACCCGTATGATCCCCCTTAATAAACTATATATAAACCCAATTTTAATTACTATCAGCCTTGTCATCTTCCTGTCCATCTGGAAGGACTATAACAATTGTAGTACACCCCTCTTTTTAATATGATGGCACCATAGTTTTCATGATAATCACTAGAGTGTTTCTTTCAGTATCAAAGCTGTGATTGAATTTGGAGACTTCCCTAACTGAGTAGAATTCTGAATAATGTGTCATTCTGAAATATAAAGTTAGTGGTTTTGTTCTTCTAAGCCAAAGCCAAGAACTTCTTTCAGTATTTCTTGTAGTTTTGGTTTGTTTTTTACAAAGTCTCTGAGTTTCTGTTTATCTGGGAATGTCTTAATTTCATTTTTGTATTTGAAAGATAGTTTTGCACGATATATAATTCTTGGCTGGAAGTTCTTCTCCTTCAAGACTTTGAATATGTCATGCCACTGTCTCCATGCCAGTATAGTTTCTGCTGAGAAATCTGATGAAAGCCTACAGAGTTTCCCTCTGAATATTAGCTTTGCTTTGCTACCTTTAGGAGTTGCTGCTTATGTTTCATTTTGTTAAATTTGATTATAATATGGCTTGGAGTCTTTCTTTTGAGATCTATATTGGGTGGCATACGATATGCATCTGGGATATCTATATTCTCTTCCTTCATGATTTCTGGGAAGTTTTCTGTCAGCAGCTCAGCAACAATACTCTCTGTGTTCTCAGGTGTCTTGTCCTGTTCAGGGACTCCAATCAATTGAAGGTTGTTCCTCTTAATAAAGTCCCACATGCTTCTTAATGCTTCTTCGTTTTTCTTGTTTCTTTTTTCTGATTTCTGCTCATTAACGCCAGCATCAGTAGCTCTGTCTTCTGAGTCAGAAATTCTTTTTTCTATTTGTTCCATTCTGTTTTCTTGGCTTTGAATGGAAGTTTCTATGTCTTTGATTTTGTTCTTGATCTGCTGGATTTCAGAGTACTGGTGTTCCATCAGATCGAACAACTTGCTTAATGTTTCCTTTTGTTCTGCTGTATTTTGTATAAGGTCTAGAAGGGCCCTGTATATAACCATTTTGTATTCACCTTCTGATGATTTCAGGAAAGTTTCTTCATCGGAAAACTCCTTGATTGTTTTGTTTGGGAGCCTCTGAAGCCATGGATGATTTCTTGTATGCCACAAGTGTCTGTTACTTTTTGGGTTTCATGTGAGTAAGTAAAGCCTGGGAGAGATACTGTGAGGATGGACTGTAGATGTTTCTGTAGACTGTCTTAAAATGTAAAACAAAAGGTATCTGACCACTTCCCAAGTCAGTCAGGTTTTCAGGTGTAGAGGTCCCTCTTCCCAACTGGCAAGGTAAGCACCGCTATATCCAACCGCAGATGATGCAAACTAATTCAAAATACAGCAATGCTACTGCCCTGTTTGCCTCAGCTGACAGGGCCCAGTCTCAGGTGACACTGTGTAAACTACTGCTTTTCTGGTAGAAACTCTCCTGTGGGCAGACTCTGGCTACCAAGCTAAGAAATAGGTCCAGCTGTGGCCACTGTATCTAAGATGGTACCCTCCACATGGTTGTCAGATAGAGGGGCTAAAGGTGCCGAGAGGTAGTGAGTCCTCCACGTCTGTTGCCGGATCCCCACTGTAGGTGACACTGTGTAAACTACTGCTTTTCTGTTGGAGAAGTGCTGTCCTGTTTGCAGACGCTGGCTCCCAGGCTAAGAATTAGGTCCTCCTAAAATCTCTATATCCACCATGGCATCCCGCATACAGGCTCTCTGGTTCCGTACAAACCACGCCGTGGCAGTGATAAAAGGACAGGTCCAACGTGGCTAGATAAACAGAGTCCTAAGACTGGCTCTCAAAATATGGCAGTTTTGCCTTCGTATTGCACCAGCAGTGTGCCTGATTCTAGCCGCTAGGCACGACCCAGTTCTGCCCTGTGGCCAAGGCAGAGAGGAAAAAAGTCAAAATGGTGGGTTTACCTTCAGTCTGTGAGAGCCTGGGCTAGCCAGGAGCAGGAGTCCTCGAAAGAGAGGTGGTTTTTCTTTCAGTGGTGTGAAGTTCAAGTTAACAGCCCTGTGCCTTGTCCTGGGGGCTCACTTGGTGACCAGAAGGGTCCATTTGATGATCAGTTCAGGTTTTCGTTTCCAGAGGAGTGTAAGGAGATGTGTTCTTGGTCTGCCATCTTGACTCCACTCGCTGATGTCAGGCTTTTTAATCCTAATCGTACACATTACATAGGACCAAAGCAGTGAGTTATCAGTACTTGATCAATCCTGTCCACAGTGTTTATTACCTGTTCTCCCTCTTGCCCTTTCTACCAGATCAGAGCAGGCAAACACTTAAAAAAAAGGAAAAAAGAAGAACAACCATTGTATTCACAGCAAACCACTGTGTGCAGTTTTAAGTATCCACCGGAAGTTCTCCATGCTCCCACCCCTTTCTCTCTGTCTGTTCTGGATCTTCTTTAGTTCCTGATTATCATACTCTGTTATCTTGGTTCTCAGACTGTAAACTGGATCTCACCTATAGTTCAGACCTAGAACTTTGCAGCTCTAACATTTGAAACATGTCTTTCCTTCTCAGAATCTGCTGTTACTCTTCTGCTGTTCATCACACTGCCTACCGGTGCCCTTGACAGCAGCTGGGCCCTTCAGTGTCCCTCCCAAAAGGAAGGGGACATTCAGACATCCTTTCAAAGTATATACCTCTGCACTGATGGGACCAGTCCATGAATCTGTGTCTGAAAAGGTCTATAATGGAAGGTAAGGGACGGGATTTAAAGGAAGCCAGGATCCTGGGATTCTTGATGGGTAGCAAATTCCTGTCAGTCTCTGCAGACCTCCACAGGATATAGGAGAGACATCTGAGAGGTGAGCTGGTTTCCTGGTGCCCTGAACAGCTTAGGTGTGTTGCAAGAATCCTATATCCCTGATAAGTTTATCAATTTATTAGTTCACACATTCCTTTTTTTCTTAGCACACATTTGTGGAGTATCTGTCATGTGCTAGGAACCCAGGATAACCAATATCTTCTTCTTCCATGAACTCTTCAGCCTGGGATTAATAAAACTAAGCCTTGTAACCTGTGGCCACATGGGAAGCCAAAGGTGTGAGTGGGAAGGCCTCATTTTCAAACTGTGCTGGTGGCTAAGAAATTTCTAGAACCATCAAATTGACCCTTTCATCTCCACAGACAGGTGCATGGTGCAAGGTGAGCTCTTGTGGAAAGATCATAAATACTCTTGAGTCCGTGGGGCTGGAATTCTCTGCTGAAAAGACAAGGTTGTGTGTGGAGCAGGTTTTCTGATCCTTGACTTGGCTAGTATCTGCCATAAGGCCAATCTCTGTATTTAGAAAATACAAAAAAAGTGTGAAGAAGAAAATTTCTATTGTCTAATTTAGCCTCTCTGATGTAACCATTGCCTACCAAAATTGCCTGCTATTTATGGGACAGTTTAACAGTAGTAGCGCTATCACCTTCCAGGTGGGAGAACGGGATTCGATATGTGGCCATTGCACCTGAGGCACAGCTAGCACTCATCTGTCACTGGAGGCTTGTGTGTTGCTGTGATGCTGAATAGGATTCAGGGAGCTTCCAGACTGAGAGAGACTCGGAAGAAAGGCCTGGTGATTTACTTCTGAAAATCAGGCAGTGAGAACCCAGTGTATCCCAGTCATCTGATTCTGGTGTGCATGGGGTCATCATGACTCGTTCCCACTGGATGGACAGTAGAGAGTATAGACACACACGCACACACACACATGGCGTTTGTATTCATGCTTTCCCCCACTAACATTGAGTCGTGATGAGACCTGGGTTGGTCCTAGGGAACACTAGAAATTGAAGGGGGTCAAAGAGGCCCTGCTAGGTGGCGAGACAGTTCTGCTAGGGTTGGGAGTCATGTAGACCTGAATCCAAACCCAGAAGATGGCACACATAGTGCAGTTCATGAGTCTCCTTGTTAGAGATCCATATAAACCAAAACTGGAAAACAAATCCACTGCCACTAAGTCGATTCAAACCGATAGCAAAGATTCAAGTTGAGTAGAACTGCTCCATCGGGTTTCCAAGGAGTGCCTGGTGGAATTGAACTGCTGACTGTTTGGTTAGCAGCCATAGCACTTACCCACTACACTACCAGGATTTCCAAGAACAGCGTAGTATCCTGTTTTTGTTCTTTTCATCGTCTGCCTTTGAGTCCACTCTTAACACCTGGCAGCCCCAGGCACAAAGAAACAAAACCCTGCCCAGTCCTGTGGCATCCTGTCATTAGAATGCATAGAGTGATTGTGATGACAGGTTTCCATCCGTCTCTTCTACTCTACTTTTTCTCATTCGTCTACAAGAGTCAGTCCTTAGCCCCCTGGTCAGAAGGGTGAAAAGAGAACCCTAAGAAGGAGGGTGCCTCAAACTCTCACAGGTGTCCTAGCTGTTAGGAGGTAGACAGTGGCAGCAGGGAGAGCTCATTCAGCTTGTTCCAGGAGGGTAGTCTTACAATTGGTGGTGCCTGGTGCCAAAGCACTCCTCTGTCAAAGCAGGCTGGAGACTTGCAGCATCTCTGACAAAGTTAGAAAAGCTTTGTGCAAGCACAGTTAGGGGAAAAGATTACTCTGGCTTTCAGAGAAATGTGGAGCCTGTTCTTTTGTATCCTGCCGTGGTCAATCTGTTTACTCTCTGAAGCACCTGTAGTGTTGTTATCCTCAGGTTCCTTGTTGGTATACTGAGAGCTGGCTTGTCTGCTTTCTAGGACTGGTTTGCCTGTCGTTTGGAATGATACGACAAGGAATGCTGTGGAGGTTGAAAAGTGTTATGTAAATAAAAATGACGGTTACCAAATAAAAACCACAAAGGAACTGAAACAATAAAACAAATCAGTTGTTCAGTTGACTTCCTAGTCTGACTCCTATGTTGACCAGAAATGTTGAGACCAGCAAGGCAGTGCTTTATGGCATCAAATCATTGGGAAGAATTCATTGTCAACCAGAAGGACCGTTAACAGCATCCCACAGGCAGTTCAGGGCTAGGAAGGGGAAGATTAGCTGGAGGAGGTCTGTCATCTCTTTTTATTGGGAAGATCCTGATAGAAAGGAAAGAAGGCCAGCAATCTGGTTCAATCTAGACAGACTTCTTGGGAAAATACGTCTCTGATGTCTGCGATGAGGAGACTCCTCATTTACAGAGTGCTTTTAACAGAATTTTAGTATTCTTAGCTTAAACAACCCCAAGTCTATGAATTGTAAGTACCCCTTTTTTGTTTTGTTTCCTTTATGATTTCTTTATTTCCCTATCTTTCAGTGTTTGCTGTGATTTATTTTTGTGATTTCCCTTTTTGGATGGGCATCCAGTTTTTCTGTCCTGTGTTCTAGTCTTGGATTGTGACCTGATGTTATTGATTTTCTAACCAAAGGACTCCCCATAGTATTTCTTGTAATTTTGCATTGGTTTTTGCAAATTCTCTAAATTTCTGTCTATCTTCAAGTGTCCTAATTTTGACATCCTATTTGAGAGACCATTGTGCTGAATATGCAGCTCTTGGCTCCTAGTTATTTGCTTCAAAGCTTTGTATATGTCATCCCATCGCCTTCTTGCCTGCAGGGTTTCTGCTGAGTACTCTGATCTTAGTCTTATTGACTCCCTTGCAGCTTATTTTTTATTTTTCCCTAATCAGTTTTAAAACTGCCTCATCTTTTGTTTTGGCAAGTTCAATCAGTGTCTTATAAGCTGGTGCCTACTTGCAGACCTGGGAATTTGTGGAAACTGTGAAACCAAAAGTGGGAGGATAAATAAGATACCCCCACAGAAAGGTACATGGGGCCAGAAATTGTTGTTAGGACTCAAAAACATCAAGGCATAGACTTTCAAGAAACTGATCCCTTAGCTTTGTTCCCTCCTTTATGACTTTATGATACTATTCATAAGGATGGTGGAAAAGATAGTGAAGTTTCACCCAGTGAACTCTTGGAGTATTCCTTTTATTCCAAGAGTGGAAGGTACCAACACAGCAGAATACTCAACATGGTCTCTTGTGATCCACAAAATTAGACTGTCATAACCCTGAGTAAAAAGTCACGACTGGCATTTTAATTAGTTAGTTTAAAGCTGTGTGACTTCAGCCAGGTACTTCAGCCAGGTACGGGGAAACTCCATTTATCTGAGATCAGGGATGTGACTCTGATCCTCTGTAACCACAGGCAGAGGTTATGATTTATAAACACATAGAAAAATTAAAAAATAGCCACCAAATAAAAGAAATCATCGCCTCAACAGGTTGACATCCATTTTTGGGGAGCTTAGTTCAGTCCATCACACCATGCATTCGTCATAAGGGACAAATGATATATTACAAGTAACACAGCACAAAGCTGTTCAAATAGTTGGTAGACAGATTCAGATTATCTAAATGTTTTACCTTCAAAGGATTTGGAAAGAGAGAAAAGCTAGTTATCATGACAGGGATGTTCTTACTCCATCCTTAATAATCTCCTAGTGATACCACCATAAGTCAGTGATCTGGAGTCTGTGCCATCCCTCTGTAGAAAATTGTTAAATTGATTAGAACTGTTCTTGTACTATATTTCCAGCCTATCTTCAGCTTGGCTTGAGGCAGTTAGATTTGTGGAGCCCATTCCCAGAGTGTGGGCAAAGCACTGCTCCTAAGAACTCTAGGCAGGGCTTGCTCTGTGTTGCTGGGCTTGAGAGTGTGGGGGGAGATGAGGTTGATGGTGAAGCAGGGAGGGGATGGGGTAAAGTAGCAAGGTCTGGAATGCTGCCGTTGTACAAAGGGGAAACACTTCCTAATTATATCCTTTTTCTCGTTGTAGCTTCACATCATGTTATGAATTCAGATCCAACTCCCCCAACACACCCTCAGCTATCTAAGGACAGCGCTCAGTCCCGAATTACAGCCTGTGGGTGCCAGTTCTCCATACTGTTCTTGAGATACAAACATTATGGAGGATTCAGTTTTTCCTAATGTCAGGACAACAGAGTAATAGTGGACAATGGGAAAAAACCCCACTGCACCCCTCCCCACCCCAAAATGCATATCTGTGACATCAGAAACACACAGCTATTTTTAGGTGTTACAGAACGGGTTTATTGGAGTGAAGAGTTTTTTTTTTTTTAAAAAAAAAAGCAAAACAAAACAAAAAACATTGTGAGCATTTCTTAAATCATGATGGGTACAGAATGGGAAAATAAAAAACAAAACTATTGCCATCCAATTGGTTTTGACTCCTAGAACAGTGTCGAACTATCACACAGGGTTTCCAGCGAGTGACTGGAAGAGTCAAACTGCTGACTTTTTGGTTTGCAGCTGAACCCTTTAACAACTGTGCCACTAAGGCCCCTGATAATGGAATAAACAAAGAAAAAAACCCTGCTGCTGTTGAGTTGATTCCAATGCAGAGTGATCCTATAGGACAGAATAGAGGTGTTCCATAGCGTTTCCAAGGAGGGCCTGCTAGACTTGAACTGCTGACCTGTTGGTTAATAGTCACCACACTTTACCACCACACCACCGGGATGTCCACATAATGGAAGGATGTTATAATAATAGTGAAACAGTTTTTTCCCCTCTGTGTTTTCATGGTAGGAAGAAAGTTACCATTTTAAACAGCAGAAAAATTGAGTTTAGCCACTTTTGCAGGCCGAGGACGGTATTATTTGACATCAAAGGGGCTAGAGTATTAGGAATCTACTTTAATGTCCTCTTTGAGGATGAAAGCTGAGGTCTTTTCTTCCTGGGGCATGACAAAGAAGAGAAAGGCAGACATATTGGTGGTGGGATTAATAAAGCTAATAAGTAGATGGTAATTTTAAATACCTAAAGGTGATTCAGGAAGAGAGTGGCTCCCTTGTGGGAGACAAGGTTACTGGCATAAGAGACACAGGTGACAGAAAGCTGGGCTTCTCTGTGGGCAGGAAGTCAGCATCTAAGAGGAGAAATACAACCACCAAGGGAACTGGATGTAGAAGAAGGCATTTGTAGCAAATGATGTCTTGCTTTCAATTTTAAGATGACGTCTGAAATTATAGCCGTTCCCATCCTGTTTCTCCTAACCATGAATGACGGGTGCGTGGCCACACAGACCTACCCCATATCAGTGGTGCTTTGTGTGGGATGGTGTGGAGGGGCACAGTGTGGCGGGCCCTTAGAGATCTGTGAGGGGTGGTGTGGAGGGGCACAGTGTGGCGGGCCCTTAGAGATCTGTGAGGGGTGGTGTGGAGGGGCACAGTGTGGCGGGCCCTTAGAGATCTGTGAGGGATGGTATGGAGGGGCACAGTGTGGCGGGTGCTGAATGGTTCACAGAACGTAGGGGAAGGGCTGTAGTGGTTCTGTTTAAAATTGGAGGACCAGTGATTCCCAGGAATTTTGACAATGGAGGGCCCCCACAGGCAGCTGCTTTTCTAAAATTTGGGGAGTAAGGGTGAGAGATGTACTTTGATGAGGCGAAGAACAGATGTTGGTACCTTTTACACACACTTCACTCCATGCTTGAGAGGCCTGTTTTATATAAGGCATAGGGCCGAAAAGGAAGCCTGACAGCTTTGCTGGGTGGCTCTTTTTCTGATTTGTAGTGTTGGGTTGGCTTTGGTTTCAGGATGATGCTGGATTCATAAATGAATTAGGGAGTATTCCTATCTCCTCCATGTTGTGGAATCATTTGAGTAGAATCGGTGTAAGCCTTGCATGCTTAGGAGAAATCTCCAGTGCAACTGTCTGAGCCAGGGCTTTAAAAAAAAAATTCTGCTTTAAGTGAAAGTTTCCAATTCAAGTCAGTTTCTCATATAAAATCTCACACTTCCATGTTTTAATGTGACCTTAGTTGCTCACTCCACAGTGTGACAGCATACTCTTTCTCTACCCTGTATTTCTTGTGTCCATTCAACCCACCCCTACACCCTCTGCCTTCTGATTGTGCCTCAGGACAGGAGTTGCTGAATGAGCCTCGTGTGTCTGCTTAAGTCATGAAACACTCTTCACTAACATCATCTTATATTTTATAGACCACTTCAATCTTTTTGTGAAGAGTCGGCCTCAGGAATGGTTTAATTGTGGGCTAGCACAGAGTCTGGGGACTGTGTCTTCCGGGGACCCTGTATCTGTCACACCGTCGCGTCTGGGCTTTTACTAAAGTTGGAGTTCTGCCCCCACTTTTTCTCATGCTCTGTCAGGGACTCTGCTGTCTTCCCTGTCGGGTGCTAATAGCTGATCATCATCTAGTTCTTCTGGTCTCAGGCTGGTGTAGTCTCCAGTTTGAGCAGCCTTTTCTGTCACTGAGTTCATATCTTCCTTATATCTTCACTGTTTTTCCTTCTCCCTTGTTCCCGGAGGGTTGGGACAAATTGATACTTTTTCCATGGCTACTGACCAGCTTTTAAGACCTCAGATGTCCCTCACCAAAGTGAGAGTCAGAACATATTGTTGAAAATGTTTGTTAAACCAGTTGACTTAGGTGTCACCTGAAACCATAGTTCTCAGACCTCACTGCTCCCCTGTCCCTCAAAGTATTTGGTTGTAACCAGGAAACTTGTTAGCGTTTGGTTTAGTGTGGCTGTGCTATCTTCTCCTGTGTTGTATGTTGTCTTGTCGTTCATGTAAAATAGTTGCTGTCTGCGATTTATTTAGTGAATACCATCTCCTTGCCTCTCACCCTTGTAATCATTAGACAGTGTTTTCTTCTGTGTTTAAATCTTTTCTGGGATTCTTGTAATAATGATCTCCTGCAGTTTTTGTGCTTTGCAGTTGACTAATTTCGCTGAGCATGGTGCCTTTCAGAAACCTCCATGTTAGATGATGTTTCAAAAATTCACTGTCATTTTTTTATTACTGTGTGGCATTCCATTGTGTGACTATACCATCATGCGTTTTTCCATTCTTCTGTGCATGGACACCCAGGTTAATTCCATCTTCTTGCTTTTATGGGCAGTATTGTGATGAATCCCGGTGTGTACATATCTGTTTATGTAGCAGCTTTATTTCTCTAGGATCTATTCTGATAAGTAGGATTGTTGGATCTACTCCTAGCTTTTTAAGAAAGTGCCAAATCAATTTCCAAAGTGGATGTACCATTTTAGAGTCTCACCAGCAGTGCATGAGTGTCCCAGGTTCTTGACATCTTCTCTAACATTCATTTGTAGTTTTTGAATGAATGCTGTCCTTGTTGGGGTGAGACGTTATCTCATTGTAGTTTTGATTGGCATATGTCTAATAGCTCATGATCACAAGTATTTTCTGAAGTATCTGTTGGCAGATCAATGAGTCCTTTGGTGAAGTGCATGTTCATATTTTTTAAATTGACTTTAAAAAATATAATAATGAGACCATTATTATAGACTTTTTAAAAGTCTACTTAAAAAATATTTTATTGTGCTTTTACAATCCAAATGAATTTGCCACATAAAACGCCAAACACACACCATTCTACTAGTCTAACTGTACTCTCCTACCCCCACCTCATAGCAGTACGTTCCTGCTTTTCACCCTGTACTTCCCATATCCATTTCACCAATTTCTGTTACTCTCTACCCTTTTTCTCACCTCTAGAGAGGAGCTGCTCAGGCAGCCTCATGTGTATGTAGTGGTGTTGGAGAAGGATATTGAGTCTACTGTGGACTGTCAAAAGAACAAGAAGATCTATCCTGGAAGAAGGAAAACCAGAATGGTCCTTGGAAGCAAGGATGGTGAGACTGAGTCTCACATCCTTTTGAACATATTGTCAAAAGGGATCAGTCCCTGCAGAAGGACATCATGCTTGGTAGAGTAGAAGAGCACCTAAAAACAAGAAGATCTTCAACCAGATGGACTGACACAGTGGCACCAACAATGGGCTTTAGCATAAAAACGTAGCCTGTTCAGTTTGTGAGTATACTCAGCACTAAACTTGTTATGTCCCTCAATTGCTGTGTCTGTGTGTCTCTTGACTTGTTCTGCATTTTGCCTAATCTCCTTCTTAATCTCATAAAGAGTTCTGTATATTAATATTTTGTATTCTGTACCCAGTAATTCCAGGGAATTCTCTTCAGTTGGAAAATTTCGCAATTCTTTGTTTTTGGAGCTTTCTGAAGCCATCGTGGCCTGCCTCTTTAATTGATTGCATATTAACTATTATCTCCAGTGTTAGCTTACTGTGCTCTAGCTTCGTCTTTGGAAGTGTCTAAATAGGGTGGTTGTGTGTGATTGTTTGGTTCTTGGCACCTTCGAAGCCAAAAAGTTTTTGGAAACCATCGTGGTTTGTCTCTTTAAGTGATTTGCTCTTTGACTGTTGTCAGCCATTGGTAAGTTGTATTTCTTTATGTTGGCTTAGTGTTCCACCTTCTTTTGCTGGTTGGTTTTAAAGTGCCCAATAGGCTAGTCATGTGAGCTTGTTTGATTACTGGTCCCTTAAAGGTTGTGATGTCCTGTCACCAGGTGATTTGAGTTTTCCAAGGCATATGTGCCCAGATGGGCATCTAAGTTGATTCCATCTTCTTGCTATTGTGGTTGGTGTTTCAGTAAACATTGGTGGGGTACCTAAGTTGTTGTCATTCTAACTTTCCCCTTCTAGCATACAAATGTTTTACCAGTAAGTCTTGCATCAGCGGTGTCTAGCAAGCAGCTCTCTAAGAAGTATCAGTTGGTCCCCAACCACCTGTACCACAGGAGAAGGAAGAACCTGAGAAACACAGGATAAATATGAGCCCAAGAAACATAAAGGGCCACATAAACCAGAGACTACCTGAGCATCGGACCAGAAGAACTAGATAGTAGCCACTGACCACCAGTGACTTCCCTAACAGGGCACATAACCCAGAGTCCCTGATGGAGTGGGAGCAAAATGGGGTGGAGGCCTCTAACTCCCAAGAGAAGATCAGACTTTATGGTCTGACACACAGGAGGTTCCCTGGAGGACACGTCCCTGGCCTCCCTAATGGCCCAGAGCTGAAAGCATTCCTGAAGCCACTCTCCAGATAAAGACTAGACTGGATTATAAGTCATCAAGTGATATTCTTGATGAGTGTCCCTTTTGTCTTAAGTAGGTACATGAGACTAAATGGGCAACTTGTGTCTGGAGGCAAGAAGAGAAGGCAGGAGAAGACATGCTAGTTGAATGGACATGGGAAATACAGAATGTCAAGGAGGCGTAGACTGTCACTGTGTGGGGAGAACAACTAGGATCCCATAAGAATGTGTTGTGAGAGTTTGTATGACCAGCTGATTTGTGCTAAACTTCCACTTAGAGCACAACAAAAAAAATGTGTGTAGAGTCACTGACACTCCTTTGTTACTAGGTAAAATTAGGGTAATGTCCTCCCTGTAATAGACCTGTGTGACATCTTTTGGAAGTCCAAGACAGTTAAGTTCTGGTGGACTAATTTATGACCTAGCTGGAGAGTTGATATACCCTTGAGCTAAAATAGTGAAGGTGTATTGCTGGCCCTGCTAGCTAAAGGTAAACTGCTTCCTTTGGTCCTTTGAAACAGTGATGGAGAACAAAGTCATTGACCAGATATATGGCTGCATACCCCAGAAGATGTCCGAATGTACCAGGCACACCACGAGGAAACTCCTTTTTCAACTGTTTGGCTGCTCATATCTCACCAGAAAATGGAAGATGATTACATAATGTATGCTAAACCATTGACAATGATAGCCTCCTCAAGTTGACCTGTAGTAATAACCATCACAGTGGTGATAAGAATGTTCTGAAGTAGATGTTAATGATCGTTGGATAGGATTGTGAAAGTGCATAAAGCCAATATCTTCCACACTTTGAAGCTATGAATACAAAGATTTATTGGAGGAGAAATCTACTATATTAAATCTAGTGTACTATGCAGTTTTGACTGTACTATCTCAATATATTGTGTCATCTAGAATAAACTATAAAGTGTAAGTGGGGCTGAAAAATACTACAGGAAAATATCCTGTCAGGTGAGGATAAAGGGTTGGGCTCTGAGGGTGATGTTTTTTAGCTGTGAAGAAAGAGCTGTAGCTAAGGCACTGTGGCCACTGGCTTAGCCTGTGGTGTCCAAGGCAGAGCTGCAGATGGAGGACCGACCAGTATGTGGGGCTCTATTTTGGGAGGAGGAACAGGAGCAGCAGCACAGGCAGCATCTGGGACAGGAGCAGGATGAGGAAGAGGAGCAGGAGCAGGAACAGGAGCACAGACAGGACCTGAGGCAGGAGCAGGAAGAGGAGCAGGAGCAGGGGCAGGAACAGGAACAGGTGCAGGGGCAGGAGCTTGGACAGGAACAGGAACCCCAACAGAAGATAGATGATCAACCAGCCATAGTCGGGAGTCGGTTCTAGAGGTTGATCAAGATGAGAGTGTGACCATCCGGCTGCCTCTTCATCAAAAACCTGAGCAGGAACTGGTGGGAGAATAGCTGGCGCACTGTGGCGCTCCTCCAGTGACCGTGCGGGAGCAGGATCAACAAGAGCAGGTGGTGCAGAAGCTGGTTGTGAACGAGGATAAGAATCCAGGTCTTGAGCCAGGTCTTCGTTCAGGTCCAGTGTCGGAAGTAGTGGTGGAATAGAGGGTGCTCTCAAGAGCTCTAGGGAGCCCCCGTGTTGGCCAACCTCAGCCAGTGGCCCGGGAGGCAGTTGTGGTGATGACCCTGGGTAGGGCTCCGCCTCTCCAACTCGCTCTTCATCTGGGGCCAGTGTGGGCACTGCTGATGGAGTAGGTGGTGTGCTGTGGAGTTCCAATGCTGACACAGGAGCAGACTGGACCCCAGGACATGGTCCCGGAACCAGTTCTTGAGCCACAGAGAGATCTTGAGCAACTTTTACTGCTGGCACTGGGCCTTGCTCTGGATCTGCAAGAGGAGAAATGTTCCCCAATAGGATGGCCTTTCTTCACGCCTTTCTAAGGGTGCAGAACATCCCATTCCCACCAAGAGAAGCCACGTGCCAAGATTTCTACCCCAGGAGGTCTTCCTAGACTGTGGTCCAGCAGAAGAGCTTCTAAGGTTACTCTGAGCTCGAGCTCCACCCCAACCTCTGGGGGTCTTCCCATGTCCCCATCACAAGCTCACATGCAGGCGTGCCCAGTCCTCCTTACCATGACACTGTGCCTCAGTGACTTCCATTTGATCCAGCTGGGCCAAGAGAAGTTGGGCACGGTGCTCCAAGTGTGAACCTGGCATGTTCACCTGAACGAACTGCACCACGAGCTTTAAGCACTCGAAGTGCGGGGGCTCATCAAAGTCCTCTGAGTGGTCCTGGAGCCACGTGCTCAGGATAAAAGAGAAGGCGCTGGAGGTGGGTGGTAGAGAGCAGGGTCATAGGCCTGGCTCTTCCCAGAACACTGCCCTCTCAGGGTGGGATTCCTCTGTCTGCCCCTGTCCTGCCACTGCATCCTATTTTTTGGCTGTCCTCGCAGCGACTGGTCTGGTCACTGAATGGAGGGCTAACACACAGCTTTGGTCCCAGGAAGCTCCTTATCAATGGTCTGACTGACTCTCCCTTGTAGGGAAGGCTGCTTGCACCCGATGCTGTCCCCTAGGCCTTTCCCCACTAGGCAATAACCTTCCAAAGACTCAGAGGTCTTTGACTGTATGTTTGTCTCACAGCCTGGCACACAGTTGTGCTCCATGAATATGTGATGCTGAGCCGCACGCGTGGTCTGTTCCCTGCTCCAGAGGCCCAGGCCCTCAGGCCCCTCCTCTACTGTGTGCACCAGTGTGCTGCCTGGTTCTCTGGAGGTGTGTGACATCTCTTGTCCCACAGACCCTGTGGCACCTGGGCTCATATGTAGCTGAGCACCCGTGATTCAGGAACAGGTCTGTCCCCCACCTCCACCCCTTCTGGTTTGGGTCCCCAATAGGCGAAGAGAAAAGCATTGATGTGAGGGGATTGTGGGGGCATAGATTATCTCAGGGACATAGTTGAGGCTTGACCTTCCTTTCTGTTCCCCAAGATACCCAGGTTTCACCCCCAGCCTCTATGGCTGCTTACATCCTGCAAGGAGTGACCCTGGACTCATTTCTCTAGTGGAATCCAGATGTGTGTGGCCTGGGTTGCAAGCAAATCCAATCCAGACACAAGCCCCCAGCCACTGCCACTGTTTTGTAAAGACAGGAGACCCTCCATCTCCAACCAAAGTCCACTCACCGTTTGACTTGCTGCTGTGGTTCTCCGTCCCCTGCCGAATTGGGGTGGTAACTTTTATACCTAGAAGTGGCATGTGGGTGTCATACCGAAGGCACTGTGCACACTACCTGTGTAAGATGCCTAGTGTTCCTGTCTGACTCTTGACTAGAATGGAGGCCTGGAAGGGCAGAGCTTCCTATCCGCTTTGTCCACTGCACGATGCTAAGTGCCTAGACCCGTGCCTGTAACAGCAGGGCCTTCCTGGATGATGGGTGAATGAGTAAACCCAACCAGCACCTTCCCAGGTATCTGAGAGTCCCGGGGCCCCTGTAGCAAGATCCCTGTTCTGGCTGTGCTGAGGACTAAGACCTACTACCTGGAATCTCAACCACCCATTACAAATGGGAAATTGGGTTGCTCAAGGACATTCGGTCATTGATGGGTCAGGCAGACAGCTTCTTCATCAGGGAGAGGAAAATATTAAATGCCGACATCCCAGCCCCTCCAGCAGTCTTTCCTACAGAGCTGAGTACTTTGGGTACACAGGCATACTATGTAATTGATCTTTTTCTACCCCACTTCTCGGGAAGCAGACGGGCTCTCAGTGGTGACGTGATATCCCTCACAACTGTTGAGGAGCCGAGTCCCCACTGTGCTGTGGTGGCTGGGACCCTCACCTTTGGAATAAGTGCTTGAGGACCTGCTGGGTGGTGGCATAGGTTTTGTATGATCCCAGGAAGAGGCTGATGAAGGTGCCGTCACCGTTGAGGAAGGTGGGCACCAGGCGCTCCACTACCTTCTCCAGTGACCCTCTCTTGAGAGTTCTTGTTATCCAGGCCTCATCCTGGTCCTGGTTGGCCCTGCAGCCACACTGGGGTGGCACAGAGGAGGAAGATTTTGTCAGCGGTGGCCCCATGAACCACCAGGAGGATTTTGGACAGGAGCTTTGTCTGTGCCCTCCTCTGTTCTCAGTGACCTGTGGCAGGAGGTGGGACACAAGGGCCTCCAGCAGAAAACAGAATTCGGCTTTCAAAGCAGAATTGGAGGTGGGTGGTGTATGCAAACATTAGGACCCTGAACTCACTTTGTTAACTGAGTAATCATGTGAGTCCTCCAGAAACCACCTTTTGTAGAGATGAGAAAACAGAGGCTTCACGATGTCCACTGTCTGCTTGGTTTCACATGGACAGGATACAGAATTGTCTATGTTCCCTGTGTGCCCCGTGAGGACTGCTCTGCACCTAACTCAAAGGGGAAGGCCTGATGCAAGAGCTCTCCTTCCCAGCTGCAGACAGTGTCCGGAGCAGACACACCCGTAAAAGGTCCCCTCTGAGTGAGAAGTAAGACCTGGATTTTTCTTTTTGTCTATTAAAGGAGGTTTTGAGAATCTGAAGCTGTGCAGCACTCAGATCCCGATAAGGATGAGAGCTTGGACATCCCGGGGGTGGGAGAGAGATTCCCACAGGCTTCAGGGTCCAAAGAAACGCGTCAGGAATACTGAATCTGAATGGCAAAATGGAGCAAGAAGGGGCTCGGCTTCTCAGGGTCAACATGGACCTCAAGGACAGTGTGACAGCTGATTGGCGAAACAGAAGAGAACCTCAACACCCAGAACTGGCTCATTGCAGCGATGCTGCCAGCAGCACAGACTTCTGGGCCACGTGACTGCAACGGCTGTTTTGGAAAGGAGTCGGGCCTGAGGATCCTAATTTGAAATGTGCACATCCTTTCCCCCAGTGTGCCACCGCTGGGAGTCTGTCCTGTGTTGTCAGTATGTGAGGACATATGTCAGGTTCCTGCAGCCCTGCTACAAGCGCCGCAGATGGTGAGTCCAGAGCTAGCAACAGTGAGAGTCTCCATCACTCTGTGACCTTCTGCAGCTGCATCAGGACACAGCACCTGAACTGGAGGGGTCACGTGATATGTGCCCTGAGACTGTAGGGGCAGGAAAAGTCTGTTACAGCATGTGGCCCACGTGTTAGGGTAAAAGAACCTGCTAAGCATGAGAAGGTGTAAGGGTGGGTGAAGATGTGGATGGGCAGAGCAGCTGACTGCTACCTGGGACCTTAGGGTTAGAAATTTAAAGGTAGCAAAATGCAGAAAGGCGCATGGGCTGATGGGAAATGAATTTCTAATATTCTTGTAAATAGAGGCAAAGTGACTTTGTATCCGGCAAGGGCAGGGAGGGCAATGGGAGAAAGAGGAACAGGTGGTGTCGTATTCCTTTGGCGTGAGGCTGTGAGACCCTTGACAGGGTAGTCCTGGGCAAGACATAGAGGTCTCCTGGGCAGTATCTGGGCCCCAGGGCCCCTCTGGTCATCTTACATTCCTGGGTGGAGGTCCCTCTCCTCTTTCTCCACACTCACCCAGAGCCTGTGCCAGCTCCTCCTGGCGCCTCTCCTGTGGGAGTCCGAGTACGTGATGTCATCCTCCTCTTGGGTGGGGATCTCCTGCAGGGTATTGTGCAGAGACAGTGCCGGCAACGGCCAGGGAGAGGTCAAGGGCCCCACCAAACCACCTGCTTCCCTTGTAGTCCCTTTTGGTCCCTATGCCCCCTGGGCCTCCAAGGAGCTTTCATTTCTTCATGCATACTGTGTTCTGAGCAGTGATCCTCAGGGCTGTACCATCAGCCCTGTTCAAGGCCACTGATGGATGGTCAACCAGAACATAGTAGCTTCTAGAAGAAGCTGACTGGCCCAGGGCAGCAGAGGCCGAGGCCACTGCGGCAGCTCAGATTATACATCCACTGCCCCCCTCAGGGTGAGCTGGATCTTAGGGAAGGCTACATGAGAATGCCAACTCAGCCTGGGACCCCAACCCCTGACCCTAGAGCCATGGTCTCAAAGGCACCTTTGGGTAGTCTAAGGTCCCATTGTTCTGTGTGTTCCGGGGGAGTTGGTCCAGGGATGTGAAGTGGGACTCTGCCTTTGCTACCGCAGTCTGCAGTCCCCATGGCACCTCATCTGATGATGTAGGCCCACCTACCACCCCCTTCCAGGTCAGGCTCATCCCCATGAAACCAGGTGAGGTGTCATGGTAAGGGCCCTTGTGATGGGGCTTGGGCTTGCCATCCCTTAGCACTAGTCCTGAAGTAGCAGTACTATTTTGCCTGTCCTTGTCAATTCTACCCTCCAAAAGCTCTGCAACCCCTCCTTCCTTGAGCCCCGCCCACTCTCCCAAATAGACTGTGCTTCACCCAGCAACTTTTTACGTGGTCAATTCGGTCTTCATTTCCCTCTCTCCCTGTGACAGTGGACCCCCAAAGAATAAGGGCTGCCATGTCCTGGGGGATGTTGTCATCTGGGAGAGAAGTGTGGGGCTACCTAGGTGGGACCATAGTGGTGGCTTAACCTCAATTGGCAGCCCTGGGACACTCCCTATTACCTTTGGCTGATTTTGAGGAAAGGACCGGAACCTTCTTGGTTGGGGGCTGGGACTGCGTCTCCTCCTTCTCAGCAGTGCGGAATTGTTGCGGTTCTGCGAAAGTGAAAATGGCAGACAACATGAAGACATCTTGTCTTCTCAAGTGTCTCCACCTGAGTGAGCTGGTAGGCAGTTGCAACTTGATTGCTGGTGCGTGGTCACCAGGGTAACCAGGATTCCAAGTTCTGTGTGCTCTGTGATCAAGTATGTGAGGTCATGTTGTGGGTCCCCTGACCTTGGGCTGATTTCAGATAAGAACTTCTCAAAGTCCTTTCTGAGTTACTGAGTGTTCACCTCTTCCCATACCATCTCCACTACTGTACAGAGTGACAGAAACACAGCCCTCATACCTCCCTCACCAACAGAACCTCAGGAAGGCCTGAGTGCAGACAGGGCCCCCAGCTTTGAGCAGACAGTGCTGAGTTCAGACACGGCTAATCCTTGTTAACCAGTTTGTGATCTTAGACAAAGTCTTTGTGCTTCGGAGCCTCCCCAGTTCCCCCACCCACACAGCGGCTATCTTTCTAGCATCTTCTGTCTAGGGACCTTAGCAGGCGTAGGTGAGACACCACCTATAGATTTCTTGGGCTGGTGTAACATCCAGCTCATCAAGAGTAGGTTACCCAATAGGCAAGGTAATCACAGAGCTTACCTGCTTACCAGATCATCTGTAGTGAACATATTTACATGACTTTTTTTTTTTACCACGTCAAAAATGATTCTCCTAGTTATGGCTGGTTCTTTTCTCTCCCAGACCCACAATACTTTTGCAGACTCAAACCACTTTTCAAATTCTCAGTCCCCAACTGGGGCAGATGGTGCCTTAAGTAGGCTAAGCATAGTCTCAGAGATGGAAGAAGTTCAAGCCGGGGTGGGAGTCAATATGGAAAGCATCTCTACGCAGGGCTGCGTTCTGCTGGTGTGGTCTTGAGAAAGTTGTTTCCTCTCTCAGCCCACACCCACTGACACAATTTACATCTTATATTTTAGTAGTAAAGAAAAGAAAAATGTATCATGAATACATAGGAGGAAGAAACATTTCTAATTCAACCACACTTTTGCTCATACTCTGGGTTTGATTTTGGACAGTGTCAGCTCTGCTACTATGAGAAAGAGGCTTTCTTTCAAGGCACAAGTTGAGTTCATTTTATGGCGCTTGAGGTTTGACTGTGAATTCCTGAGCTTATTGCTTTGTGTCAGCAGATTGTGTGACGAAAGTAGGAGCAACCCCCCCATCTTCCTTAGACTTGTCATATGACGTAATTGTAGAAAGTTAACATACATGTAGTTACCCAGAGCCTTGACTTTCACCAATACCTGTTCTGCTGCTGGTGATATTTTGCATATTTGAATTGCCACCTGACGCCTTGGATTTCTGGAAACCCTGGTGGTATGTTAGTTAAATGCTGTGACTGCTAACCAGAGAGGTCAGCAGTTTGAATCTACCAGGGCCTCCTTGAAAACTCTTCAGGGCAGTTACAGTGCTGCAAGTATCAGTGGCAGATAGAGATGGTGGTCGGAGTCCTTGGCAGGCTCCTGTTGGTTGATCACAGTGCAAATCCTTAGGATTTGGGAGCAAAACCCTTCCATCCTCTGCAGATAACTACTCTCCTTTTGTGAAAAAGGATTGGCTTGCTACTGTAGGGTCTATATGAGTTGGAATTCAGTGGATAGCAATGGGATTTTGGCATCTTGGACATGAATTAGCAGTGTTCTATCTGCTACTGGAAGCAGATTCATCAGAACCTTTGAGAGTAATCAGACTTGAGAACCAGTTTAGAAAATTCATGCTTCTCATTTTGTTTGTCTAGAACCCCTCTTGGTACCCAGTGTCTTAGGCTGGGTTTTCTACTGAACAGTACTAGTAACACATATAAATACATGTCTAAAAAGGGAGAGATTTATATCAAGGAAATGGCTCACATAGCTCTAGAGGCTGTGACATCACAAGGCCACACGTGAGTCAGGAAAGAGACTTCTCATTTACTTAGGCATAGAGGCTGTTGAAATCAAGGGCAGCAGGCCAGAGTGATATTTCTAGTTATTCAGTGGCATGAGTCATGTTAAGATACTACTTGTGAAGTAAAAGGTGACTTGAAGATGGTGGAAAAAAAATCAGCAATACATTGCTTCCCCAAACAAATAATAATAGTAATAATGTTAAAAATAAATACATTGATTTGTGGCTCCTCCTACGACTAAAAAGGAGCTCACCACGTGTGTGTGAATCCTCTTTAGGTTTTGGAAGTAACATACCCTTATTCCTTGTTTGCGTGTGCCCCTCCAGCCTCCTTGTCAAATGACTGGGAACGGTGCTAGTTCTGACTATGGTCCAGAAGAAGAGAAGGCCTTGCTACAGGTTCAGGCTGATGCGCAAGCTGCTCTTTCACTTGGACGGTTTTGTCCTGCAGATACAGTGGCTCTGCAAGTGTAAGCAGCAGACAGAGATGGTTTAAGGTTTAAAGATTGTTTAAAGGCAATTGTTTCCAGTATTCTTCCAGCATCCATTCTTCAGAGAGCATCGAGTCCATGAGAATTAGGGATTTCATTCTATGTTTTCCCCCATTTAATCAGTATCATTCCAGAGAATCCTTAATCAAAATGCTCAAGAGTGGTCGCTGAGCATTACTCAATTCTGGTGTCCTGACAAAGGAAACGATTCGTTAAGGCCACCTGCCACCTAGCTGTCCTTCTGTAGAGAACTCTCCTTCCTCTTTTGCTCCAGGCTGATAGAGACCAATTGTCATGCCTTAGCTACTTGTAAGCTTTTAAGACCCTGGGTACAATGTAGTGAACCAGTTGCTAAGACAAAGTACTAAAGATGTTATTAGATGAATTATGGGGATATTTTGTGAAACTATAATCCTGAATTGAAACCAGGGAGCCAAATCTCATGAGCTTTCTGGTTGTATAGCCTTAACCTCAGCAACTACCCTATTTTTGGTCATTGTTGTAAATATACGTATCACAGAACTTGTGCAAATTCAGTATTTCATAGGTGTACAACTTATTGTCATCAGTAACCATAATTGCTTCTGTAATCCTACCCTTAATCAATGATACTTCCATCACTATTAACCCCTCTTACCCTTTCCCTCCTGCCCAGGATGACAACTAGTAAATTTTGGTCTTTACATTTGCCTTTTCTTGTCTTTTTATGTAAGAGCATAAAATATTGACTTATTTCACTCATCATAATGTCTTCAAGCTCAATCTGTACTGTAGTATGTTTCAAGACTTCATTTCTTCTGCTAGCTGAGCAGTATTTCATTGTGTGTATGTACCACGTTGCATTTCAATTCATCTGTTAAAAGGAATTTAGCTAGTTTACGCTTTGGGGCTATTATTAATAGTGCTGCAATGAACATGGATGTGCTAGTCTTTGAGTCTCTGCTTTCAAATCATTTGGCTGCGTTACCTAAGACTGGAATTGCTAGATCATTTGGTTGTTCTACTGTTAGGTTTTTGAGGTACCACCATACTGTTTTCCACAATGACTGTAACATTTTGCATTCCCATCAGTGATAGATAAGGGTTCCAGTTTTTCCATATTCTGCAAACATCTGTTGTTTTCTGTTTCCTTCCTCCCTTCTTTCCTTACTTTCATCCTTTCTCCTTCCTCTCATCCTTCCTTTCTTCCTCCCTTCCTCCCTCCCTTCCTTCATCTAAGCTATGCCATTGGGAGTGAACTAGCGTGTCATCATAGTTTTAATGTTCTGTCTCTGATGGCTAATGACAATGAGCATCTTTTTATGGATCTAAAGGCCGTTTTCATGTCCTGTTTGGTGAAATGTCTGTTCAAGCCCTTTGCCTGTTTTATGGCTGGATGACTTGTCTTTCTGCTGTTGTCAAAATTTTATATGCGTTGTGATTATTAGATTCTTATCAGATATATGAGTTCTGAAGATATTCTGCAGTCAATACCTTGTCTTTTCACTTTTTTGGTAAAAATCTTTTTAATTTTTATGAGGTCCCGTTTATTTGTTTCATCTTTTGTTGTCTGTGTTTCTGTTACTGTACTAGATAATCCATTGTTAAAAGTTAGACCTGACGCATTGCCCCTACATTTTCTTTTAAGAATTTTAAGGTTTGCATATTTGGGACTTCATGCATTTTGACTTTGTTTTGCATCTATAGTCGTAAGAGATGTTGACCTGTAGTTTTCTTGTGGTATCGTTGTTTCGTTTGGGTATCACAGTTATGTTTGCTTCACAGAATGAATTGGAGACTGTTCCTTCCTTTTCTATTTTTTGGAAGTGTTTAAAAAATATTGGTGTCGATTCTTTTCTAAATATCCAGTAGAATTCCTCAGTGAAGGCATCTAGTTCAGAACTTTCTTTGGAGAGGAGTTTTTGATCACTGATTCAATCTCTTCATTTTTTATGGGTCTGTTGAAACATTCTCTTTTTTCCTGAAGTAGTTGGTGTAGGTTATAGGCTTCTAAGAATTTTCTGTTTCATCTGGGTTATTACATAGGTTTGCTGCCATACAGTTTTTCATCATGTGTTGTCATAATTCTCTTTATTTCTATCTGATTAGTTGTAATGTCCTCACTTTCATTTTCTTAATTTTGCTTATTTCTTTTTTTTTTTCTTTGTCTAGCTAAAATTTTGCCAATTTTATTGATCTTTTAAAAGAACCAACTTCTGGCTTTATTGATTCTCTGTACTATTTCGTTTATTTCTGCCCTGATCTCTGTTATTTCCTTTCTTTTGGTAGGTTTAGGCTTAGCTTGGTTTTCTATTTCCAGTTCCTGGAGTTGTCCCATTAGCCTGTTGACTTGAGATCTGTCTTCTCATGAAGGCATTTATTGCCTTATTGGTAAAAATCTTTTTAATTTTTATGAGGTCCCATTTATTTGTTTCATCTTTTGTTGTCTGTGTTTCTGTTACTGTACTAGATAATCCATTGTTAAAAGTTAGACCTGACGCATTGCCTCTACATTTTCTTTTAAGAATTTTAAGGTTTGCATATTTGGGACTTCATGCATTTTTACTTTGTTTCCATCCAAGTGTATAATTCTGCCTTAGTTGTCTAGGGACGCTATAACAGAAATACCACAATTGGGTGACTTTAACAAAGAAAGATTTCTAGCCTCCTAGCCTGTGAGAGAATAGATTTGCATTCAGGAAGCCAACTCTAAGGGAAGCTTTCTCTTTTGGCTAACTGGGGGAGGGCCCTTGTCATCAATTTTCCCCCACTCTACGAGTTTCTCAGCAGAGGGACCCTGGTCCAAAGGACTGTTACTCTTCTGACTGTTGTTTCTTGGTGGTGTGAGATCCCCCTTGTCTCTCTGCTCACTGCTCTCTCACTTTTCTCTATTATATATCAAAGGAGGTCGACTCAAGACACTTAATTTTATAAATTGAGTCCTACTTCACTAACAGAACTTCTTTAATCCTACCTCTCTTAACATCACAGGGGGGTGATTTACAACATGTAAGAAAATCACATTGGATGACAAAATAGTGGATAATCACAATACTGGGAATCATGGCCTAGCCTAGTCAACATACATTTTTGAGGGAATACGATTCAATCCATGACAATTCCCCTGAAATTTTCTTAAACCCAAGCACTAGTTTAGCTTAATTAGTAAAGAATATTTGCCTTGAGCACTGTGCTTTTTTAAGATCTATCTATAGGGATCGAATTGACAATAGCAGCTCAAAAGATTAGAGTGGAAACTTCTGGGAGGTGTGTGTTCGTTAACAGGAGAGGAGCAATTCAGAAAAACAAGGTGAGAATGATCACACAGATTGAAGAGTGGAATAAATGTCACTGAATTATACATGTTGAGATTGTTGAATTAATGTATATTTTGCTGTGTATGTTTTCACCAACAATAAAAATAACACACATAATAATTTTTAGAAAGACATGCAAATTTGGACCCTCATTAACAATTCAGAATAGAGGAGTGAGTCTTTGTATGAGTTTCTCTCTGAGAACCCTGCATCCTGAGGGAATTCTCTTTTGTCATGTTCTTCTAAGTCCTTATTATTGTGCTAATGTATTGTATCTGGGTAGTGCTGACCATTTTGTCTTCCTCCTTCCTGTTTTTAGTCATCCTGGGAATGCCCAAGTTGAGTTCTAGTAAGTCTCCCCATCCTTTTGGAATTTCTGTGGTGACAGGTGCAGGAGTTCAGAGGGATTTTACAACTTCGCCCAAACTTTTGACTTGTGTCCAGTTGGGGCCTGTTTGTGTTCCTTCTGAGGTTTGTCGATTCATTTTATTTACCCAGCAGGGCTGGCTGCGTCTGTTTCTCCCTGACTCTACCGGCCTAGCTTCCCTTTGGATAACTTTGTATCACTGTGCATCCATTTTTTAATGGTGTGCCATTGTTTTCCTGTGGTTATTCTATTACTATTATTATGCATTGGGGGGGCAGGTCCTATCACCTGCCATCTTTCCTGTCAAGGCGGTTTTCTTGTCAGGATTTTCTTGATTTTTGATGTGCTTTTAGCTGACTGTTCCCACAAACAGTGACAGTTTACTGATATACTGCATATGTTTTGATTTGAAAGACTGTAAGAAGCCTTAACAGTAGTGTTCTTGATATAGTTGCTCGTAGGATTTCCTAGATACTGGGAAATACTCTGTTTAAAAGTTCTACCAGGAAAAACTTTCTTTGCCTTTGGGGGACATCTTCATGAAGCAGAGTAAAAATGGCTTGAGATCAGATGACATCGTAGAAAAAAAAAAAAGAACTTTGAAGCCGATTAAGCCTAGGTTAAATTAAAGGTCCACCCTACATACATGTATGATTTTGGCCAACTTCTTTAACCTCTTTAAATTCCAGATAAAATAGGAATAACATTTGTAAATGGGAGTGCCATCTCTCATTCTGTAGATTATGGAGAAGATTAAATGGGATATACATTCAAAGTATCTAGTCTACTGCCTGTCGCAATGTAAAACCCGAACCCACTGCCATTGAGTCAGATCCAACTCATAGCAACCCCATAGGCCGTAGTAGAACTGCCCCATAGAGTTTCCAAGGAGTGCCTGCTGGATTTGAACTGCTTATCTTTTGGTTAGCAGACGTAGCACCTAAACCACCTAACCCACTACACCACCAGGGTTTCTGTCACATTGCAGGTACTTGGTAAATGTTAGTTTCCCGTCTCCTCCTCCCTCTCCCCATCTCTCCTGTCCTCTATAACCAGAAGATGAGGGCACCTGATCTCAGTGAATAGGGTGGGGACCACTTTGCTCAATTGGGAAATGAGTCCAAAGATCTGACACGTATCTAAATGTTTCACAGGCACTTCTCTCACCTTATAACATGATTTCCTTTAATGTACAGAGTGTTCTGGTATGAGGCGAAATCAAGTGATAGGCAGGTGCTGAAGTACTTGCTTTCTGGTCCATCCCTAGACAATGGGTTATGCTTTCCTTTAAAATTCAATTTGTGTGCAATCTGGGAAGTCATCAAAAAATTATTATATGCTGAACAAATTGTTCTCGCAGGAAAGGCTCTTGACAAGACATCAGTAAGGATTGATAGTTGTTAATAAACGTAGGCTCAAAAGGCTGAGTTGTTTGATTTTAGACAGTTTGCAGAAGGCTTAATCTCTTTACTTGACCCCGGCCACCAGCAGAGTCCTAGACTGACAGAGGCGTTGGTGAGAAGGGCAGGGTAATTGGTGAGGACACAGGCATAAGTGAAGACAGTAATTCATTAGAATCTGTTAGTCTACATGTCTGTGTCTTGAGAAGTGACCTGCATGAGGTCTAGCAGTGGCCACCTCTGCTGAGTATGAAGGATGGTTGGAGTGTCTCAAAGAGAAGTAGATGAACTGGCATCGTATGTACTTTGTGGTTGTGAAACCAATTCAAGATGAACTGTGCAGAAACATAGTTTCTTTTGGAGGAGGGTTGGCTTTGTGAACTTGAAACAGATACTGAGAGAATGATCTCATGCTGTGTAGCCAGGGCTGCCTCCCCTGCAGGAACTGTCTGGAAATCTTGGGGGAGAACCTGCTGTAAACAGTGGGTAATAACAAACAAGGCAAATCAGCACTCTCACTAGTGAATGCATATGTACTGGGAGGTGGGAGTAGCTTCTATCTAATTACATTTATGGTTAACTAATACATTACCTGATAACCTCATTTGCTTGTAAAACTTGATTCCATACAAATTAGATGTTTTCTTGCTTTCATAATGTACTACTCTGAACACAGTTTCATTTTTCATTGATGATTCAATTTGTAATTTACCATTTGTGGGTTGACATGAGTTGTAGTTTCATTTTATTTACAAAATATTTTGCTTCAAATAGCAACTTACTACACACAATTGTTTGATACTATTTATGCTACATCCATCAGGAAGTTAGGAATCTGTCTAGGAATCTTGTGTTTTGGAGATAACAGCAGAGTATCATACTTGAATTTATAACTAAAAATTCTAATCCTCAGACACTAATGTAATAACAGACTAAATCATACTACTGAGGGAGGAAAATTTCATCAGAGGAGTGAGTATGAAATTCAAGGTCTTTCTAAGGTATCTTCTAAAAATTATCTTTTAGTTAATAAATCTAGTGACAAACTAAAAGCCAAATCTGTTGCCACTGAGTCAGTTGTAATAGTGACACTGTAGGACAGAGCAGAACTGCCCTACAGGACTTCCGAGAGTGGCTGGTGGATTCAAACTGCTGACCTGTTGGTTAGCAGCTGCTTCTCTTAACAATTGAGCTTTCCAGGCTCCTCTGACAACAGAATAATGTTTAACTTAGGTTCCCCCAAAGTGACCTGAGACAAGAGGCTAAGTACAAATGGTCTATCTGAGAGGTAACCTAAGGAAGCACAAGTGGATGGGGGTAGGGAGGTGAGTACTTAGGGAATGGAGGAGCACTAATAAAGATGCATAAATAAGCAAGGTATCCTAAGCAGCTGGGCTTAGCCACACTAAGAGCCCTCTGAGAGCCTAGAATATGCCTCAGAGTTGTCCCACAGAAGGTCAGGAAAGCTGGGGGTGTTTATCTACCAGTTTTCATCACTCTTTGATTGAGGGTCACTCCTGGACACCTTGACTTCCTGCTCTTCTGTCCTGCCCCACAGCAGTGGCCAGAGGAAGCTCCCAAGCAAGGGGTACATACAGCCATCTGTAAGTATGGGAACTGTCTTTGGGTAACCTCTGAGTTGGCTGAGGAGACTTAGCTTGGGGTGAAGATAGAGGGTACCGCTTACATCAGCTACATCAGCTACACTAAGTACAACCCGTAGTAATATGGTATCACAGCATTTGAACTCTTCAGGTATTTGGGGTCCACACTATTACCCAAGTCACATGAATTTTTGCTGTGTATCCTTGGACTCGCTCACTGCTTTCATCCTGACTGCTGCCACCTGGATCTAGGCCACCATTGTCTTATACCCAGATCACAGCCACTATTCTAAATATTCTTCCTGTGTCTTATCTTCTTCCTCTTTAGTCAGTTCTCTACATAGTTGATAGAGAAAGCTTTCCAAAATGGAAATAAGATCATGGCATCCCCTTTTAAAAATTCTTTAGTGACTCCTTAAAGATCTTACATAATTGTCCGTGACCTGGCTCCTACCTGCCTCTTCAGCCCCGCCCCCAACTTCACAATTCTTATTAGGCTATATATCATTGAATCAACCAATCTCTTTTCCATCTCCACCCTTGGAAACCTTGGTGGTGTAGTTAGTTAAGTGCTATGTCTGCTAGCTAAAAGGCTGGCAGCTCAAATCCGCCAGGTACTCCTTGGAAACTCTATAGCGCGTGGACTTATAGGGTCACTATGAGTCAGACCCAACTCAATGGCGGTGGGGTGTTTTTTTTTTTTAATCTCCACCCTCACCCCCAGCCTGCCACAACGTCTTGCCCTCTGCCCCATACCTTTACCTCTGGACTTAAAAAAAAAATTTAATTATACTTTAGGTGGAAGTTTACAGTGCGAATTGTTTTGTGACATTGGTTATAATCTCATAATGTGTTAGTACTTTCCCCTTTCCCCTTCCCACACTGGGTTCCCTTTGTTCATTTGCCAGTTTTCCTGTCCTTTCCTGCCTTCTCTCCTTTGCTTTTGGGCAGCTGTTGCCCATTTGGTGTCATATACTTAATTGAACTAACAAGTTATTTCCTCATGTGTTGTTGTTTGTTTTGTAGGCTTGTCTAATCTTTGACTGAAAGGTAAACTTTGGGAGTGGCTTCAGATCTGAGTTACAAGATGTCTGGGTATCATAGTTCTGGGAGTTCCTGCAGTCTCTGTCAGACTAGTAAATCTGGTCTTTATTGTGAATTACGATTTTGTTGTATATTCTCTCCTATTCTGTCCAGGACACTTTATTGAGATCCCATTCGCAGTGGTCATTGGTGGTAGCTGGGCACCATCTAGTCCTTCCTGACTCAGTCTGGTGGATGCTGTGATTCATGTGATCCATTAGTCCTCTGAGCTAATGTTTTCATTGTATGTTTGGCTTTCTTCATACTCCTTTGCTCTGGACAGGGTGGGACCAATATATGGATCTTAGATGGATGCTCACAAGCTTTTAAGACCCCATGAGCTACTCATCGCAGTAAGATGGAGAACTTTTTCTTTGTGCACACAACCTTCATCTACTTTTTCCTTTTCTCCCACTCCTGTTTTTCTGACCAACTTGTACTGATTCTTCAGATCTGAGTCTAAATGTTACTTTTTAAGGAAAATTTTCCATTTCCCTAGACCAGAGAAACTCCTCTAGTCTTATGCTACCTTGAAAGGCCAGTTGCTATCAAGTTGATTCCAACACATGGCAATTTAGAATCATACTGTGTCCCATAGGATTTTCATTGGCTGTGGTCTCTTAGAAGCAGATCACCAAGCCTTTCTTCGAAGTACCTCTGAGTGAATTTGAACTGGCAGCCTTTCAGTGACTAACCAAGTGCTTAATTTATTAGTACTACCTAGGGACTCTTTTTTGCTGCCGTAGAGAATTTTCTATCTTACTGTCATCATGCTTCATTAAGTATTGTCTGTCTTATGTCTGTCACGCAATGAAAACATCCACCTATCTTTTTGCATTTATATCCTCAATGACAGTCACAGTGCCTGGCACATTCCAGGTGCTCAGTAAATACTTGCTGAATGAATAAAGGAACAATATTAGGAACTTGCTTTTTATTCTGTGCTTCTGTATTCCCTTAAGAAAATAGTCTGGGAGAAGAAATAAATCTCAAATAGTTGCTACTCATGGTAACTATATTTAGAGTCTGTTTGGAAAGTAGTATTTGTATGATACTTGTTCTTATTCTCACAGATGGGAAAATATTTAGCAAATACGTAAAGATACAGGTTGAAGTCTAGTTGATGTGCTGTCTATGAGAAGCAAAGATATGATGTATTGAGTTACTTTCCACAAAATTTGATGGGTTGGACCATCCTTTTTTTTTTTTTTACTGTGATTGAGTGAAAGTGTACAATCCAATTTAAATTCACGTGCCAGCCTATCTGCAGCTTTCTGCTCTCCTTGCCCAGTGACAGCACTCTTCTCCTTTCTGTTCTGTACATATCCTGTTAACAATCCCCTGTCCCCTCCTTTTCACCCTCTCTGCTCCCCTCTAGTAAGAGGCCAGTGGGATAACATCCTATAGATGCATAGAACCATGAAGTATGCATATGATATGGTCACTCTGTTGGACCATTCTTTTAAAAGACCTTACCAATTTTTTTTCTTTGTTCTACTTTTGCTGATTTTAATTGTAAGATAAGTTAACACTGGCAACTAAGTAAAACCTGTGAGAATCTACAGCCTATTTATTGCTTAGGCCACATGGCCAGCTAAGGACTAATGCTGGGCCAGCATAATGCAATGGCTACTGGCTTATGTTTCCCATTCCCCAAAGTAGATTGAATGTAGAAGCAGTGGCCAACTGAATAAACAGTGGGGTACTGTTAAGAAGAGTGACATGGATGCTGGCTATAGATACTGTCGAGGTCGTGCAGCTGATTAGACCCCAAGTAACCTGATTCGGGTTCCAGACGTTGAACTAGCGAGTTTGGTCTCCTGATGGATGTCAGATTGGGATCCACCTCCCCCAAAGCACATGAGGATGCATCCTTTTTAATAGCAAATGACAGAAAAGTTTATTAAGGGAAAATACGTTCCAAAGAGGGAACGGGTCAGTCTCCTTGAGTGGAAAAAGACCCCAAATAGATTTTGGGGGTGCTGTTTATAGGCAAAAGCAGGGGGTGCTGTCATAGATGGGAGGAGGAGGTAGTAACTTGGCTTCTAATTGGCCCGGAGACCACCATACCCACCTTACAACTACCAGGGAGAGATGTTCTGTTTGCATCACAACTGCCAGAAAGAACCCACATCTGCATCAAAAACTGCCAGGGAAAGCTGCTGATACGTGGCCAATCAGGTTCCCTTGGTAACCTTATCAATGCTGGTGTGTTCTATAATACAAACCATGACCTTTGTTATCCCTGGAAAATTTTAGATTCTAGAGTAAAATATGTTAGTATGTGGCATCAGAGATGAGGTTCCCTACCTAACCTTGACAGATCATACATTTGTCTTGTATCTGAAAGCAAGAGTAACCAGTTACCATTGAGTGTACTCCAGAACATAATGTTTTCTGGTCAAAGAAACACATTTTTGCCCAAGACAGACACCTGATTCCATTTTCAGCCATTTGAAAGCTGCTCTTTCTGTCCTCAAAGAGCAGATTGGACAACACTTTTACAGTGATACAGAATAGGTGTAATGCCAAGACATGCAGTAAGTAGGCGTAGAGAGACAGAAAACCAGAATCAAAGTGAGAGAAGCCTTTCCAAGGCAAAGAGCAACCAGCAGTTGGATTTCATAGAGCCCTTTAGGGAAACTGATCTTAAATATAGTTGATGAAGTCTCAGAATTTAAAGTTTGAACTTTACTGATCATTCATCAAAATCTTCTGCCAGTCATTTTAAAGCAGCTGTGCTCTGAGGCCTAGTCTTTCACAGAAAGGTGTTGAGAAGAGAGAGGCTCCTCAGGCTTATGTGTTGTGTAAGAAACAGTATATTCAGATCAGACCACATGTAAGAACACTGCTCTTTTCATAGCTAGCTAATGACTTGTACAGTTTTAAAGAACCTGAATTTGATAGTAGAAGCATATACTGTGTGTTCAGTTAGTCAGACAGTGAATCATATAGGTCTCATCTCCTAAGGAGAGTCTGGTTATACTCAAGTAAGTTGTCTATTATTTTCAGAGAAAGGAGCGCTGAGGACACAATGGTTAAGTGCTCAGCTGCTGACTGAATGGCTGATGGTTTGAACCAAACCCAGAACTTTACGGCAGAGAGACTTGATGATCGTCTCCTGTAGAGGTCAAATCTGCTCCTGTAGAGGTCAAAGCCTAGGAAGTCCTATGGGGCAGTCACGTAGAATTGCTATGGGCTGGAATTGTCTCAACAGCATACAACAACATCTTCGTAAAGTTCCAGCAAGCACACACACACACACACAAACACACACACAGAGACACTGAGTATTATAAAGATGTTGAAGCAATGGGAAAAGAGATTTAAGAAATTTCCTCTCCCCACCCTTGCAGAATTCTAAATCACTTCCATTTGTATGGGAAAGGAAGAGTAATCAGTTACTGGTCGGTCGGTTGTCTTAGAGTCAACTCTGACTCACAGAGACCCCATGTTTGTCAGAGTAAAACTGTGCTCCACAGAGTTTTCGATGGATAAGTATTTTGCTAACTTTTTTTTTTCCCAGAAGTAGCTTGCTAAGCCTTTTTCTCTGAGACCCCTCTGGGTGGACTGAAAGGAAGAGTAGAAGGGGACTCACGGTAGCTGGAGTGCAAGTTCTTGTTGAGCAGAAGTGATTTCTTCTCTCTGTCCTGTTAAATAGGTTCAACATATTGCTGTGTATGCAGTATATGCCTAGTAAATTGTTGTACATTTAGACAAGGAAAGTCATGTGGTGACAAATACAGGGTCATTAGTAGCTGCAGCCAACATCCATGTCACTCATGCATGTACCCCACTGTTGATTTGTTGGCCACTGCTTCTCACTCAATCCACTTACTTAGGTCATGGGAAATATTCCATTATCCTGGCCCCCAGCATCTATTGCTTAGCTGGCCGTGCAACCTCAATGACTCAATCAGAACAAGCCTTGGCATTCTGGCTCAGAATTCCTAACAAAGGTTTTTCTCTTCGGCTCTGGTTGTGTGAATGTGTAGTGTGGGCAACTGCAACCATCTTACAATTTGTCTGAGAAGAAAGTCAGAGCACAGTTAGCGTATAAAACCACCTTTGATGTTCTGTTGCTGGAATCTCTCAACTACATGAGCCCATCAATCCCTGATTCTTTAAGCTAGTTTTTTTTCTGTTACTTAAACCCAGCATTCCCTAACTTTGACGTGTTGTGTATTGAGCATTAAAAATCCTCAGAGTTCTTTTGGGGGTAGAGCACACATAGGAAAAATAACAATATATGATTTATTTAAAGTATATTATTTATTTATTCAACAAATATTCACACAATGTCTACTCCATTCTGGACACTTAACAGGGTTCCATTCCAGCTTGGATATAATGAAATAAATAGTAAGTTAAGGGATACAGACAAACCAGCAAATACAATGAAGAGCAATGATTGGTATAGTAATATAATTGTGGGTCTCTTTTAGTCACATGCAAGACCATTTTATATAGCTTAGGGATTTCAGAGCAGGCTTCCCAACTGGAGAAAAATTTCCTCTAAGGTATAAAAATTAGCCAAAAAAATTGTGTGTGTATGTATATGCATTCAGTCTGTATGCTGAGCAAATAATCTGAGAAGTTGGGCTATATGAAGAAGAATGGGGTATCTGGATTGGAGGAAGACTCATTAACAGCCTGCTTTATGCAGATGACACAACCTAGTTTACTGAAAGTGAAGAGAACTTGAGACACTTACTGATGATGTTCAAAGACCACACACAGCCTTTGGATTACAACTAGAGATCAAGAAAGCAAAAATCCTTACAACTGGACCAGTAGGCAACATCATAATAAATGGAGAAAAGACTGAGGTTGTCAAGAATTTCATTTTACTTGGTTCCACAATCAACACCCATGGAAGCAGCAGTCAAGAAATGAAAGGATGCATTGCACTGGGAAATTTTGTTGTAAAAGACTTCTTTACAGAGCAGAAAAATAAAGAAGTCACCTTGAAGACTAAGGTGTGCCTGACCCAAAGCATGATGTTTTCAGTGACATCATATGCATGTGAAAGCTGAACAGTGAATAAGGAAGACAGAAGAAGAACTGAAGCCTTAGAATTGTGAGGTTGAGGAAGAATATTGAACACGCCATGGACTACCAAAAGAGTGAACAGATCTGTCTTGAAAGACGTGCAACCAAAGTGCTCCTTAGAAGTAAGGATGGCAAGACTGTGTCTTACATACGTTGAACACATTGTCAGGAGGGATCAATCCCTGGAGAAGCACATCATGCTTGCTAGAGTGAAGGGTCAGCAAAAAAGAGGAAGACCCTCAACAAGACGGATTGACACGTGGCTGCAACAATAAGCTTAAGCATAAAAATGATTGTGGGCATGATGTAGAACTGGGCAGTGTTTTATTCTCTTGTACACAGGGAACCAACTTGGTGGCACCTAGCAACAACAGCAACATATTTATGTGTAAGTGTGCATGCAATCATATGTAAAGGGAATTTGTAGTGGTGGGAAAAATGCACGTGGAAGGCTTGTTGTTAGGTGCCGTCAAGTCGGTTCTGACTTGTAGCGACCCTACACACAACAGAACAAAACACTGCCCAGTCCTGCTCCATGTTCACAATTGTTTTTGTGCTTAAATGGAAGGCTTGGGAATAGGAATTGAAAAACATGAAAAAAATTCATTCTGAGTAATGTACAGATGTCAGTGGCTGGAGAGAGTCGTATTATCAGACAAAGCAGTGACAGCATAAAGGGCTGGCTTCTGCAGGACTTGTAGGCCAAGTTACGGAGTTCAGGCTTTATCCTAGGAGCAGTAGGAAAGTACTGAAAGGTATTAAAAAGAATGGCATGATCTAATTTACTATTTTGTTGGTGCAAAGGAAGAGTGTTTGGAAGTAGTGAACCAGGAGTGATGAATTCAAGACCAGGAAAGGAAGTTGTCAAAATGTAGACATTAGGGAGAACAGTGGTATCAGTAGTTAATTAAACTTCTATTGGACAGATTTTGAAAGAGAAAGAGAGTGAACATAGCAGATGAAAGGGAAGGGGCTTGGAAAGAGATATGGCACAAAGAGGGGATGGAAGAACAGGGCAGAGTCCCCCAGGGAGGGAGAAAAGAAGCAGTGAATGGCTGTCCAGAAAGCAACCTTGCTTTCAAGGGAGAAGCCTATCAATTTGTCAAGACTAAGGCAATTGTCATCATGAGCCAATTACAGATTTATACTAAGATGAATGCATTTGATTCAGACTATGTTATTACAGGTAAAAAAAAATAGGTTTCTCTTACTCAGCTCATTTTCTCCATTGGATAGATGATTCTTTACAAACATACACATACTGTACAATATCTTGTATACTACCTAAAAGACAACTTGGAAAATGTAGCTTTATCATATTTAAGTATGTGAGATATTAAGTTATGTAGTTTTTCTTCTTGTTTTCTGTCTATGGGCATAGGATGTTGTGAAAGGAATGGAGTCTTTGGATTTATATCCTTATTTAAACACGGTCAGAATTAACCTGGTGATAGCGGGTTTGGTTGTTTTGGTTTCAGACTGAATTCTGTTGTCTTAGTGTTGTAGTGCTGCTATAACAGAAATCCCACAAGTGGGTGGCTTTAATAAGCAGCAATGTATACCCTCATAGCCAAGGAGGCTAGAAGTGTGAATTCAGTGTTCCGGCTCTGAAAGAAGGCTTTCTTTTCTGGGGGAAGGTCCCCATCATCAGTCTTTTGTGGTCAAGAAACTTCTCAGCATAGGAACCCAGGGTCCAAAGGACACATTCTGCTCCTGGCTCTTGTTTCTTGGAGGTGTGAGGTCCCTCTGTCTCTCTGCTCACTTCTGTATTTCCTATCTTGAAAAGGATTGACTAAGCATATAACCTAATCTTATAGGTTGAATTCTGCCCCGTTAATGTAACTGCATTTAATCCTGCCTCTTTAACATCATCAGCGTAGGATTTACAACACACATGAAAATCGCATCAGCTGGCAAAATGGTTAGAAATCACAAACTACTGAGAATCATGGCCTATCTAAGTTGACACACATTTTGGGGGTTGGGATGCAACACAGTCTTTAACACTCAACTGTCCTCGCTAACTGTGTGGTCTTTGAAAAGTTATTTAGTCTCTCTATGCCTCAGTTTTGTCACGTCTTAAAAAAGTCAGATTGTTGGCTTATATCAGTTAGTCATTGCTTCAAAGCAAACTACCCACAAAAGTCTGTGGCTTAAAATAACAGTCACTTATTGGCTTATAATTGCACCCACGGTTAGGTATTGTTGGCATGACACACTCTTGCGTCTGTGGTCACCTGGGGATTGGTTAGGGCCGACTCATTGATCTTCATGAGCTCTCTCACATGACTGGCCTCGGGATTCAGTGGTTCACATCTAGCCTGTCTCTCACTGACTCTTCAATGAAATAGCTCTGTCACATTCTCGTGGAGCCTGGGTAGAAGTGTGCCAAGTAAATCTGAGCTCACAAGTGACAGAACATTACTTCTGATAAATTCTTTTGGCCAAAGTAAGTTAGGAGGCCAGCCAAGATTCAGCAGAATAGAGAACTAAACTCCCTATTTGACAAGAAGAGCTATAGAGACACATTATAGGTAGTGTGGACATAGGGCAGGAGAAAACAGAGATCATGCTTTGAATCTCTCTTACTGTTACCCTGCATTGTTGGGAGAATTTCATGCAAACATGCCTGGAAGTGCCTATTACAGTGCCTGACACACAAATACTCAATACCTGTTACTTTCTTCCTTCTCATGGGCACAAAAGCAAGTTCTGACATGATGTGGACCATCTACTACATACTGCTTTGGAGGAGGTAATACAAATACAGGAGTCTCTGGTTGGTGCAGACTGTTCACATGCCTGGCTGCTAACCGAAAGGATAGCAGTTTGAGTTCACCTAGAAGGAACTCAGAAGAAAGGCCTAGTGATCTGCTTTCAAAAAACCAGCACTGAAAACCCTATGGAGCATAGTTCTACTCTGACATAGATGGAGTCACCGTGAGTCAGAATTGACTTAATGGCAGCTGTGTTGTTTGTTTTTTTTATAGAAACAGATAAACTTTTTAATACATTCCTCAGAATTGCTTACGTCTTTGCCATTAGGCAAATCTTTTTAGAAAAGATTTTCAAAAGAGCAAAATTACAGTCCTAGCTTTTCAGAAAAAGTAAGCAATGTGGCTTCTCTCTTGCTTTTCTTTCTTTTACCCTAAGAATACCCTCAGAATGATAGGACTTCACCTTCGCCTCTGCTGAGGAACAATGCGTTATTTTGGTACGCCTTTGATCGCTAGTGATTCACTGTAAAGGCAGCACTGCTGGAAGAATGCAGAAACCTGAGTTGCAGTCAGAAAAATGACTATGTAAAAATGGCATCTTCTGACTTTCTGTCCTTGTTCCCCAGGTTTGGTTTGTTCCCCCGTCATCTCTTCTCAATTCCTCTGACCACTGAGCCAGCCAGACTGCAGACTGGACAGATTGGGCTGGGTTCTGATTCTCGGGTAATTCTTACCAATATTTTCATTATATTCTGTTAATTGAATAATATATTCCTGAGTAATTTGCCGAAGAAATATTTGACAGCCAGATGCCAAGTGGATAAAGCAAGGTTTTTTTGTTTGTTTGTTTGTTTTGTTTTAAATTAAGAGATAAGGCAAAGATGGATTAAATGTTACCATCCTGGTAATTTCACAAAGTAAGTCAAAACCCTGAAAATCATGCATAGTAGACTGAACATGTCTGATTTTAGGAGCTAATCCTAAGGGAATAAGTAGAGAACTTGTGTTATTATTTTTTAAAAATGAACTTTCAACTTTGGAATAATTTTGGATTTACAGATAAGTTGCAAAGACAGCACAGAATTTCTGTGCAGTCTTCAGGTATCAGTGATGGTTCATTAACATTAAGTAAACTTCTGACTTCATTTGCATTTCACCAGTTTTTCCATTAAGATCTTTTAGTTGTCATGTCTCCTTAGAATTGTCCCATTTGTGGCAGCTTCTCAATCTCTCCTTGTTTTCCATGACCTTGACAGTTTTGAGGAACAGTGGTAAGGTGTTTTATTGAATGTCCCTCAACTTGGGTTTGCCTGATACTTTTCTCATGATTAGACTTGGGAATAGATTTTAGGAAATAATATTGCAGAGGTAAAGTGTCCTTTTGGTTAGCAGTCAAATGCTCAAACATGGGAGGGACACATGTTATAATAGCAGGCTCACAAACTTGTGTCCAACAGTGAGGACCCGGAAACAGATGCCCAGTAAAGAGGATTTGTTTTGCATGGTCTGTTACATCCATGTATTGGAATTTTTACTCAAACCCCTAAACCCCACTGCCATCGGGTCCGATTCATAGAGAGCATAGAAGTGAGCATTGAACTACCCCATAGAGTTTCCAAGGGGTGCCTGGCAGATTTGAACTGCCAACTTTTTGGTCGGCAGATTTACCACTTAACCCACTATGCTACCAGGGTTACTGGGATTTTTACAGCCATTATAAATTATAACGTAGGTTAATATTTATAGACATAAAGAAGGCAGATTACAAAGCAGGATTTTATTTAACAATTTAAAGGTATCTGTATGTAAGCCCTAGTGGCATTGTGGTTAGGTACTATACCTGCTAACAAAAAGACCAGCAGTTCAAATCCACCAGACACACCTTGGAAACTCCTTGAGGCAGTTCTACTGTGTCTATAGTGTCACTATGAGACAGAAGCAACTTGAAGACACTGAATTTGGATTTGCTTTTATATGTGTGTAAAACCAAACAGAGGAAAGAATGAAAGTGTCAAGAATTTCATTTTGATGGGGTTCCCCTGGGAGCATGGCTCCTGGACCTGATGCTGCCCCTGTCCATAAATCATAATAGAGGTCAACTCTTTGGACAGAAATGGATTGGACTTGGTGGCACAGAGTGACCATATCATGTGTGCACTTTATGGTTCTATGCATCTATAGGATGTCACCTGGCTGATCTCTTACTGGATGCAGGGGAGAGGGTGGAGAGGAGGGGGTAAGAGATTGTTAGGAGGATATGACATATATACAGAACGGAGAAGAGGAGTGTGCTGTCACTGGGCAGGGAGAGCAGTGGGAGCCACTCATTGGCAGGTATGCAAATTTATATGGGATTGTATATTTTCACTCAGTCATAATAAAAAAAAATTTCATTTTGGATCTACAGTCAACACCCGTGGAAGCAGCAGTCAAGAAACCAAGTGACACATTGCGTTGGGCAAATCTGCTGGAAAAGAACTCTTTATGGTATTGAAAAGTGAAGATGCCGTTTTAAAGACTATGGTGTGCCCAACCTAACTGTGTAGTTTCAGTTACTTCATATGCCTGTGAAAGCTGGGCAAAGAATAAGGAAGACCTAAGGGGAATTGACACCTTGTACTGTGCTATGAGTGAAGAATATTGAATATACCATGGACTGCCAAAAGGATGACCAACTCTGTGCTGGAAGAAGTATAGCCAGAATGCTCCTTAGAAGCAAGGATGCTGAGACTTCATCTTACATACTTTGGACATATTGTCAGGAGTGATCAATCCTGGGAGAAGTACAGCATGCTTGGTAAAGTAGAAGATCAGCTTGAAAGAGAAAGATCTTCAGCAGGATGGATTGACATAGTGGTTGAACAGTGGGCTCAAGCATACCAACTATTGTGAGGGTGGCCTAAGACCGGACAATGTTTCCTTTCCTTATACATAGGGTTGCTGTGTGTTGGTACCAATTCAGCAACATCTGATAACAAAAACAACATAAGCTGGTGAAGAAAAAGGTTGATATTCTGTCAACCCCAGTACCTAGAGTGATGTTTTGTACACAGTAGATGCTCAAAATTAAAAAAAAAAAGAGAGGAATAAAATGTTTAATTAATAAAACTGAAAGATCATTATAACCTTCTGCTGTCAAGTCGATTCTGATTCATAAGATCCTATAGTTCAGAGTAGAACTGCCCCACAGAGTTTCCAAGAAGCATCTGGTGGAATTGAACTGCCAACCTTTTGGTTAACAGAGGTAGCACTTAAACCGCTGTGCCACCAGAGTCTCCCAGATCATTATGGTTCTATAATATTGAAGCCTCCCATATCCTTTTCACCCTTGCATCCTCTTTTCCCCTTTAATGAGTTTGGTGTATTGTTACTGCCTTGATCTCTCTGGTTCAAACTGTTAAAAATGACCATTAAGAACTTTTTCCTCCTCGGGACTTTTGTTCTTGCGCTTCCTTCTGACTAGAATGCTCTTGCCCCTGATTTCTACATGCTGACTCATTCTTACCTTTTAGTTCTCAGCTCATATGCTCTCTCTTTAGAAAGACTTCTTTGATCATCCCATCCAAAGAAATCTTTCCTAGTTACTCCTTATCTCATCACCCTTTCCATTTCCATACAGGATTATTCTAATCTTTTTCTGTCTCATTCTCTTTCTCTCTTTCTCTGTGATTCCTGTTCACTTTGTCTCCATTTATTTATTTTCTGTCTCTGCAACTTGACTGTTAACTTTATAGGGCAAACTGACAGCCCCGTGCCATGTTCTAGGGCTCACTGGGTATCCACAAAGCAATCCAGGCATTAGTTTTCAGAGGGAATAAAGGAGAAGTGTGTCTAGTTTACTGTCTTGACTCTGCCCTCTGATTCATCATTCTATGTGTAGCACCACAACAATGCTCAGCTAAATAAATTGAGTGACTAGATACCTCATTTACTCATTTCCCTATCTGTAGTATTCTCCTTCACCATTCTCTCCCCATTTTAACACTAACATTTCATCATGACATTCCCACTCAGAATTCTCCAGTATCTCCCCATGACCCCCAGCTGAAGTTTCTAAATGTTTAGAACAGATGTCAAAACATAGGTATATATACAAGGACTACCAGTTAAGAGCTCAAACTCATCCTAGAAAAAGTGCTACATGCGTCATTGCTGAATGTCACTGCAGTCACCTTCCAAGTACTCTCTCTGGGAAGCTATGCCCCGACGCCAACTCCTAGTCCACCCTTCAAAGCAATCTTTGGACTCTTTCTGGAATGGCTGTCAGAGCTGTCATTGTATTACCCTTGATGTCCTGCCTGTTATCAAGATGTCTTCCCTTCAATATTTTCTTTATCTTCGGGTAAAGAAAAAAGTCACTGTAGGCCAGATTAGGTGAGTAGGGAGAGTGTTCCAATACAGTCATTTTTTCACTGGCTAAAAACTCCCTCATAGACAACTATACAATTAAGTTCGTGAACTTCCACCATGCGACTGTGCACAATGGCCATTCCAGAAAAAGAGTTCCAAAATTGCTTTGAAAGGTAGACTAGTGCCTGGCATGGGTGCATAGCTTCCCAAGGGGAGTACTTCAAAGGTGACCATAGTGATATTCAGCAGTGAGGTGTGTAGCACTTTTTCTAGGACAAGTTCACGAACTTAATTGTCAGTCCTTGTGTATATTGGCTATTGCCAAAGCTGTTTATATACCTAGGAAAGGAGTTGCTGAGTCTGCTGAGTCATATTGCAGTTCTATGTTCAACATTTTGAGTAACTGAAAAATTGTTTTCTCTAGTGACAATACCAATGTGTATTGCCACCACTACTGGATGGCAGTTCGTATTTCTCCACTACTTCACTGACACTTAATATTTTCCCTTTTTGTTTCTGTAAAAATCATTACCATCCTAATGAAGGTGAGATATTGTCTCAGTCTGGTTTTGATTTGCATCTCCCTTGTCGCTGAGGACATTTAGCATCTTTTTATGTACTTGTTGACCATTTGAATATCTTTTTGGTGAAATGTCTGTGCAAGTCTTTTGACCGTTTTTTAAATTGTGTTGCATAAGCAGTAACCAAAGAGATGTGTGCACCAATGTTCATTGCAGCACTGTTCACAATAAGGAAAAGATGAAAACAACTAAAATCTCTTATCAGTTGATAGATGGGTAAACAGAATGTAGTGTATGTGTACCAGGGGAATATTACTCAGCCATAAAGAAGAATGGAGTCCTGATGCATTCCACAAAACAGATGAATCTAGAAACCATTATGCTGTGGGAAGTAAGTCAGCCACAAAAGTACAAATACTATATGGTCTCATTAACATGACATGATATGCAAGTATATAAGCCAACACAGAAAAAAAGCTCATTGTCATTAAGTCATTTCCACTCATAGTGACCCTATAGGACAGAGTAGAACTTCTCCATAGGGTTCCAAGGGTGTAATCTTGAAGGAAACAGATTGTCACATCTGTCTGCTGAGGAGTGATGGGGCTAGAACTGTCCCCTTTCAGTCAGCAGTGAAGAGCTTAATTGTTGTGCCACTAGGGCCCCAAATCTTTTACAAAAAACAAGCAACTCCATGCCTTTGAGTCAATTCCAACTCACAGTGACCCAAACATATAAAAAACCCAATAAACCTACTGCTTTCGATTTGTGTTGGGTTCATACAGACCCCAGATGTCAGAGTAGAACTGCCCCATAGAGTGTCCAAGGAACAGCTGGCAGATTTGAACTGCTGACCTATTAGTTAGCCAATGTAGGACTTAACCCACTATACCACCAGGGTTCTCACCCAAATATATATGTATCAATAATTATTCCTGGCTATGGTGAGTGGAGGGAGAGGGGAAAGAGGGAGTTTATACTTAGGGTGAATTAAGTGTATGTTCCTGGTGGTGGAATAATTTGGAAAAAGCAAGAACGGCTGCTCAACTTGAAGAATAGCCTCATTGTCATCAAATTGTACAGCATAAATTGTTGTATTATGTATTATTTGTGCCGCAATAAAAATAAATAAATAATTAGATTTAAAAAATTAAGTTAGTTGTATAAAAATCTTCTTTTTCTCATCTCACCATCAGCATGTGGCTCTTGGATGAAATGAAACCTCCTTAGTAAGTCTCATAAGTTGTATTTAGTTCATGCTTGTTTGTTGGCCTCAGTTCTTGCTCCTGTCTCTGGATCTTCATGTTGCAGATACAGAGAACTACCCAATGACTTAAGATTCTTTGATCATGCCATGCTTCCTGACTTGACTCTGAGCTTTTGTATATGATGTTTCCTTGGCTAGTTCTATCCTGGCCCCTAGGGTCGCCATGAGTCGGATCCGACTCGACGGCACTTGGCCTTGGCTTGGCTGAAATGTCTTTTGCTCTTACCTGCCTGGTCAGTGCCTATAGTCTTACCTCCTCTCTACTTTTCCTCAGGGTCTGCCCTGAGTTTTCAGACACTTAGAGCTCTCTTTCCTATTAATTTCCATAGGCTCATGGAGAGACCTCATTCCTGCAGTAGCTATATAGAGCTGAAATTGTGTATACTTGTCTGTCTCTCCTGCCTAGACATGCACTGACTGAAGGAAGAGACTGTCTTTTCGTTGATGTGTTACTGGGCAATGCAGTAGATGTTGACAATAGCCAGGAAAAAGTATGGAAGAGACTTGTAGATTGTCTGGGTTTCTCTGTGCTGTATTAGATGGCTGAGGCAAGAGAGTGGAGCCTGTGGGTGCCTCCCTCTCCACAGTGAAGTTCAAGGGAAAGGATAGAGAAAGTGGAATTGAGAGTGATGTCTGCATGAATCCTCTACTTTAAGACTTGTAGAGAAGGGCTGCCCTTTCTTGTTCCTGACAAAATGATACTCTTGAGAGAGCCAATGTAGGGTTTAAACTTAGGAGAAATCATGAGATGTTATACATTTATAAATTTTTGAGACAATTAAGTTTCTTAAAATGCCCCCAAGTAGTAATTTAACCAAGACTACCATTGCAGAAGTTAAAATTACATTCTGCAGAAATCAGAAGAGGTAACATGGAAAACAGAGCAGAGTCACAGAGGGCAAAGTAACAGATGCTTATGATGATCCATATCACTGTGGCAGCCCCATGTGTTATAGAACAGAACTGCTCCATGATGTTTTCTTGGTTGCAATTTTTATGGAAGCAGATTACCGGGCTTTTCTTCCACAGCACTGATGAGTGGTTTCAAACCACCCATCTTTAGTGTCCAAAAAATGGTTGGAAAAGATATTTATAAAATTTATTTATTACTTATTGTTTAGAATTCACTTGAGTTTGTCCATAATGGTTATGATGGTTAAGATTGGGTGTCACCTTGGCTGGACCATGATTCTCTGTGTTTTCACAGTTGTATAATGTTGTGACTGTTTCCCTGTTGAGACGTGATACATGGTGAACCTTGTGATGGGATCTGTAAGTAGCAGTCAGTTGAGGGGGAGTTTTCTTGGGCCTGTGGCCTGTGTAGAGTGTGGTGGGTGTTAAGGCCAGGCTTGAGGGCTTTTGCCTGTTCTGGGTCCTACAGCTATGTCCTACTTGTCTGACTTCCAGTTCTGGGGACTTGAACTAGAAGCCTACCTGCAGTTTAGCCTCCCAATCTTGGGAATGAACTTGCTGTCTGGTCTGCTGATTTTGAATTCATCAACGTCTGTAGCTATGTGAGTTTAGAGAAGCCTCTTTCCTGACTCATCGACATGAGACATTACCACCTCTACCGTCTCATGAGCTATTTCTTTGATATAAATCTCTCTCTGTATATACTTATTTATGCACTTTATTGATTTTGCTTCTCTAGAGAACTCAGCCAAAGACAGTGTCATGGATTGAATTGTGTCCTCCCTAAAATGTGTGTATGAATTTGGCTGGGCCATGTCTTTAAGTATTGTATGATTGTCCACCATTTTGTCATTTGGTGGAACTTTCCAGTGTGTTGTAAATTCTATCACTATGATTTAATAAAACAAATTAGATGCAGTTGCTGAGTTGACAAGGTTGGATAGTGTCTTAAGCCAATCTCTTTAAGAGATATAAAAGTGAGAAGCAAACAGAGGGACACAGGAACCTCATATCACCAAGAAAGAAGTGTTGGGAGCACAATACATCCTTTGGACCTGAGGCTCCTGTGCTAAGATGCTCCCAGACCAAAAGACTGGTTTATCACAAGGCCCTTCCTCCAGAGTTGGCAGAGAGAGAAAGACTTCCGCTGGAGCTGATGTACTGAATTTGGATTTGTAGCCTACTGGACTATGAAGAAATAAATTCCTCTTCTTTGAAGCCATCCACCTGTGGTATTTCTGTTACAGCGACGGCACTGACTTTTTTTTTAGATGACTAAGAAAATAACAAAAAAAAACAAACCTGTTTCTGTCAAGTTGATTTCAACAAGGTATCTACGCGACACAAATGGTTTGCACTTGGACACTAAAGATTGGTGGTTTGAAACCACTCATCAGTGCTGTGGAAGAAAGGCCTGGTAATCTGCTTCCATAAAAATTGCAACCAAGAAAACATCATGGAGCAGTTCTGTTCTATAACACATGGGGCTGCAGTAGTGATATGGGTCACCATAAACATCTGTTACTTTGCCCTCTGTGACTCTGCTCTGTTTTCCATGTTACCTCTTCTGCTTTCTGCAGAATGTAGTTTTAACTTCTGCAATGGTAGTGCTTTCTTCTCCTTTTCTTTTTTAGAACAACATACTCCCTTTATATGCCTTTCTTACTATCTTAGAATTGCCTCAGGAATAAAAATTACCAAGTTTTTTAGTTAACTTTTCTTCTATGAGTTTCAAATGGAGAAGGAACCTCCTTTCACTTTGAATTTAAGCTATTTCTCCAGCTTCAGCATTTTTATGTCATGTTGTTGTCATTAGGTGCCATCAAGTCAGTTCTGACTCATAGCAGCCCTATGCACAACAGAACAAAACACTGCCCGGTCTTGCACCATGCCCACAGTTATTTTTCTGCTTAAGCCCATTGTTTCAGCCACTGTGTCAGTCCATTTAATTGAGGATCTTACTCTTTTTTTGCTGACTCTACCAAGGATGATGTCCTACTCCAGGGACTGATTCCTTCTGACAACGTGTCTAAAGTATGTAAGACGCAGTCCTGCCATCTTTGCTCCCAAGGAGCACTCTGGTTGTATTTCTTCCAGACAGATCTGTTTGTTCTTCTGACAGTCCATGGTACATTCAGCATTCTTCCCTAACACCACGATTCAAAGGCATCAGTTCTTCTTCTGTCTCCCTTATTCATTGGGCAGCTTTTGTGTGCATATGATACAATTGAATATACCATGGTTTGGGCCAGGTTCACCTTGGTCTTCAAGGTGACATCTTTACTTTCTGACAGTTTAAAGAGGTCCTCTGCAGCAGATTTTCCAGTGCAATGTGTCTTTTGATTTCTTGACTGCTGCTTCCTTGGGCATTGGTTATGCAGGAATTATTCCTTGATTCCTTCTCTGCTTATGTGCTAGACCCAATAAGGTCTAGCTGTACCCAATTTGTGTGAAAATAAAGAATAATTCTCATCTAATTCCCTCATCTCTGGAAGTCAAATCTCTATGAGTTTCCGAAGTGGCCAGAGGAAGGCTGGACTTCCTAGTGATTGACAGTGCTCCTAAGCTTCTGGAGACTTCTTTGGTCTTTTCTATGGTAGAAAAGAGTTGAGTTTCTGGCGAAAAAAAAGTGGTGAGGAACATAGAATGAGAGCCTTGAATAAACAAGTATGAAGCAGAATCTGATGATCCTTCTTCGGCAGTAGAGTTTTATTATGAGATAGTGGCAGGAACCAAGCAGATGTGGGTTTGAATCTCACCTGTACCCCTATGAGCTGTGTATCTAAGATATACTTACTCTCTCTGAGCCTCAGTTTAACACCTGTGGGAAAAAGTAGGATACGAATACCTACTTAGTGGATTGTCAAGAAAGTTAAATACAATGATGTCTGTTAAATTATCCAGCCAAAGGTTATATGGTACAGGCTCAAGTATTATTTTCCTTTTCTCTCCGTACTTACCAACCTGTCTTCCAGGAAAAGAAAAGGCTGTTCTTCAGCCAGCTACAAAAGGGAGACTGTTTTGTTTCAGACTTCATTAATGTCCTGTACTTTATACCTTTGGCCTAATTTTTTTTAATGCCGAGCCAAGTGCCGTCGAGTTGGAATAAATATCTTTCTCTGTCTGTGTGTACATTTTTTGTTTCTTTTAGTCAGGGTCTTGACCTCAACTATATCCAAAGTAAAGAACACTAGAATTAAAGTTTCTCATCCAAAGTAAGTTTCTGAGGGTAAATAAATTAGGAATAATATCTATCCAGCTGTTAGTAATAAAAAGTTGGAAGTTTTGGCTTGAATCAACTAGAAGTTTTGTTTTTCTCGTAATAAAATTAGTGATACAGTGGTTGGCTTTATAATATTAGAGCCAGGTTCCTTTTACCTTTTTGCTCAACTTGTCTTGACAAATACTTGTGGCCTCATGGTCACATGATGGCTGATACATTTTTCTGTCAAGTAGAAGGAAGGGAAGACATAAAGGGATAAAAAGGAGGTGCCATTCTGAGTCAGTGTCCTCCTGCCCCTTGTTAAGGCTCTTACGAAACTTTTCTGTAAATTCCCTTCATATTTCAACAGCTAACCTGGTGCTTTACAACAGAACTTTCTGCAGTGATGGAAATATTCTATATCTATACTGTCCAGAATGGTAGCTGTTAGTCACATGTGATGACTGTTCAGCCAGCAAGACATAACTAGTATTGAAGAAGTCAAATTTTAATAATTTTTTATTTGCATAGCTGTGTGTGTCTACTGGCTACCACATCAGAAAGTGCAGTGCTAGACTTTTGTCGCATGGCTAACATCTGAAGAAAAAAAAAGGCTGAGAGACAGGTTTTTGTATTGAGTACACTGAGGTCTTATTAAGGTCTTCTTTTAATGGAGAAAGGGGACATACAAATGTACATAGGCTAAGAAAATAAGTCTCCACAGCAAAGGCATAGCTGGATGCTCATTAGGATCCCTTACCCTCAAAGAAGTGGGGGTCCTAATGGGTTTACTGCAGGCGTGAGGATTAGTGTGGTTGGGTTGAAGATTCTGTGTAGCTGCAAAGCAGGGTCTCAGAGGTGGAATTCATTTGAACTTGTCAAGTACATTTTCGTAAGTGAGGAAACTGAGGCTCAGAGAAGTGACTGAGAGACTGCAGTTAATATAGCTTCTCTGAGATAATATAGCCAATTTAGTGGCCTTTAAAGCATCACCCGTTGTTATTGTAATGTTTCAGAAGAAAATAGCCTCCGACTACACTGTAAAAGGAGACCCTGGTGGCATAGTTGGTTAAGTGTTATGTGTGCTAACCAAAAGGTCAGCAGTTCAAATCCACCAGGTGCTTCTTGGAAACGCTATGGGGCAGTTCTACTCTGACCTATAGGGTCAGTAGGAATTGGACCTGACACCACAGCAATGGGTTTGGTTTGGTTTTTTTAATACTTAAAAAAAAAAGTGAAATAAAACTAGAGGGATTTGGATGCCACCTATTGGTAGAAAAATGTATAAGGAGCCTCTTAGAACCTGCTTGTTAGAGGCACCATAGGTCATATTGGGCCCCCAAAATGAAGAATGAAAGACGGTGGAAAATGTGATTCTTGAATCAGCTTGGAACATGTGTATTAGTTTTCTCTTGACTTTTACTGCTAGGCATTTAGCATCTTAGGAAGGTTTTCTTAGAGTGTTCCTCTCTGCTTTCCAGTAATACACCCCATCTCAGGCATATACAGAAATGTCAGAAGAACATACATCAATCAGTTCTCAAAAATCACATGAAAAAGAAAAAAATACATTTTAAGTTATAAATAACCATGGGATGAGATTCAAGGCTCTTTTCTGATCCATCGCCTCAAAAATAAATCCTGTTATTTACAGCAGTCCCCTTGACTTGTTGAGTATGTAACCATCCCACAGCTTGGAAGGAAAAAAAAGAAAAAGAAAGAAAGAAAATAGACATTCAGTTTCAAAACAAAATGCTCACCCTGACTCACTGAGAGAAGAATCCAAGGTTTTTAATGCAGGGCACTGACTCTCTGCCTGTTTTTCCCCTTCATCATCTGCTACCCTTAAAAAAATGCTATCAACTGCATTGGTAAGAATCCACATTTCTTCCCTTTTGTTCCCTGGCTCCATTCCAGCATTTTACTTGTCACACTGATGGGTGAGATGCCTTTCATATTGGCATAGGACACTGAACGAATGCCTCCCCTTATGTTATCCAACAGGGACCTGGTAAGCACATCTACCCAGGGCTGGAGCCTCCTCTGTGGCTTGGGGAGACCAGGGGCCCCGTGGCTCTCCGACTTGGCATTCGATACTTTTGACCATGGCTGGAGAACCCAGCAGCTCGGAATCCATGAAAAGAAGAACTGGACGGAGGTGAGTGAGACAGATATGGAGGTTGTGATATTGCAATTTTTGTGGAGACTCTGGCTGGTGGCAACCTGCTGGGGGAGGGGAATGACTATGATCGTAAGCTCATCAGCTGTTTAAAAATCTTTTGTGGAGAGGTCTTGTTAATTTTACATCAGAAGTGGGAGTAAATTCTGCCTTATGAACCTTGAAAAGAGCCTCTTGAATACCTTCAGTGTCATGTTTTAGGGGAACAAAATCCAAGTTGCCGACATGAAGCTGCACGTGTGTTCTGCACACCAGCTTGCAGGCGACTGTTTGTTTCTAATTAGGGAGCTGAAGCTTGCTGGCGGAGACAACTGCATTTGTCACAAGTTGTGGCTTTGTATTTAGTGTGTGTGTCTATGCTTTCAACATGGGCAAAGGCAATGCACTGGGTTGTTCCTTCAGGGCTTGGACTCCATTACTTCTGCTCTGTGGTTTACATACCCTGGAGTCTTTCAGTGAACACTTCCTGTTCTCACATTAAATAACAGTGTTCTCTAGTTTGGTTGTGCAGACCACTCAAACCTCAGGGTTTTTTCTTTTTTACAAAATGAATATAGTAAAACCTACATGGGCATATAGTTGTGAAAATTAAATGGGCTTGTCCGTCAAGTAGCTGATAGATGGTCTGGAAATAGGATATGCCTACCCTCCTCTCAAAGAAACCAACCAACCAACCAAAAAAAAAAAAAACCCAAATCCTGAAACTAAAACACTGTCTTTGAGTTGATTTTGATTCATAGTGACCCAAGGGGTGACTGGTGGATTTGAACTGCTGATCTATTGGTTAACTTTAATGCCTAACCACTGTGATACCAGGGCTCCGGTACATGCTTATAACATCTTAATCCCTTTTGTCTTATGTGTAAACAAGGAGTTTGTATTAAATTATCTCTCAGGTATTTTTAAAAATTCAACGCGTGTTTGTTTATTATACACTATGTGCCAGACACTGTACTAGGTATTGAAATTATATCATGCAGAAGACAACAAAAGAGACTTACTATCTGGATTCATGGGGCTTAGATTCTAGAGGAGGACACATTCAATGTGCAGTAAAATACATAATGCCTTTCCCTGGGTTTCCCTTCATCATTCCAAGTTCAAGTTAACTCAAGCTTCACGTTCCTCTTGCAGAGGCTGTCTCTTAATGAAAACTGGAAGGAATCTTTTATGACTTAAAATTTTCATATTTAGTGAATGTATGTTGGTTTGCCTGCCAATTTTCCATCCCCCCTTTCCTGGAAGGAAAACTTTTCATCCCATTTGGGAACCATCCCTGTATCTTCTTCTCAATCAGTGCAGGGTGAGGCTCCCTCTTGGCATCAGGTGTGCTAGGGCACACAGCAGATACTCCCAACACTGTGGAAGGCCTCTATAATCCCAGTATGATCCAATGTCCCAGGCTACAGTGATTGACTTGTGTGTATAGCCATATAACCCAAGTCTTTCCAGTCAAAGTGAATCCAAGGATTTTTGTGAGATCCAAGGATCTCCCTAAGATCCTTTTTCAGGGTTCATCTTTAGTGTCATACTACTTGATGAGGACATGAGACATGACCTGGGGGGGAAAAAATAATGCTTTTATTTTGAAGGTGGAGCCACTGTTGCTCAAACACCTTTCTTTTTATTTAATATGACTGAGTGAAAATGTACATTCCCATATAAATTTACATCCCCATCTATATGCAGTTTCCACTGCTCTCCCTGCCCAGTGACAGCACACTCTTCCTCTCTGCTCCATTCATGTCTCATCCTCCCAACAGTCTCCTTTCCCCTCCTCTCCACCTGCTCTCCTTCCTCCAGCCAGAGGTCAGCAGGATGATACAGATGCATAGAACCATAAAGTGCATCCAATATATGGTCACTCTGCATCGCCAAGTCCAATCCATTCATGTCCGAAGAGTGGACCTTTGCTATGATTTATGGGCAAGGGCAGCATCAGGGCCAGGGGCCATGTTCCCAGGGGAACCCCCAAACCACTGGACTATCAACTGAGGTCTTTAGTGGAGATCTCAGGATGCAGCCCTTTTTATTCTTGTGTTGCCAGTGAGCTCCATCATCGCTATCACTGGTGGTGGCTAGGCACCATCCTGTTCTTCTGGTCCCAAGTCGATGTAGGCACCCACTCATGTGGATCAAACACCTTTCTAATTGCTCCTACAGAACCATTAATGGGATCCCTACTCCTTATTCTATCATAGTTTTCTGTCTTTTCCTCTAGCATTTGAAATTGGAAACTCTGTGGTTGCTAAAAGGTCTCAGGGCGGCCAAAAAAGTTTGCCCTTGTGGTCCAAACCTACCCAGTGACTGCCGAAGGAAGGTCTGGTGATATGTTTCCATAATGGTAACAGCCAAGAAAACCCTGTGGAGTAGCTCTACTCTGTAACATATGGGCTGCCATGACTGGGAATCAAGTTGAGGGCAATGGATTTTTAAAAAATTGTTGCTGTTGTTTTTATTTCTGGTGATTGGTAAAATGCACTGGGATAATAGTTTCTCTACCAGAAAAGAGACCTCATTAGGTAGTGTCTTAACAGGGTGGGAAAGAAGAATTAGCATCTTTATATCCACCACTCCATGTGAAATTGCAATACCCTCTGTTATCCCAATGTCAAGAAGACTTTTCTGCACTGAAGTCCAATTTGTAAGTCTGACAGTACTGCTATGCTGAGAGAATTTTGTCTCCTTTATCTGTTGTTGCAGAAACAATCAGAAAAATGTACAATGTGTCCCCTTATTCGTCATGTGTGAATTTGACTGTGAGTGTATTTGGAATAGGAAACCCATCTTTCTTTTTAAGGTACTTCATAACATGTGATAGGTTACCCCTTATCCCTTATGTAAGACAGAAGGTTTATGTCTGTTTTTAAACACAGATACTCCATAGGCAATTCCAAGTAAGTTATACTTATTTGGAAAGTGGAAGTATGAGGGAAAACATTATAAGATGGATAAAAAGCCTTATATTTCATTCATTTATTCATTTATTCCAAGTACTTGTCAGCAGCCTATCAGTGACAGGCACTGTTGTGGGCACTGAGTATTCAGAGGGGATATAATGCCTGCACCATTCTTGGTGGTAGTTGGATGTGAGTCCAAGAAGTTTCCTTGCATGTGTGTTAAAAAAAAAAAAAAAGCAAAAACGGGTAACTCCAACTTCTTGGAAATTCCGCTATACTCTGGAGCAGACGGGGTCCAAGCGCTTGGAAAACTGAATCAAGAATCCCCGGGGCCAGTGGGAGCAACGCAGCAGAGCAGGAAGCCCGAAGCAGGAAGCGGCAGGACCCTGGAGAGCGCCACACTCTAAATCTAGGGCGGCGCCGGACTCACCACCTCCGGGCAATGCTTGTATCTGCCGGAACCCCCCAGGGGGCGCTCGCATAGAGGTTTCTGAACTAGTATCTTGCCAGGTTGCTGGGCGCATGGGTTTCGTCAGAAGGTGGAAATCTTTCTGTAAGAAGCTGCCATCTCCCCGCCACCCGCTCTCCCCCTTTCTCTTCCTTCCTCCCTAGCTTCTCTTCGCTCCCTCCCTCTCCCTGGCACCCTCCTCTTTACTCTCTGAGTTAACTGAGATTCTGGGCTGCTCCCCCTAACATTTTCACCCTCCTCCAGCCCTAGTCACCAAGAATGGAGCCAGGATTTCCTGAGAGACCAAACTCTTTCAGCATCTTTTGCATCTGCTGTTGCTGAACTGGCCTCCTGGAGGACGAGGAGGGAGGGCAGTCCGACCCCCTTCACACCACTCCACAACTACACACCAACAGCCTCCACCCCAAAGCTGAATTTGCATCCTAGGGGCGGGACAGATCTGGTCCTGGGCTGAATTCTCTTTCTACTCTTCCAGCTTGGCACACCCAGGTAAGTCAATGCAACTCTACATTCCTCTGTTCTTGGGGCGCTGTGATTGCAAAGTCTGTTGGGGTTGCTGCGTATCGAGACCAACTTTTGAGCTGTACTGGTTTTCTCTCTGTTATGCTTGTTGACTGGTGTTGCTTTCTTAAGAAGCAGCTGCAAGCATCATCTTTTACCCTAAGGAACTTTCATCTTTTATACTTCGCTTTTTGACAGCATCCAAGTCTCCCAGCTGGGGTGGGCGCTATGGAGAGGGTGCTCAGGAAGGAGGATCCAGAGCATGGCTGAGGGGCCAGTCAAGGAAGTCTTGGAAGGGGGGAGGGGCTACTGTTTTGAAAATCGGGGAAGGGGTAGGTGCCGAGTGCTGGCTGAAGTTGCAGCTGCTTCTCTGACAGAACACTGGAAAATTGTAGCGGTATCCGTGCCTTGACCTAACTGCTGTTGGATTTCACCTCTCAACCCCATTCCATCCCTTTACAATGAGTTCCCAATGATATTTAATCGCATCTGGGGCTCTTGGGGTTAAACCAACCAATACACTTCCCAGTCCCTTGATGCCGCCAAGCCCCTCACCGCTCCCTCTGATAAATAAAGCAGCCAAAGGAGGAAAGGGGCGGGACTGGAGAGACCCTTCTAATGCAAACCACATCTGATTAAAGAGGTCAGGCCCCCCAGCAGGGCGTCAGGATTTTTTGCGAAGAATGTGGGAGGCTACTGGGAGTTGGTCCATGTTTAGCTAAATAAAATTAGTGTCCATTACCATCCAGAGGAGAGAGTGGGTTAAGCCCAGAGGGATGCCCTTAGGACGCTGTCGCAGCACTGCTTCCTCTTCGGGAGAAATTCCTCCTTCCACTGTGGGCTTTAAGTCTCTAGCTCCCACCCTGTCCCTTTCAATGCGATGCTCTCCCCCAACCAAGGTAACCTTGCGGGATGGACTTTCTGTACCAGAGCTTGCCAGACTCCAGGAAAAAAAAAAAAAAAAAAAATTCATAGGCTACAGAGATGATCCCTGGGGTCCGAGATTATGAAGCATTGTCCATTGAAAGTTTGGCAGGTGAAGGGAGGAAAGTGAAACAGACTAGGGAGGATGGGGGCGGGAAGGAGAGTGTGCCATGGGGAAACTCTGCTAGAGAGATAGGTGCCCTAGGATTCTAGTGCCCTTCGGGAGACAATGCCTTGGCTCCCTTACACATTGTGTTCAAAACTGTACAAAACCAACTTTTCATGATTTTACTACTTTGCCAGGAGTTTTTAAAGCACTGTTCTGGTTGTTCTTGGCTCACTGGGTTTTCAGTTTCCAGAATCCTGTTGTAGGAACTGTCCGAGGTTCTTTGAAGTTTTCTGCTTAACGTGAGAACCAACTCTGCTCTCACAGAAAATTGACTTGAACTTCAAATGAAGTAGTCTTTCTTCCCCACTCCTCCACTCTGTTGCCTTCTTAACAATCTTTATCCTCAAAGCTGTGTGTATTTTATTTTTTTGCTTTATGTCAAAGAAAGCCAAGACAAATTTACGGGGTAGGTGTTTTTGCATCCATGGTAGTGCTTTGCAGTTAAGCATACACTGCATTAATCTGCATAGCATATCTCCCTAAAAACCTGAAGCAGGCAACAACTTTGCTTCTTTTATTTGATGCCCTACAATTTGAAGAAGATCCTATTTCTTTTTATTACCCCACAGATACGAGTGAGCTTAGGGTGGCTGTTGCTGTGGTTAGATAACTTCCAATGTTTTCATTTGTCTTTCTGAGCTGCTGCTGCTAAGTTGAACCCGTTTTCTTTGCCCACACTATTTTAAAGTGTGATTGACAGAGTCACAGTAACAGATCAGGACCCTAAGCTCAGAGTAGGTCAAAGGTTCATTTATGTACATTGTTGTTGTTAGATGCTGTTGAGTCTATTCAGACTCATAGTGACCCCATGTGACACAGAGTACAGCTGCCCCATAGGGTTTTTTTAGGCTGTAATCTTTATGGGATGCAGTCATCAGATCTTTCTCTTTCAGAAATGCTGGGGGGATTTGAACCACCAACCTTTTGGTAAGCAGTAAGCAATTTAGTGGTGCTCAAACGAACGGAGAGTTGGGAAATACAATTGTGTTAATAGTGTATACTAATGAAGGCCAAAATCTCTGGTGGTAAAATTGATCTCTGGTGGTAAGATTCTTATAGTTCTACAGGATCATATCCAAACCACATCAAAACTAGATGATTCTCCCCCCTCCCATCCCGAGCCTTAGTAATGGAAGGTATTGGTTCAGAGCAGAAGTAGATATTGAATGTCAGACAGTTTTGAATAGTTGGATGAGAAGTGCATTACTCTGATGTAACCCGAGGTCTACTAACGTGCTACCTTGTGAAAACTCCCATGTCATTACACTGTAGTTTTTTCCTCAGAGTGGTCAGCCTTCTTCTTCTTCTTCTAGACACACTGCAAGGATACTTAATGGAGAGCAGGCACAGATGGGGTCCACTAAATTTACCAGCATGAGACAATTATTTTGCTAGAGTGACTAAATATGTCTTTGAAAATAGTTGCTGTGATGTCTATCAGTAGTTTCTTAATTGTTAAGAGAAATTAAAAGACTTGCTAGTTATAATCAGGTCTCTGGTAACAACACAGACTTTTGTTTGAATTACTGGTTTGTTTCAGGAGACCCTGCTTTTAACAGGTTTAATTAAAAGGTGTCTTGTTCTAAGGTGCCTCTTGATCTGCACATGAGTTTCTGACTTGAAAAGAAAACACCTCATTTAGAATTAGCTGGGTAGGAAGCAGAGGTGTTATGTTTCCAGAGAAATTTTATGTAGTATTCAAAAAAAAAAAAAAAAAAGGGCGACAGTTTTGATTCTTCGTACTGTTAGAAATTTGAGTTCACCATCATGCCAGAAGGGAAACTCTGGTGGCAGAGTGGGTCAAGTGCCACATCTGCTGACCAGACGGTCAGCAGTTCTGATCTGCCAGGCACTCCTTGGAAACTCTTATGGGGGCATTTCTCCTCTGTCCTATAGGGTCTTTATGAATCAGACCTGACTTGATGACAGTGGGTATCATGACAGAAACCCTTAAGGGTATAGTGAACATAAAGGATACTCAGAAAAAAATGAGGGGTGATAGTGGAGGCTTTATTCTCATTTGCATTTAAATCTCTTGAAACCCTACTGACTGGAAATTTAAGGTTTATACCATGCCTTTCTTTGTCTTCATTTTGCAAGTTCACTGAACTGTACATTCCTGGCACCATTATGAACAACCATTCTTCACATCAACAAAGGATTTTCCATTTAGAGGTGAGCATTTTGGAGGTGAGCAATAAGTATTACATAAGATCATTGTTCTGTAGTTTCAGAGTGATCTGAATCCAGAACAAAGAATGAGAAGAGTGCTCTAATGATACATCACTCTGACTGATTAGGAGAAGTCTCTCTACTAGTTGTGAAAGTGGCTTCATGAGTCTTCTATTTTTTTAAATTTAAATGAGAGATGTAACATTTCATGCATTTCAAGGAGGAAAAGGACTGACTTTTTCTCTGTACCTTATCTTTCCATTTTTGTCTTGTTAGTATTTCAAAACAAAACAAACAAAAACCCCTTTGAATCCATGCAGTAACCAAAAGTCATATTTCCTTGGTAACGGTAGCCAGTACACTGGAGTTACAAAATATCAAGACAATTTAAAATGCATTCAAAATTGAGCATCACATGGTTCAAAGGCATCCTATAGTGCATTAACAGTGACCTGCCCACATTACGATAATACAGTTGCATTTGTCTCTACTGAGTGAATGTATATGTTGAGGAACAAACCACAGGGCTTTAATCTTTAATTCTCTTTAGGATGTTCTAAAAATACCCCTTCGAAGGAAGCATTGTTATGAAAATAAATTAGTATGCATTTACAGATCTGTTTTTGGTATCAAATAAACATCCCATTTGTCATTTCAATGACAAATTGAAAAGTGTGGACGTTCATGGTGTGTCCGATATCAAACTCAGTAAATGAGTTAGGCAAACTGTGCTATCTTTTCTTTGCTATTTCTAATGGACAGCGTATAAACAAACAGACAGACAAAAAAATTCATTGCCATCAAGTCAATTCTGAGTCATAGAGTCTCTAAAGGACAGAGTAGAACTTCACCATGGAGTTTCCAACTTCATTATGGAAGCAGCCTGCCACATCTTTCTCCTGTGGAGTGGCTGGTGGATTTAAACTGCCAACCTTTTGGATAGCAGCCAAGTGCTTAACTGTGCCCCATGGTTCCTTTCAAACAATATGTACAACTAAATAAAACCAAACACATTGCCTCTGATTTGACCTTTAGTGACCCTACAAGTGACCCAATAGGGCAGAGTAGAACTTCCCCATAGGGTTTCCAAGGAGCAGCTGGTGAGTTCGAACTGCTGACCTTTTGGTTAGAAGCTGTAGCTCTTAACCACTGTACCACCAGGGATCCAAAACAATACATAGTAAGATTTAATTAGCTAGGAATCCTGGTCAGCAGTTTCTAGCATTTTCTGTACTAGAAATGTTATTTACGTAAGAGCTTTCTGTTTGTTCTACAAACTCATATATATCATATCTATTTAGTTGCTACATGCATTATCTATATCTGCTAAATATACATGGTGTACTATATATTTTTTTCTAAATTGTCAAGTCCTGGGAATTCCTTTATTTGGCTGCTGTCTTCTGGCAAAACCTCTTGAGAGCCACTGGCTTTCAGCTCAGTTAATATTGCAGGCCTAAAGGCAAGTCTTGAGAAGAGAAAGTGACAAAGATGCCTTATTTGTCAAGGTTTATTCCAGTCCTGAGCTTTTAATATAACCCATTGAGTGGGGAAGTTCATCTAAGTTGACTTGTGGTAGGCCCAGTTCTAAACTGTGAACAAGAACCTTATCACTGTCAATCTGTGACTCTCAGAAGTGAAAGAGAACTTGACAATAATCTATTGACTCATGGTTTAATTTGACAGATGTGGAAAAAAAGACTCAGAGAAGTGATTTGCTTAAGACCAGAGACTAATTCAACAGTCTTCTTGATTACTGCTCGTATAAAGAGACTCAAGTCCGACACAGATGATTACTGTGGTGGCACCATTGTCTGGCGCCATGTGTACTGATAGTCTTCATTTCTATGAATTGAGGGTGGGGGCCAGGGTATGGTCCTCTACGTCCACTGGAGCATTTAGGGGAGCAAGTTGAGGACTTATTACATTGCTTTCTCTTGGAGCCAATGCAATATTTACTCAATAGATGTGATTAAATTTCTAGAAACTCATTGTCTGTAGCTGCCTCGATTAATGGGCATGTTTTTGTGGAGAAGAATTGCTCATGTACAATCTTGACTTTCTATTTTAAATGTCACAATTGAGTCAATAAAGTAAACAAAGAGATTTTATGAATGTTTATAGTTCCAGGAACCACAGAGGAATCCTTTAATTTGTCTTAAAGATCTATTCAAAAAGAACAGTTTTTGTAAGATGTTAGTTTTAGTTCTCTGGGCCAGAACATGGTATTTTTTCTTACTTAGAAAACTACGCACTTGGCTGGCTTTTGGCTTGGCTAGAAAACTACAAAGATTTCTCCTTGAGAACATCTGGGGAGAAAAATAATATTTCAGGTTAACTCGAGAAACATTCCCAGGTTTATGCTGCACTGATTTAAAGACTTTGTTCGTTATCCTAAAGATCCCAAACAGCTTAGGGTAACTCATTGTGCCTCAAGGGAGAGGAAGAAGAAAGTGAGGCTGGCATGAGGACCGGATCCCAGGCAGGGTGTCCAAGGTGAGGCCAAGAGGGAAGGGCTGGAGAGAGTTGACATTAGAGAGAACGGTCGCTAGAGGGAGCCGCAACACCGACAGAGCCCCACCTCGGGGACCGTGATCCCTACACCAGGCTCAGGGATGGGGTTTGATGGAGCCTCTGAGAGGTGCCCGGACATGAGGTCCTAGTTTTCCCGGTACCTCTGACTTTTCTATTTAGATTGCCCGACTGCAGAGGGAGACAAGTGGCTTTGCCATCAGCGTTGGCTGGGTAAAATCTCGTACCTCATTGGGTTACTCGGTGACTGGGTACCAGATTACTTTGGGGACTCCCTCTGGGAGACCTGTCTGGCTCTTTGCTTTTTGACATTTGTGCCTGTTATCAGAGGAAGAACTCTGGATGTAGAAATTCCTGTTTGCAATCTCACAGTTATGTTTTTCAAGCTGCAGACCTTGGGGGAATTACTTGACTTGAGTGAGTGTTAGCTTCTGGAAAGTCAGGAAAATGTGAAATGTGAAGACTCAAAAGTGTTTGGTATTTTAGTGAACAGGCAAATGTTAGTTCCCATGCCCTTTCTTTTGGGAATTCTCCCAAAACTTCATCCTTCGCCTTCCATCTGAGCTTTTTTGCTCTCTACACCCCTCTGCCTCGGCAGAAAGGTCTTGTTTATCCATCTGTTGAATAATAATTGATCACATCCTTTACACCAAGAGCTGTGTTAGCCACTGGGGATAAATGTGAATTTCTTCTCTTTTGAAGTCATAGGCTTGAGGGTCTGACAAATGTGTGAGAAGCATTCAATTGAAGGTAGTAAGTGTGAGGAGAGAGAGGGAAAAATGGCATTGCTAAGAGGTAAGGAGGAGTTCCTGGATTGTATAGATAGTTAACTGGCTCATAACCAAAAGATTAGAGATCTGAGTTTAACCAGAGGTGCCTCGGAATAAAGGCCTGGTGATCCACTTCTGAAAAATCAGCTACTGAAAGTCTGACCGAACACAGTTGTATTCTGACATGCGTGAGGGAGCTGAGAGTCAGTCTGCTTGATTGTAACTGGTTAAGAGATAAGGCAGCACTTGACTAAGAGATAAGGGAGCCATGTCCTTGGTTTCAAAAACCCTAAAACCCTAGTATACCCAAGTGTCTTTTCATCTCCTTCTGTTTCAAGGAACCGGGTTGTAAGAGGGTAATTCTGAGGGAGAAGAAAAGGGATAATTTGTGGATTTTTTGGTTTGTGTGTATATCTAATAGCGCTGAAGGTTGTTGCTGTTAGATGTGGTCAAGTCAGTGCCAGCGCATAGCAACTCCACATGACAGAGCAGAACTGCCTCACAGAGGGACTTCTAGGCAGTAAAAAGGTTTTTAAATCCAATCAACTGACAGCACTACTCTGTATATACTAATTTCTTCGATATCATATTAAGACAAATGCCTAAATAGTTGAGGTAATCCATTTAAACACAAAATTATTTTTAAAGAAAGTAAACAGAAACATTAAAAAAATCTTGCCATTGAATGCTAGATCTCTTATCGTATACTGCCAAGTCGACGATGACTCAGAGTATCCCGCAGGACAGAGTAAAGCTGCCCCATAGGATTTCCAAGGAGTGGCTTGTAGATTCAAACTGCTGACCTTTTGTTTAGCAACTGAGCTCTTAACCACTGTATCACTAGGGTTCTAAATGTTAGGTTTAGAACAAACTAAATAAGGATTCTGGCTTTAAAATATTGTAAGAAATATTAAATACAAATATCAATAAAAATGAAAACTAATAACAGCAGAGTGGCAAAAAGCGGTGATTTACAGTTCAGTCAATATTACTGAAATGACACACATACACAAATGTTTTAATTTATCAGTAGGTGCTAGGAATATAGGATCCCTGACTTGATGCTTTTGTTATATTTTGGGCAGTGGCTTCCACAAATAGCTTAGACACAAAAGTTCCAGTGACAAATAGGAAAGGTAAGGAGGTGGGTGCCTGACATTGTGTTGATGTGAAACCTGTGACAGCACGTTGGGTCACATGTGCTAATTTTATCAGGCAAAGTTGACTGCCAGCTCCTGAGAAGCCAGGATTGGACTTCTGCTGGGTGCCCCTTAACTTCTGTGATTTGACTGATTGAGAATTGTGTTGGAGGTAAGGCCTGATAAGACGAAAAGAGTGGAAAAAATTGATTGTTGGGGCAGTCAATAACTCTCAGCACAGCTCATGATCTCGTTTATTTTTAGAGACAAAAAAATGAAGGATCCTTATTGAATCAGACAGTGGGATAGCTGGGTGATCCCATAACATTAGGTACACCTCCTCCTGTTTTTTGGATGAGGAAACTGAGGCTCAGCAAGGGGAATTCTGAAGTGACTCACCCAAGCTGATAGGTGGCTGAGTCAGGTCGAAGACCTAGATGCCCTGTGTTGCTTTCTTGGCCCGCACCACACCGATCTCTTCTCCAGTATGTGCTTTGTGAGGGCAGATACTTTCTCTGTCTTGCTTACAATTTGTTGTAGTCTCCTGGGGCTGCCATCATAAAATATTATTTTAGGAACAGAGATATATTTTGTCACAGTTCTTGAGGTTGGAAGTCCAAATTCAGAGGATCAGTCGCATCAGTTCCTTCTCAGGGCTTTGAAACAGGAACTGTGCTATGCGTCACTCCTGGCTTCTAGTGGCTGCTGGCAGTCCTTGGTGTTCTTTTGCCTCTTTTACGTATGTCATTGCATGGCTTCTTTCCCTCGTGTGTGACTCTGTTTCCATAACCTTGCTTCTTTTTATGAAACATTACTTAAGAGGGATTAGGGTTAAGACTCATCTCCTCCCATATGACCTCTTTTAGTTTAACTAATAACCATATGAAAAGCTCTTTTTCCAAACAAAGTCACCCCACAGGTACAGGGGTTAGGACTATGACATCTTTTTGGGGGGATACAATTCAATCCATGATACTGCTGAACCCCAAATAGTGCTGGGAACAGTAGTCATTCAAAGTGAAGGAACTACACTATTTCTTTCCTTCTCACTCTGATTGAGGAATGTGTCATGAAACCATTGGGTTGCAGTGCAATTTGATGAAGACAAATAATGGTCATGTTTTTTTTTTTTTTTTTAATGATAAAAGCTTAAATTTTGAGTGCAAACAGACTTGGTTTGATTTGTGACTCTGCCACTTACTAGCTGTTTCACTTTGGGCAAACTCTTCAAACTCTCTGAGTCTTATTTCCTCATTTGTCAAAAATGAGGATAAAGCTATCTGTGATATCACAGGGCCTGATTCATCACAGGGAAATACTTCATGGTGGCATTTCTTGCTCTTCCACTCCTGTTCTTGATCTTCCCCAGGAAGATTTAAAGATCTGTGGAGCCCTGGCATAGTGTTAAGAGATGAGCTGCTAAACAGAAAGTTGACAGTTCAAATTCTACCAGCTGCCCCTTGGAAACCTTATGGGGCAGTTCTGCTGTGTCACATAGGGTCGCTATGAGTTGAAATCAACTCAGTGGTCAGGGGTTTTGTGGGTTTTTTTGATTTCGTAGGTGCTCAAAGGAGCCCTGGTTGCCCAGTGGTTAAGTGCTGGGCTGCTAACCAAAAGGTCCACAGTTTGAAGCTACTAGTTACTCACCCGGAAAAGGATGTGGCAGTCTGCTTCTGCAGTGATTACAGCTTTGGAAACCCCATGAGGGAGTTCTACTCTGTCTCATAGGGTTGCTATGATTTGGAATCTGCTCACAGCAATGGTTTTTTTTTGTTTTGTTTTTTTAAATAATGATACAGCAGTGAAGCCTTCCACTGCTAACAGAAAGGTTGACCATTTGAACCCACCCAGCAGATCCACAGGAGAAAGATTTGGTGATCTGGTTATGTAAAGATAAGTCGTGAAAACCCTGTGGGGTGTTTCTGCTCTGTCACGTGGGTTGCTATGAGCTGAAATTGACTTGATGACACACAACAACAGGAGGAGGTGTTTAGCTTTCTCCAAATCAACTTATATTATCAACTGATCTAATAACCACACTACTGCTGTATTATAACTTGATTTTCTGCTCCATATTATATGAGTTACATGAATGTGTATAGTTATATAAACATTGCTGTACAGAATTGTATGTGTAATATAATATATGTAGCACTTTTTGAATAGTTTAAAGGGTTTTGTCATGGACTACTTTATGCATTGATTCTGGATCATAGTTCTCATTTAAAATGTACTCCGTTATATTTGCAAGGGAAACTAGTGGTGTAGTGGTTAGGTGCTACATCTGATAACCAAAAGGTTGGCAGTTCAAAACCACCACGTGCTCCTTGGAAACTCTATGGAGCTATGGTACTCTGTCCTGTAGGGTTGGTATGTGTTGGAATTGACTCAGTGGCAGTGGATTTGGTTATATTTGTAAGACTATCAGTTATGTTTTATATATCTCAACAAAAGCCAAATTGGTCACCTTTCAGTCAATTCCAACTTGCAGTGATGCCATGTGTTAGGGAATAGGGCTCTTCCAGGGGTCCTTCTTGGCTGTAATCTTTACCAAAGCAGATCTCCAGGCCTTTCTCTGTGGCTCTGCTGGATGTGATTGAACTGCCAACTTTACATTTGTAGCTGATGCAAACTTCATACCACCCAGGAACCTGTGTTGTGTATTGGTAGGTAGAATTGTAGGTTGGTGAAAAGCATAAATTGTGAGTCAGGCATTGCTGGGTCTGAATGTCAGCTCTGCCATTTTCAAGCCATGTTATCAGGAATGATCTGCTTAACTGCTTGAAGCCTGGTGTTCACAGAGATAAAGTGGAAATGATAGTGCTTGTTCCCAAGGATGGAAACCCTGGTGGCATAGTGGCTAAGTGCTACAATTACTAACCAGAAAGTCAGCAGCTGGAACCTCCCAGGCACTCCTTGGAAATTCTATGGAGCAGTTCTAGTCTGTCCTATAGGGTCACTATAAGTTGGAATCAACTCAATGGCAACGGGCTTGGATGTTTTGGTATTCCCAAGGGTGAATGACTGCAGGGATTGAAGGATACAGTCCATATCAAAGGCATTCCAAGCCTTCATCATATTGCTGGCACAGGGAAATGAGTCAATAAAGAAACTCGGTGGGTGTGGGGGGCTTGTAATGGTTAAGTGCTACGACTGCTAACGAGAAGGTCTGCAGTTCAAGTCCACCATCAAGTCCAAGTCCAAGTTTTCTTGGAAACTCTGCTCTGTACTATAGGGTCACTATGAGTTGGAATCTACTTGATGGTCATGGGTTGTTTTTGTTTGTTTTTTATATTGTTGGCATCCCCCAAAGGTTAGAGGCTTATGAGTAAATATCCTAATGGTAGTAATTTGCCAGGTTATAAGGGAGTTTTGAAAACCGGAAGGAGTATGTTCTTAAATGTATGATAGAACTTGGCAATAAAAGGTGTGCTCTCAACAGTTATTGACCCAACCATTTACTTCCCTCCTCCCTGCCCTTCCATTCTCTCTGTGCCCACAAATGTTGCCTGGACACAGAGATGATTCATGGGTTATGCTGGAGTTTCTCTTAGATAAATCCCCCTTCATTCCTTGTGCTTCCAGCTGTATTTCAAACGCAAGATATGTTTAACACTGGCCCTTAGATATCTGACCTGAATACAAAATCAGTCGCAGCACCCTGCAAGGCCCAGCAACAAGCATTTATTGTATTTGACTTCCTGTATCTCCTACCTTTACCCCTTCCTTCCCCCAAATTCTAGGCAACCAGCGATAGACAACATCCTGGGAACTCTCTCTGCTTTGAAAATCCAAAATGTTATTAGCATTACTCTTTCTTACCCCTCCCCTGAGAGGAAGTCACAGACCCCCATGCTTGTCTTAAAGTTCTAACACTTTAATATGAGTTAGAATCTCCTCAAGGACTCATTAAAACACAAGTTGATGGATCCCACTCCCAGAGTTTCTAACTAAGTCGGCTCAGATACCAGATCCTGACTCATAGTGATGTTATGGGGCAGAGCAGAGTTACCACAGGGTTTCCAGGGCTGTATATTTTTACAGAAGCACAGTATCACATCTTTCTCCTGTGGAGTGGAAGGGGGTTCTAACTGCTGACCTTTTGGTTAACAACTGAGTGCTTTAACAGCTGCACCACAAGAACTCTTCTGGGTCTGAGTAAAAACTTCCAAACTCACTGTCACTGAGTCAATTCCAACTCACAGTGATCCTATAGGACAGAGCAGAATCGCTACATAGAGTTTCCATGGAGCATCTTGCAGATTTGAACTGCCGACCTTTTGATTATCAGATGTAGCCCTTAACCCCTACACTGCCAGGGTTTCCAGTAGAGGCTATTTGTATTTTTAACAATTTCTCAAGTGATGCTGATGCTGCCAGTTTGGGGACCCGACTTGGTGAACCGCTGTCTTAAATATTTGCTTTATGTGGACAAGCCATGCTTTTTCTCTCCTTGTGGTACAGCTGAGAACACCATTAGTGATGGGAAGGAGATCTGACATTTATGGGGAACCTGTTGTGTGCCAGGTGCCTTATTAGGCACTCTACACACATCATCCTGTTTCACCCATGCTGCAGTCCTGTCAAGGAGCCCTCGTGGCATAATGATTAAGCTCTTAGCTGCTAACCGAAAGGCTGGTGATTAGAACCCCCCAGCAGTTCCACTAGAGAAAAGACCCAGTGATCTGCTCCTGTAAGTACGCATGACAGCCCAGGAAACCCTGTGGGGCCGTTGGTGTAGTCACTAGGAGCTGAAGTCCACTCAGTGGCACACAGTGGCTCTGTCAGTCAATTTCCACTTATTTATTGAAACCCTCCCATGTGTCAGGTGATCTGTAATGCCAGGTTCTGGGTATAGGGACTAAACAAGACAGCTATAAGCCTTACCTTCCCTACGTTATGTTTCAGTGGGGAAGACACACTTGAGCAGGTAATTACAAGGCTGAGTAGTTTGATTTGTAGTAAAGGGAAAGACTGAGATGTTAAGAGACTTGGCCAAGGTTACACAGCTAGTGAGACATAGAAGAGACAAAACAAAGTTAAAAAAAACTCTTTGACTGTACAATGTTTGGGCCTTTTACGAACTCAGAGGGTCTTTTGGTCTCAGGGTCCCTTTGCATTCTTAAAAATTACAAAAGCTTTTGTTAATGTGAGTTAAATCTGCAGTGTTTCCTGTTTTAGAAATTAAAGCAAGGTTGTTCACATTTTGAGAACTGCTGCACTAACTGTGCTGCAAACTAGTCCATCTTCCCTGGACTCTGAACCTTAATTTGTTTTGGTAACTTTCATAGTCATCAAAGATGACAGACTTCTCATCTCTTCCTAAACTTCTCCTTTTTAAAAAAACACTGAGGGCCGCCCTTAAGTCTTAGTCTGTATTTTCTAGGGGTGATGATTTATTTCCTAAAGAAAAGGTTGACCTGCTTTGAAATGACCTTTCAAAATGTCTATCTATGTATCTCTGTGTATCTGTCTCTGTATCTATGTCAGTATGTGTCTGTCATAGAGGAATGTAACAGTTACAGTGCTAGTCATAGAACCAACGGAGATGTGGAGCTTTTATTACCCATCAACCCCAGCCAAGGACATATTTAAAAAATCAGCTCCTGAAAGTTTATGATGTGTGTTGCATTTCAGGGTTGCCCAAGGTATGTACCCCCTTGGGGGTAGTCCAAAAAAGCAAGCTGAAGGATCGCTTTCACTGCTTCACTACAGTGAGAGATACAGCTAAATATGTGGACTCCTATCTTGAGGCTTTTATGTCATGCTGGCAGCTGAAAACATACTGCCATTGAGTTGGGTCTGACTCACAATGATCATAGAGGGCAGTAGAACTGCCTCATAAAGTTTCCAAGGAGCGCCTGGCGGATTTGAACTGCAAATCTGTTGGTTAGCAGATGTAGCACTTAACCCACTATGCCACATGGTGTTTATTATGGGCTAATGACTCTGAAATACTGTTCTTTTGCATCATTTTAATTCATCGTCTACTGGGAATGTGAAACTCTAGTGGAAATTCTCTTTTGGTGTGTAATGGTCCATGGTTGTTCTGACACTTCTATGACTCTGAACGTTTTATGGTATCATTAAGTTGTAGTGAGTATAATCAACCTAATCAGAGCTGACATAACATGGTTCTCCACTGATAATCAATAAAGTCAGATATCCTGTTTTATGCAGAAGTGAATGAGCTAAGGGGGATCTTACAGAAAGATTAGAGGGGCGGTTTGGATATGGCTGCTTTGCGCATGAGAACTTGAGAAAGAGAGAGTCAGCCAGTTACCTGGCTGCTTGGGCTTTTTGACACCAAACATCTGGATCATTGGTTCAGTGAATGTATTTAACATTTTTTTATCCAGATGTTTGGTGTCACATAGGCACAAACCATACCAAAATAAAAAGGCCATAAGAAGGCATGATGCTAGATGATCATCTGTCATCTTCAATAAAAAACCAGTTGCTGCTGAAGCACCTCTGACTTGTCGTGACACCATGTGTCTCAGAACAGAACTACATTCCATAGGGCTTTTAGTAGCTGACTTTTTGGAAGGAGATCTCCAGGCCTTTCTTCCAAGTGCCTCTGGGTTGACTTGAACCTCCAGCCTTTGATTTAGTAGCCTAATGTATTAAACAGTTATGCTACCCAGGGATGCCTAGAGGCTGAAATTGAGCACTGGCTTCAGGCAGCAGGATTCCTTCATGCAGCATCTTTATGTAATGAGAACACATTTTGTAAGGTGATTATAACCTGGAGGAAATATATTACTGGAGTAAAGTACTTGCCCCAGGAGCCAAGACACAAGTGATCAAGTGATCATACCAGCGAGTCTCACTTTCTTTTTATCATCACCTCAAAAGAGAGCTTGCAATATGACTCAACAGGGACCACCTCCTGGAGAACTCTTTCAACCAAGTTTATTATACTTTTTTGTTGTTGTTGTTATGGGTTTCTTACCCAGAATTATCAAATTTTGATTTGACAGGCTCATGTGAGTAACACATACTGTGACTCCAAGTGATGAACTCTGTTGGTTTTGCAAATTCATAGGGTGTCCGTTGAGAACTCCTTTGCTCTGAGGCAGGCAGTCAGCTGGATCAACCAGCAGCAGTATGCCACCCACCCACCTGTCCATCTACCCACTCAGCCCTGCCTGCAGCATGGGCTCAGGAAAACCAAATTTCTCTTCTGACCCTTCATGACTGCCTGGTGTTTGACTTGAACACCGAGCTAAGCAGCTCAGAAACAGACTTGTGGCCTTCAGTGGAAATAGATAGGATGACGGGAGCTTGCCTTGCATGATGGGATATCATCTTCTGTAGTCTGGGGACAGGTGATGGTACTCAGTTATGGAGGTGTAGTGGTTGGTTACTTAGATGGAAACTTTTCTCTGCCTTTGGGTGGGTAGTCCGGAGCAGTTCTATTTGTGTTTCCCACTCTCCCTTTGTTTTACAAGTAATTCCAATATGTGGTTGCAGTCTTTGCTGTCTAAGTTCCCTATTCTGCTATTTTTATATTCCTTTTAACTGCTATGAATATAAATGAAGTTTGAGGTGGAAAAAGCCCCGATTAAGCAAACTTGGGATCTGCAGTCTCAAAAGGTCATTGTCAAATGAGCTCATTGTCATTGGAGACCTGTGATCCACTAGGCAGGGACCGAGTTCAGCATGCAGTATTTTTTTTTTTTTCTTTTTGTAACTCAGGCTTCACTGAAACACCTGTTATTGTCCATGGCTGCTTTCACTCCGCAGGGCAGAGCTGAGAGTAGTCAAGGCAGAGATCATGTGTCCAGCAAGCTGGCTCTTTGCAGAAAGAGATTGCCAACCCTTGCACAAGGGGCATATTTCTATTTGTTCATCTGCGTGTAAGAAAAAGACATCTTCATAAAGATCAAGGGGATATAATTCTGAAATATGGGCTGTACTCATTGCTGTCGAGCTGACTCTGATGCATAGCAACCCTTTAGGACAGAGTAGAACTGCCCTCTAGGATTTCCAAAGAGTGGTTGGCTGATTTGAACTGCCAACCTTTTGGTTAACCACTGAACTCTTAACTGCTACTCAGGAAGGACTCCTGAAATGTGGCCTATGGATCAAATGATCTAAATGATAGAATTTTGATGCTGTGCACTATGAGGATTGTGCACGCAGTAAGTGTTTGTGGAATGAAAGATTGTGTATTTGTATGTGACTGATTTATGGTTGGAGTTCTGGCTTCCCATTTATAAAATCAGGGTAGCTGATCAGATTTCTAGCGATTCTTGTTGCACTAAGTTTCTACACAGTCTGAGAGAGGGAGAAGGCTGGGCCAACAGCAACACCTTTGTTGCATCTCAGCCCCAGTCTGCCAAAGTGGCCACCACAGCCTCCTGAGTTACTGTCAGTCAAATTCATTTAACCTCAGCTGGAATGGTTAGGCAGATACAAAAAGCATGACCATCAGCGGTCACAGTATTATTAAATGCCCTACCTGGAGAGAGATGAGGAGAGTTAAGAGCATCACAGTTCTGCTTTCTGCTTGTTGTGAGTCTGTTTATGGGGATGAGGTTGAAGAATATGTGGTTTATTGTTTGTGTTCAGCAGCTCTGAAGCACGTGGGTGTAGTGTCTAGCATGTTCCAGATGTGCAGGGCTAGCGTTAACAGCACCATGTCAACATCTACTTGGAATGCCTGAGGTTCTGAGGTTCTTACCCACCATCATGGGTAGAAATCACGCTTCCACTAGTTTCTGAAGTCAGCCTGCAGGAAGGTGAAGAGCTGTAGTCTGACACTTGGGGCAGGTGGGTCAGGGCTGTAAGGGCCGTCACCTGGCTCTGCAGTCCTCCAACCTGAGAGGAGAAATAGGAGATGTGGCCCCATGGCAGAAAGGCTTTTGCTCTGTCGTGATGTGATTTTGGTTGCAGACTCCTGATTCAAAGCCTATGCTGTGTTCCCTCCCAGCCTAGCCCCCCTGTAAAAACTGGAGTTCCCACTGCCCCTTTTGCTGAGAAGATGGTCAGGGTTTCAATCCCTCAGCCCCACAGATTTGACCATGGACTTATCACTTATTAATTCAGCCATTTGGGAGGGTGACAAGCTGCCTCTGCTGCGCTGTGAGCAGAACTTCACCCTCCGTGCTTGCCTCCTGGGCTGTGCTCAGGTTTCCAGAGTAGACGCTCAGCACTGAGGGCTTCAGAGCACGCAGCCCTCCTGCCTCCTGTCCCTGGTAAGTGACTTACTTATGGAGTGGGATGACCGAGTGCAAGCGTGATGGTGTGTGGGCCCTGGGGCTGAGGAGGAAAAGCCTGCATACGAGCTCTTGGCTTCCCCAGGCAGGACCCAGGCCACTTCTTTCCCATTTTGGAGAAGAACTGGAAGAACAGAATGTGGCTAGCACTGGTAGGATGCACTTTGTACTGTGTTCTGCCACTTGAAACCTTTGAGATGGGAGATGTGTTATGTAAAATAAGCTTTGTCTTGTCCTCCTGGCTGAGTATCTCCCGTCCTTTCTAGACTTTTTTTTCCCCAGAGAGTTCCTGCTGCTTACAGGAACTTCTGAAAGCCATCAGCCGTGGGACTGGTGGGAGCAAGGATGGTTCAGCTCTGCTCAAGTTTGGCTAAGGTTACAGTTCAGGGAAGCGGCATGATGTCAAGTGAAGGCAAATTTTCCTAACCCACGCATTTTATATTGGTGGTATTCAATATTCTGTTTTTTAGAAGTAAACAGATTGTGCATATGTAATTATGAAAATTGCCTTATTACTTTCTATACATATCTTTATATGCTCCAACAGTGTGTGTTTTTCGAGTTGTGTGCTCTCACACTGATGCAATACCATGCCTACTGATTTGAATCAAATGTATTTAAATTCTTGATCTAAAACAACTGCTATATGAGTCTTTCTATTACTCGCTAGCAGGGCTGAGATGATTTCATATGCAATCAGGGCAAAGTCTTAAAGTAGAAGTTCCTTTTAGTGAGAGAAGGGACCATTTCTGCAGCAGAGAAATGAAGATACTAATCTCTGGCTGAATAAGATTGGACATAATTTAAAACTTTCACACACCATTTTCCTAGCTTTGTTTGTAAATGTTGATCTTGACATTGAGAACCCTGGACCTTGTCTTATTTTCTTGTTTCACAACTCCTCAGGAACATGCAAAAGAAAAGGTAATAAAGGAGAATCTTTTCAAGATAAAACATGATTCATAAAGGTGACAGCCATGCCATATGTGAACAGTGATTAACAGCTGCAGAGTCTGCAAAGAGACTTTTTAAAAATAAAGTGACAAAGCCAATTTTCCCGTTATTTCATGTTTCAGTGCTTGCTCAAGTGCATTACGCTGATTTTTCTAGAGTTCATTTTGTTCTGTGGCAATGGAATCCCTCTTCATGTCCCGGTGCTGCTGTCTGGGGCTTACTTTGGCAATGTCATATAGACCCTGGTTCTGCTTCTGACAATATCTTAAGTTCCAAGACAATGCTGTGGTATCCTGAAACTACAAAGACTTGTTATTCTGAAAGTAGTTTGCTGTGATTTAAGGAGTATGGTGGTGAGAACATGCCTAATGAAGTGTCCCTGGCTTCCATGGTCCTTCTTTTGCCATCACCAGCAGACACAGGCTACAGGGCTACTGGGCATGGACAGACAGACAAACACAAAACTGGCTTTACTTCTGAGGTGAAGGATGATGGGAGGAAGAAAACCCCTGTTTTAAAATCCAGTATCATTTTAGCAAAATCTGTTAATTTGAGGAAAATGGATTTTCATGAGATGCACTTGACTTTGGCAAACTAACCAGATACCCTTTTCCTGATCGATAAGCCCCAAGTAAGGAAAACTTTGCTTTTCCTGAGAACACTTAAGTGGTAGTTGTAATCTTGTTTGGGTTGCAATTCCCCTGGAGAATCTGGTGAGAGGTATGAAGAAGAGCATACCTACCTGTACACAAAATCCAAATGTAATTTCAGGCATCTTCGGAGCTCGCTGAGCAGAGGCTCCTCCTTTTCCCCCATCAAGAAACTCTTCATTGTCTTTACAGTTGATATGGTTTCTAAGGCAAAGATCTTTCTGAAAAATATGTGAACATTCTCTATGTTCTGGCATTTCTCATTGAGGCAAAAGAGAACAGTAAGTTAGGGACATCTTGGGGGTCCCCAGAGCTGCCTGGACTCTTTCTTAGAGCTACCACAGAAAGCTGTGTATTTGCCAAGCTTCGAATGTCCAGTCTTCCTTTGTGACCTGGAACGTACTCTCTGAGATGAGTGGCTTTTCCTCAAGGGCAAGTGGAGGGAAGAGGAGGGGTAACAGCAGGGCCCTGGGGGTTAGCAGTGACAGGCATGGCTGCAAGCCAGTGAGCATTCTCAGGTACAGTACCCTTCCTCCCACCCCCAGGAGCCCTTGAGCTCTGTTCCCTGATGGGCTGCCCAGGAAGCCAGTAGACAGAGCTTATCATGTGATACCTTGGAACAAATAAAAGGAGAAGGCCACCCACTGCTATTCCTGGTGGAGAGCCAGGGGTGCTCCAGGCTTTTGCCCACACATCCTCTAGAACTCCAAGCCCTGGGCCATGACATTCGGTCTCCCTGGGGCTCACTTCCTAGGATACATCATACTACACTTGCTGGAAATGGTGGACACTGACCAGTGAGTCACCCAGTCTGCTTTGGAAGTGGACCACGTAGCTGTATACAGGTGCATCAGCAAGCCTGGAACTTGGACCTATAAGGGAGCTTGAGATATTTGGGAAGTAGAAAGAGAACAAGAATAAAAATGGAAGATCCAGAAGCACAAGGGTAAGACCTGTCATCCATTCCTTCCATTCTTTTTTTGCACCCTCCCTCCTTCTTCCTACTCTTTCTTCTACCCTTTCATCTAGATTTTTCTATTCTTCCTCTCATCCGTTGTTCTTTTTCAGATATTCTTTTGCTTTTTCTTTTCCTTCCTTACTTTTATTTCCCTTTTTTCTTTTCATCTTTTCTTCCATCCTTCTTTCTTTCTATCCAACCTTTCTTCAATTTAGCAGATATTTTCAGGTGCCTACCAGCTACTACACATTCTTAGCTAGCCTGGAATTGTAACTCCCAGTCCGTTACAATAGGTCTGCCTTCATGCTGCCGAGGAACATTCCAACTCCTTCCTTCTTTGTTTGTCTTCCTTAATCAGTTAGCATGTACTGAATGCCTATCATGTGCAATGTACTGGCTTAGAGACAAAGTTAAAATAATTAGGGACTTTACTCTGAAGAAGGTTAAATTGAAGGTCAATGTACAAGTACTTGAAAAGCCAGATAATAAATAATAGTGTAATAATTACTTGAAGTGGCAAAATAAGACCGTGAGATTATGCAAGACAGTGTGAGCTTTGTTGCTGGACGAGTGGCATGAGAAAGCTTTCAGTTCAGGGAAAGGAGTAATTTCTGTGGGGTGGATGGGCTTAGGAAAGTCCTATGGAGAAGCAGTGGAAACTCAATTTCTAAACAGAGAAGAGAGAAATTGCTTTCTAAGAAGTGGTATAAATAAAATATATATTGCATTCTAAGAGTGGTGTAAATAAAAGCTCTGTGATATCAGTCTTTATTCCTGTCACCTTCTTTTCCAAAGGAAAATTCCAGGGGATCCTCTTTTCCTCTCTCCGGGCTCCTTGATGTCTCCTTTCCTCCTGGGCACTGCTGTCTTGTCTCTGGTGTCTGTATTTTCCCTACATCACCATTTCACATCAGCTCATACGGGCTTAGGGAAATCATCTGGTTTATCTCAGAACTTACCTTGATCAGTAGAACGGCCACATTCCACTGTGGGTAAAGCATCACTTGCTATGGCAGGCTAAGCTGAAGAGAGAGTGTCAAAGCATAACCCTTAACTTGGTGGTTAAAATTCCAGCCTTTAATTTTTGTTAGATCTTGGGCCAACTGCCCCTAGGTTAATGGGTCTGGTATGCTGGAGAGCATTGCAGTGAAGGATTTTGATTAGACTACTGAATTTGTCTGATCCAACATGTTTTTCTTACTTACTGAAATGTGCATTAACATGTTCTGAGACGTTTTTATAGTAGATGCATGTGCTAAACTGATACCAATTCCAGCATCCCCAATCCACAGAGGAATAGCTTCTTTTCAGTGGCCTGCTGAGCCTGGGTCCCAGCCTGATGTCGAGGTCTTTTGGGGAAGTGACTTGAATAAAATCTGACTTATACCCTATGGTAGCAGTCTACCCATAGGAACAGAAGTCTTAAGGTTATTCCCTTTAAGACTGGTGTTTCTCTGCAATTGTTCTGTCTGGTAGCTTCAGATGGTGTAGCTTCATCAGCAACTTTGCTTGGGTGGTATGGGTGGGCTGGGGTCCCATCTGCTGGTGGTCTTTTGAGTTTTGCCCTTAAGTAAAAGAAATAAGCCTTTTATCAAGGATTTGCTAATGGCTCAGAATGTAAGTTTTAATGTTGGCACATTGTTTATTGAAAAGTTCATACTCTGAAATCAATGTATGTTGTGTGTATCTGTGTCTGGAGTTAGAACAGAGGGTTCCTTTACCTTTCAGAGACCATGTGGTAAGCCTTCTGTTGCATCTGAGCTTCTTTCCTTTTCTTCATCGGGTGTAATCTGGCCATAAGCGTTACCTTGCAGCAGAAAGAAAAGGGGAAGATATCCCTGGTGGTAAATATGCTTCGCTGTAAGCTATCTAAGTGTGCTATTGTTAAGAGGCAATTTTGAGATTCTTTCACTCAACTTCCTATGTCATAAAGTAAATTTAGACCCAGAGATGCAAAATTATTTGGGCCAAGGTGATGTAGCAGATCAAAGATAAACAAGGGTGTGAGTACAGGTTTTCTGACTCCTTGAAATAATTCTATGTAAAGAATCTTTGTATCTTTTTCTTAAAATAGATTAGAGAAAGAATTCAGTGATAACTAAATTAAATATTTGACCAGCAGAATAAATAAGTTAGCTTTGTTTTGTGTTTTATTAGGAGTGATTTAACAGAACTTTGGAGAATTTTTTTATTTAAAAAATAGGGAACAAAATTATTTTCAAGAATTGTTACTGTGAGCTGTCGAGTTGATGCTGACTCACAGTGACCTTACAGGACAGAGAAGAACTGCCCATAGGATTTCCTAGGCTGAAATCTATAGGAGAGTGAATCTCTGGATCTTTCCTCCCCTATGGAGCTTCTGGTTGGTTTCAACCATCAACCTTCAGGTTAGCAGCTGAGTGCCTAAATATTGCACCAGCAGGGCTTCTTTTTCAAGAATAGACAGAGATTCTACAACAATGTACAGAAGCTGTTTGAAAGGCACTCTCAGTTTAAAAAGGTCAGATTTCTTTTTGTACACTATACTTTCATAACATCATATAATGACTTTCGAGATACATAATACTAAGGTAATTAAAAGACATCCAATTACTCAAAAACTATTAAATGAAAGACAGAGGCCAAGAACACAATATATTAAATATATTAAAAGTTAGGAGAAGTATAATCTCCTGATGTACATTAGAAAGTAATCAGAACTATAATTAGACTACATTTCTTCCTTCCCAATGCCAGTGTTAGGAGAGAGACTCAGTAGATTCTGCATTAGAAGCATTTTAACGAAAAAAACAAAGAAATGAAGAAATAGAAAGTGAAATAAGGTGGAAACTGAGGAAGGAAGAATCAAATAGCTAGTGAACAAAAGTACTCACTTCTAGCCACGCTTTTTCACCATCTCTTCCTGCTTACTCTCAACTTCCCTCATACTCACCCTAATCAGTAGAAAACTCGGAATGCTTCAGCTCTACACTCTCCAGGTGGAGGGTCTTAGGTGGACAGAGAAATTGAGTGGGATGAGGGATGGCCTTAGGGCCATTCCTTCCAGTCTTGTCCTTTAAGAAAAGCTGTGATAGGGTGTTGGATAGGGTACCAATCGAAACTATAGGCAAATTCCCAGCAGCTTTCCAGTCTAAGCTTGCTAGAAAAGGAGCCAAGCCAGCCAAGTGCCGTTGAGTCGACCTTTGCTAGAAAAGGAAGGAAAAACAAAACAAAACCCATCGCTATCCAGTGAATTTCAACTCATAGCGCCCCTATAGGACAGAATAGAACTGCCGCATAGAGTTTCCAAGGAGTACCTGGTGGATTCGAACTGCCGACCTTTTTGTTAGCAGCCACAGCACTTAACCATTACACCACCAGGGTTTCCTAGCTTTGTAGAGTAGGGACTTTTCAAGCTGCAGATTTGCCTTCTTGTAGATCTGATAGCAGCACAGCTCCTAGAACTCAGCTCCCCTTTGGGTGGCCCTCAAGAATGAAAAGAGCATTTTTCTACCTCCAGAGAGAGTGGTGCAAGGTGAATTTTCTGGCAGTTAGGCACAATTTGGCTTAGCTTCATCTCAGGCCTTAGTCTTTGCTTCCTAGCTCTGAGAGTCACTGCTGACACTGACCGCAAACATTTGTTGATCACCTATAGTAATGGCATTATTGGAAGCAGCATTGTTTAGAAGCTAAGAGCTCACAGGTTCTGGAGCTGAGATGCCTGGGTTCGAGTCTGAATTCCACCACTTCTAGCTGTGGGATTCGGGGCAAGTGTACTCCACCTGTGTGGTTCAGCTTATTTATCAGTCTGGAATAATATTAGCGATAGTCCCCAACTCAGAGGTTGCTGTTAAGCCATCAAATGAGAAGAACCTTAAAGTAATAGGGTCTGGCTTAGAAAAATTGTTCTTTAAATATTAACAATTGTTATTTTAACCTACAGGGAGACTGAGCCAAGGCATGATAATAGCTAAAGGGCAAAAAAAGGTCTTTGCCCTGAAAGAATCGTGGTTTAAACTAAGAAAGTAAACATTTTTCTGTTCATGAAATGAAGGTTGGACTTGTATACTAATATCTAGGAAAGATCAGCTATGATGTCTGAGGATGTATTACCTTTTCCCACTCCTCACCCCACTGGTTTGTCATGGATGGAACAGAGGTCCTCTGAATCCCCAGAAAGGGTACAATGTTTAGTCAACCCTAGGCCTCTGAGAAATTCTGCCTGTGTTTCATTCCAAAAAGTCAAACCAAACTCATTACTGTTGAGTTGATTCTGACTCACAGTGACCCTATAGGACAGAATAGAATTGGCTCCTAGAGTTTCCATGGAATGGCTAGTGGACTTGAACTGTTGACCTTTGAGTTAGCAGCCGAATGCTTAACCATTGTGCCCCTGGGGCTCTGTAATTTCATGTAGTTGACTATAGAAGTACAAGATACATGAATTCTTAAATATGCTGTTGCTGTCAAGGCACTGTTTCTGGTGGTTCTGTCTGTTTGGTGTCCTGGAGAAATGTAGAGAGGAGACCAGTTTAGTTTGTAGAAACTCCTTGTTAGCTGCTCTCAGTCAGCCCTCAACCCATGGTGACCCCGTGCACAGTGGACCAAAGTGCAGACCTGTCCTGTGCTGTCCATTTGTGGCTTGACTGAACCATTGCAGTCCACAGGGTTTTCCTTGACTAGTTTTTGGCAGTATATCACCAGGCCTTTCTTCCTAATTTGACTTAATGTGGAAACTCTCCTGAGACATCTTTAAAATTAGAGCCACATGTAAGGTTCCACTGATTATGGTTGTGCATGAGCTGCAGTGATCAAGGACTGAACCCAAGTCTCCCAGGAAGAAGGAACCATGGTAGTGCAAGGGTTCAATGCTTAGCTGCTAACCAGAAGATTTCCAGTTTGAACCCACCGAATGGTTCTGTGAGAGAAAGATCCTGTGATCTCCCCAGGTAAAGACTACAGCCTAGGAAGCCCTAGAAGGCAATCCTACTTTGTTACATAGCCCACCCTTCAAAGTAACTTTGGAACTCTTTCTGGAATGACCATTGTCCACAGTGTCAAGTTTGTGAACTTAATAGTATAGTTGTCTGTGAGGGAGTTTTTTTCCTTTTTTCTTTATTTTTTTATTATTATGATTGAATGAAAATGTACATTCCCATATAAATTTACATGCCTACCTATATGCAGCTCCCACTGCTCTCCCTGCCCAGTGACAGCACACTCTTCCTCTCTACTCCATTTGTGTCTTATCCTCCCAACAATCTCCTATCCCCTCCTCTCCACCCACTCCCCTTCCTCCAGCAAGGGGTCAGCAGGAGAACATCCTATAGATGCATAGAACCATATAGTGCACACATGATGTGATCACTCTGTGTCGCCAAGTCCAATCCATTCCTGTCTGAGAGTTGACCTCCATTATGGATTTATAGACAGGGGCAGCATCAGGGACAGGGGCCGTGCTCCCAGGGGAACCCTGAGGCCTATGGACCATCAATTGTGGTCTTTTAATGGAGCTCTCAGAGTACACCCCTGTTTATTCTTGTGTTGCGAGTGAGACTCAACTTTGTCAGCTCCATCACGGCTATCACTGGTGCTGGCCGGGCACCGTCTGGTTCTTCTGGTCAAAGTCAATGTAGTCACCCACTCATGTGGGTCATTCTGTCTTCTGGGTTCTCTTTTCCCCATGTCATTTTGGTCCTTGGTGATCATCCGTTTGTGCTAAGTTGAGACCATTTGCTGTACCCTCAGATGGCAGCTTGCCAGCTTTTAAGACCACAGATGCCACTCACCAGTGTGGGGTGCAGAGGGTTCTCATAACAAAATACTAGTTGTGTCAGTTGGCCTCAGTTTCCCCTGAGAGCATAGTCCCCGGCTGTGAGGGAGTTTTTAGCCAGTAAACAAGTAACTGTATTGGAACACCCTCCCTACTCACCTGATCTGGCCGCCCATGACTTTTTTTCTTGACCTAAAGAAATATTGATAGGGAGACATTTGGATGACATTCAGGGCACCAAGGATAATACAATGACAGCTCTGATAGCCATTCCAGAAAAAGAGTTCCAGATTGCTTTGAAGGGTAGACTAGGCACTGGCATTGGTACACAGCTTCCCAAGGGGTATACTTCAAAGGTGATGCAGTGATGTTCAGCAATGAGATATGTAGCACTTTTTCTACGATGAGTTTGTGAACTTAATTGGCCGAGCTTGTAGCTTATCACAAGACACCTGGAGTGCGGAAAAGCCTTTTTCGTTACTGCATGATATCAGTCTTCTCAGTTTGTCTTCCTACCTCCATGACTACCAAGGGTAGGATCACAGGGAGGATTTCCCACCATTGCCAACTCAGTTCATAGCTTCTGTTTCTTCAGAAGCATCTTCTAATGGTGGCTTTCTCTACCTGTGTCAGTGAGCTGGAGTGTTGAACAGGAACACAGATACACTCATGCATTTATGTATGTATACATTATGACTGCTTTTGTGCTACAATGCAGAGTTGAATCATTACTGCAGAGACTTGTGGCCTACAAAGCCAAACAATTTACTACTCGGCCCATTATAGAAGAAGTTTACTAACCCCTGACCTAAAGATTAGATACTTTGATTCCAAAGAGAAAAGGCAATATGGGGGCCAGACATTTCTGACTGGTTCTACAGATGCAAACAGAGGTGCCTTAAGGGCTAATGGCAGTTTTGTTTCTTCCTTTCTGAGCTTTAGTTTTACCAGCTAGGGCAAACTGAGCTAGATGGTTTCCAAGGCGTCCCTTCATTCTTTGATTTGAAGGCCTTTTGAGTCAGTATGTGTGGGCTGGCTAAGCCTCTGTCTTCTTGCTCTGTGTGCTCCAGCCCGGGGTGCCTTTGAAGCCAGCAGAAAGCTATGTGCCAGGAAATCCATGGGGGTTGAGAAGAAGAGAGCTCCTGGGTTGTTCTGAGGACAAGGCTCTGGAGACTGTCCAGGCAATATCTGCTATGAGAAGGTGCTGTCAGACCAAAGGCTGTATCTGGCCTGATCTTGCTTAGCTTTGAAACAACAAAGAGAAGCTAACCCCGTGGTACCATGCACTGGGAGAACAGTGACATGTGCCTGTATATCACATATTGGCAATTCTTTCTCCTTAACTGGATTGCTGGGGCCATATGCAGCATCTGACAATAAAGACCTAGACACAGATGAAGGCTGAGGCTTCATCTTGCTGGCATCTTCCCCGAGAGCCTGGAGCTTCCTGGGGGAAGTATTAAGAGTCAACCAGCTATGAAAACCATGTGCTTGTCTCTGTGCTAAATGCCTCTGCTCAGACCTTAGAATCCTTCAATGGCACGAACATATGGCATTGTTGTGGCCTCTGACAACCGTGCTGGGTGTTCAACAAGCATGGAGGGAAGGCACACAGGCCGTGCTGAGCTTTGGAAGCTTATAGAAGAAGACCTTCCCTCCCCCAGGGGCATCTAGGCTGGATTTCCTTGTGATCAGGACCCCATGTGGTCCAAGGCTTTGTGGGGAAGAGGGCTGGTGCCTTGAAGCTATTCCATTTTGTTCCTTTAATAAAACACCCCGCAGACCTTGACATCTGCTACAGAGAGAGACCTGGAGCAGCTGTGTGGCCCGGTGCCAGCTCTCGCCTCTTGCTCCAGGCAGGCATGGTGTCCTACAGCTTCTGTTAGGCAGGCAGTTGTGGGCAGCTTGGCAGTGACCCACTGTGTCCTATGTACAGCCTCCCAAAGGCAGGCTATCACTTTGAGAGTTCTAGACCAGTGAATGGTCTGGAGTGCTAGCTGCAGAACCAAAAAAACCCAAACCCGTGTGGTCAAGGAGATTCTGCCTCATAGCAGCTGAGCTGGATGCAGAAGGCGCCAACTGCCTGTGAGTTTGCAAAATCATGCCTGAAATTAAAGCTCCTTCCTGGTGATGTCATCATGGGGGTCTTGACAATGGATGGTTAAAATAGGCTTTGTTTTTTTCTAAGAAGGCTTTTAGAGCTATCTAAAATCACACACACACAAAAATCTTTAGAGGCCCAGATGAAAGTGAGTGCTGCTTTGTGAAGAACTGTGGGACTTCTGGAACCACAGCTGATGGTGTGAAGTGGTCCTGTGTTCTGCCACATGCAGATGTGTCCTTGTGCACTTTTTTCTCCATGTGGAAAAATCACAGGGCTGAAAGCCAGACAGGCCTCTCTCACATTCCGTCGTAGCCACTTCCTTCATGCAAAGTGTGGATGAGTTACTTAATTAAGGTCATCGAGCCTGTCTCCTTGTCCTTAAATAAAAATAAAAGTACCTACATTACAGCTTAGTTGTGAAGGTTAGAGATAATGTATCTGAAATTGCCAAAACATAGAGGACATTTAATAAATTGTGTTATTATTACCACAATATCCCCTTTGAATCCTTAATAAAAATAGAGCCCAAGTCTGGGATAGAGCTGGTTTTCTTAGGTTGTTGCTCAGTAGGTAGGCTGTTGCACCTAATACTGACTCTGTTTTACTCTTGGCACTGGGTGTGGATATTTTTTGTTTTGTATACTTTCTCTCAATTCTAATTCAATAAGGAACTATAAGTAATCCTTCAGGAGTTTGAATTATTTTCACTTAACATCTCCAAGGAAACCATGGTGGCATAGTAGGTTAAGTGCTACATCTGCTAACCAAATGGTTGGCAGTTCAAATCCACCAGGGGCTCCTTGGAAACTCTATGGGACAGTTCTACTCTGACCTACAGGGTCACTGTGAGTCGGACCTGACTTGACGGCAGTGGGTTTCAGGTTGGGAATGTCTCCAGGGGCTTTAACTTTCATTCATTACACAAACATTCATGAAGCATGTACTCTGCATCAGATGGAGTGCTGAGTGGTGTAAATAGCTAACATACTTGACTGCCATCAAAAAGGCTGGAAGTTTGAGTCCACCAAGAGATGCCTTGGAAGAAAGAACTGGATATCTACTTTGGAAGAATCAGCCATTGAAACCCTGTGGAACACCATTCTACTTTGACACAAATGGGGTCATTATACATGAGAATTGACTTGACAGTAACTGGTTGCTCCTTCAGACGCTGGTCTAGAGGCAGTGGGTTCAGCAGTGAAGACAGAGACACAAATCTCTGCTTTCTGGACTCCAGTGAAAAATGGCAATTGATGGTCTAAAGGTCTGGGAGTTCCCTGGGAACATGGCTCCTAGACCTGCTACTGCCCCTGGTCATTAATCATTACTGAGGTCAACTCTTCAGACAGGAATGGATTGGACTCAGGGACACAATGTGACCATATGGTGTCTACACTTTATGATTCTATGCATCTCTAGGATGTTGTCCTATTGGCCTCTTACTACAAGAAAGAGAGTGCTGTCACCGGGCAAGTAAAGCAGAAGGAGCTGCAGATAGGTGGGCATGCAAATTTAACTTGGATTGTATGCTTCACTCAGTCACAATATAAAAAAAAAAAAAATTCTCTACTTTCTGGGAATTCACATGTCATTTTTGCTCTAGCCATGTCTTCAGGAGAGATGCATGCCATTTAATGTTAGGGAAATCCTTTGCAGGCTAACTGAGTGCCACACTCTGTGCTGAGTGCTTTGGACAGCAAGATGCAGTAATGAACAAGACACTGGAATAAGGCAGTGATGGTGGGTGTGCTGGGTCACTGACACAGAGCAGTTGACCATGAGACAGGAAGTCCAAAACCGTGACAGGTGTCAGGGCAATCCAAGAATTTTTTTTTTTTTTAGCATAAATTTACAGAGAATAATTCCTTAAGGCTTACTAAGAGAAGTTGACAGCATAATGCCTGGAACATCATACATAATGTTTGAATGAATGAACCCCTGCATGAAGAAAAAGACTACTGTGCATGGTTGTACAGGTTTCGCACTGCACAACCTAAGACATGCCATTCACATTGTGTCGATACTCAGTGTTCAGCTTGTGTGGCCATGTGTAGAGCCTCTGTCAGGCCGTTGGCACACACAGTCTCGTTTGAGCCTCTGAACACTCCGTTGGGTAAATTTTGTTTGCTCCATTTTACGGATGTGGTATTTCACACTTAGATTGTTGCTTGCCCAGGTTTACAAAGTAAGTCAGTGGGAGGATTCATGATTGAAATACAGACCAGCCTGACTTCAGAGTTTGTGCCTAGAGAATAGGAGAAGACCATCCCTTGAAGATTAAACTTGATGATTTGTGTCCCGTCTTTCCTTTAAATCAAATATGTGGGCGTTGTATCAAAAAGGAAACCCTGGTGGCTTAGTGGGTTAAGTGTTACGTCTGCTGACCTTTTGGTCAGCAGATATGATACCATATCTGTTCAAATCTGCCTGGCACTCCTTGGAATCTCTATGAGGCATTTCTATTCTGACCTGTAGTGTTGCTATGAGTTAGACCTGACTCAACGACAGTGGGTTTTGGTTTGGGGTTTGTGTCAAAAAAGAAAAGGGAAGAGACTGAAATGATTCTTTTTCCAAGTTTTGGGCTCCAAATTATAAACGCTGAAAGATGCTTGTCCCCTTTCTCTGATTGGATCATATCACACTCTCAGCCTTTCTTCGTCTTCTCCTCAAGAGACGACTAGACTGTAGACCCCCAGAGCAGCTCATCTGTCATACCATATGGGTTAGGAACAAAAATAAGGTAGCAAAAAATTTGGTGTGCGCTTTATGGTTTCACGCATCTATAGGATGTCATCCTGCTGACCACTTACTGGAGGCAGGAGCAAAGATGGAGAGGAGGGGATAGGAGATTGTTAGGAGGATATGACATGTATAAAATGGAAAGGAGGAGTGTTATGTCACCAGGCAGGGAGACCAGAGAGAGCTGCACATAGGGGGGCATGCAAATTTATACGGGATTGTACATTTTCACTCAATCATAATAAAAAAATTTTTTTAATTAAAAAATTTAGTAACAAAAATAAGTAATAAAAAATCAATCAGACCAGCCTCTTAGCTGGGAGGGTTCCAGCTCTGATGGGCTGTGTCTTTTACAACTCGTTTTTAATATCTCTTCATCTCTGGGTCTGAAGTAAATTGGATGCCACAATATTGCATCTGGTGTCCTCAAGATTAGTTAGTTGTGAAATAAGTTCTACCTCACATGGCCTCTCTGAGGTTTTGGCATCTAATGCTTCACTGTATTCATGGAAATCCACAGGATGTGGAGTTGACTGATTGCTCATAAAGACAATTTATTTTTCAATAAAAAAATTAAGATGATATCACAGAGAATATCCAAGGATGAACGAAAGATCTATATCAGGATTTTAAAAAAGATTTACACATAGCAATGTAGACTATTTTGAAGTTTCAGGAGATGGCGAGTTGGAAGGTATATGCCCTTGGAAGGCAATGGAGAGCACCTGCTTAGAAAAATATTGATTTTTATGCCATAAACTTGTCTCTGACTTTCAGAAGCTGTATGGTATTTAAAGTTGATCTACTTACATATGAAAACAGGCTTTACATCTTCTGTACTATTGATCTTCAGAGAAGTGGGGAGGGGAGGAGTGAGGAAGAGATTCGTGTGAATTAAATGCTTGGTTTTCTTAAATCCTCCCAAGGATTCTGAGTGGAAGAAATAAGTAACTCTAGCTTTATTGATGAGGACACTGAGGTCTTCAGAAGCCATGTGGCCTTAGGGTGTCCACGTTTTTCATCTTTAGACTGCCTGCGCTATGGCCCATGCTCATTCCACAATACAGTGTATTTTAACAGGCAGTAAGAGATCGTTTTTCTTAAATAAATTTAGGATAAACAATTATGTGGCTTTAATAATAATATCCCAGGTAAACTAAAACGCATTGCTGTCTAATCAATTCTGACTCATGGCAACCTATGGAACTGCCCCGGAGTATTTCTGGGGAATGGCTGCTGGATTTAAACTGCCAGTCTTTTGGTTAGCAGCTGGATGTTTAATCACTGTCTACTGGGACTCCAAAATACCCCTGTAGGTAAGTTTAAAAGAGAAATTGTATTGAATAATTACTATGTCAGGCACTGTGGTCAGTGTTATATTTTCATAACACTTCAGTGAAGACTGTATTCTAATGCCATTTGACAGATGATGACACTGAGGCTCACAGGGATAAGTGAACTCCCTCAAATCATATAGCTGTATGAAGTCCTATGTGTATAGTCATATGATTTTCTTCTCTGTTAGATTTTAAACTTCTAGAAGACAGAGATTGTCTGTAATTTCTCATCCCTACTGAAAGGAACCCTAGTGCTACAACATTTAAGTGCTTGACTGTTTCAACTGAAAGTTTGGCAGTTTGAACCCACTCATTGGGTCTGGGAGGAAGACCAAGCCGTCTGATCATATGAAGATTACAGCCTAGAAAACCCTACTAGGCAGTTCTGCATTGTCACATGGGGTTGCTGTGAGTTGAAATAGACTCCACAGTACCTGATAATTATAGAATCCGTCGTGAACATGCAAGCATCCTGAAAAGTGGTTTTCCTATGGCAGGTATTTAGTAAGCATTTCAAGAAATGTTAAATCACCCTAGGTCCTGCCCTTCCTGATTTGTGTTTATGGTCCCTTCACACATCTGGCCACCACTGTTTTATGAGTTGTTCAGAAAGGGAAGAAGAAGGCTGTGTTAGCAAGTTGTTTTCTTCCTTCTGTGAAGCATAGCAATATGCAGCTTTCATGTGTGTATTATAGAAACAGCATATTCTTTTTATGTTTCATTCATATTAAGTGGAAACCTCGGTGGCATAGTGGTCAAGTGCTATGTCTGCTAACCAAAAAGATTGGCAGTTCAAGTCCACCAGGTGCTGCTTGGGTGAAACTCTATGGGGCAGTTCTGCTCTGTCTTATACGGTTACTATGAGTTGCAGTTGACTCACTGGCAGTGTTTTTTGTTTGTTTGTTTGTTTGTTTAAAGTATATAAATTAAAATAACCTGTGTTGTGCTATCTTAACAAATAACCCAATTACTTAATACAGCTAAAGGTTTATATTTCACTCATGCAAAGACCAGTTGCTCGTTTGGTTCTCTAGGGAAGCTGGTCGTCATTATCAGTGACTCAGGCTCCTATCTTGCTATTTGGCTTTGCATCTCAACAGAAGGACTCCTCCTCAGGCAGTCACACAGCAGAGTGACTGTCTTACACTAGTAATTAATGAGACTCAGTATCTTCTGGCCATGTTCTATTGACTGAAGTTAGTCGTGTAACCCTACTAAATTGCAAAGAGAGAAGAGAAAAGAAAGTCTCCCTTTTGTCCAGAAGGAGAAGAAAATTGGATGTTAATGAGCTTCCAAAGATTCTACCCCAGTAATGTTGGTATTTTATTTCTATTTATTTTATTTCTACCACTGAGTTATAACCAAACTCCATAATAAGCCACTGCCGTCATCTATCCTGACTCATAGAAACTCTATAGGTCAGAGTGGAACTACCCCATAGAGTTTCCAAGGAGAGCCTGGCGGATTTGAACTGCTGACCTTTTGGGTAGCAGCTGGAACACTTAACCGGTATGCCACCAGGGTTTCCCCACTGAGTTATAGGAAAGATTTAAGGCAATGAGTATAATGTCAGGAGATTTCTTAAAGATAGTTTCGTAGATTGCAGTACCACTAGGCGTGTGATGTTAATTTCAGTTTCATATATCTAACCACAGTGACTCCTATCCAACTCTGGCTATTTGAAGGTTCTAAATGTTGGTTATACCAGTAGCTGAACTTCTGTTTTAGAATAAGAAGTTTCCTTCCAAACCATTGAGAATATTTTTAAATGTGCAGAAAATTATAGTGTTTTCTAGATACTCTCTCAAAAGGTGCCTCAAATGGAGTTCTTGCATTTTTAAAGTCGGTGAAAAGCATTTTCCTTCAGGTTGTTAAAATGTACTTAATAGACATACCCTTTATTATCTCACATTGATGTCTCTCTCTGGGTCGGTCTTTCAAGTGTTGTCGAGTCTCCTAGCCTGTCTCTCTCACTCGCTCTCTCTGTCCCTGCGTGAGTGCGCACACACGCACGCACACAGAAAATATATAAATAAAAGCCTAATAGCTATTAGGTCTGAGCTTAACAGTTATTTTCCTTTTGTGTACTTTTATGAATTTCCAAAACTATTTCACACTAAAATTCACTTTTTAAAATGAATGCAGTTTGATTTCTTTAACTGTGCTATCAGAAAAAAAAAAAAAAGTTTTGTGTAGATCTAGGCTGGATATTTAAAAACGCTTATATGCTGTCTGTAACTGTCTCATGGAAAAGAATTCAGCTGTACTCATTAGCGATTGTTCGCTTGCTCCGTTTCCTTTTTGAAGTCATTCAGAACTTGGAGATAATGTTGAGAGGAGAGTGTGGAGAGCAAAAAGGGATAGAGATACTGTTCAGAAATTAGGGGACCATCATTTCCATCAAGAAATCCAACTTAATGAGGGTGAGCCAGCCCCTGTGTTGCTCCCCACTTCTGGTCCTCCAGTTTAGTTAACGCAGCATCTTCTGATGATGCCAGCTTGCAATTAAAATGCCGCTGCCGACAAGTTTCAACATCTCAGTTTCTGTGGCCCCTGGCTGTCAGCAGCATTGTCTTTTTAATCAAGACCTGTATTACTTTCTTCTATACAGTAACTTTTTATAATACTTCCCCAAGTCTCAATGAACTTGGATGTAGAAAGGAGGTATTAGTTGCATTTTAATCATTCGCTTCTCCAGAAAAGTGCTACAATAGCATTGGATGGTTGGTACAGGGTGAGTATGATTGCTTGCTGGGGTCTGAGTCCCTTTGAGTCGCCACTTGGTTACAGGGTGCTGGGGGATGAGCAGGTGTGACACAGAAGCAGGCAGTCAAGATGGCCTTCTCGGAAGTGAGAGAGAGGGGTCATTGGCTGCCAGAGTCATCAGAGGTTCCCCCTACTTCTGAGTCCTGAGGGGAGGAGATGTGAGCTCTGGATGCCTGCTCTTCAGGAAGGAATTACCTGAGCAAGGTCCTAGAGCTGGCCGAGTGGGTGGTGACTGATGTGCCCTGACAAGACAGCATCATCCACAATAGAAGTTGCTCTTTCTGACAAATGGCCCTAGTCCTCCCTCACATATCCCCTTAACTGCATAGCTTCCTGAAGACGACGGTTCTGATGTCATCTGTGCTATACTTGTGAAAATATGTGCTTGTGAGTTTAGCATGTGTGTTCACCATACATGCATGCCACAGGCTAGTATCTGCCAGAGATGGAGAAACAAGGGGATTGTGTGTGTGATAATGCATTTCATTCTCAACTCACAGTTGATGCCTTTAACTCAGTGCTCCTTGAACCCTACAGTGCATACAAATAAGCTAGAGGTTTTATTAAAACGTGAATTCTGATTCTGTAGGTCTCAGGTGGAGCTTGAGATACTACGTTTCTAACAAGTGTACTAGTGATGCCAAGGCTGCTGAGCTGAGGCCCACACTTTGGGTAGCAAGGATCTGTCAGCTGCTGTCTCTCTTGGGATCTCTGACCTGTCAGAAGAGTATTGGCAAAACTGAGCTTCTTGATACATTCATTGATTCAATTTTTTATTTGTTACCAAAGATGATTTTTGTTTGTTTGTTCCAAGGATATTAACATACACTTTGATATGTAAGTAACTCTTAAAAGGGGTTGATTTATGCTTTTTAGGGGGGTGGGAACAGAAGTGTCCAAATGGCCACCACAGACTACAGAAACACATCTCCTGGCATAAACTCAACCTGCATCACTAGTTTTCTTAAACTGTAAGCTTCTGGAGGACAGTAGCCAATGCTTCATGCAGACAACTGCTTAATAGAAACTTTTTTGGCATTCTACATATTTTTTAAGTGTGATCTGTTAGGGCAAACTTGGCAGAAGAATAAAAGCAGACATGCTTTTGCGTAAGATGTGTCAAGAAAAGCTGAAACCATTCCTCTAAGATTTCAGTGCTTTATATTCTTGCTTCAGTCAGAATTCAGATCCTTACAAGACTTTATGCAAATGACAAGTCCAAATACATGAATGAGAGCCTTGGTCCTTATCCCTTTCCTTCTCTCCACTGAGACTTTCTGCCAAGGCATGGGTTTGATTTAATACTCTGTCTCTGCAGCAGTTGATGTTAGGCCATCTGAGACTCGATTCTGAACACCTTGGGGAGCTATTTAGATGACAGATGGGGCGAATAAGAGAAGTCAGAAAGGCAGACATGGAGGGCTGTTGCCGTGGTGGGTGTGGATACAGACGTAAGACTGGCAGCCTAACACATTTTTATTAGCTGGAACTGCTGTGTCTGCAGTGTCGTCATCCTTCAGGAAAGAGTCCAGGGACTGACTGGGAACAATTTAACCTGGTTATAGGGAAAATAAATGTGTTAGAATAGGGTAGCAAGTGGGAGATGAGAACAATGCATTCAGTTTTGTATTGCTTACCAAGTTAATGTCAAATGATTTATTGTACTGGATAACCCATAAGGAACTTCTATAATTTGTTATGGTTTGGTGGTAGAGTTCTCACTTTTCGTGCTGGAGACCCGAGTTCGATTCCCAGCCAGTGGACTTTATGTGCAGCAGTTACTCATCTGGAGTATTGGAGGCTGGTGTGTTGCTATGATGCTGAATGGGTTTCAACAGGACTTTCAGACTAAGATAGACTAAGAAGAAAAGCCTGGTGATCTATTTCCAAAAACTAGGCACTGAAACCCCTTGAATCACAATAATCTGTTCTGCAGCCTATGATAGGGATGGTGTAGGACCTGGCAACCTTTTGTGCTGGTGTATGTGGGGTTCCTGTAAATCAGGGGCCAACTTGGCAGCAGCTGAGAACAACAACAGCAGTTTGTGGGGACTTAATGATGCAACTCATGGGTATGCATTTTGGCCTTCGTTCAGTCCTTGGATCTCTTGATGACAGTGTCTTCATCTGTGAGCTGCATGAAAGGAGGAAAGCCTATCTTCCATGCACTTCATGCAGAGCGGAAGATGTTTTTAAGACTCTTTGCTTTGAGTAATGTATTCAGTGTGGATGAGGTGTTTGTTGCGTTGTTGTTGTTTTTAAATGCAGAGAACTGTAAGGCTCCAGGCGCTTCTTCTGGTCCTAACCACTAGCCTTTGATTTTTGTGATGCATTTATTGTTTTTATTTGCCGTCTAATTGCCTTTATCATTTCATTTCATCTGCAGTATCTTGATTAAAGCAACCACATTGCTGACATTATCAACACAGCATACAGTTTCCCTTCTGCCTCTTTATGAAAGTGTTTTATTTTTGTTCTTTTAAATTGAGATTAGTCATAATCCCCTTCTGTTTAAGTCAAGTCTTCCTTTGGTCAGCCCAGTTGACCTTCTCATTCTCTAGCCAGCAAAATAAATCATTTGTTAATCAGGATTTAATTGAATTTGCTTTTTTCTGTCTTGATAAAATTATAATATCTGTGATTTCGACCCTCAGCATTTACCTCCACACAGTGCTTACATGTGCAAAGTGCAGAGGAGAGACATTCTGTTTGTATTTTAAAGCAACTTTGTTCTGTCAGGGGCAGGACTGATTTTACTGAGAGATTGTTTCGGGTGAATCTGTGCCTTAGTTTTCTTACCTATGAAATGTGGATCTTAACACTGCACAGCTCATAGCATTGATGTTTGCATGGATTAAGTGAGATAATACTGTATTATCCGGTGTTTGAGATTAATGTATCTAGTATGACTTCAGCAAGTCATTCTATTTTAATTACTTGCATAGCATTTCTCACCCTTTGATAATTTTGTTTTCCTTCATTGTAATATAAGCTCAGTGAAGCCAGGAAGGAGGCTTGTCTGCTTTACTACTGTCACTCCATAGTCTCAGATGGTGAAATAGACCATTCCATGATCTAAATTAGCATAGTATGTAGAAAGTTTCAATAAACATCTGATGAAGAAGTGAATGCAGGAATGAGTAAATGAAGTTACAGGTTGCTGGGAACCCGTCTGTCTTTGGTCACTGCTGTACCCTCAGTGCCCACATACAGCAAATGCTCACTCTGCATTTGGTGGATGAATAGATGAGAACAATTTCTTGGTAGATCAGAAACTCTTAAGAAAATGCCTATCTGGAGGATGTCTTCTTTCCTGCCTGTTATATGAAGGCAGTTAATCCAATTATATAACATACTCTCTACCCGGGTAAAAGTGGGTCACAGCTGGGGATGTGAGACATCTGCCCCATGTTCTTTGATGTCCAGGGAGAAATTGCTGGTGGTAAACTGGAAGACACACTTGCAGTCTGTCATGCAAACAGATTGGTAGGTTACTGTGCTGTTTAGTAGGGCTAAAATGCGTTACTCCAAATTTAGTTACTGGCAACTGTCCTGATTAAAGGGATAAAGTGAAAGAGGAAGCATTTACTTTACAGGGTAATTAATTAATACATATAGCGTGGTTAGCAAATGGACATGATTTTCTTGTCTCATTTGTGATCCTGTTATCCAGGATCCTGTTATCCAGGATCCCAGCAGCTACAGCAACAGGGGATCTTTGAAGTTCAAGGGCAGGAAAATACAGCATTTCTATGCTTTCAGAATTCCTACTCTAGTAGAGAGGGACAAAAGAGAGAATGCCTGGTGATATTTCCTTTCAGATCCTGCCTTTCCCATAGTCAATATACTAAACAGGAGCGGAGAACTGAACCTGCCCATCGTGTGAGTTGTGAGGGGAATGTTTGCATCTTTCATGACCCCCGGGGAAGAAAGAACAACCAACAGGGGTAGTAGAAGGGACTCTCCCGAGAACTAGCTTTTCTTAGCTATAGCTACTGATGTGTGCGTATTTTGGGTCTTAGAAACAGGGGTCTGAACCAAGGTGATGTAGAAGGTACAATTGAAGGTCTGCTTGTCCCCCAAACCATAGCTCTACTCATTGGTCCTAGACCTGTGCCAAAATGTTGCTTTTCGGTACAGTTGTGAAGATTTTTGTTTTCTTTGTGTTGAGGTATAATCCATACTGAAGGATGGATTACAAGTTGTTTTGTTCTTTTTTTTTTTTTTGCTAGGGGGAAGAAGGGATACAGTTCAATCCATAACAAAATCCATTAATTCTGCAGTCTATCCCATAGACTTCCAATAAATTTCTTTTTAAGCAATTTGAGTAGATTTGTTTTACTTGCAACTAAAGAATTCTAACTGATTTAATATCCACCTATTCTGTCTACTTTGGTAATAACCTATAATCAAATGGTCACTAAATTGGTATTTATAGGCCTAACTTTTCTCCTAATTTCAGTCTCCTAAATTTCTTATGAAGTGTTTCTCCCTGTATGGCTTGCTCACCTGTCAAAACTCATCAGGCAGTAAATCAATCTCTAATCATTTCCAAATTGGCTGTTTTTCTAATGTTCCCAATTTTGTCATTAATATCACCTTTACTCCGGATTACTTTTCATGAAACACTGCTGTTGTTACGTCACTCTCCTACTCTAAAGCCTTCCCTCTTTCTTTGTACTCACAAGATCATATTTGCTTATACCTTAGCCTAGCGTTCAAATTCCTGTCTGATCTGGCCACTTTGTTGTCATCCACTCAACATGACGTGCCTGTTTTTATGTCCATACCTGTGTCCACCTCGACATTCCACCGTAAATGATTTCCGTCTACCTCCAAAAATATTCTTTGTATTACACTGTAATAAAAGTAGTTCTGTGCTTACCATAAGATACAGGCAGTCCCCAAGTTAGGATGGAGTTCTGTTCTGCTGATTCTATAGTAAGTCATTTCTGATATAAGTTGAAAACCTCTTTTTTTATTGCCTTTTATTATCAGTATCTTTATAAATATGATGTTTGTCTATGGGGGTTGAAAACATGACATGTAAACTTGCATATATATTTTGTTATGTACCTAAACACATAGAAAAAAATACATGAATCATAAAACTTAGCTCAAACAGTGGTTCGAAGAAGAGTTGGAGAACACTGGCGTTTTGTCCAGAGATGGTCATAAGTGTAATTTCTTGTAACCCACATGCATCGTAAATAAGGGACTACCTGTATATAGGGTTATGTGTTAGTTCCACTTATATTTTTCATCTGTAAGATATGTACTTTAGCTCTCCTCTAGTCTAGTCCTTTATTATATTCTTGTTAATAAAGAAAAACTAGGCTCAGACAGGTTTAGGGGCTTGACCAAGGTCAAGTAGCTTCCAGGTATAGAAGTGTCAGGACTGAGAAAAATCAAATGGATATTAGATGCCCTGTCTTCAGGTAGATAATTTCTAAGGAAGCCCCTTTCCTGTTGATACTTGTAGCTTTAATAGACTTCATGTTCTGTTCTTGCAATGGGGAGGAGGGGGAACTGTTTGATCAGAATCTCATCTACAAACTCTGAGTGTGTCTTGTGTAACACTTGGTGTCGTTCTAAATGGTTCACACTTTCCATTGTTAGTTAAAAACAGATTTTTAGTATTTGGCGAAATCTATTTATTTATTTATCTTAGGCAGGCGGCTTAGATAGTTGAAAGACAGCTATAACCCAAGGCTTTATATGAAAATAGGTGACATCAAAAGCATGGTGGAGTGAGAGATATTTCCCATAACTAACTCAGATATTACAATGGGAGGATGGTGCAGAATGAGGCAGCATTTTGTTCTGTTGCACTTGTGGTCACTATGGGTTGAACTGACTCGACAGTACCTAATAAAAACAAATAAAACTCAAATGGGGGTATTTCTGGTAATAAATGCTAATACTAACACTAATCATGACCCCTCTACCCTGAGTTCTATCCCTATATTATGACTTCCATGTAAGTGCATTTGGTGTAATTCAGTCGTTCCTATCTTCAGCCTACCTGTTCCACTGCCGCTGCATTGATTCCAACTCACAGTGAACCTGTAGGACAGAGTAGAACTGCCCCATGGGGTTTCTGAGGCTGTAATCTTCATGGATGGAAACTCTAGTGGTATAGTGGTTAAGTGCTATATCTACTAATCAAAAGGTTGGCAGTTCAAATCCACCAGGTGCTCCTTGGAAACCCCATGGGCAGTTGTACTGTATTTTACAGTGTTGCTATGAATTGGAATCAATTTGACAGCAGTCGGTTTAGTTTCCAGCCATGCCCAGAGACAGGGCCCTTGTCTTTTGCAATTCTAATGGACCGTTGACATCTAGTTTTCTCACTTCTAATCTTTATGTAAGCAGACTGCCACATCTTTTTCCATGAAGTGGCTGGTGGTGGGTTTGAACCTCTGGCTTTCAGGTTACAGCTGAGTGCTTTCACCATCTTGCTACCAAGGTTCCTTCATTAACATGTACTTCCCCAGAATTCTTCAAGCAGATATTCTGTATATTTTGGAATGTGTCAGAGATTACCTGTGCAAACTTTTCAGGCCTCCTGAACTTCTAGGCGTCTGTATTTCTAGGGCAGGTACCCACTGTCGACGAGTCACTTCCAACTCAGAGTGACTCTACAGACAGAGTAGAACTACCTCATAGAGTTTCCAAGTAGTACCTGATGGATTTGAACTGCTGACCATTCCCTTAGCAGCTGTAACACATCACCACTATGCCACCAGGTAGACCCTGTTTTCAGGGAGATGTGGCTATTCCATTATCATGCTCTCCCAGCTCAAAAACCAGAGCATGACTTGCAGAGCTGTGAAAACACAGTCCCAGAAGGCTGGGATTTCCACAGTAACCACAAACCTATGAAATCTGCTCAAACATGTGACCCATCAGACAAATCTGCTCCTTTCACATTTGGGCTCTGCAACAGAGCTGAGCTGGAAAGCATGATTAAAGTGCAGATTGCATTAAAAACTCTCGCTGCTGCTCTCCTAGTCTTGGTGGTGTGAGAATTTTCTTAGGCACATATCTTGGGGCAATTTTTCCTCTTCTCTTTATTCTTTGATGCTACTAAATCAGTTTCACCTTCTAGGTCTCATCCTTTCTCTGCCTCTACTGTGTACAGATTCCTTTCCCTCCCAGTTGTTGGGTTTTTCATCTCCAGACTTTCTGCCTGAGTTCATTTTATTTTTAATGGAATTTCTCTTCTGGTTCTCTTCTCTCTCCTCCTACTCGCTGTGTTCCTCCACAGTCCCCCGACTATAAATAAACCAAGACACCCAACCTTTTGCTCTCATGGATAAATGAATAATTAAAACTCCCAAAGAAGACACGTGGATTAAATCAGGCACTTAATTTCTTCAAAACACTGTGAGCGTTTCATGGTGTCCTGTGCAAATGGATGAGTCACAGCCAACTACTTCAAGAGGGAGGAAAGCCAAGATTTGGCTTGATCAACACCATGTTAAAACAAACAAACAGCACAAAAAAGAGTGTGCTAATGAATGTCAGATATTGGACAAGAATGACGCTTCTTCCAAATTCAGCAACATGAGCCATGGCATCCAAACTGTGATGCATGTGATAGTAACAGAGTTGACTGACCAGTGGTAGTGTTTCTATCTCATTTTTCTTTTGCATAAAGAAATACTGCAAGTTACAAGCTCCTGCTTGCTAAACATGCCCACAGTTGTGATTCATTCATTAGAAATAATCTGGTTGGTCCATATCATGTGTGCGCTTTATGGTTCTGTGCATCTATAGGATGTCATCCAGCTGACCTCTTACTGGACACGGGGGAGAGGGTGGAGAGGAGGGGATAGGGGATTGTTAGGAGGATATGACACATACAGAACGGAGAAGTGGAGAGTGCTGTCACTGGGCAGGGAGAGCAGAGGGAGCTACTCATAGGCAGGTATGCAAATTTATATGGAATTGTGTATTCTCAATCATAATAAAAAAAGAAAAAGAAAGAAAGAATCTGGTTGGTGAGCTGGGAAATTGAGATCGTTTTAGAGACTACATAGAGATGGTAGACTTGTAAGTCTATTTAATTCAGGTACTCAGAAAGCAGCCACCATGTTTTATGGATGATGTCTCAGGAATGGATAGTCCATAAAGGAGATTGGTAAGAGTTCCATGATGTCAAGCTTCCTGGAGTTGCCAGGCTGAAGAGCTCTCCCCAGCTTTCCTTAATTTTCAAGTTCTCAGACTTTCCAAAGATGGACTGGTTTCTTTTAAGAGTAGTCTTCTTTTTTCGGGGGAGGCATCTGTCACTCTGAGGCATCACTTTGAAATAGTGGCCTAGAAAGCACACTAAAGAGTTATCTGATTAGTTGCAGTCTGTGGCTGATTTGTGAATCGATTTTCTGAAGGAAAATGTAGAAGCATGTTTAACCTGGATGAACAGAATTTGTATATTGGGAAGTTTGACAGAATCTTGAAGAGGATGTTATCCCAAGAGGGGAAAAGGCATAGATTTAGAAATAATACACACACAAACTTAAAGTGAAGAAAACATTGGTAATTTGCCAGAACCATGAAAGACATGGCTTAACCCATGAAGTAAACATGTACTGGAATTTCTTCAAAAGAACATGTGTGTATGTAGGTATATGTGTGTACACTTGTGCTAATGAATTCTGTTTTGGAAAAAAATCAGAATAAAAGTACCTTAAAGGAATTACTCAGTAAAGTAGGATAAACAAAAGAAAAGGAACAACTTAAAACCTAAATGGTAAGGAGGGCACCACATATAATTTGTTAAAAAAATTACTTCAGTAGCCTGTGTTTTGGGTTAAGGTCCTTCTGTCTTTCTAATTGATTAACTATTTTTCTCTACAAATATCAGCTTCGTTATAGAGTGTTTAGAAAGGATTTAAAAAACTATATCTGTCAGATTTTCTTACTAGTATATGAGGTCCAACAATTAAGTCCATGAACCTAATTGTTCTAAGTGCTACATACCTCATTGCTGAAAATCACTATGGTCACCTTTGAAGTAGTCCACTTGGGAAAAAATGCACCAATGCCAGCTCCTAGTCCACACTTCAAAGCAATTTTGAAATTCTTTCTGTAATAGCCATTGCACACAGTGGCACAGTGATCAGTTTGTGAAGTTCATTGTGTAGTTGTCTGTGAGGGAGTTTTTACCAAGTAAACAAATAGCTGTATTGGAACAGCCTCCCTACTCACTTGATCTGGCCCCCAGTGACTTTTTTCTTTACAGGGAAATAAAGGAAATATTGAAAGAAAGGTATTTTGATGACCTTCAGGACATCAAGGGTGATGCAATGACAGTTCTGATGACCATTCCAGAAAAAGAGTTCCAAAATTGCGCTAAAGTGTGGACCAGGTGCTGGTGTTAGTGCATAGCTTCCCAAGGGGAGTTCTTTGAAGGGGACTGTAGTGATATTCAGCGATGAGGCATGTAGCACTTTTTCTAGGATGAGTTCGCAGACTTACTTGGCAGCCCTGGTGTATGCTGTTTTCTAAAGATTTAAGTCCTTTGAGAGGAGTAACCCGTTAATTATGCTAATTACTTGCTTTAACCAATTCAGATTTTAAGGGTGGCATTTTGTTCTTAGGTGCCATCTAATCACTTCTGACTCACAGCAACCCCATGTACAACAGAAGAAACCTCGCCTGGTCCTGGGCTATCCTCATAATCTTTGCTGTCTTTAGGGATGGCCTTAGGGTCCAGTGCAGGGGGCTTTCTCAGAGAAGTAAACTTTCAGGAGAATTTAATTTTTTTTTTCCACTGGCACATTGCAGCCTGAATTAGGGAAAAGTCTTTGGGTCAGAGTCTTTTGTTCAAGGAAGGACTGAAGGCATAAATCACATTAATAGAGTGCTTCTCAAGTTTTAATGTTTTGTAATGAATTACTGGGACATTCTTGCTTGTCCAGCCTGTAGTGGGTCCCAGATAGTACACTTGCTGGTCCATAAGCTACACTTTGAGTAGCAAGAACTGATACTTCAGAGTATGATTACAGTTATTTTTAACAGGAGAAGCTTGAGTATTCTTTAATTTTTCATATGTGAAACTATGTATAACAATATTTAACCACAAAATCTACCTTAACTGTTGCTTTTCATTGGGATTACATTGAATTCACCCAAAGATATTAAATCTTCCAATCCAGGAAATGGAGGTATCATAAATTTATTTAGGCCTTTTTTGATTTTTCTCTTCAATATTTTGTCATTTTTCAGTGTATAAACTTTTGACAAGTTTTGCTAGATTTAGACCTTCATCTAGATAAAATTTCTAAATTTAAATTTCATATTTTAGGTTCCATTGTAAATAATTCCTTTTCCTGGCCATTGCTAATTAACAGAAATGTTACTGATTTTTGAATATTGTCTTCATACCTTGCAATTTTCCTGAACTTGTTTTCTTCTAGTAGCTTCTTTTTGTAGGCTTTTGGGGATTTTCCAGGTAGACAGTCATTTGCCTTAGGATAGAGACAAAGTTATTTCTTCCTTTCTAATCTGTGTGCTTTTATTTATTTCTTCTTCTTCTTTTTTTTAAACTGACTAGGCCTTCTAGGGGAACCACGGTGATGTGGTGGTTAACCAGGAGGCTGGCAGCGAAGAATTCACCAGGCACTCCTTGGAAACCCACAGGACAGTTCTGGTCTGTCCTGTAGGGTTTCTATGAATCAGAATTGACTTGATGGCAATGGATTTAGTTTGGTTTGCTTTTAGGATTTCCAGTTTGATGTCGAATAGCTTGTCTTCTTATTTCAAACAATACCTGAGGCAAACATAAGGGTGATGTCTTAAACTTAAGGCCTCTTGCCTATTATTATATCACAGATGACTTTCCATAGTTACTGCACTACAAACAGAACCATTACTGTGGGTTAGAAACCTGTCTAAAGCTCATTCCCCTACTCAAGAGTTTTGTTTCTGCTTCTGCCATGCTAGTATATCAGAGTTTAACACAGACACTCCCACTTTCACAGTGAAAGTCATGCCACTGGTGGCCAGATCTTCAGCTACTGCTGTCTAAGCAATGCCTTTTCTCGCTGTCCCTGCACAGAAATCAGGAGTGTTTACTGCTTCAGCACCCGCACTTGGACAGCTGTAACTAACACTGTTTCTCTGCAACTGTCTTCTGGTTTTTCCAAAAGGATGCTGAGCATGAGATGAGAATTGCAAGTTTTTCTTTGCCATGGTTTTTTTTTTTTTTTTTTTTTTAGGTCCTAAACCTATGTAGCTTTTATCAGTTTAGTTAGCTTTTTATGGCAAAAGACTACATCTAATGGGCTCTTACTTTAGAATTTAAGCATCATGCAAGATGCTTCCATGTTAGTGTAGTGACAGGGGACAGAGTATCATTGTACAGACATGATTCCTTATCACAAGGATTCCAGAGCCATTGCAAAGGGGCCTCTTCTAGCTCTACCATGTGCTTCACCTTCCATTAACTTTTTAGCCTCCTTTTTTTTTTTTTTTCCATTATCAATGGACATCCTGAACAAACAAATTGCACTGGAAGAGAAAGAAAAAGGGCCAACATGATTAACAACTTCAGAAGCATAAATTTCTAGGTATTTATTTTATTATAGAAGACTAAAGAAATTAGAGAAACCAAACTTTCCATATTTCGTTCTGTACTTGTATCATATTGTTCTAAAGTCAAGTATCATTTTCTGATACGTATTTCATTTAATATGCTCTTGAAGAGTTTTGTACATTGCAGCCGGTACTGTGTTTGCTGGGGAATTTTAAAGAGAAAAAGAACCTAAGACGACATTTATTCTAAACACGAAATGTGTATTCCACTTCTGTTCAACAACAGCCAGTTGGGCTTTTTCTCAGTTGCTGAAAAAACGGCTCAAATTCAAAACTCACCTCAGCCTTGAAACCAAGAAGTTAGTAGGAAAAAATATGAAATATCCAGAATAGGTAAAGCTATAGGGCCAGGAAGGAGATCAATGTTTACCAGCTGCTGGGGAAAAGGCACAGTGAGGAATACTGTTTCCTAGCTCCCCAAAGAAGCTCACTGCTGTCAAGTCGACTCCAGCTCATAGCAAGCCTATAGGACAGGGTAGAGCTGCACCATAGAGTTTCCAAGGAGCACCTGGTAGATTTGAGCTGCCAACTTTTTGGTTAGTAGCTGTTGTTCTTAACCGCTATGCCACCAGGGTTCACTAAGCACAGGCTCCTTTTTGGGTGATGAAAATGTTTGGAAACTAAATAGAGGTGATGGTTGCACAACATTGTGAATATGCTAAGTGCCACTGTATTGTATGTTTTGAAAGAGTTTATTCTATGCTATGTGAATTCTGCCTCATTTTAAAAATTCACAGTCACAATTTAGATGTAGAAATTCGTGCTTAACTCTTCGGACAAAAATGAACTGGACTCAGAGACACTATGTGAGCATACGGTTGTGTGTACTTTATGGTTTTATACATTTATAGGAGGCTGGTTTCTTTCTAGATGGGAAAAACGGTGGAGAGGAGGGGACAGGTGCTCGTTAGGAGGATACTAGAAGTATAGAGTGAAAAGGAAGAATATGCTGTCACAAGGTGAGGAGAGCAGATGGAGCTGCAGATGATTGATTTGGACTGTATACTTTCACTTAATCATAATTTTAAAAAAAAGAAATTCTTCTTGAATAAAATGTACCTATTTACATTCTTTCCTTGACCTACAAAGTTGTGACCTACAAAGCTGTGAAGCCATGAGTGTCACAACTGATCTGGATAGAATATGGGCTTTGTTGACAGATTCACTGTAATCTTATTGTTTGCATTTTTCCCATTCTCCAACAACTTTCTTGCTCAAAAACCTTCTGTGGCTTCTAGGTACTCATACACTAACCTTCAGCCTTGTTAGCCTTCGATTCTAGGTTCTCCATGCTTCATCTCAACCCTGCCTACCCTGGTGTAGCCCGACTTCATTTACACCAGAATATAATTTTGCTTCTTGGTGGTTTTTGACACAGTATTGTCTTGACTGGACAGGCTTCAGCTGCCTGTAGAAACTTTAGTTTATTCCCCAGCTGCCAGCACCTCAGATTTTATTGGAATTATAATACCTGCTTCCCCAGTAAGAAAAAAATGTATTATTTCTCTACCTTCCACAAAAGCCACATCTCTCTCTTTTAAGCACCAGTGTTATTCTGTATGGATTATCTTTGGCTCTTCCCATATCTGTCTTCCCTGAGAGACTACAGTTGTTTGAGGGTAGGAATTTTGGGTGATGGAACCCCAAACTTGCAGTGTCTTTGTCATTGTTAGTGCTTATGACATATGTGTGGTTTTTAAAAATAAGCACATTTGTAGTGAAAATCTCTGGTGACCCTCTCACAATGTTTGCTGAAAACTCTATACTTTGGGCTTGATACAGGCTGTATCACTGAAGCTCTTTTAGGGACATTTGATTGTTGGTTTAGTCATCTAGTACCACTCTGACAGAAATACCACAAGTGAACAGCGTCAACAAAGAGAACTTTCCTCTTTCACAGTCTAGAAGTCCAAAGTCAGGGCACTGGATCTAGAGGAAGATTCTATCCCTCTTCAGCTCTGGAGGAAGGTCCCTGTCATCAGTCTTACCCTGGTCTGGGAGTATCAAAGTAGAGGAACTTGAGATCCAAAGGGTGTGCTCTACTCCCATTGCTGCTTTCTTGGTACTATGAGGTCCTCATTCTTTGTTCCCTTCCCTTTCCTGTTATCTCTTGTAAGATAAGATGTGGTGTAGGCCATATCCCAGGGAAACTGTCTTTACATTGGATCAGGGATATGTCCTTAGTTAGGGGCCCACTTTAATCTTCTTTGACACAATCCAGCCTTGCCCCGTCAATGACAGGCAGAGATTAGGATTTACAACACAGGAAAATTATAATCACAAAATAGAGGGCAGTCACACAGTACTGGGAATTTTGGCCCAGCCAAATTGCTACACACATTTTTGGGGAGACATAATTCAATCCATGAGAACTGTGTTGTTCCTAGTCTGTTGGAGTTCATTCTGAGACACTTTAGAAGAAAGGCCTGGATATCTGCTGCTGAAACATTGGCCATTGAAAGCTGTGGTACACAGTTTGACTTGACACACATCGGGTCACCATCAGTTGGAACTGATTCAGTGGCCACTGGTTTTAGTTGAACTGTAGAAACGCCAATAAACTGTATAGACAGCCACCAAAAGATGTCCTCTAGAAGGATGTCTGAATCTGCAGCTTGTCTTCTAGAGGTCCTGTTCATCTCTGCCACTATTTGTGAGTCCCTTGGTGTCATCTCTGATAAGTAAGTAGATTCTGAATACACCTCTAAATAAATTGCTCTGGGAAGTAAAATCAGCACAAGGCAAGCCAACAGAGCATACAGTTATAAGCCATTCACTAAGCATGTGTCTCCATACATAGTGGTCAGTTATTGATTTCTGAGGGCTAAAAGCAGGAAGGAATGGGAAACACTAGCGGAAAGGTAATTTGGATTCTACTTCTGAGCCTTAGGGCATTATACTCACAGTGAAACTCAGGTGGCTGTGGTGCTATCGTGACCCCTGGCTGTAATCTGTCTCTTTTCTGGAAATGCTGACCACAGAAAACAGAGCAGTGTTGTTGTCAAAGTTTTATTTTTTTATTTGCATATTATACAGGATCTTACAATTAAGTCCATGAACTTAATTTCTCTAAGTGCTACATATTTCCTTGCTGAATATGACTGTGGTCACCTACAAAGTACTGCCCTTGGGAAGCTGTGCACCGATGCCAGTGCCTAGTCTACCCTTCAGAGCAATTTCAGAACTCTTTCTGAAATGGCCATTGTGCAAGGTGTCACAGTTACAAGTTCACCAAGTGTCTGTAAGGGAGTTTTTAGCCAGTAAACAAATAACTATATTGTAAGAGCCTCCCTGCTTACCTGATATGGCTGCCAGTGACTTTTTTTTCGACGCGAAGATAAAGGAAATATTGAAAGGAAGACATTTTGATGACATTGAGGACATCAAGGATAATAACAATGATAGCTCTGATGACCATTCTAGAAAGAGTTAAAAAATTGCTTTGAAGGGGGGACTAGGTGCTGGCATTGGGGCACAGCTTCCCAAGGGGAGTACTTCATAGGTGACTGTAGTGCTATTCAGCAATGAGGTGTGTAGGACTTTTTCTAGGATGAATTCGTGAACTTAATTGGCAGTCCTCATATGCTATGTAAAAACTTGGAGGTATCTGGATTCGTGATTAGCCACGTCTCCAAGAAACCAGAAAAAGATTCCAGAACCAGCGATTAAGACATAGAGTTTATTTGAGGAAACTTTCATGCAGGCTTTTGGGTCCATAGCTGGACCCAGATTATGTTCTGCTGCCTCTTAGCAAGTGGCACAATCTTATCTACTCTTCTCGTGGCTTAGATTTGTTGCTTTTCTCTCAAGCCCCCGGCACCAGCCTTCTTAGGGACTGTTTGTCTAAGGCCCAGGTGTTTTTCTTCTTGATGACAAGGTGTCCTTGATCTTTGCCCTGTGACTCCTGGCCTGGTATATTGGCCAAGTTTATCTCATGTTTAGAAACCCTGGTGGCATAGTATGGTTAAGTGCTACATCTGCTAACCAAAAGGTTGGCAGTTCATATCTACCAGGTGCTCTTTGGAAGCTCTATGAAGCAGCTCTACTCTGTACTGTAGGGTCACGATGAGTCAGAATTGACTCAATGGCAGTGGGTTTGCTTTTTTTCGTTTTAGCCCATGTTCATCTGCAATGTGCTTTGAAAGAACACAACTGACTCCATTAGGAGAGGGTGCATGTGACTAAATAGCATTAGCCTATTTTATGCTGCCTATCTTTTATTTGGTGGACTGTAGTTTTGGGGACAGGTTAAATTTACATGAAATTGGAATGAGTGTAGCAGGTCTGGGTGATGTAGGAACAAAGGCAGCAGTCCCCGTCTTTGTTAATGCCACCACCATTTTTTACGGTTGCACCAATGAGATGCCTGAGCATTCCTATTTGGTACCACCACAGTAAGACTGTCATAAACAGCTGCCTGACTGCCTTTTGTCAGCCATGTCCATCTCTATCTCGAGAGCTGTCTCCTGTGCCCAAATTAATAATCATCTGTCCTTTGGTCTATTATACTAGGCTTATTTTTGGCCCCCCTGTAATCAGTTCTCCACGCTAGTTAGAGTGATCTTTTTAAAAATGCAAATCTGATTATGTCACCCCCTCTGCTTAAAACCTTTCAAAGGCTTCCCATTGCTCTTAAGACTGGAATCTCTAACGTGGCTGAGAAGGCCCTGCTTCCCCTGGCCTCTATCTGGATCACAAGCTTTATTTCTTACTGCTTGCCGTCACCCTCAGTGCCAGCCCCACTCACCTCCTGCCGCATCTCAAGGTCACCATTCTCCTGCTGCACTTGTCTTAAGTGAGATAAATAAGTATCTGTGTACTTTATGGACTAATGCCTATCAGCTCTGGGGGGCAGGCAAACAGGCACCTTTCTTGACTTCTTCACCCCTGTATCACCTGATTATAGCATATGGCAGAGACTCAGTGAGATGTTTAATCAATGAATGATTGTGTTATAATTATTATGTGACCTGTGACTGTGACTTCTTCCAGAGAAGTACATGCCTGAGGATTATTCACAGGCCTAGTGTTCAGCACTCAGTGGACTCAGCCTGGTGCCTGCACGCTATAGGCAGTGGGCAAAAGTTCATAGGAAATTGCCTCCTGAGTCACCCCTGACTCCAGCCTAAAGCCTGTGAGACTCTGTGATCCCACTAACAGCATCAGCATTGCTTGGGAACTTGTTAGATGTCTAGAATCTCTGGACCCATTAATCAGAATCTGCATTTTCTGTTGAGTCCCAGTGGCAACACGAGGGAAAAAAAGGGGGTGCACCCTACGAACTCCACTAAAAGACTGCAACTGATAGTCTGAAGGCCTGGGGGTTCCCCTGAAAACATGGCCCTTCGACCTGATGCTGTCCCTGATCATAAATCATTACCAAGGTTAACTCTTTAGACAGAAATGCATTGGATTGGAGACACAGAGTGACCATATGGTGTGTGCACCTTATGGTTCTGTGCGTCTATAGGATGCTATCCTACTGACCTCTTACTACAGGGGAGTAAAGAGGGTGGAGAGGAGGGGACAGGAGATTGTTAAGAGGATATGACATGTATAGAACGGAAAGGAGGAGTGTGCTGTCACGCGGCAAGGAGAGCAGAGGGAGCTGCAGATAGGTGGGCATGCAAATTTAAATTGGATTGTACACTTTCATTCAATCACAATTAAAAAAAACAAATATGCATTTTCACCTAGGACCACTACTGTAAGGCACCCTCGTGGTGCAGTGGTTAAGCACTCAGTTGGTAACTGAAAGGTTGGCAGTTTAAACTTGCCTAGGGGTTCCATGGACAAAAGAGGTGGCAATCTGCAACTATAAAAATTACCGCCTAGAAAATCCTATGGGGAAGTTATACTCTGAACCATGGAGTGGCTGTGAGTTGAAAATTAACTGGAGACACTTAACTGTGACAACCATGATTTTATTGTTGAGTTCTAAAATGCAGACTGTAGAATGTGTGAAGTGTAATAAATTTAGACATACAGCTTGATGTGTGCTATCTTTGTTACCGCTGCCCAGATCAAATATAGAACACTTCCCGCACCCAAGAGGCTTTCCTTCTTCCCCTTTCTCTCCTAGAGTAACCACTTCTATTATTATTTATTAGCCTTTCATGTTCTTGAACTTGTAAAGTCCCACTGTTTTCTTACTTAGTATTTTTACAATTTGCATTTTCACGAAAGACCCAAGTGTATGGGATGCACATTCAATTTTGAGGAGTATTGCTGTGCAACATTGGTTCTCAAGCCTAGCCACATATTGCTAACCATCGATGCCTGGTTCCCACTCCCAGAGATTCTGATTTAGGCAGGGCCTGGGCATCAGCCTTTTACTAAAAGTTCCCAGGGGATTCTAACGGGAAGCCAAGACTGGAAAACACAGTATGTATGTATGACTGGTTTTGCTTGGCTTCTCCTGTCTCTCATCCACGCAAGCGATGATCAGTTACTACCTCTCAGAATGCTGCAGATATTGGCTAGAGAAGAATTTGCTTATGTTCCCCGTTTACTACTGCTCCATCTCTACCTTCTCTAGAACCTGGAGGGGAGGCGCTAAAGTCTTTTGAGTTCTTTTTTCATCCTCCTGCAAGGGCGAAGGGATGCTGGAGCTGGCTTGAACTGACTTGTGAAGGCTGATTGTGTGCTTCTAAACTAAGCACTGAAAGGTATCATATTGGCAACTTGAAGTTGGCCACAGAAATTGACAAATGATAGAAATCAGGTTTTGTTTCCATCCTCCTCCTCCCAGCTCCTGGAGATCTGGTTTAGTGTTACACACTCCTTACAGGTAAGTATTGGTGAGTGGTACTTGATTTAGTCAAAATAGTTATAGAGGGGTTATTTCCTTGGTTCTGTCAACTTGCACTTTTGCTAACTTCTGACTTTGTTGTTGTTGTTGCCGTCAAGTTCATTCTAACTCGTGGAAGTTCCCATGTTTGCAGAGCGGAACTGCTCCACAGGCTTTCAAGATTGTGGTCTTTTCAGAAAGCCTGTCTTCCAAGGTACCTGTGGGTGGATTTGAATCACTGACCTTTCTGCAAAGAGTCAGACACTTAACCATTTGCACCACCCAGAGATATGTTTAAGTAATGTTGGCAATGGATTCATTCCTTTGCCAAAGCCAAGTGCCGTCGAGTCGGATCCAGTCCTTTGGGGAAGTACAAAAAGATGGGTGTGGTTATCATGTTTCTTCCATCCAGCTTAGTTAGAAATACTTCGAATCCTGTCTTTCCAATAGTCTCTATTATCAGCTTTGGCTCATTCACTGAGTCCATGAGCAAAGTAAAGGGATCAAGATGATGTTCATCACCACATCTCATTTGACATTTTTTCTTTGATTCTAGCGTTCTCTTGGATTAGCTGGTATATGCTTTCTTTGGTATCTATTCATCACTGAATTCTACTGACTACAAAGTGATACAAGATATTTTGTGGACATTTTGCATGTAAGCATCTGGGTCAGAATTGATAAAAATAAGACTGTAACTCATTGTCATCAAGTCAATTCCAGCTCGTGGCAACACTACAGGACAGACCAGGACTTCCCCAAAGGGTTTCTAAGGAGTGTATGTTGGATTTGAACAGCTGACCTTTTTGGTTAGCAGCTGTAGCTCTTAACCACTATGCTACCAAGACTCTGAATTTTTTTAAATGATTTATTTTTTGTTATCGAGAACATACGCAACAGAATATACACCAATTGAACAGTTTTTACATGCACAATTCAGTGACAGTGTTGACATTCTTTGAGTTGTGTAACCCTTCTCAGCCTCCATTTCTGAGTTGCTCCTCCCCTGTTAACACAAACTCACTGTTCCCAATGTTTCCTATCTAGTCTTTTGAGTTGCTTTTGTCAGTTTGATTCCATAGAGAGAGACCTTATAAGAGCACAGTGCTTAAGGCAAACATTATTAATTAAGCTGAACTATTGTTTGATTTTAAGAAGACTTCAGGGGATAGCTACAGTTTTGAAGATTATCTTAGGCAGGGATAGATTATTCAGTAAGCAAGAAACATGGCCTTACTTGTGCTGACTTACTAGTCTGTAGTGAACTGTTTCACATGGGCTTCACTTTGGTGAATTGTTCACTATAAATTAGTAAGCAGACACAAGTAAGATTGTGCTTACCACATTAGGAACAAGAACAACATTAAGTGGACTTCAGCATAACTTGAGTACTCCTTCCATCTTAACTCAGTACTGCAAGGATAGAGTAGCTGGGGCGGGGGACGGGGGACCATGCTCTTAGGCGAATTCCAGGCCAATTGGCACAACTAGCGTTTTGCTAAGAGAGCTCTCTGCACCCCACATTGGTGAGTGGCATCTGGGGTCTTAAAAGCAGGGAAGCTGCCATCCGAGGACACAGCAAATGGTCCCAACTCAGCAGGAATGGATGCTCACCGAGGGCCAAAATGGCATGCGGTAAAGACAACCGAGAAGACAGAGAGACCCACAAGAGTGGGTGCCTACATCGACCTGGGACCGGAAGAACCGGATGGTGCCTGGCCACCACCAGTGATAGCCATGACGGAGCTCACAGAGAGGAGCCTCACTGGCAACACAAGAATAAAAAGAGGTGCATCATGAGATCTCCACTAAAAGACCTCAATTGATGGTCCAGCGGTTTTGGGGTTCCTCTGAGAGCATGGCCCCCGGCCCTGATGCTGCCCGTTCCCATGGCTGGAGGAAGGGGAGTGGATGGAGAGGAGGGGAAAGGAGACTGTTGGGAGGATGAGACATGTGTGGAGCAGAGAGGAATAGTGTGCAGTCACCGGACAGGGAGAGCAGTGGAAGCTGCATATAGGGGGGCATGTAAATTTACATGTGAATGTACATTTTCACTCAGTTATGTTAAATAAAAATAAAAAAAAAGAAAGATTGTGCTTACCTTGCATACTGAGTCATGTACCCTTCTCAGGGCCTGTACATTTGAAAAGAGGCTTTGATTTTGTAGGAAGGTGTTGTGGACTCAGGAGACAGACCGATGCCAGTCATGCCTAGAAGCAGAATTTTGGATATGATGAAAACATGAAATTGTTCACTACTATTGTGCTTACCTTGCTTGCTGTATAATCTGTACCTGATCTCCAGGCAATAGTTCCATAAGGTTCATCCAGCCTCCTTCCATGAGACTTTGAAATTGAGTTCTGTCCGCAGCCTTACCATCCACAGCAGGCCCAGCCTTGTGGGACCTCAGAAGCTAAGCAGGGTTGGGCTTGGTTAGTACTTGGAAGAGACAGCCTGTAATTCTTCATACTTAGAAACAAGAGTCAGTCTGTCTAAGTGGAAAGACCACAAATGAGAAGTTAGAAGAACTTTTTGGAGCCTTGACTTAATTACTTACTAATCATGTGGCTTTTGAGAAAAGTAAAATCTCCCAGAATCTCCAGTGGAAGAACAGAAACACTTGCCTAGTAAGTTGTTGTGCTGGGAAGCAATAGAGCAGTGCTGCGAAGGGTGGTTGTCTGCCCGGTGATGTGGCCTGTGCAGAAGCAGTGAGTTCGTCACATAAGCCGCCAGAATCCAGGTGCTTCTGGCTACTTTTGGCAAGATTCCTGAACTTCATTTAGCACTTGATAGGTACCTCATCCTTCTTCTGTGTCCACACCATTGCCCCTGTTTGCAGTCTGAAGACACGGTGTTGTAGGGCAACATTAGACACAAGGGATGTAAATCAGCTGGTTCTGTGGGATTCTACACAGCTCTGCCTTCAATGAGGTGTTTCATCCAACTACTTTTTCAGTTTCCTCCTGAGATAAACAGTGTTGATAACAGTATCTTTGACATCCAGGGATATTTCCTAAGCTACTCAGATGCAGAGGAAAGGAATTCATGACAAAGCATATTAACTGTATTCTGACTTGTTCTCAAATTCAAGGATGTGTCGTGTCAAACCTGGGAGTCTTCAGCCTCCATGTGACTTCCACTTTCTGTAGGAACAACTCCAAATGAATTAAGCTCTATTCATATATAAGATATTAGCATTTGAATTATTGGACCAGTTGTAACTGAGTCAAGTTTCACATGGAAGACTTTGGAATTCTGAGAATTTATTACATATTATGAACTTCAAAAATTCTTTTTCTGTAGAGTGGAAGAAACATGACAATTTATTCACCGTAAGTCTTTACAACTTCACACAAGAGCAAAGAATTTATATATAATCTATATATGTTTAAAATGTCTTATACATGCATATATACACATATATATTTTTTGTTTTATATACATGTTTAAATTTATATACATGTATTTATATATGCATGTGTATGTATATACACACACACATCATTTTACGTATACGTGTTGTTGCTGTCTTTTGTCATCAGAGTAGAAATGCCCCATAAGTGTTGTAGGCTGTAATCTTCATAGAAGCAGATCGTCAGGTCTTTTCTTACGTATGTATATATTTATATAATTGTATTGTCCTAGTGGAGACACAGGACTGACACTCCAATAGATAGTAAAACAAAAATTGTATTGAAGGGAATTTTATTCCATGAGAGAGCATGCAGGATTCAGGAGAACTACAAGCATGATCTCCTTTATAGGAAGAATACTGAGGTATTTAACAGGCCAGGTAGATAATTGCAAGAAGTTGTCTTTAGTTGGTTTCAGGTGAAGGAAAGAAAATTTATAAGGATGATTAAGCTACAAACTTTCTTAGTTTCCATTTCTAGTCTAACACAAATCTTTCACTTCTGATACAATTTGACTAAGGCAATATTTCTAAATGAAGTGTTTAAACATTCTTGAGGCTGTATTGTAGGCTGAGTTAAGCTTACTTGGAGTCCTTGAAAAGAATGAAGATTAAAACAGCTCTATGGCTGGCAAAGCTAAACACTGCCTAGATCACAGAAGCAAGATGGGACCCGTGAATTCGCAGTTAGCAAGTTTATTTATATAAGCTAAAGCCTGAATCTTTGCATTCTTGTGTTAAGACAAAGGAAACCCTGGTGGCATAGTGGGTTAAGTGCTATGTCTGCTAACCAAGAAGTCAACAGTTCAAATCCACCAGGTGCTCCTTGGAAAGTCTATGGGGCAGTTCTACTCTGACCTTTAGGGTCGCTGAGTTGGACCCGGCTTGACAGCAGTGGGTTTTTTTGTGTGTGTGTTAAGACGGTCAAAACTTTCTGCAGCTGTATTCTGCTTCCTTATTCCAAAGAACATTTCTACCTAATTACCAATTTACAGGGAATTAGCAGAAATACTATGGAAAAATTCCAATGAGTGAAAATTAATATGGGAGTGAGAATGGGGATAGAGCTTGATTGACATAACCTATTTTGGCATAAAATTATTTATAGGTTCTAACTTCATTTAATTTATCACTAAGATGCTTTCTCTGCAGGCAGCTCCATAATCATTCTTAACAGGCACTGGGGTTGCTTTCAAGCGGTAAAACCTTGACAAAATGCCAAATATTTCTTAGCAGAGTAGAAATGAAATTCTTAGTTTTAATTTCAGAATGAAGTTTTTTAATTTTAGGTCTGAAGTCACCTAATTCAGACATGATAGTAATTCAGATTCAAAAATTTGTATATACAGTATATATGAATATGTACAGATGTACACATGTGTGTACACACACACATTCATGCAGTGGGCATTCTAGCAATTATACATCCTTACTATAATATGAATGTAAATTTGTCCTGTCAGATTTTGTGTTGTAAATTACAGTATAAAATTATATGTGTTTTAAGAGTGGACCTACTGTAAACCTATTTTTACTTTGTTAAAAATTTAGACAGATGTGCTGGAGTTAGTTTTTCAGACCTAGACTCAAGTAAATGGAAACCCTGGTGGCATCGTGGTTAAGTGCCACATGTGCTAACCAAAAGGTCAGCAGTCTCAATCTGCCAGCTGCTCCTTGGAAAGTCTATGGAACAGTTCTAACTCTGTTCTCTAGTGTCACTGTGAGTCTGTATTGGCTTGATGGCAGTGGGTTTGGATTTTTTTAAACTCAAGGTTTTTTTTTTTAGACCTGATAAGTATTTATAGGTTACTGTTTGCAAATCAGAAAATCTAGAACTCACTAAAAGCATCATTCAGTATCAGTGTGGTTATAGTATTTTCTAACTTCAACTTTTAGAACAACTTTTGGTGAAATGCTTTTTGGCTTGGCTTTGGCAAAATATTTTGGAAAATAAAAATGATAGTAAGGTAATTAAAGACAGTAGGAAATTTGGCAATTGTCTCCTTTTTCACCCTTTAAGAAGGTTTTGTTTTTTAGGTCGGCGTTGTTACTTCAACAAAAACATAGATGTAGAGCAGCTACAGAGATCATGTGGGAAGAATATTTCTAGACAGTTTTGTATGTTATGAGCCATTTCAAAGTTTACTGAATAAACAAACCTATTGCTTTTGAGTCACTTTTGACTCATGGTATCTGTTATAGAGTAGAATTAGCTACTCAACAGGGTTTTCTGACTGCAATCTTTGCAGATGCAGATCTCCAGGCCTTTGCTCGGTAGGTTGAAACTTCTTACCATTCAGTTAGTAGATAAGCACAAACTGTGCTACCAAAGAGATGCACAGTGAAAACTGTGAGAACTGGAATTTGATGGGATGGCCATGTTTTCTGAGATTTAATGAGTGTTTGACTGCTAACTGAAAGGTCAGCAGTTCAAGCCCACCAGCCAGCTGCTCTGTGGGAGAAAGATGTGGCATTCCACTTCTGTAAAGATTTACAGCTTTGGAAACCCTGCGAGGCAGGTCTGCTCTGTCTTACAGGGTCACTATGAACTTGACAAAACAACTTGACAGCTATGTTTGTTTTGTTTCATTTTTAATTTCATGTCACTGTATCCTTGCAAGTGACTTTACTAAATTACTAGGAAAGCATTATATCATTAAGGCTTTTCCCTAGCTTAAAATGGGTTCCTCTGAATGGATATGATTTTAGTATTAAGACATATGGAGCTAAAGGATGTAGATATAACAAGTTTCCAGAGCTTTTCGTGATCTTAAAATTGACCTTGCAGAGAACCATCGAAAGAAGACAGCAGCAATGTCTTGTCTATGTATGTATGTTGGAGAGGGTGAGGGAGTAATCTCTTCTGTGAATGACTTATTGTCAAATATGAGCTTTTGTGGTTTTCAGCATGTCACATAAGTTGCAGGTACCATGTGAGATGCAAGCTTCTCTTGTGCGGCTTTTTACATCCTTGAAAAGAGAATGAGTTGTGATTGCTTCTTAACACTGTACCCAGTTTATTACTATAACAACAAAATGATGTCTTGCTCAGAGGAATCAGCAGCCAGTGTGGCAAAGATGCCTGGAAGTGACTTGATGTACTTACTGAACAACTGAAGTGCCACTTTGGGGAAAATGGTGCATGTCATCCCCCTCCCTGTTGGAGTCATGCACAAAATAGGAGAGCCTACTCTTCATTTCCCTCTTGATGTGTCTCCTTTACTTCACCTCTTTGACTCCAACACACTTGAGTGTTTTTGCACAACAGAAGTACTATTTTTAGTTAATATTTGCATCTTTACAAATACTTTTAGGGAAACGCATGAAGTTAGTTTATAATTATCAACACTGTAACGCATTTCCTTTATCACCTATTAATTTTTAAGTATTGAAAGTTTATCCTAATCAGATATTTAGAAGCTGATTGCAGAGGGGAGTGGAGAAGGTAGAGAGGGAAGGACATGAGATTGTTACGAGGATATGACATGTAAGGAACGGAAAGGAGGAGTGTGCTGTCACCAGGCAAGGAGAGCACAGGGAGTTACAGATAGGTGGGCATGCAAATTTGAATTGGATTGTAAACTTTCACTCAATCACAGTTAGAAAAAAGAAGCAGCAACAGCTAATTGCTAAATCTTTCACTAGCCATTGTGCAACCAGGCCATTACCTGTGACTCTAACTCAGAAGTAATTTCCTTAATCATTTATATGATATTTTTCCCCCTCAGCTTCCTTAATTACTTCTCTTCTTGGGCATTGTGAGGGCTGATGCTAGGCATAAGTTTCTGCCATCCATCTCTGGAGACTGCAGAGGAAGACTATTTCTCCTCTCTTGTCATCTTCCCCCACACTTTTCCCATGTTATTCTCTCTCTTTTAAATCTTCTTTCTCTTAAAGAATTCCAGACCCAGATTGCTATATACACAGTGTGTTCTCTTAAAGAGAAAATAGTTTGGGTGAACTTTATCAACATTTCCTAGTGTCATTGTTGAGGTTTTTCTTTTTCTTTTTCTTTTTTTTTTTTCAATTTGAAAAGCAAACCATGACTATGGTAGAAAAAGAAAATTAAACCTTATAAAATTAAGTCCCCCACCCATCCCTGGCTTCCAGTCCCCTAGCTTTCTTCCCCAGATTCAGATGCTCTTACCAGTTACTTGTGACCCTTCTAGAAACCCTCCAAGCCAGCCAAGTGCCGTCGAGTCAGATCCGACTCATGGCAACCCTCCAAGAGTAGGATGTTTTATACAAGAGAGAGTGTGGGAAAGAGAGAATGAGAGAGAGCAGAATACGAGTATTTTTTAAAATCTGCCAATAGTAAAGAATTCTTCAGGGAAAATATTAAACAACTGAAGAATCATCAAAAAAAGTTACTTGTGACCCCTCTAGAAACCCTCCAAGAGTAGAATGTTTCATACAAGAGAGAGTGTGGGAAAGAGAGAATGAAAGAGAGTAGAATATGAGTATTTTTTAAAATCTGCCAATAGTAAAGAATTCTTCAGGGAAAATATTAAACAACTGAAGAATCATCAAAAAAAGATGGAAGGAATACATGAGTCATTATACTGAAAAAAAAATTGGTTCGTGTTCAAAAACCATTTCAAGAGGTAGCATATGATCAGGAACAGATGATATGGAAGTAAGAAGTCAAAGCTACGTTCTAGACATTGACAAAAAACAAGACTCCAGGAACTGATGGAATATCAGCTGAGATATTTCAACAAACAGATGCAGTGCTGGAAGTGTTCACTTGTCTATGCCAGGAAATTTGGAGGACAGATATTGGCCAACTGACTGAAAGAGATCCATATTTATGCCTATTCCTAAGAAAGGTGATCCAACCAAATGCAGAAATAATTGAACAATGTTATTAGTATCACATTCAAGTAAAATTTTGCTAAAGATCATTCAGAAGTGGCTACAATGCTATATTGACTGGGAACTGCCAGAAATTCAAGCTGGATCCAGAAAATAACCCAGGATATCATTGCTGATGTCAGATCTTGGCTGACAGCAGGGCATACCAGGAAGATGTTTACCTGTGTTTCACTAACCATGCAAAGGCATTCGACTGTGTAGATCATAACAATTTGTGGATAATATTGAGGAGAATGAGAATTCCAGAACAATTAATTGTACTCCTGAGGAATCTGTACGTAGATCAAGAGGCAGTCATTCAAACAGAAAATGAGGACATTGCATGGTTTAAAGTCAAGAAGGGCATGTGTCACGGTTGTATCTTTTCATCATACCTACTCAATGGGTATGCCAAGAAAATAATCTAAGAAGCTGGGTTATCTGAAGAAGAACGACGCATCAGTATCGGAGGAAGACTCATTTATCAGCTTGCATTATGCAGACGACACAACCCTGCTTGCTGGAAGTAAAGAGGCTTCGAAACACTTACCAATGAAGCTCAAAGACCACAGCCTTCAGTATAGATTATACCTCAACAACAAGAAAACAAAAATTATCACAACTGAACCAATAAGAAACGTTATGATAAATGGAGAAAAGATGGAGGTTGTCAAGGAATTCATTTTACTTGGTTCTATAATTAACGCCCATGGAAGCAGCAATCAAAAACTGAAAAGATGCATTTCACTGGGAAAATGTGCTGCCAAAAACCTCATTAAAGTGTTGAAGAATAAAGATGTCTCCTCGAAGACTAAGTTGAACCTGACTCAAGCAAGGTGTGGAATTTTCAGGCACATCATGTGCATGCAAAAGCTGGACAATAAATAAGGAAGACAGAAGAAGAATCGATGCCTTTGAATTGTGGTGTTGGAGAAGAATATTGAATGTACCATGGACTGCCAAAAGAACGAACAGATCTGTCCTGGAAGAAATCCAACCAGAACACACCTTCCAATCATGGATGGCGGTACTGCATCTTACTTTGGACATGTTGTCAGGAGGGATCAGTACCTGGAGAAAAACGTCATGCTTGGTAAAGTAGAAGGTCAACAAAAAAGGAGATCAACTGACACAGTGGCTCCCACAATGGGCTTAAGCATAAAAACAATTGTGGGCTGGCTCCGGACAGGGTAGTGTTTCGTCCTGTTGTACACAGGGTCACTGTGAGTAAGAATCGAATTGATGGCACCTAACAATAATAACAACATGGTTTTCTTTCACGTAACAATGTACCTTGGTGACATTTTTCTATCAGCCTTCACAAGTCTGCTTCCTTCTTTGTCACAGCTGCCTTGTGTGACTATGGTATAATCTGTTTTACCTGTCCTTATCAGTGGACATTTAAATCATTCTGTTTGCTTATTTGTTTTTGCCATCGTGTTGTAATAAATATCCTGATTCATATGCCATTTCTTCATAAGCTGGTATATATGTTGGAAGTTTCTATGTGTGCCAAAAACCCATTGCCGTCTAGTCAATTCTGACTCATAGGGAGCCTATAGGACAAAGTAGAAGTGCCCCATGGAATTTCTAAAGGGCAGCTGGTGGATCCAAACTGCTGACCTTCTGGTTAGCAGGCTGAGCTCTTAACTGCTGTGTCAGCAGGGCTCCAAGTTCTGTGCATACTAATCGTAAATGTCTGTATGTGTAGGTTTCTTTATAACCACTGGTATACACAAAAAGAAACAGTATGAACATGCATTCTGCACTGTGATTTCCTCATTTACAAAGTATCTCAGGACACTACATCTGCAGAGCCACCTCATTCTTTTCAGGGTCACCTTGTATTTCTCCTCTGTACATGTGCATGTCAGGGTGTTTATGTCTGCAGGGCTGGGATTTGGGGCCTGCAGAAGCAACATGAGTAGATTTCCCTGGATGGCAGATGAACTGGGCTGAAGAGATTGGAGCCAGCAGCTCCCGGGGCTTGTCATTACTTTAAGATATCTGCATAGAAGCCTAGACTGATAGCACTGGGAAAGGCCGTGGGGGATTGAGTCCAACTACCTCGTTCCCAAAGTGGAGGGACTGGATATCTGGAAATCAGTCTTAGTCTCCTGCCCAGGGTCACCCACTTCAGGGAGGAGGAACACCTGCGGTGTCACCATCTAGGACTTTTCCCACCGCTATTTCCATGTCTGTGTTCCTGCAGTGACTCTATTGTTATGTAGTATCGCTCCTCATGACTTTGACTGGGTTCTCTTTACTTGGGAGATTCAGAGGTGAAGGAGACTTTTAAAAGCCATCTCATTGTACCCCCAGAGTCTTGTTACCAAAACTGAAAGGCAGTTCTGTCTTGCAGGAGAGCTTCTGCCAACATTTCAAAGGCTTCGATCTTAAAATTTCAAACCCACGGCTAAAAGTTCATCAAAGAACCCATGGGGAAGGGTAGGGTGGGAAGACGGCTGTGTCTTTCTCTCTCTCCCTTATACTCTTTTTGAACAGGATGAGGTGACAGTTGAAATACTGGACAGGCAGGCCTGGCCCTGATGGTTAATGCCAGGTAGGGGAAAGTAAGCAGAGGCTTATGTTCTACAAGTGGTAACTTTAATGAATCAGGTCAGATAGGAGTTGTCCCCTTTCTCGTTAGAGGCAGGAGACAGATGCTGTTGGGTGTCCTTTTATAGCTGCAGCTGTTTCTGGAGGAGCAGATCATCTGTCAGAATTGTCTGAGCTGAGAGTGCTATGGTAGGGAGAGGGTGGAAAGTCAGCAGGCATGTGTGTGTGTGCGCGCGCACGCACGTTAGGTGTGTACACATATGCTCCTATACTGCACATATGTCATCAACAGGAGTAGCTATGTGTATATATACACATATGAGTAGGTATGTGTATATACTACTCATATGTGTATATACATATGTAGCATATAAGTAGATACGTATACGTATGTATACAAGTATGGGCATGCATGCTGCGTCTGGCTCCCCAGCTGCCAGTGCTGGATAGGGTCCAAGGCCAAAGTGGACAGGGGAAAGGATGAGAAATCTCACTCACGGATGAAAACACATCACTCACACAAGAACAGATAAACACATCACACAAGATACAGTTGTGGCCAGGTGGGACCCTGATCTCTGATGGAGAACCATGGACACCATTTGCTTTCACAAGCTTTATTTATAGGCTTAACCAGTAGGAAGTCAATAGGGCGGTACATAGCTAAAAATGGTCCTGATCTTTGTTACAGAGCCAGGGAAGTTGTCTTCAAATAAAGGACAGGAACATGCAAATAGTTTTAACCTGAGCTATTATCCTGCAAACAGTTTCAAGGAAGTAGTTTTAGCTTTGGGCCTATTATATTACAAATAGCTTAGTCTGGCCTAACACCCTACAAATAATCTCAAGGAAATAGTTTAGCCTGAATTGCAAATAGTTCATCCTAGGCCTATTATTCCGCAAACAGTTTCAAGGCACCAAGCAACATGGGGAGAGGGAGAAGGGGCCAAGGGGGCTAGGACATGATAGCTTCCCGCCCATAGCAGGTACACACATATATATATGCATGCATATATATACACAGGGTGTTACAGTACACAGTTGGGAAGGGAAATAGGTATTAAGGACCCTCTTAAACTTCATCTATGGGTAAAAAAATAAGCAACTGTATTAAGATGGCCAGAGTATGGAAAGTTTTTTTTTTTCTTTTTTATTTAACGTAACTGAGTGAAAATGTACATTCCCGTATAAATTTACATGCCCACCTATATGCAGCTTCCACTGCTCTCCCTGTCCGGTGACAGCACACTATTCCTCTCTGCTCCATACATGTCTCATCCTCCCAACAGCCTCCTTTCCGCTCCTCTCCACCCACTCTCCTTCCTCCAGCCAGAGGTTAGCAGGATGATATCCTATAGATGTATAGAACCATAAAGTGCAACCAATATATGGTTACTCTGCATTGCCAAGTCCAATCCATTCCTGTCCAAAGAGTGGAATTACTGGGTCAAATGGCATATTGATGTCCTTCCTCTGTCTGTTTACATGGGGGCACTGCTGCTGACTCTGGTTGCCATGGTGATTCAAAGCAATGGGTATAGTCCTGTAGGTTGGGGTAACACATTTGGAATCACTGGGTAAGGAGCCTCGAGAATATAATCTTGTGACTTTGCGTCTTTCTCATCTGTGCTGAATTCTGAGGATAAAAAAAAAAAAAAAAAATCCATGCTATGCTTGGTGAAACCAATTTCTTTTGACAAGATAAGTGCTTTTGACATCTCTACTTTTCCCAGGTAATTGTTAAGTAGATATACGGATTAAATTGACCCTAGAGACACAAATTCATGCTTGTTTCCTCCACTGTTATAACTGTTGAAAACATTTATTCTGGATTTCTTTGGCATGAACACATTCCCATGTGGGGGAGAAGCCACTCAGCATTGTTGTTGAGAGCATTGATTCTGCATCCAAATTACCTGAATATGAATCCCAGTTGCTGCTTACTGGCTGGGAGATACTGAGCAAATTATTTAACTTTTTTTTTTTAATTTTATTTTGCCTTAAGTAGAAGTTTACAGCACAAATTTAGTTTCTTATTCAAAAAGCTATACACAAATTGTCGAGTGACATTGGTTGTGGTCCCTACAATGGACAGTTAACCTTTTTGATCCTCGCTTCCCTTGTCTGCAAATGTCTACTATTTGACGTTGGACTCGAGAATAACTAAATTAATATATGTAAAGCACTTGTACAGTCATGACTGATCTATTGCAGGTGCTATATAAATGTGAGCTGTTATCATCACTATCATTAATATTTCTATTCTTATTATGACGTTGGGTTACTGGTAGAAAAATTGACATTTTTCTTCCATCTCACACTTAGGTGAACTCAGTGGGGCGAGGAAAAAAATAACACAGTTTATAGAACAGAAGATGAGAACAACTTTAAAATCACAGAATTCTTTCAAAATCACCTAAAATTCTCAAGCATACCTGAGAATTCTGTCTGCCTTTAACTCTCTCCTCACCATCTGATTCAACTGGAAAACTGGTGTATCTAATCTTTCTCTTTTTCCATGAAACTCGATTTTGGTAGCTTTTTAGGTGACTGTGATACCACTAACCAATTGTGTGAAATGACTTTTCCCCAAGGTAGCCAGATTTACTGTGAGTTTGTGCTCATGCCCACCTGCCATTATAAATGGTTGAGAGTTTCAGAGTCAAGAAGCAATTTAAGGAGTGTGTGTGGATGTGACTGGGAAGAAGGTAGAACTTTACCTGAGTTGTAGATTTTTGTTAGTCTCCAATATATTTTTTTAAAGTCTATGAGAAATCTGAGTGATCAGGGAAACATTAGGAGTGAAAATCTTTATATCAGTGCTTTGTTGCCAGCATTGTTTGAGAATGGTAGAGCAGAGATAGGTCCATTGGGAACATCTGGTCCAGTCATTCCATTTATGAAAAGGAAACAGCATCTCAGAAATGCTTGTGGATGTCCCAGGTTCACCTGTGGAGGGAGGGGCAAAGGCAAGATGAGAACCCATGTCACCTCTGGCCCAGCCCAGAGCTGCTTCAGAACAGAGGTGCTTGACCCTTGAGTCTTTTGTGCCATTTTGCATCCTTTCTTTATCATCTTCTGATCTGTGCTCTGTCCAGGTCTAGACTGTAAGAGTGGCCTCTGTTAGGGAATTTTTCTCAGCTGTGAGGGTCAGCCTTCTTCCATGACAGTAACTGCTTCCCGTGGTGCCCAGTGCATCTCTTTGGGCATTCTAACTAGAATGACCAGCATTCCATGTGCCCAGTAAAGTCACCTATTTATTTAAAAGTGGAAACATGTAGTCATCTGGGGTTGGCATTTGTTTCAGCTCTGAGTACTTATTATACTTCAGACAAAGAAACTGATTTGAAATTCTGTGATGGGCCCCCAGCTGGTGAGCTGAGCTTGGGGAATTCATGAGTCAGAGTTTTAAGCATGTCTATCAACTAGAATGCACACTGTTGGTTCAGTGCGATCTTTGTGTGCCAAGAGAGTGCCCATACATAACCCTTAGTATTTTCGTTAACTTCCAGATCTCTGAGAGGACAGCATTCACAGTGTGTCAAGAACGTTTTTCTACATAGGCTAGAAAGATAGAAAGTTTCATTAATCTCAGTTCTGACCTTTGATTTTCATGTCCATTTCTTCTAAGTGCAGCATAACTTAAATGCATGTTCTTTGCCAGTCTCTTGTCTCATCCATCCATTCATTCCATAGCCAAGCCAGCCAAGTGTCATCGAGTCAGATCCAACTCATGGCAACCCTAGGGGCGAGGGTAGAACTGACCCCCAGAGTACCATAAGCATTCACTAAACGTCTACCAAGTGCCAGGCACTGAGCTCCATGCAGGGGTACAAAGACAAGTAAGAGTGCATCCCAGACCACTAGAAAGGCACAGGCTAGAGAGAAGAGAGGTAAATAAGTGATTCCATTCAGTAGCCTCAGTACTGGCACATAGCAGGTGCTTCATAAATGTTAAGTAAGTTAAATTGAGCTGAACAGCCAAAGCTGAAATTTAGAAAATGTTTGGTAAGCAACAGCAAATCTGTAGTGTAAGTGAAGAAGTCTAGTTCAACTGAAGAAATATTTTAAATCTTCCAGTTTGTGATTGGAAACCCTGGTGGTGTAGTGGTTAAGTGCTACATCTGCTAATCAAAAAGGTTGGTAGTTTGAATCTGCCAGGCGCTCTTTGGAAACTCTGTGGAGCAGTTCTACTCTGTCCTGTTTTGTTGTTATGAATTAGAATCAACTCGGTGGCAGTGGATTTGGTTTGGCTTTTAGTCTGTTGATGAGCAAATTTTTGGTGTTGCTTTTTGACATACAAATTCAAGGAGTGGATTCAATAGGAAATTCTTATCAACTCTAATAAAAATGAGTAAATTCTGATGTTCAAAGGAAAAAAATGATCTGAGTTATAAGAATATAATTTTTACTTAACAGAATCCAACAGTGGCCTCAACTAAACAGATTTCGTTTGGGGGTTAGTTTAATGAAGCCAGAATTCATTTTCTCCTTATTTTCCTTGGATCTGCTGGCATACCTAGGCCTAAAGGGACAGGGAGAGAAGGAATTACTAGGACTAGAAAAAGAGCTGTTAGTCTAGAAGAGCTATGACCTCAGCTCATCCAGAAGAACCTGACCAACCACAACGATCTAGAAGGAAGAAGGGTGCCTGTTCTCACTTTCCTCTTGGCCTGTACTCCCTTACCGGTATTTCACCTTGACTGTGTCCAACTGGAAACCACAGGGCAATGGAGCCTATACAGGTCAGACTTCCAGGGTGTATAGCAGAGGTATAAAGGATGGGGAGTGGATCTGTAAGAACAAATATCCTTCACAGCAGAACCAGGTAACTCTGGGGCTAAGTGGAAGGCATTTGAACACATAAGGGAATTAGTCTTTGCTAATCAAAGCTTGGACTTGTTCTGTTGTATATAGGTTGCCATTGGTAGCAACTGAGCCTGTGGTACCCAACAACAACAACAAAGCTTAATGCAGGAGCTGGGGTGTTTGAATCCAGTAATGTTGTAGGGAATTGGAGAGGTGGTCAAAAGATGACTGTTTCAAAGTATGATAAAAATGGCTGCAAATTTTTGGTTGGCCCTTCCCTTGGAATCTACTTCCCCTTCATATGAGGTAGAGATAGCCTAACTGATCTTTGTTGACTAAAAAGTTCAGAGAAATGTACTGAGGCTTCTCGGAGTCTTGTAGCTTCTGTATTGAAATACTTGTTCCAAGAACATTACTCTACCATGGAAGAAACCCATTTTCCACCATGGAAGAAATCCGTGTACTTTGAGCCCACAGTATTAGAGGGGCCATAGGTAGGCACTCCAGTTACCAGACCCAGCTGAGCCCAAGCCTCGAGCCATCTCCACCAAGGTGCCAGATGTGAGAGAAGTCACCTTAGACTCTTCAGACCAGTCTACCTGCCAGATGAAAACCACTGGACAGCACCATCTGTGCCACACGGAGCAGAGGAATCACCCAGCAGAGACCTTCCCAAGTTCCTGACCTACAGAAATCACAAGATACAATAAAACAGTTGTTTTAATCTGCTGAGTTTGGGAGCAGTTTGCTCAGTAACAATAGATAATTGAAAAATGCTCCTACCTACAAACTGATGAGTTCCATTCACCCTGCCTTCACATTAACAGGAAGAGGTAGCACCAATCCTCCATTAACCATAATACACACAGAAAACTGACTTCTCAGTTGTGTGATAAATGATCTAGCCAGAAAACTGACTTGAATGTGAAGTTGGTGAATTCCAGAGCTATTTTAATTTGCAAATATGGAGAAAGTAGTAAAGAGCTTCACCAAGGAAACATTATAACCTTCCTCACCTTCGACAGCACGTGGCTTGGCACCTTGGATTGTCTTTAAACAAAGTTGTTGTTTTTTTTTTTAATTTTGTTTTGTTGTTTTTTTCTTAGTGTAATGAAAGTCAGAATTTAAGTGCCACTGACAAAACTCATTACCATTGAGTTGGTTCTGACTCCTAGGGACCTTACAGGACAGCCCCACAGGGTTTCCCAGGAGCAGGTGATAGATTCAAACTTTTGGATAGCAGCTAAACTCTTCACCACAGCGCTACCAGGGCTCTAGCTGCTGTGAAGGATGTATAGAAATTGGTCCCATATTAGGCCAAAAAAAAAAGAGAGAGAGAGAAATTTCAGGTTTAAAGAATGGGAAAATATTGACAGTGTGATGGGCTAATTACTTAGTCATCATTTCTAGTTTTAACCATCTACTCAAGTTATCATCATGGAGATCCAAGTTTGGCTTTACTCGTTGAGGCCCCCCCAGAGCAAGAACAGGGTTCCCTGGTGAAGTTAGGTTGAAGAATGCGGTTGGGATCTCAGGCCATAGTGGTTACCACCTATTGTCTCCTTCCCAATATAAACCCTAACACCTAGCTATGGGTCCTGGTTTGGATTTGCCAATCAAGCTTCTAAACTGCTAACCAAGGAATGTGTGTGAGAGATTATAGCCTTCCTGGCAAAACTGGGTGTTGACAAAATGGAAAGTCACAGGGAGATAACTGTCTCCTAACTTATGTTTGGAAAGAAGGCTTTGTGCACTGCTCTTAGTGTTCTTACCCACAGGAAGCTAAGGAGTTCTGGCACTTCTCACTGATCTGGGGAGCTGATAGCCACACAGAGCCTCTCTCCTTTATGAGGCAAAGAAACTCTACCCAGTAGATGTCAGCCCTTTGCCTTCTCCTCACTTAGGGGAGGAAATCCTGGTGACATAGTGATTAGGCACTACATCTGCTAGCCGTGAGGTCAGCTGTTCAAATCTACCAGGTGCTCCTCGGAAACCACAGAGCAGTTCTACTCTGTCCTGTAGAGTTGCTGTGGGTTGGAATCAGCTCAGTGGCAGTGGGTTTGGTTTGGGGTTTTCACTTAGAGGAGAGAGATCAGGAGTGCTCCTTTCAGCCCTCCTGTGTTGGGAAGGAGCCCAAGTAGTACAATGCGAAAGACCTCAGCTGCTAATCAGAAGGTTAGCGGTTCAAATCCACCAACTGCTCCTTGGAAACCTTCTATGGGGCCGTTCTACTCTGCCCTGTAGGGTCACTGTGAGTCAGAATCAACTTGATAGCGATGAGTTTGAGTGTTTAAATTCTTTATGTTGGGAAGGCCACAGAAGTCTCCAGGTCTACACACTGAGGAGAGGTTTTGTGGAGAGAAGAAGGCTTCCCTTCAAATGCAAAAAATAATAATAATGAATAATAATATACATTTAATAGAGGCAAACTCAAATTTTGGAAAATTTTTAAAGCCTTCAAAAATCTCTACTAAGTAATTGTTCTAGTGGATAATAAGATTAAAATAGCAAATTACTTAGATGGCAGGATGTGTAATTTAGATTGTTTTCTAATTGGATATTTGTTTTTCCCTTGGCCTTCAGTGAGAATAGATATTGTCTATTTGTCTTCAGTAGTTTCTAAAGAGCCTGTTTTTGCTTTAAGCTACTGGTTCTCACCGTAATTAATTCTGCTTCTCCAACTTTTCTTCCTTGCTAAATTTTGTTTGTTGTACACAACAAAACATATACCAATTCAACTGTTTCTACATGTAAAATTTAGTGATTTTGATTACATTCTTTGAGTACTGCAGCTATTTTCACCCTTGATTTCTGAGTTGTTCTTCCCTCATTAACATAAACTCACTGCCCTCCCTAAGGTATCTTGTCTAATCTTTCGAGTTGCTGTTGTCACTTTGATCCCATATAGATAGCTCTTAAAAGACCAAAATGCTCAAAGCATATCTTCTATACTAGTTAAGGTTAACTATTGTGGGATTTTAAGATGACTTCAGGGAATACTTTTGGTTTAAGTTTTAAGGACTGTCTCAGGGCAATAGTTTCAAGGGTTCATCTACCCTCCCTGGCTCTAGAAAGTCTGTATTTTCCCCCTTTCACTAAAGATTCTTCCATGGAGTCTTTGATCAATATATTAAATAATAGTAGCTAGTCTATTTCTGGTTTTATGGCAAAGGAGACAGTTGTTCAAGTATGTAAGTCGCAGTCTTGCCACTTTTGCTTCCAAGAAGCACTCTGGATGTCCTTCTTCCAGGACAGATCTGTCTGTTCTTTTGGTGATCCATGGTACATTCAAAATTCTTCTCCAACACCTCTGTCTTCCTTATTCATTGTCCAGCTTTTGCATGCATATAATGTGATTGGTATTGGTACACCTTAGTGTTCAAGGTGACATCTTTACTTTTGAATACTTTAAAGAGGTTGCAGCAGATTTTCCCAGTGCAATCTTGTCTTTTAATTTCTTGACTGCTGCTTCTGTAGTTGTTGATTGTGGACCCAAGTAAAATTAAATCCTTGAGAACTTCAGTCCTTTCTCTGTTTATCACGATACTGTTTACTGGTCCATTTGTGAGGATTTTTGTTTTCTTGATGTTGAGGAGCAATCCATACTGAAGGCTGTGGTCTTTAATCTTCATCAGTAAGTGTTTCAAATCATCTTCAGTTTCAGCAAGTAAGATGGTGTTGTCGGTGTAACACAGTTTATTGAAGAATCGTCCTCCAGTCCTGATGACTCGTTCTTCTTTGTATAATCGAGTTTCTCAGATTATTTACTTGGCATACAGATTAAAAGGTGCAGTGAAAGGATGCAAACCTGACACACATCTTTCCTGACTTTAAACCATGCCGTGTCCCCTTGTTCTGTTCGCACAACTGCGTCTAGATACGTATACAGATTCCTAAAGAGCACTATTAACTGTTCTGTAATTCCCATTCTCTGCAATGTTAGCCATAGTTTATTATGATTCACACAGTCAAATGCCTTGGCATAGTCAATGAAACACGAGTAAACATCTTGCTGTATTCTTTGCTTTCAACCAAGATGCATCTGACATCAGCAATGATATCCCTGGTTCCACGTCCTCTTCTGAATTCAGTTTGCATTTGATAGTTCTTGTCAATATACTTCTGCATTTGCTTTTGAATGATCTTGAGCAAAATTTTACCCGTGTGTGATATTAACAGTATTGTTCAGTAATTTCTGCATTTGGTTGGGTCACCTTTCTTTGGAATGGGCATAAATATGGCTGTCTTCCAGACAGTTGGCCAGGTAGCTGATATCCAAATTGGTTCCCAATCGTTGGTTCCTTCCATCTTCTCTTGATGCTCCCTGAGTCGTTTGTTTCCCTGTAGAGTCCTTCACTATTGAAACTTGAGGCTTGAATTTTTTCTTCAGTTCTTTCAGCTTGAGAAATGCAGAACATGTTCTTCCCTTCTGGTTTTCCATTTCCATCTCTTTGCACATGTCATAATTCTTCTGTCTGCTGGAGTTGTTCTTTGAAATCTTCTGTTTAGGTCTTTTGCTTCACCATTCCTTCCTTTTGCTTTAGCTGTTTGATGTTCAAGAGCAAGTTTCAGAGTCTCTTCTGATGTCCAGTTTGGTGTTTTCTTTCTTTCCTGTCTTTTTAATGATGTCTTGGTCTCTTCATGGATGATGTCTTTGATGTCATTCCACAATTCATCTGGTCTTCAGTCATTAGTGATCAACATATCAAATCTGTTCTTGAGATGGTCTTTAAACTCAGGAGGGACATACTCAAGATCATACTTTGGCTCTCATGGACTTGTTCTAATTCTCTTCAGTTTCAATTTTAATTTGCGTATGAGCCATTGATGATCTGTGCCACAGTCAGCACCTGGTCTTGTCCTGGCTGCTGATATGGAGCTTTTTTTTCACTGATGTAGCCAGTTTGGTTCCTCTGTATTCCATCTGGTGAGGTCTGTATGTACAGTCACTGTTTGTATTGGTTAAAAAAGGTATTTGCAGTGAAGAAGTTGTTAGTCTTGCAAAATTCTATCATGCGATCTCTGGCATTGTTTCTGTCTCCAAGGCTGTGTTTTCTAGCTACCGATCCTTCTTTGTTTTCAGCCTTTGCATTCCAGTCACCACTAATTATCAATGCATCCTGATTGCATGTTTGATCAATTTCAGACTTCAGAAGCTAGTAAAAATATTCAGTCTCTTCATCTTTGACCTTAGTGGTTGGTGCGTAAATTTAAATAATAGTCATGTTAACTGGCATTCCTTGTGGGCGTATGGGTATTATCCTATCACTGACAGCATTGTACTTCAGGACAAATTTTTTTTTTCTTGTGATTCAGTGAAAGTGTACAATCCAATTTAAATTTGCATGCCCACTTATCTGCAGCTCCCTCTTCTCTCTTTGCCTGGTGACAGCACACTCCTCCTTTTCGTTCTGTACATGTTATAACCTCTTAACAGTCTCCTGCAGGACAGATCCTGAAGTGTTCTTTTCAGTGATGAACACAACACTGTCCCTCTTCAAGTTTTCAGTCCCAGCATTGTAGACCACATGATTGTCAGACTCATAATGGCCCAAACCAGTCCATTTCAGCTCACTAATGCCTAGGATATTGATGTTTATGCATTCCGTTTCATTTTTTATGATTCCATTTTTCCTAGATTCATAGTTTGTATGTTCCATGGCCTGATTATTAGTGGATGTTTGCAGCTGTTTCTTCTTGTTTTGATTCATGCCGCATAAGCGAACGACGATCCCGAAGGCCTTACTCCATCCGTGTCATTAAGTTGGCTCTACTCTGAGGAGACAGCTTTTCCCCAGTGGTCTTCTGAGTGCCTTCCAACCTGGGGGCTTACTTTCCAGCACCATATCTGACAGTGTTCGAGTGCTATTGATAAGGTTTTCCCTGGCTAATTCCTTTCAAAAGTAGACTGCCAGGTCCTTCTTTTTAGTCTGTCTTTGTCTGGAAACTCAGTTGAAACTTGACTGTTATGGGTGACCCTGATGGTACCTACACACGAGTGGCATAGCTTCCCACATCACAGCAACAGGCAAGCCTCCACTGACAGACAAGAGGGGGCTGCTCACTCTTATCTTTACCCTCCTTACCTGATGCTGTTATCCATTTTACCTGATACTGTTATCCTCCTTAAAATTTCTAATTACCCTACATCCTCACCAGCATTTGTCATTTTTTTGTTTTCTTTTTCTTCACCATTGTAGCAGAAGTGAAATAGCATACCTCATCATGGTTTTGATTTGTGTCTCTCTGATGGCTAGTGATGCTGAGCATCTTTTCATATGGTTGGTGGCCAGCTGAATGTCTTCTTTGGTGAAATGTCTGTTCAAGTCCTTTGCTCATTTTATGATTGGGTTGTCTTTTTGTTAAATTTTTTAAGTTATATATATATATTGGTAAGTAGATTCATATGCTATATGGTTTCCAAAGATAATATCCAGGTTACTGGCTTGTCTTTTCATAAAGTTTAATTTCAAGAAACTATAATATATTTTCTGCTTATTCCTAAATTCTGCATCAGCAAAAACAAGCTTGAACATTTCGTTCATGATAGAGTTAACCCTGAGGTTAAATCAATTTCTATGGGGAAAGAAAATGCAACAGAGAAATGTACAACTTACAAAATGTTATTAGGAAAATGAAATAATATTTATTAAGTGCTCTGTTGGTCAGAATTTCCTGAGTTATGCTGCACTGACAAATAACCTGAACATCTCAGTGACTTAATACAAGAAAAGTTTATTTCTTGCTCTCAGTACAGATCCCTTAGGCTGGTGTGTATGCTGGGGGCTGAAAGTGGGGGCAGAAAGTCTCTAGTCACTAGAGCTTCTGGGAGACACATGTGAACTCAGCCATCTCCAGAGCATTGGGAAAGGGATGTGGCAACTCATATACTGATTCTTAAAGCTTCATTCAGAGTGAAATAGACTACTTCCACTCCCATTTCACTTAACAAAGCAAGTGATATGGATACACCCAATTTGGGGAGGGGAGGGAGGTTTGTTTGAAAGACGGAAGAACTGAAAACCTTTGGTGAATAGTACCAGTTATGATCATAAGCATCTATTATGAGGCTGATATATTATGCTAAGAAAGTCTCATTAAATTCTAACAATACTCTGTTTTATAGGTAGAATACTGAGACTGACAGAGGTCAGGCAACTTGTCCATGGTCACAGAGCTAGTACTTGGTGAAGTGAGACTGGAACTCGAATCTTTAGTTCTGACTCCAGAGCTCGTGTTCTTTTTTTTGACATGATACTTGTACAACATATTCATGTCATTTAGGAACTTGAAAGGGCAAACTAATCTATGGAAAATTTAATAATTGCATTTGCATTTGGGGGTTACTTTCATCTTAATAAGGTACTTTGCTTCCTCTTAGAGCTATGCTTTTAACTGCATTAAAATAGCTGATAAGTTACAAGTCCCCACTGTGTTCAGAACACTGCTCTTGACCTGAGAAGAGAGAAAAAAAAAATCAGAAAACAGCCAGCAGTGTTTTTGCTGAGTGTGTTATACCCTAAGAAAGAAAAGACAGATGCTTTTAAAAAAAAAAAATAAATAAGAAAAGGCTCACAGACATTTACAGAGTCTACTTGTAAATTAACGTGCAGCATCTTTTGAAGCTTGAATGATGTATTTTATAAAAGAATAACAGTTCTGTTTATTTAGCAAATAGCAAACTCTTGAGACTTGATCAGGTATAAATGCTTCTTGTTCCAAGCACGGTTTGGAACAGGGAATCTTACATTTTTTTGAATAACAGACTCTTTTGAAATTCTGCTGAAAGTTGTTCTCTCCCTCAGGAAGATGTTCTTACACCCTTGAAATTTTGTTCTTTCATTCAGAGACTTCACAGATGCATTCCCTACCAGAAGCCCATCCATTTGCTTAAGACTCCTTGGCTTAGATAAATATTTACATGTAAGTTTTTAAGTTACTGTAAGAGCATCCATCAACTATTAGGTGCTAACTAAATATTGCTGATTGAATAGAGGGAAGAGGGGAATACCTGAGGTATAGCTCTAATTTTGTATTTCAGATAATCGCATCCTTCCACTGTCTATTCATTCAGTCCCCAGTATTTAGTAAGCGCCTAATCTGTAGTACGTGTTGCTCTAGGAACTTAAAAATTTGTAGCTGGAAGCAGAATAGATGTGACTTGACAGCCTATATGCAACAACAGACCTGTATTTGGATAGGGAAAAGGACAGAGGAGAGAAATAAACAGAAGATTGATTTGAGGTATCTAGTTTGTGTGATTACTGGTGATGTCACCTCCATGGAGTCTACTGTTTCACATGCTGGTCTTTCTTTAAATTCATATTTTGAGAATTGTAACAAGAGACAATGAACCTGTTTTAATTCTGCATATTCTGCCTTCAGTCTTCTGTATTTGGATCTCAAGTGTCAGGAATCAAGGGCAGAGAAAGGATGGGAGGACACTTTTGAGGAACATGACATGCTTACTTGTAATAGGATAGTATGTAGAACACATAGTTTAATTGAGCTTTGACTATGCATTTAATACTTGCTGACCAAGTGACCAGCAGAGCTATGAGTTAGCACATTTGTGTTTGTGTTTCCTTTGATCTTATGATGATGTGTGTTGTCTGAGTACTGTTTGGGATGGGTTGCTGCATCAGGCAGAATCACACATATTTGGTCTTCACGACACTGAGGTTAAGGTTAACCGGTTACTTCTGTTCAGTCTTGTTGTTTGATTATATCATGTCTTAGTGTCTTTCTTTTGGGATCTACCTTGTGTGGAGTTCAGTGAATATCTTGGGTAGCTGTTTTCTCATCTTTCATGACACCAGGTAAATTTTACTGTCAACAAATCTTCAGCCATTTCGTCTCTATTTTTCAGTTATCCTGCCCTGTTCTGGTGCTCCAATCATTCACAGATTATTCCTCCTGATAGAGTCCCATGTTAGTGCTTCTTTTTTTTTTTTTTAATTCGTTTATCTGATTTTTCCTCAAATGTGTTGATGTCAAGTGTTTTATCTTCAATCTCAGTAATTCTGGATTCCATTGCCTCAATTTTGCACTTCTGACTTTCTATACAGTTGTCTAATTCTGTAATTTTATTATTACTCTTCTGAATTTCTACATGGTGTTTCTCTATACTTTCTTGCAACCTTTTAAGTTTGTCATTGTATTTTGCTGAGTTTTGATCTGTTCAAGAGTTCTAAACATTAGCCTTTTGTATTCTACCTCTGATAATTCCAAGAAATTCTCTTCATCTGGAAAATTTCTCTTTCCTTTAAAAATAATATGCTTTAAGTGAAAGATTACAGTCCAAATCAATTTGCCATATGCCCCACCACACCAACTGCTCTCCCCTCTCTCCTCATAGCATTGCACTCCTCCTTTCCACCCTGTACTTCTCATATCCATTCAGCCAACTCCTGTCCCCTTCACCCTCTCATCCTGATTCTGGACAAGAGCTACTCAGACAGCCCTATGTACATACTCAAGCCAAGAGGCTAATTCTTGGCAGCATTACTTTGTGTCTTTATGGTCTAGTCCAGTCTTTGTTTGAAGAGTTGACTTTGGTACCGTTTTCAGCTCTGGGCTAACAGAGAGTCTGGGGCCTATGTCCTCATGGGACGATCCAGTCTGACAGAGCATCAGGTGTGATCTTTTTATAGAGTTCTAGTTCTGCACATCCCTTTTTGTCCTGCTACATCAGGACCTTCATGCTAGGTACCCTCTCAGGGCAGTCATTGGTGGTGACTGGGCACCAGCTAGTTCTTTTAGTCTCATATTGATATAGTCTCTGGACCATATGATGCATTCTGTCTGCTGGGCTTATATTTTCCTCATGTCTTTGATGTCCTTCATTCTCTTCTGCTCCAGGTAGATTGGGACCCATTAATGCTACTTAGATGGCCATTTGCTAGCTTTTAAGACCCGGGATGCTACTCACTAAAGTGGTATGCAGAACATGGAAAATTTCTTGATTCATTGTTTTGGGAGCTTTTGTATCCATCGTGGTCTGCCTCTTTAAGTGTCTTGATACCAGGCACACCTTGGAAACTCTATGGGCACTTCTGCTCTGATCTATAGGAATTGACTCGAAGGCAGTGTGTTTGGTTTTATTTTATTGTCTCTGTGCTGTCAATAAGTTGTATTTATTTATTGTATGTTTGTTTACTGGGTTGTAGCTTCTTATTTTGTTTTGAAATACCAAATTAGGCTGGTCATGTGACTTAGTTTGACTACTGGTGACTTTCTGGTTTTAACATCCTGTCACCAGCTGGTTAAAGCTACTGCTGGGGAGGTGAGCCCAGGTGTCTATTTACTTTTCTTGTAATGTTCAGCTCGGGTGCCCAGGTAGTTGGTCATCAAGTGTGTGGTTTAGGCTCTCCCCTACAGTCCCAGGTGGGTAGGCGGGATTTGTGTTGGTACAAGTATCTGGCTGCACAGGCTGAGAAAGGTGGGCAGCTGGTAGGAATCAGTGGGTTTCTGTGAGGAAGGCATATCTCCTTTATCCCTGAGCTTAGGCAAAGGCAGTGTCTCTGCTGTAAGTTTCCAGCTTAGAGGAGCTGGTAGATTATTTTAGTTTTGTTCCCCTTGTTTGTTAAACTGTTCTCTCTTCAAGTGTAGGAGAATGGCTCAGGGAATGCGTAAAGAGTCCTACTTCCAGGTCAGGTAATGACATTTGTCTCTGGAGCTGGGTGCAGTACAGAGAAGGGAGATGGGAGCTCTGGAAAAAAAGGAGAAAGGTTTATCCCAGGAAAGATATAGATCCTCACATGGTAGATTAGATGCAGTTTACCTAGCTTTTGATCAGTGACTGCCATTTTTCATGGATTCAGATTGTAAGACTCTATGTCTTACAGCCCAGTCCAATCTTCGTCTGAAGAGATAGCTTTGCTACTGGTTTCAGCTCTGGGCTAACAGAAAGTCTTGGAGCCATGTCCTCAGGGGACCTTCCAGTCTGATGGACCATCAGGCGTGGTCTTTTAATAGAGTTTTAGTTCTGCACATACATTTTTCTACTGCTACATCAGGGACTTCATGCTGTGTACCTTCTCAGGGCAGTCATTGGTGGTGACTCAGATTTTTGCTGCTGGGTCTCTCCCACCAAGAAAGATGCTTTCAATAGGCCACTGTGTGCTCACAAGCTCATTGCTGTCAATTTGCCTGTGAGTGCCAACTCCTGTCAGGTCAGGTCTGGCCAGTTCTAGGTATTTCTGGATCTACTCTCCCTTCCTTGTGGCTCAGTCTGATTATCAGCTTTCCTTTTGATGTTCAGGGTTCTTAGAATGTCGTACATAATAGATTCATTTGTTTTTTGGTGTCTTTGCTGTTAGAGGGATCACAGGAAGCATCTTACTACTCTGTCATCTTAACCCCCAGTTACCTCTTTTTAAGCAGTGATAAAAATAAGGTGATAAAATGAGTGATTAGTTACCAACTTAGGTCACAGAGGGGCTACAGAAACTGTCTCCTTTGATTTATAAGAAGTTTGAATTTCAGTATAGCACTGTGAAATGATTCCTTGAGAAAAGAAACCATTTGGTTAGAGGCATAATTGCTCTAAAGAGATTTTGTTGTTGTTGTTCCACAAGAATATGGCAAGGAAAGTACCTCAGATGATTATTCAGGTGACCAGGGTTTTAGCCCTAGTTCTACCCCTAAGAAACTGGATTTAGAGCAGGCATGGGACATTACTCGATCACTGTTTACTGTGATATCTCTCTGGGGTTTTCACAACCAACTAGCATAACCTACTTTACTTATTCTTCTGATACGAATTATGGTAATTGAGTCAAATTGTTTGAAATCAACTTGTTGATTGGAAGGAATACTGAATATTGTGCTAAAATAAATAATGTCTGAAAATGTTATCAGTATTTTCTAAGCAATAAGTGTTTCTGTAGTAATATGATTATATAGCCCTTTTGTGCTCTTCAGCATGAATATATCCCTAAGCCCCATACCACAAGCCACCAGTATTCCATGCAGTGTATTGTCAGGCTCACAATTCTTTTCAAGGCTGTTTTTGAGTTATTTTAATAACCTGAATCTTTAGAAACACGCTTAGTATGACATATTGCATTTGCTATTAGGCTTTGTGCTTTAAAAGATTTATTTCTTAAAATAATGGGTTTTATCACTCCAAAGAAAGAAGGTTCTGCTAAATATTCATATCATAATTCAAAGTCATTGTAATTCACATCACCATATGATGTTATAATTTTGATTTTGCATGTGAATGGCAGTTCTGGTACCACAATGGTTAAGCCTTCTGCTGCTAAACAAAAGGTATGCAGTTAGAATCCACCAATTGCTCCTGGGAAACCCTCTGGGACACTTCTATCTGGTCCTATAGGGTCAACTATGAGGTTGGAAGAACAAAGTGGGATCATCCTAAATTGAATCTGAGAATGGAAAACACTCTGCAACTTCCCATTATTTTCCATAAAGGTCCCACTGCACTCCAGAGTTACAGGCAGTTACAGAAATAAACTGGACAGGGTAAAAGCTAGATCATTTGTAAAAATTGGGATTTTTCAATTTCCTGCTTTCCAAAGTGAACTCAGGAAACCCTGGTGGCATAATTAAGAGGTATAACTGCTAACCAAAAGGGTACCAGTCTGAATCCACCAGGTTGTCCTTGGAAACTGAATGGGGCAATTCTACTGTATCCTATAGGTTCATGGAAGTCAGAAGTGACTCCACAGCCACAAGTGTTTTTTTTTGTTTTTTTTTTTATCAACTTTCTCTCCTCCCATCCTCCCTTCCTCCTTTCATAGTCTGGTGGCATATTCCACAGAATTGTACAGTGATCCTTGGATGAGAGTGTTTAGGAAGCTGGTATCTGTGCCTTGGTATCCCTCTATTCTGCTCAGGCACATTGGCCTCAATGATTGCCAATCTGTTTCAAAATTACAGTCTTTAAATCTTAAGTATTTGAAAATGTGTGATTTTCCTTTCATGGATTTTGATTAGGAACAGTCTGTCTCTGATTCCTGCCCCCTGCTACTGACATTTTGCAGTATTTCACTGTTATTTCCCCATTGTTCAACATTTTTGATGTCTTCAGTGCACAGTCATGGTCAGTTCTGCTGGACCTTTGGACTCATTACCCCCAATTCCCTTAGAAAGGTGAATCAGTTGGCCAAAGATCACACAGCTGGTATGCAGTAGATAGCATGGCATTTCGCTCTAGATGTCTGATTGGAAAGACAGAGTACTGCTAGTTCTCAAATTTCAACAGGATCAGAATCACCTGGTGGGCTAGGAGACCTTTTCCCTGGGCCCAACCCCCACAGTTTTTGAACCAGCACGTCTGGGGTAGGGTCTAAAAGTTTTCATTTCCAGCAAGTTATCACAAGGGGCTAATGCACCTGGTCCAGGGACCACACTGAAAACTACTGGTGCAGTGTATAAAATGGATTTCTAAAGTCACTTTGCCTGGATTCAAATCAGGGTTTCGAACTGGTTAGTTCCAATTTGAACCCCTGCTCAAGTACTTGACATTTCAACCTCACACTGAATGACAGTCTACATTTTAACAAATTCCTAGGTGATTCTTATGTATAACTTCCTGGGACCGTGTTAAAACTGTGCGTTCTCATCAGGAAACTTGTTAGAAATGGAAATTTCCGTCAGGGGTGCTAACTGGAACAAATCAATTTGAGGCCCTGATTCAAATACATATTGGCTCCATTATTTATTAAGGGCAAGAACTGGGGCAAATCACTTCATCTCTGAGTTACCTATTACTTATCTAAACCTGCCTCACAGAGTTGCAGTCAGAAGTACATTAAGATGATGCATTTCACATGCTTAATGGTGAGCCAGGTGGTGTGTGATTAAAAAAGTTAGCTGCTAGGCAAAGGTTGGTCATTGAAAACCATCAGTGGCTCCATGGGAGAAAGATGTGGCAGTCTGCTTCTAGAAATTTACAGCCCTAGAAACCCTATGGGGTCACAATGAGTTGGAATCTATTATGGTAAGTTATTTGGTTTTAGGGTGTTTTAGTCATCTGGTATTGCTCTAACAGAGATACCACAAGTGGGTGGCTTTAACAAAGAAAAGGTTATTCTTACATAGTCCAGCAGGCGACAAGTCTGAATTGAGGATATCTGCTTCAAGGGAAAGCTTTCCCTTTTTTTCGGCTCTGGAGAAAGGTCATTGTGTTGCATCCATCTTTGGTCAGGGAGCATCATGGTGCAGGAACCTCAAGTCTGAAGGATGTGCTCTACTCTTGGTGCTGCTTTCTTGATGATATGAGTTTCCCAGCTTCCTGTTCTCTTCCCTTTCCTTATTTCTCTTGTAGGATGAAAGGGTAAAAGATGGTGCAAGCCACACTCTAGGGAAACTTCCTTTACGTTGGAACTGGGAGGTGACCTTACAAGGATGTTTCAGTCCCACCCTACTCCTCTCTAACATAATCGACTCTAGCAACCACAGGCAGAGATTAGGCATTCTAGCATAGGGAGATCCCCAAATTGAGGGCATTCACAGAATACAGGGCATCGTGGCCTAACCAAGTTACTACACTTGGTAGTACACTTGGTACTGCACTTGGGGGGACATAATTGAAGCCATAGCATGGATTTTATTTTTTTAATCTAGAAATCACTTTATAAAAAAAAAAAACAAAAAAACTTTATATAAATATGTAAAGTTATGTGTTGTTATCATTCCTAATAAATTACACTTCCAGGACTTTGCTGGCCTTTCTTCTGTTCTGTGACATCATATGTTCTGTTTTTGAAGCCCTCTTATTCACTTATCCCACTTACATTGTTCCCTATCAAACACGGAGCTTTTTTCCATCCTTTTCAATAACTACTGTCCCTACATCACATTTCTCTGTCCACCAGCCAAAAGTGCAGTATTTGGAAGCTTCGGCATCTGTGTGGATGTGATGGGGCTGCTGCTTCTAAAGAGAAGGTGATTTTTCCATTTTCTCTTTAATCATTTCCAGCTGTTACCTTGCTCACCTTCTGGTACAGAAGATGCAGTAGAATTGTTCGATTTCAGAACTCCCCCGTAGAAAAAGCGCCTTGAAGACACGGGTTGTGTGCAACTAATTTTTGATGTTCTACCATACCTACCACTGTTAGCAAAAAAAAGAAAAAGAAAACCAAACTCACTGCCGTCAAGTCTGACTCTTGGTGACCCTATGGGACAGAGGAGTACTGCACCATAGAGTTTCCAAGGTTCTCCTGGCAGATTCAAATTGCCTGCTGACCTTTTGATTAGCAGAAGTAGCACTCAACCACTGTGCCCCCAGGGTTTCCCTACCACTGTTATGCATTCTTTTTTTTAATTATGATTGAGTGAAAATGTACATTCCCATGTAAATTTGCATGCTCACCTATATGGAGCTCCCACTGCTCTCCCTGCCCGGTGACAGCACACCCCTCCTCTCTGCTCCATACATGTCCTATCCTCCCAACAGTTTCCTATCCCCTCCTCTCCATCCACTCCCCTTCCTCCAGCAAGAGGTCAGCAGGATGACATCCTATAGATGCATAGAACCATAAAATTCCCACAAGATACGATCACTCCACATCGCCAAGTCCAATCCATTGCTGTCCGAAAAGTTGACCTTCATTATGATTTATGGACAGGGACAGCATCAGGGCCAGGGGCCATGCTCCCAAGGGAACTCCAAAGCACCTGGGCCATCAATTGCGGTCTTTTATTGAAGATCTCAGGGTACACCCCTATTTATTCTCTTGTTGCCAGTGAGACTCCACTTGTGTGCTCCATTGTGGCTACCACTGGTGGTGGCCAGGCACTGTCTGGCTTTTCTAGTCATGAGTTGACACAGAGACCCACTCACATGGGTCCCTCTGCCTTCTGGGTTCTCTTTTTCCCAGGTCGCTCTTGTCATCGGTGATAATCTGTTCTTATTGAGTTGGGACTATTTGCTGTACCCTCGGATGGCAGCTTGGCAGCTTTTAAGACCCCAGACACCACTCACCAATGAGGGGTGCAGAGAGTCCTCATTAGCAGAACACTAGCTGTGCCAATTGGCCTTGATTTCACCTGACAGCATGGTCCCTGCCCCCCCATCCTGGCTACTCTGTCCTTTCAATATTGGGTTAAGATGGGAGGAGTACTCAAATTATGTTGAAGTCCAGTTATTATTGATCTTCTTTCTAATGTGTGCTGTCACTGATTTCTTAGAACCAAATTTCTATTATCTAATCTAAACCCTCTCCCTCTACCCTCCCTCCCTCCCCACCCTTGCAGACATCAAAGAGTCTTTTCTTCTATGCATGAGTCTTTTTTTAAGTTCTTGTCGTAGGGGTCTCATAAAATATTCATCGTTTTGTTGCTGACTGTTTTCTCTCAGCATAATGTCCTCCAGTTGAAACCAGGTTAAGAGATGTTTTCTGCAATCATTGTCATTCTTTATCATTGCATAGTGTTCCATTAAGTATGTATAACATAGTTTACCTATCCATTCCTCTGTTGTTGAGCATCTGGGTTGATTCCATCTTTTTGCTATTGTGAACTGTGCTGCAATGAACACTCGTGTGCGTGTATCAGTTGGTGAGAATGGTCTTGATTCTGTAGGACATATTCCAAGCAGTGGAATTACTGGGTCCAATAGTATATCTATGTCCATTTTTTTAAGAGAGCACCAGATTGCTTTCCAAAGAGGTGGTGCCATTTTGCAATCCCACCAAAAGTGTAGGAGAGTTCCAGTCTTCCCACAGCCTCTCCAGCATTGGTTGTTTTGTGTTTTTTGGATCATGACCAACTTTGTTGGGTGTTAGGCATTCTTAAGTGAGAGAATTGAGAAGATCCGACTCTACGATGGCACTTGGCTGGCTCCTCTGAGGTCAGAAGAGTTTTCTCACCTGGGGCAAATTATCTCTGCTCTGTAGAATTTGTTTTTGTCATTGAAAAGCTTGAATTAGAACAAGGAGTTTTTTATTACATGTCTTTGCTTTTTACGTTCTGTGCGCTTGCCTGGTCTAAGGATTTCTTATTGAAGAGTTTGACAATGCTGATAGCCCGAGGTGGTGTGGTTGCTCTTTAGTTTAATCCTCCTTGCTTTAAAACCCAGTGCTTGAACAGACTAGAGGCAGTACTAGTATTCATTATGGAAGCTGTTTTTTTCAACATCCCCAAGGTTTAATTCCAGAAGCTCTTTGACCCAGAATCAGGCTAATGGGCGTGAAGACATTAGTATCTTCAGTAAGGGTGCTTTTCGTCAGTTTGGAGAAAAACTGGGATATCAGAATGCTAGATGTATTCTGACAAGAGTAAGGCTCTAGGGGGGTGTGAGCTTTGATAGCATTTATAGATGCCGGCAGTTTCCCACTGAGATCCCGGATGGAGTTATTTTGCCTCCTAAACTCAGTGTAAGTAGGACAAGGCATTGAACTAGTAGAATGCCTTACATGCAGGATTATTTCAAACCCCATCTTGGATCAGTGTAGCTACAGAAAACAAGAGTAACTTATTAAAAAAAAAAGCTCTCTTTCCCTATTGACAAGTGTTTTCAGGTTCATATGTAAAAATATGTAAAATTTTATTGAAGAATAAAGCAAGGATAAAAATTTGGAGTATACTCAACTCAGCTAGCTTTTTATTCTCTTGTGTGCTCTCTCCTCACCATTTATAAACAAAGTTAAGTAACAGAACATATTCATTATCTCACTGCCAGTATGAAATGTTTTCTCATAATCTCTTAAGTATTTTTTGAAGAATATGATTTTCATTGGCCCCATGATATTCAGCTGGGTGAAGATAACCTCATATTTTCAAAATATTTTTGACATTGTTTCCAAATCTATTGTTATTTTAATAAATGTATTGAAAAGCCATACATACATATAAATTTTATGTACAATTTATGATAATTTCAGTCCCAAAACTACGTAAAAGTGGAGTTTTACTATATTTTAGGATATGAACATGCTTTGCTGATTAATATATTTTGAATTAGGTTTTATTGTGCAAATAAATGCTAATAGTAAAGATTTTGTTGTTAGCTGCTGTCAAGCCAGTTCCAACTCACGGCAGCCTGATGTACAACAGAACAAGACTTGGCGTTTCCTGTACTGTCTTCACAATCACCGATACATTTAAGACCATTGTTGCAACCAGGGTGCCAATCCGTCTCATTGAGCATCTTCCTCTTTTTGGCTGACCCTCTGTTTTACCAACTATGATGTCCTTCTCCAGGGCCTGGTCCCTCTTGATAAAATATTCAAGTTATGTAAGACAAAATCTCACCATCTTTGCTTCTAGTGAGCATTCTGGCTGTACTACTTCTAAGACAAATTTGTTCTTCTGGAAGGCTAAGTATATTCAGTATTTTTCAGCGCACCATAATTTGAAGGCATCAGTTTTTCTTTGGTCTCCCTTATTCATTGTCTAACTTTCACATGAGTGACTGAAAACATCATTGCTTGAATCTGGCACACCATAGTCCTTAAAGCAACATCTTTGCTTTTTAACACTTCAAAGAGATCTCCTGCAGCAGATTGCCCAGTGCAGCACACGTCTGATTTCTGAACTGCTGCTTCCATGGCCATTGATCATGGATTCAAGCAAAAGGAAATCCTTCACATTAGTCTTTTCTCCATTTATCATGATTTTGCTTATTGATTCAGATGTGAGATTTCTTTTTCTGTGTGGTGAGGTGTAATCCATACTGAAGGCTATATTTTCATCAGTAAGTGCTTAAAGTCCTCTTCGGTTTCAGCAAATGAGATTGTGCTGCTTGCATTTCACAGATTGTTAGTGAGTCTTCCCTAATCCTGATGCCCCATTCTTCTTCATATAATCAACTTCTTGAACTATTTGCTAAGCATGCAGACTGAATAAGTATAGTGAAAGGATAAACACTAATGCATGCCTTTCTTGACTCCAAACCATGCGTTATTTCCTTGTTCTGTTCAAATGGCTGCCTCTTAGTCTGTGTATGGGTTCCTTATGAACACAGTTAAGTATTCTGGAATTCCCATTCGTCACATCGTTATCCGTGATTTTTGAGCCAGCCCTTTGCAGTATCAATAAAACCCAGGTAAACATCTTTCTGGTATTTCCTACTTGCAGCCAGAATCCATGTGCTGTCATCAGAGATACATCCCTTGTTCATGTCCTGTTCTGAATTGGGCTTGAATTTCTGGCATTTCCCTGTCAACATACTGCTGTAGCAATTTTTGAATGGTCTTTAGTAAAATTTAACTTATGTGTAATATTAATGATATTGTTGGATAATTTTGTTTGCATCACGTATTTCTGGGATAGGCATAAATATAGTTCTCTTTCAGTCGTTTGGCCAGGTAGCTGTCTTCCAAGTTTCTTGGCATTGTTGAGTGAGCACTTGCAACAAAATATCACTTTGTTGAAACGTCTCAGTTGATATTGTATCAGTTCCTGGAGCCTTGTTTTTGTTTTTGTTTTTTTGCCAATGCATTCAGTGCAGCTTGGACCTCTTGCTTCAGTACCGTTGGTTTTTAGTCATATGATACCACTGTTTAAAGCTGTCTCTTCTCATTTTGAGTCATGCTACCAGCAAATGAAAGTCCCAGAAGCTTTACAGCCACCTCATTAAGATTGACTCTACTTTGAGGAGGCAGCTCTTCCCCTAGTTGTGTTGTGAGTGCCTTCCAACTTGAGGAGTTCAATTTCTGGTGCTGGATCAGATACTATTCTGCTACTCTGTATTCATTGGCTAATTTTTTTCTGAAGTGTCCACTTGTTCCTTCTTCCTAGTCCATTTTAGTCTGGAAGCTCAGCTGAAACTTTCCACAGTGGATGACCTGCTTCTATTTAAAGACTAGTTGGATAGCAACATGCAAGCTCCTGTAGTATGTCAAAGTGACAGACACATGGGGCTAGCCAAGGTAACTAGCATTTATTCAGCAAGTGTCATTCTGTAGGCAAGGCCCATGTATGTAATCATAATAACACAGTGCAAGATTGGTATCATTTCTGCAGATAAGAAAACTGGTTCTAAGAGGTCATACGAATGCCTTGGTGTAATGCCACTTGAACCGTAGAACTAATATACCAACCTGTTGCCACACCCTGTGCTTTTTCTTTGTATAATGGTGTCACTTCCTAGAGTCACCATCAGTGTGTTCAGAATTGCCTGTGCTTTTCTTTTTCCCCCTACATTTTATTCTGCCTTCAGTTCTCCATTCCATAACACATCAGCATATAGGGGCAATATTGCTTCTTCCCAATTTAATAAACAGTCATTGAGCTCCTACATCAGTTATTCTCAATGCTTTGCAAATGCTTCTTACCAACCATCAGAACTATCAGATAGGTCCCAATTGAATACCCATTTCTAAAAGATAATAGAAGTTCTCCCGAGCACCAAAGGCTGTGAACTCTTGTTCCAGGAACCGTCACATATGAGGCCAAACAATTAAGTCCACGAACTGAATTGTTCTAAGTGCTACACACTTCATTGCTGAATATCACTACTGTCACCTTGAAAGTACTCCCCTTGGGAAGCTGTGCACCAACACTAGCACCTAGTCCACGCTTGAAAGCAATTTTGGAATTCTTTCTGGAATGGCGATTGGGTGGCAAGTTCATGAACATAATTGTATAGTTGTCTGTGAGGTAGTTTGTAGTCAATAAGCAAAGTAACTGTATTGGAACATTCTCCCTACTCAGTTGATCTGGCCCGCATTGACTTTTCTCTTTACCTGAAGATAAAGGAAATACTGAAAGAAAGACATTTGGATGCCATTCAGTACATGACAGGCAATACAATGACAGCTCTGATGGCCATTCCAGAAAAAACAGTTCCAAAATTGCTTTGAAGGGTGGACTAGGTGCTGGAAGTCATGCACAGCTTCCCAAGGTGGGTACTTCATAGGTAACTGTAGTGATAGTCAGAAATGAGGTATGTAGCATTTCTTTCCTAGGATGAGTTTGCAAACTTAATTGCCAGTGCTTGTACATTATCTCATTATCCTATTCATGTTTTCATTCAGCCACCATGGAACTTGGCTTAGTGAGTCATATTCATTACGTGTGAATCAGTTTGTGTCCTCGAGAAGCAGAGGTCAAGGTGAACTTAGACATACAAGAGATTTACTTCGGGGAAATGACTGCAAAGAATACAGGGAAAGGACTGTGCTGGGAGATGAGAGCTTTCCAGCTGGCACCTGTGAAAGGAGGGAAAAGGGAAGGAGGATTGTGTAGGAAGAGCTCAAATTGCAGTGCAGCTCTGAGGAGTCTCAGCCAGGCAATGGGAGCTGTAGAGCAGGGACTGCCTGTAAGAGGGGGCCTGTGCTCGGCAGGAATGGCCCGTTTCTGGTACCCCCATTTGTTCTGTCATTGGCTGGGAACAACCCTGGGGGAAGTGTGTGGCCTTGGCAATGAATGCTGCTGCAGACATGAAGGTGTGGCAGTTGAAGGGTATTCACAAGCACCGTCCTCGTAGCAAGTTCTCTTGAAGGGACACCAGAGCAGTACACCTTCGTGGTTCATAATGCGATACAGAACAAGTTCCATAATCTCTCTGAATCTCATTTATAAAACGGACTTAGTGTCGTCTCCATCACGGAGTTAAAGGATTAAATGAGAACATGCATTGAAGTAACTGGAATAGTATCTGGAATGAATTAAATTGGTTGCTATCCTTTTTCCCATAGCACATAAGAATGAACTGGGGCTAAGAGAGAGGAAATCCTTTCTGCATAGTAGCATAGCTATTAAGCGGGAGAGCCAAGACTCAAACGCATTTCTGCCTGACCCTACATGGTTTGCTCACTAACTCACCTAAGAATTTATTCCCAACATCTGTAGCTAAAGATCGCATGAGTACTCTCTGTTTTACAAAGCTCTTCTTGGAGAAACATCTGTGCACCCTCAGATGTGCACATATGTGAATTTTACTTCATTTCTTCATGTCTTACTTTACACTGGCACATTGTAGAAAGTGCCAAGGATCTTATTCTCTGATTAGAAAGAAAAAAGCAAACCCACTTCCATTGAGTGACTGTATAGGTCAAAGAAGAACTGCCCCATAGAGTTTCCAAGGAGCGCCTGGCGGATTTGCAGTGCCACAGACGTACCACTTAAGCCACTAAGCTTTCAGCATTCTCTGGTAATTAGTTTCATGCTGGTGTGTAGAGCCTTAGGAGAGTTGTAACATTCCTAGCACTGAACTACTGATTTTTGACAGACATTATCTTAGAACTTGGGAGGGGGAGGGTGGGAAGAAGACAAATTGGTTTCTTTTAAATCTCAACACTTCCACCACACAAAATCACCAAGTTGGCACAGCCGGAATGGGACCGTCCTCCTTGCTATGGTGTCATCTGTAGGCACACAGAAGGACAGCAGTTATTCCTTGCCTGGGGCTTTGGAGTAGTGGGAGGTAGCCAGCTGAGGACCCAAGGAGAATCCTGGCCGATATTTCCTCTGCTGTGATTGCTGTTGTGGAAAGTGAAATAGTATTGATAGCTGGAAGCAGGCTGTGGGCAAGGAGGGCCTCGGAGTGACACAGCACTGTGAAGCTTTTAGTCATTTGTCTCACCTCACATGCTTTTCTGTATGTTGCTACTTAAGAATGCACCAGTCCGTTCACTCCAACCTCAAATGATGCACGTCATGTAAGCCCTTGTCAGCTTCAACCGCAGAAGGAAGGGTGCCAGACTGCTCCAGGATTTCCCTACACGGGCTACTTTTCTGGTGAGAGGAGACAGAGGTTCGATTTTGCTAGGTTTAGGAGATAAACGGTTAAATTTATAATACTGCGTTAGACTTAGGATTCAGTTTTACCTACATATTGTTTGATGCTGACTGCGGCTAGGTAGGAAACCCTGGTGATGTAGTAGGTTAAGGGCTACATCTGCTAACCAAAAGGTCAGCAGTTCAAATCTGCCAGGCGCTTCTTGGAAACTCTACTCTGACCTATAGAATCGCTATGAGTTGAACCCAACTCGACGGCAGTGAGGTTTTTCGGGGTTTGAGTGGCAAGGTAGGAAACCCTGGTGGTGCACTGGTTAAAGTATGTGCTGCTGACCGGTAGATCAGAGGTTCAAAATCATCAGCCATTCCATGGGACAGTCTGCTTCTATAAAGATTACGGCTTTAGAAATCTTATGGGGCAGTTCTGTACTGTCCCTGGGACTCAGAGTTAGAATCACCTTGGTGGCAACAGGTTAGTTAGTTAGTTAGTTATGATAGGTAAGGGCCCTGGTAGTGTAGTGGCTAAAGTGCTCAGCTGCTAATTGAAAGTTTGGTGGTTCAAATCTACCACCAGTTCTAAGGAGAAAGATGTGGCAATCTGTTTTGTAAAGATTTATGGCCTTCACCAGATTTACTAGACTGGCAGAGATTTGATGAGTCCCCGATACTGTCACCCAGTGTTTTAACTTGAAACTCTGATCACTCCCAGAGGTCACCAATCAGCCAAATGCCAGATTGGCACATAAAATAAGTAAATTTAGCTGTGAATACTGTGCTCCTTAAAATAATCATGTAGATGAAACCAAATAACATTTACCCTAGACCAAAAATGAGAAGTTTAGGGGGGATAGGAAAGCTAAATTAATGGAAACAGAAAAACTAAAGTGGAAATAATGAGAATGCTGCTTTATTATGAAGTATATAGCCAATAGCACTGAACAGTGTGTCTAAAAATTATTAAAACAAGAACCTAATTTCATGTGTAATCTTTCACCCAAAACATAATAAAATGCTAAAAAAAGAAAAAGATTTGTAGTTTTGGGAGCCCACTGGGGTGTGTCTACTCTGTCCTCTGGAGTCTCTATGAGATAGAGTTGACTCAGTGTCAGTAGGTTTGTTTTTATGGCTAGGTGCTGGAGATTTGGAGGTGATAAATCCCTGTCTTCAAAAAGGGAGACAGAACAAATGCCAATACACTGACAGAAATGTGACTCATAACGGATTATCAATTACTGAGTGTAGTGGACATTCCAATAACATCAGAACATTTAGGCAGCCTTTGAAGCTTATTATAACTTAATTTTATAATTAAGCCACTATTGTAGAATTGATTTCAACTCCTCAGGAGAGTTTCCAAGAAGTACCTGGCACATTTGAACTGCCGACTTTCTTTTATTTTTTTATTTAACATGACTGAGTGAAAATGTACATTCACGTATAAATTTACGCGCCCACCTATATGCAGCTTCCACTGATCTCCCTGTCCGGTGACTGCACACTATTCCTCTCTGCTCCATACCTGTCTCATCCTCCCAACAGCCTCCTTTCCCCTCCTCTCTGTCCATCCCCTTCCTCCAGCCAGAGGTCAGCAAGATGATATACTATAGATGTATAGAACCATAAAGTGCTTCCAATATATGGTCGCTCTGCATTGCCAAGTCCAATCCATTCCTGTCCAAAGAGTGGACCTTTGTTATAATTTATGGGAAAGGGCAGCATCAGGGCTGGGGGCCTTGCTCTCAGAGGAACCTCAAAACCGCTGGACCATCAATTGAGGTCTTTTAGTGGAGATCTCAGGATGCACCCGTTTTTATTCTTGTGTTGCCAGTGAGGCTCCTCTCTGTGAGCTCCATCTTGGCTATCACTGGTGGTGGCCGGGCACCATCCGGTTCTTCCGGTCCCAGGTCGATGTAGGCACCCACTCTTGTGGGTCTCTCTGTCTTCTCAGTTGTCTTTACCGCGTGTCATTTTGGTCCTCAGTGAGCATCCGTTCCTGCTGAGTTGGGACCATTTGCTGTGTGAACTGCCAACTTTTTGATTAGCAGTCATAGCACTTAACCACTACACCACCAGGGTTTCCAATTTTATAATTAGGTTTTCTTAAATTGTTTTAAGGATCCAAATTCAACATTTTCTTACACAGCATAATTCAATAAAACCAGTTAAGTCGTCATGTTGTACAACTGCTACCAATATCCACTGACAAATTTTCCATCCCATGAACAAATCCTATATTAGGTTTTAATGAGAATATAAGTCTTGTCCTGTTGAACAAGCTATTATTGTGACATTTTATGTGTATTGAGAGTAAACAAGGTGGAACCAGATTGGGACAGCCAGCAGAGGTTTTCAAGGCAAAATGTCCAATTTAGAAAACTAAAGGGGAGAAATTCAGAATAAAAAAAATTTGTTAACAGGAGAATATTCATAAATCATAGAAGGCAAGTTTTTATTGAGTATATAATTTTTGTCAGGGTGGAGACTAAGAAAGTGATAGGCCTTATCTTGGATTTTAAAGTATATCTCCTGGACTAGAGTAATCTTTTATCATATTTTGCCTTAAAGTAACAGTAAGTAACAACAGGATATACTGTATGACTCTTTCAAAGATAACCTCTTTGGGAGACTTAATTTTTTCATGTGTAGATGGGCATAATAAAATCTATTTTATGGACGTGTATTAAGTGTGCTGGTCAACATTTCACAATTTCCAAAAAAGAAAGAAAAAAGAGCTCGGATTGGGACAATTTCATAATTTCAACAGTGTTAATGTTCTCACTGTGACTTACCTCAAACTACGAATGTAACATTACTGAATTAGAAGTATGGATAATAATAAAATGTGCTAATACAATTAAGTAATGGCTGTTTATTACCTTTGCTTTTAATATAATTTAATTTTGTTGTTGAGAACATGCAGAGTGAAACATACACCAATTCAACAGTTCCTACATGTACCATTTGAGGACACTGATTGTATTCTTCAAGTTGTACAACTCTACTCACACCCCTTTTTTGAGTTGCTTTTCTCCCATAAACATAACTTGGCTGACTTAAGCTTCCTGTTCTAATCTTTTGAGTTGCTATTTGTTCTCCTCTAAGTCATTCTGGAAACCTGGTGGTGTATTGGTTAAGTGCTACAACTTCTGACCAAAAGGTTGGCAGTTCAAATCCACCAAACGCTGCTTGGAAACTCTGTGGCGCAGTTCCACTCTGTCCTATAGGGTCACTACGAGTTCAAATGTACTTGATGGCAGTGGGCTTGGTTTATTAGTAGTTCTTAAAAGAGCATATACTCAAAACTGACTTTTTATTTAAGCTAAACTATTTTTTGGTTTTACGAGGACGTCAGGGGATGTTTTTGGTTGAAGGTTTAAAGATTATATCAGGGCAGTAGTTTCAAGGGTTCATCTAACCTTCATGGCTCTAGGAAGTCGAGTCCATTAAAATCTGAGATTCCATTCTGGATTTGCCCCTTTTGATTTCTCTATGGAAGCTTCAGTCAAAGTGTTAGTTGTGGTAGCTGTGCACTATGCCATTTCTTTAAGCCTCATGACAAAGGAGATGCAGGTTGATGGAGACAATGTTTTAGTCAGCTAGTACTGCCCTAACAGCTACCACCAGCGGATGGCTTCAACAAAGGAAAGTTTATTCTTATGCTGTCCAGTAGGCTGTCCAGATTCAAGGTGTCTGCTCCAGGGGAAGGCTTTCCCCCGTGTCAGCTCTGGAAGAAAGTCCTTGTGTTGTATCAGTCTTTGTTCAGGGAGCATCTTGGCACAGGAACCTCAGGTCTAAAGGACATGCTCTTCTCCTGGTACTGTTTTCTTGTGAGGCTCCTCCTTCTCTGCTTGCTTCCCTTTACTTTTCTCTCTCGTAGGATGAAAGGATAAAGGGTGGTGCAAGCCATACTCCAGAGAAACTCCCTTTACGGTGGAGCAGGGAAGTGATCTCATTGAAGGGCTTTACAGTCCCACCTTAATCCTCTAACACACAGCAGAGGAAAATCACAAAATGGAGCACAATCACAAAATACTGGGAATCATGGCCCAGCCACATGGCGACACACATTTTGGGGGGACACAGTTCAATCTATGACAGCTACACATTGCATAAGCCAGCATATCCTCCTCCTATTCATGACTCCTCTTCTGTTGCTCCAGGTGAATGGCGACTGTTTGTTGTGTCTTACATGACTGCTAGTTTTTAAGACATCAGGCATTACCTATTGAACTAAGAAGAAGAAAAGCACTAAACATGTTATTGGACCACTTAACGAGGATGTCTTATGAAATCATTAATTTTAAAAATGCCTGACAGTGGCTCCATAAATCATAATTTTCTCCACTCTTCCTTCATAATTTATTAAGTCTTATCTTCCTTCTCAGATGATATGGCAAAATCTTCAAAGACAAATTAGCTTTATGCATTATTCAGAACATTCAGGAAAACTTGATGAGCGTGATTCACTTAACTCTCAGTCTTCTGAGAAGGGTCAGCTTGGAAACGAGGAAAAAGACTTTGATGTCTTCGTCTCGCCTTGTAAACATTTGTTCCAGGTCATAAAATCGCATGCTGGTTATTCACTGCCTCTTTTTCTGTGAGTTAATAGTTCTTCATTTTCCGTATTCCAGAGCTGGCATAGAAGAGACAATGATCTTACTAGAGAATTAGATTTGTGAGTTGAATCAACATCAGATGAGAGTTCTGGAAGATATTCCTCACTTTTCACTAAGAACAACACAACACCGAGCAACCATACATGTTAAAAACTCTCAGCAAAACGGGAATAGAGATTTCTCATCATAATCAACGGCATTTATACAAATCCAGTTGCCAACATCTCCTAAGTGGAGACAGTCTGGAAGCATGCCTCTTGAGAAGGACTTCGCGTTTATCACCACTTTTATTCAACATTGTGCTGGAGTTACCAGACTGTTTGAACATTCTGGTAAGATAAAGAAATAAAGGGTACCCAAATGGGCAAGGAAGAAGTAAAAGTATCTGTATTTGCAGATGATATGATCTTATGTACAGAAAACCCTGAAGAATACATTAAAAAAAAAAAACAAAAAACTACTGGAACTAATAGAAGAGTTCAGTGAAGATCAAGATCTTAGGAATAAATCTAACCAGAGATGTAAGACTTATGAAAAGAAAGTTAGCAGAATTTACTGCAACAAACCTGAAGAGATCTACACAAGTGGAGAAATCTACCTTGCTCATGAATAGGAAAAGCCAACACTGTGAAAATGTCTATTTTACCCAAACGATCTATAGATACAATGCAATTCTGGTCAAAATTCAAATGACATTTTTTAATGAGATGGAGAAAGAAATCACCAGTTTTCTGTGGAAAAGGAAGAAGCTCCACATAAGTGAAGCATTACTGAAGAAGAAGAACAAAATGGGAAGCCTTACCTCATCCCACTTTAGAACCTATGACATTGAAATGGCAGTCAGAACAGCCTGGTACTGTTAGAGAAACAGCTCCAGAGATCAGTGGAATGGCACTGAGAATCCAAATATAACATCATTTTCCTCTAGGCAAATGATATGTGACAAAGGTTCCAAGTCTGTAAACTGGGAGAAAAAAACAGTGCATAACAAATGGTGCTGGCATAACTGGATATCCATCTGCAGAAAACTGAAACAACCCATATTTCACACCGTGTACAAAAGCTAAAAATGGGTAAAAGACCTAAATGTACAATCTAAAGCAATGAAGATCGTGGAATTAAAAATAAGGACAATGCTGGGAGCCCCCATATGTGGCATAAACAGACTAATGAAACATCAATAACAATGCACAAAGACCAGAAGAGAAAACAGAAAACTGGGAACTCATCCAAAGTCTTCACCAAAGGAGTAAAAAGTCAACCAACAGACTGGAGAAAAAAATGGCTACCAGAAATCTGATCAGCATTAGATTTTTATAATCTACAAGATACTGGAAAACCTCAACAACAAAAAGAGAAATAACCCAATTGAAAAGAGGGCAAAGGATATAAACAGACACTTCACGAAAGAAGACATCCAGGTGGCTAACAGATAACATGAGGAAATGGGAAACATCTTATACCTTGGAGGAATCTGGAAGACATTATGCTGAATGAAATCAGTCAGTTGCAAAAGCAAAAGTATTGTATGAGACCGTTATTGTAAGGACTCAAAATTTAAACACAGAAGAAAACAGTCTTTGATGGCTACAGAGGTAGGAAGGGAAAGGGATATTGATAACTTAGATAGTAGATAGGAATTGGCTTAAGTGAAGGGAGTGACAGCACGCAGTGGAAGAGTGATGAGAACACTGAAAGCTAAAAGGTTTCCTAAATATAACCCAGCACTTCAAAGGACAGAGTAGTAGGAATAGGGGTCAGGGGACCATGATTTCAGGGCACATGTAGGTCAATTGGTATAACAAAGTGTTTTAGAAGAAAATGTTCTGCGTCCCACTTTGGTAAGTAGTATCTAGGGTCTTGAAATCTAGCAAGCGACCTTCTGAGTAGCACCAATTGTTCCCAACCCGTCTGGAGCAGAGGAGAGTGAAAGACATCAAAGACATGAGGAAAAACTGAGCCCTAGAGACAGAAAGAGCCATATAATCCAGAGACTATATCAGCATGAGGCTGGAAGAATTAGACTGTGCTAAGCCACCACCAATGACTGCCCTGACAGGGAGTACAGAATGGAGTCCCTGACATAGTGGGGGAAAAATGGATGTGCAGAACTAGAAATCTGTTAAAAGATCAGACCTGATGGGCTGACAGCCTGGAGGGTCCCCAGAAAATATGGCCCACAGACTCTGTGTTGGCCCAGAGCTGGAACTAGTCCTGAAGCCAAGTCTTCAGACAGGGATTGGACTAGACTGTAAGACATAAAATAATACTGGTGAAGAGTATGCTTCTTGGTTTAAGTATATATATATGTATATGCGATCTGACAATTAAATCCACTAACTTAATTGTTCTAAGTGCTGCATACCTCATTGCTGAATATCACTACAGTCACCTTTGAAGTACTTCTTTTGGGAAGCTATGCACCAACGCCAGTACCTAGTCCAGGCTTCAAAGCAATTTCGGAACTCTTTCTGGAATGGCCATTGCACACAGTGACAAGTTCGTGAACTTAATTGTGTAGCTGTCTACGAGGGAGTTTTTAAGACAGTAAACAATTATTAGAATGCCCTCCCTACTCACCTGATCTGGCCCTCAATGACTTTTCTTTTACCTGAAGATAAAGGAAATATTGAGAGGGAAACATTTTGATGACATTCAGGACTTCAAGAGTAATATGACAACAGTTCTGATGACTGCTCCAAAGAAAGTTCTCAAATTGCTTTGAAGGGTGGATTAGGCACTGTCGTCGGTGCATACCTTCCCAAGGGGAGTACTTCAAAGTTAACTACAGTAATATTCAGCAATGAGGTACGTAGCACTTCTAGGATGAGTTCACAATCTTAACTGGCAGTCCTCGTGCAAGGCTAACTGAACAACTCCTGTCCAGAGGTAAGATGAGAGGGAAAGAGGACAGAAGTAGGTTGAATGGACATAGGAAATACAGGGTGGAAAGGAGGAGTGTGGTGTCACAGGGTAGGGAGAGCAGCTAGAGTTACATAACAGTCTGTGTGCAAGACTTTGTATGATAAATTGACTTGGATTGTAAAGTTACATTTAAAGCACAATAAAATATTAAACAACAACACAATACCCATGATTATCGAGTTGATTCCAACTCATAGTGACCATATAGGAGAGTCTAACTTCCCCATAGAGTTTCCAAGGCTGTAAATCTTTGCCTAAGCTGAATGTCATATCTTCATCCCATGGATTGGCTAGTGGGTTGCTATGGCGCTACCAGGGTTTCTGAAACAACATAATACATCCCACTAATAAAGAACTATGGAGCTGCGATGGCACAGTGATTAGAAGCTTGGCTGGTAACTGAAAAGTCAGAAGTTTGAAGCTGCCAGCTATTCCCTGGAAACCCTGGGGAACAGTTCTCCTGTGCCCAGTAGGGTTACTATGAGTTGAAAGTGACTGAACAGCAAAGGGTGACTTTTGAACTTAACATGATAGTCATTGTTTTGGTTTCACTTATTTACAACCATAAACCACACGGAAATGATGGTGGGGTACTGATGAAGAGCTGCAGCTGCTAACCAGAAGGGTAGTTCCACGTTGGCCTGTAGAGTCGCTATGAGCCAGCACTGACGTGATAGCAGTGGTATGGTATGGGTGTCAACCACACAATAAGAAATCCGTACTAGCAGAGCCTGTATTTTTTCAAACTAGGTTTTCTTCTTTTTTGAATAATAATAATAAAAACTGCCAGTGAATCCACTCCTACTCATAGTGACCCTATAGGACAAAAAAGGGCAGCCCCATAGAGTTTCCAAGGAGTGCCTGGCAGATTTGAACTACTGACTTTTGATTGGAAGACACAGCACTTAGCCACTATGCCGCCAGGGTTTCAACATAAAACGTAAAACTTGAGGTAAAAACATGAAAAAAGACAGAAAAATATAAAAAGACAAAAATCACTCATCATTCTGCAACTCAGAGAGAACCAAAATTACCATTTGGTTAATTTCATTTTTTTCCTGTCTGCATGACTGATGTAAGTGGGATTTTACTGTACATGCAGTGTAGTATTCAGCATGAATATTTTTTATTAGATATGAGGAATCCAGAAGACTCATGTGTGAAACTCAGTTTCATCAAAAACATAAATCTACCTGTTTTCTTTTTAAATAGAATCCATCACTTTAATTTCATTAGTCTTGATGAATTAAATTTGTTAATTCAGAACAATATGATTACTTATGTTAAGTTTCATGGATGAGGATTAACACGCATATGCGCATGCACGCACACACACACACACCCACACACACACCCACACTTCAGAGACAGATAAACTTGGCACATACTCCACCTTACAGAAAGGATGACCTGACCATGTGACTTTGTGTAAATTATTTCTACTCTTTGTGCCTCAGTTTCCACATATGTAAAATGGGAATAATATTAATACCTGGTAATGTTAATAACCAAGATACTGTATTTTTATACAAATAACACGTCTTCTACTTTTGTTGCCCAACATACCCTCCCCTGGCAAAATATTTTCATAAGTGCTGCTATGCCTTTTGTTTTTTCCTCACATGTTGCTATAAAAAACTGTTAGCCTAGCATGCATAGGAAAATACCTCCCAGGAGATAGGGAGAGGATACTATTGGCAAACAAACACAGAAGCTGTGCTTTATTTTTATAAAAATATGGAATTTTTTTTTATATATGATATAGCAAATGTTCTATGAAAGATCATTTGTTAAAACAAAGCCACTGCTGTTGAGTCTTACTCATAGTAGCCCTATAGGACAGAGTACAACTGCCCCCGTACAGTTTCCAAGGAGTAGCTTGTGGATTTGAATGGTTGACCTTTTGATTAACAGCCAAGCTCTTAACCACTGCACCACCAGGGTTCTTCAGTGAAGATACCAAAACCAAACCCACTGACATGGCATCAATTCTGACACATAGTGACCCCATAGGACAGAGTAGAACTGCCCCATAGAGTTTTGAAGGAGCTCCCGGTGGACTTGAACTGCCAACCTTTTGGTTTGCAGCTGTAACACTTAACCACCTCTGTGAAGATAGCTACTATTGCTAGCTCCTGTTATTTCCATTAGTGACTGGTCGAAACCTACCCGCTTGATACCAGGAAGAGATGAGCTACTGATTAGAGCAGAAAGGGCAGAGGATGAGCTGTGAGGATTCAATATACATACAACGTGTCCAGAACTATGCCTGGCACTGAGTAAGGGCTGCCCAAGTGTTAGCTATCACTCACTGTCATTTCCATGTGAGCCAGTTGTTCACCTCTAATTTATCGTCCAAACTGAGACGGCTTTGATAATGAAAGGAGCTGTTATTAATAATTAGGCTAGGACAGCAGGTGTAAACCAAAACTGTTCTGGGCAAAATAGGGCACTTCTAGGCAAACTGAAATAAACAGTACTTGTTGCCCACCCCTCCACTTCCTCTGAAAGTGTATACTGTTGATGCCAAAGCAATTATTTTCAACCTTTTGTTTTTAATACATAAGCAAATATACATACATACACACATGTATTTCCCCTTTTTCATTTAACAGTAATGTATACTAGAAATCACTGTGTATTAATACAAACAACCACCTGTATTCTTTTTTAGAAAGAAATGCTTGGTATTATATTCTTTGACTATAACATTAATATATTTAATTAGTATTCTGTTGGTGAATTTTTACATTACTTACAATACTGAGCTATTTCGATCAATACCTCAGTGAATAACTACACAGTTGTGCAGAAATGAAATTACTGGGTTAAAGGGTATAAACCAAAACCAAACCCACTGGCATCAACTCAGTTCCAACTTGCAGTGTTCCCATGGGACAGAGTATTGCTGCTCCATAGTTTCTATACAGTGCCCGGTGGATTAGTACTGCTGACCATTTGGTTAGCAGATGTAGCATTAACCACTATGCCACCAGGGTTAAAGGGTTATTGCTGTGTCCCTCGGTAAAAGCCTTGCACCAATTTATATTTCTGTTAGTGGTGTAGGAGAGCGCCTGTTTCCCCCCAATGTAAACAGTGTTTTGACAACCTTTGGCTTTTGCTTGGGGCAATGTGATAGGTATTTTAGTGCATCTTGAACTTACTTATGTGCTAAACAGTAGTCTCACTGGTAAGCATTTCTGTCTTATTCCTGACTTTAAAAAGTTTGTCCAGTAAGCCTAGTTCTGTCTTTTGTGTGGAGGAATTTTCTGTGATGTTGAGTAGCCATGTATTTTTAATTTTAGATGCTTTATTGAACTTGTAAGAAACTTTCACAATATGGTCTTCATTCTTTTTTCTTGTGGTTCTGATATATGGAAAAACTTGTTATTTTTATTCTAGTGGTATCATCATAATTATTCACTTATGTAGCATCCTTAGTTGTATTTCATTCACAAAATCAATTAGTCACAACAAGTAAACATACTGACTCTTTCCTGCCTCTGTATTTTTATCACCTGGTTTTAATCACAAATGTTGTTTTATCAACTTTGTACTGTTAAATATAGTTATATTTTTAACACTTGATTTATTCCTTTAAAAGTATGATTTGAGTGCCCAGTACTGTCACATATGTGGAATCTGCTTTCTTATTCTGGAATAGCTCCAAACTTCTGCATTCTCTTCCGGTTTTGGCTGTTTGCATTATTTCTCCATGGTTCAGATATTAATATATACATTATGTTCTGGCATCCCAATAAAGATAATCAGTTGAGAGTTAAATATATTGAACGTTATTACTTTGCCATAGTTTCCCCAGTAATTTCTTAATTTATATATATATACATATAGAAATATGCTTCCCCAGTCATTTCTTAATTTATATATATACACATATATGCATATATAAATAAAATTATGCAGTTCTGCTCTGACTTCTAGGGTCACTATGAATCAGAGCTGACTCAATGGCACTGGGTTTATATAAAATTATAGATATTATACATGTATTATTATACATGTATAATTATAATACATTATACATGTATTATATAATACATTATACATATATAATACATATATATAATACATACATATACATATATATAATACATTATACATGTATTATTATACATGTATAATATCTATACATGTATTATATAGATATTATACATGTATAATAATTGTGTTTATAAGATTATAGACATTATGTTGTATTTATAAAATTATGTATTAGTATGTGTATATACATTATACATATACATATACCCCAAAAGCCCACTGCCTATATACTGTACATATATATATATAAATAAAATTGTGGTTTTGGTGCAAGTTTACACAGATTAGGTTTCCATTTGACAATTTTGTACATTGTTAGTGACATTTGTCACACTTTCCACATTGTGTCAACATTCTCATTATTTCCCTTCTGGTGGTTCCTGTTTCCATTATTCCAACTTCCCTGTTCGTCTGTCCACACCCCAACATTTTTACATTTTTATCTTTGCTTTAGTGTAAATGTTGACCGTTGGGACTCACATAGATGATCACCCTCCCCTCTTAAGGAGCACAGTGCCTGTTGGTGACATTGTTTATTTTATGAGCCCATCTATTACTTAGCTGAGAGGTGACCTTTGGGAGTGGTTTCAGTTCAAAGTGCAAAGAGTTTATCAAGGTGGTAGCCTGCGGGGTTCCTCTAGTCTGCTAGTACAGTAAATCTGGCCTTTTTGAAGAAATTGAGGTGTGTTCTGCAATTTTCTCCCATTCTATACAAGGCTATCTATTGAGCCCCTGGTCAGACTAGTTACTGTTGATTGCTAGGCACCATCTAGTTCTGGTCTCAGGAAAAATGGGGCTGTGGTTTATGTCGGTGATTAGTCTTGTAGACTAGTTTCTTTTTTGAGTGTGTGGTTTCATTTTTACTCTTTCACTCCAGATAAGTAGAGGCTAGTAGTAGTGTCTTAGATGACTGCTTACAAGCTTTTAAGACCCCTGATGCTCCTTGTCACACTAAGGTGTAGAACACAGATACAGACGATGCTGTGATGTGCCAGTTGACTGAGTTGTCCAGGAGACTATGGGTTATTTCCGATTTGAATGAAGTTTGTCCCATGGTATTTTCTCAGGAAAAACCAGTAAGTACAATATACTCTTAAATCCTGCATGCTCAGAAACACTAGCGCACTGTCTTTATATATCAAGGGTAGTTGGGCTGTATTTAAAATCCTTGGCTCATAATTTTATTCCTTGAGAACCTTGTAAGTATTATTATGCCAAATTCTGGTGTTGCATTTCTCTGTAGAAAAATCTAATGCTAGTCTGGTTTATCTCACATGGTTTTGCATGGCTTCTCAGGTATTTGCTTGTCTTTAAAGTATGGTAACTTTACTTGGATATATTATAGTATTGACTGTGGATAAATTTCCTAGCATATGCAATATCCTGTAATAATATATTCAGAGTTTTTTAAATGTTAATTTTCTACCCAAAGCATTTATTTCAAGACATTTTCTTGGTTACATTTTTAATTCTTTTCTTATAGTTTTTGTTTTATTCATTGGGAACTCAGATTATGCATAGGATGGCTTTCCTTGACATTTTTCTTATATTTTTCATTATCTCACTAATCCTTAATACTTTGTGTGTCTTTTTGTTGGCTTTTCTCACTTCTATTCGTTATGTCCCTTACTGTGGTGTCTGCAATCTCGACTCCTTAGCATTCTTTTAGTATTTTGAACATTGCATTGTATTTTAAGTGAAAGTTTATACAGCTAATTAGTTTTCCATCCCACAGTTCCTACACAGATTTTTCAACATCCTTGGTTACTGTCACCGCATAACATCAGCACTCTTCTCGTTCCCACCCTATATGCCCCACCTCCATCCTTCTAGTTTCCGTCCCCTCCTTACCTTTTCAACTTTGCTTTTGAGGAAATGTTGCCTGTTCGGTCTTGTCTAGTTGCTGCCCTAAGGAGCATGTATCTTTCATGGGTTCTGTTGTTTATTTTTATAGGTCAATCTATTATTTGGCTGACAGGTGACCTCTGGGAGTGGTTTCTGTTTCAAGTTAAAAGGAGGCTGTCTAGAGCAGTAGTCTGGGGAGTTGTCATAGTCATCTAGTGCTGCCATAACACGTACCACAGGTGGATGGATTTGAAAAGGGAAATTTTATTCAACCACAGTCCAAATTTAGGGAATCAGCTCGAGAGGAATTCTTTCTCTGGTAATTCTGAAGGAAGGCCTTTGTCATCAATTTTCCCCTGGGAGTTTCTGAGGCATGGGGACCCTGGGTCCTTTCCAAAGGATGCACTCTGCTCCTGGCACTGGTTCTTGGTGCAGTCGGGTCCCCAACTCTCTGCTTGTTTCCCTTTCCTTTATGCCCCAGGAGACTGCCTCAAGGCACAATACAGTCTTATACACTGAGTACTGCCCCACCAACACTGTCACCACCCATCCTCTCATTAACATCCTAGAGGCAGGATTTACTCTTTGTCTCTGTGTAAGTTTTTATGCTGTCTCTTCATTTTTCTTATGTGTGTGTATATGTGCATGTATATATACATATGTATATGTAATGTATATATGCGTGTACAAGGTCTGCCAATTAAGTTCAGGAGCTCATCCTAGAAAAACTGCTACATACCTTGTTGCTGAATATCACGATGGTCACCTTCAAAGCACTCCCCTTGGGAAGCTATGCAGTGATGCCAGAATCTCACCCTTTGAAGCAACTTCGGAACTCTTTTTCTAGAATGGCCATCAGAGCTGTCATATTACCCTTGATGTCCTGAATGTCATCAAATGTCTTCCTTTCAATATTTCCTTTATCTTTGGGTAAAGAAAAAAGTCACTGGAGGCCAGATCAGGTGAGTGGGGAGGGTGTTCCAATACTAATATTTGTTTACTGGCTAAAACTCCCTCAGAGACAACCAGGCAATTAAGTTTGTGAACTTGCCACTGTGCCACCATGCATGATGGCCATTTCAGGGAGTTCCAAAATTGCTTTGAAGGGTAGACTAAGTGCTGGTGTCAGTGCATAGCTTCCCAAGAGGAGTACTTCAAAGGTGACCATAGTGCCAATCAGCGGTGAGGTATGTAGCACTTACAACAATTACGTTCTCAGGCTTAGTTGTCGGAGCTTGTATGTGTGCATATATGTGTACATATCCCTGGTGGTATAATGGTTAAGTGCTACAGCTGCTGACTAAAAGGTCAGCAGTCTGAATCTACCAGGTGCTCCTTGTAAACTCTATAGGGAAGTTCTACTCTGTTCTGTAGGGTTGCTATGAGTCAGAATCGACTCAGTGGCAATGACTTTTATATATATATATATATATGTATAGCCAAATATACATTTGTATCATGTCTGTGCCAGCATGCTTTTTTTGTTCTTTGATGATCAAGTTGGATTTTCTTGAAATAGTTGTTTTGCAGGAAGTTCATCTCTGAGTTGGTGAGAGTCCTTTCAGTGTAAAACTATATGCTTCCTAGCTCAGAGTCTCTGTTTTTCTGCTGCTACACAGACAGAAATATTCTAGTGATTCTTTGTGTAGTTCCCTCTTATCTTCTCTGAATAAAATTTAGTCCAGCAGAGCCCTTGATATAAGCCTTGCTCACCTCATCCATATTCACTCTTGCAAAACCGGGATATGCTTTCTACACGTCAAAGTGAACCCTTTGTCTTAAATGAACGCTACTGATCTTTTATGAAATCGATCAATGCTGACTTTTTACCATTCTGTATTTATTTTTTTCTTCCTCCCAGATAACTTTGGTTTGCTGTCAGCTGTTCTTAGCAACAACTTTATGTGTTTTGAGACTCTGTGGAGTAAATGCCTCCTAGTTTCACTGAAGAGTCAGCTGTTTTCTTTTTACTCTGTTATTTTTATGCGATTTTTCTTGAGAAAAAGAATAAAAATGCTAACTTATGTAACCATATCAGATGTCCTGAACATTATGCCAAAAGAAAACAAACAGACCAAGTAATGTCCAACTAACCAAACAAACAAACCTAGTAAGAGACCCATACCTCTAAATGTTCTAAACTTGAACCATTTCTGGGTTTTCTTAATGTATAAAAAAGGGAACTGATTCTCCTCTACCAATCTTTACATCTTATTACAGGCTCAAAACACTGACCAACGGGGAAATTTGGGGCCTACGGGTTACTGCAAACTTTCCCTCTTCTTCCTTGTCTAGATGGGTATGTCACTGATGCCTAGGATAAAACTTTCCCTGTAGCCTTCTCAGAGGTGGTTTTTCAAGGCCAAGTTACTGAGCCAGCTCATCTTCTCCCTTATCTTCTAGTCATACTCTATCAGTCACTGAAGGTTTGGCTGTCTTCCTTGGCTTCCTACCTTTTGCTGTCATCCTAGGCAATGTGATTTTGACTTGGACATCCCTGAAAGGACTCTGGTCCTACCTCCAGTGACTTTTCAGTCTCCACCCATTTACCCATTTCTCATGCTCCTGGCTTTGATCATCAGTAGGAAGTGCCCCACCTTCAGTATTGCTAACTCGGGCATTCTGCTTTCCTGCTCCCTTGCTCTATTAGGTCTGTGCAGTCACTGTTTGGCCTTATTGAGATGCACTATCTATTAATTCCTACAATTTCAGTGCCATCCTGTTTCGTTTCTATCCCATCCAGATTATATCCCATGAACTTTCATTTTTAATCACTGTCTTAGAAATATGCTGATCTTGTTTATTTGTCTATCTATTGTAACTGCCTGCTATCAGTCCTGTATGAACCCAACTGTACAGCCACATCCAAAGAACCAGCTAGGGCCTCTACAGAAAAAAATCAAACATTTGGGAAGGCCAGTTTCTTTGTAAATTCATGAGCAATAACCCCTAAATGAGTCCTGAATAATGTCAAAATATCTTACCTAATTTCTCTTATTAATAGTATTATATTGAGTTTTTAATGAAGGTTTAGGGAGCAGTTTAAGTTGTACAGAAGTTGTCCAATAACATGGGTTATACTCCTCATGAAGCATGAACATTCTAGATATTTCTGTTCTGATTGTTCCCTTTCTATTTATCTTATTTTTCCTGCCTTTTTACCTTCTTATGTTTGTTTTGAAGTAATTGATGACCTTTTGGTTTCATGTAGATGATTTTTTTTAAAGGAGCATGGTACTCACAGGTGATATTCTTAATTTTGTGAGCCAATCTGTTACTTAACTAAAAGGTGACCTCAGGGAATAGTTTCTGCTCAAAGTTTAAATAGTATCTCAAGGCAGTAGTCTCAGAACTTGCTCAATTTTATTCTTGCGTTTTTTTCTCCATCACTGAGCACTTATTTTATATCTGCTCGCTAATCCGAGATTTGCTAAATAAACTCTTTCTCCCATCCTTCATTGAATGATGTTGTTCTGTTCATTCAAGAAACAGAAGCCATCATATAGGAAATCTCCCTCTTGCCACCACTACATTCATAGTTGCGTGTTGTCACTTGTTGCTCAGTGGGTGAAGCGTCTCTCTTCTAATCAGTAGCTACCTCTGCATGTGTGCTGCAGACAGCACACCTCCCTCTCCCTCCCCGTTACAGGAGACTGACAGCACTAGGTTTTCCCTCTAACTCCTGTAACTTGAGTGTCTCCTCTCTAAGTGGATTCTTCCCAGCAGTCTTCACTCATGTCCTGGTACACTTTGTCTATAAAACACTCTCCCTCGGCCTTCATCTCTCCAGGACATTTTGCAACTTTTTTTGAAAAATCTGTGTATACTGCTTTCACTTCCTTACCTCACAATTACTTTTAAAACTTAAATTTTTTCCCTACTGGGTTAAAATAAATATGATGGAACATTCACTTTTTAATCATTTTTAAGTGTTCGATTTAATGAGATTAATTCCATTCACCAGGTTGTAGAGCCGTTGCCACTATCCCATTTCAAAATTACCATTTACTGTCTAATTTACTGCAATCTAGATTATTCTTAAACTGATCTTGTTCAACTCAACAATGACTTTCCTAACTCCAGAGGTCACTTTTAAGTCCTTACCTTATGTGACTTTGAGAAAACATTTAATGTAGTCAAAACAGACGTTTTGGCTTCCATTTCTAGTCTTGACTTAAAATACAAAACAACAAAAAATGGTTGCCATCAAGTAGGCTTCTGACTCAAGCAGACCCCATGTGTGCCAGAGTGGAACTGTGCTCTGTAGGGTTTTCAATGGCTGATTTTTCAAAAGTAGGTTGCCAGGATTTTCTTTTGAGGCATCTCTGAGTGCACTTGAACCTCCGACCCTTTATGTAGCAAGTGAGCACAGTAACTGTTTGCACCACCCAGGGACCTCAGAGACACTGGGTGTCTGTCTTCTTATTAACTGGCAAACCCACACATCTAGTTGTTCACGTCATGACTATAGTTATCGCTTCGATATCTCCCTGTCTGCTATTCATATAGTCCATGTTTCAGGAGACCTGCCAACTTTTAACTCAAAAGAATTTTCAAATCTCTGAGTTTCTTGTCTTCTCTGCCACTACCTAAATCTAAGTTTCCATCATTTTCTGGCTTCTTAGCTATAATGCCCTCCTAGTTATCCTTTTTACTTCTATCCTTGCTCATACCTAGTCTGTTGTTCACCCAGCTCCAAAGTGATAATCTGTGAACCTACGTGGCATCATGTCACTCACTGTTGCATTGAAAACCCAAGACCTTCACTGTGGTTTACAGGGCATGATCTGACCTGTGCCTGTGTGCTGATCCCCATTTTCCTCCTGCTTTTAGCACCTTGTCCACATTGACCAACTTTAAATGCCTGGAACCTGTGGGACTTTGCATACGCTGCTGTCTGCACTTGGGGTGTCCTTTCGTCAGTTCTTTACTTGGTTGACCTCTACTCATTTACCAAGTTCAACTTGAATGTCCCTTCCTCAGGAAAGCCTTCCCTGACCACAAAAGGTCCTTCCTTATAGCATCACATCATACCTTTTACCTTTTCTGCATGACCTTTATCCAGTTGTACACTATATAATTGTATTCTTATTTAATGTCTGGTTTCTGCCAGATCCAGTTAACCAACACCTGACACAGAACATGAACTAAATCAGGAATTCGACGGATATTTGTTGACTGATTGATTGAAAGGGGATCACGCCTACACCTTGCTTTGGCATAGAGGTGTTTAATGCCTTAATTTCATGTGTCAGATGGCCAAATTTCCTTTTTGGTATTCTAGTCTGTGACCTTGTAACCAACCTAGCTGATTTTATAATAGTGAAGTCTTCCCAATTGTCAGTGTATGCACAGTTCTGTTTTTACACTGTTGACCTTTGGTTGAGGGACCTCCTCTCCTGTCCAACCCAGTAGCTGACATATGAGATCTTTCTGATACTCACAGTGAAGTCATTCAGGAAGTGTCATGAACTTGCCTGTCCTCGACTACTGTGTGCATTGGAACATTGTCTTTTTACTTTAGTACCGGTAGCTATATTGGTACTCACTTGTATCATGGTGTCAAATGAGATGTAGAAAAAAGAAGTAATTTTTACAAGGCAATAAATGTTGAGATGTAAGAGTTAAGGGGATTATTCTCTCTTCTCTAGAACCATAGATATGCAGACTACAAGGTACTTGACAGTGCTAATCCATGTCCCTGTTGCACAAATAATAAATTTGAAGCTCAGAGAAGTAGTTTCTTCAAAGTCACACAGTTGTATTGTTCCTTTGCCCACTTGATTTATCTAGTGACAACAGAAACAACCAGCCATTCAACAAAGGAGGGGTCAGCGAAAGAGTAGTGCCTGTTCAGTGGCATGTAGTCCAAATTGACAATTCTATGTCATGTCCTAGGGCTCACTGGGTGCCCAGAAGACTCCACTGAATTATCAATCCAGGCCTTAGTTTTCAGAGGGAATTAAAGAGACATGTGTCTAGTCCACCCTCTTGACTCTGGATTCGGTGACACAGAGTGACCATATTGTGTATGCACTTTATGATTCTGATGTCGTCCTACTGGCCTCTTACTAGAGGGGAGTGCAGAGGGTTGAGAGGAGAGGACAGGAGATCATTAAGAGGATAAGACATGTATAGAACAGAAAGGAGGTGTGTGCCTTCACCAGGCCAGGAGAGCAGTAGGAGCTGCACATAGGCAGGCATGCAAATTTAAACAGGTTTCTACACTTTTTACTTGATCACAATTAAAAAAAAGACAAAAATTCCTGCTGACTTTAGATTGCGTTTCTTGAAATTATTTCTAAGTTGTAAAAAGGTGAGAGAAAAACAATCATAGGCATGAAATGGGGTAAACTATCTATCACTAGAAGGGAAAACTCAAGTTCTTTGTCTCTCAGGATTGAGGAGTACCTCAGAAGTTATGTAAACGATAAATATTGGGTAAGACTTCCAGACAGTCACCAGACACATGGGCTTGATGCTTAATGCTCAGGTATTTAGGGATGGAGGTTGTTCTCTTTTGAATGCAGCTCCGTTTTTGCAAAAGAGTGTTGTTGGTGAAGATAAAGTTCCCACTGCCCCTAACTGAGGAGACTTCCATTCCTCTCTGACCTTTTAATTGAATGTGTCTATTGAAATGGTCCTTGTTCACTGAAATGATCAGCACTTTCTTTCTTGAGCCATTTTGCACGACTTCACTGTTAAGGCTAAATTTTGCTCAGTGTTGATTAGGTTTCATGAGCATATTATAAAAGATCCTGTCATTCTAATTGGTGAACAAGTTTCCTTGGCTTGCTTCCCAGCATGACTTTAAGTGCTCTGGGAATGGTGGAAAATGAGTAAGCATAAGTTGCTTTTGCTAAAATATCAGGTAGTGACATTTCCTATATGAAGTATTGGCCTATGCGTTGATTGGAAATATTTCTAATCAACACCTTTAGCATCCTGTAACTGAGCTCATCCTTTCTCACCTCACAGTGGTTTGTCTCCCTCACCTTGCCATGTGAGAGGCGAAGGTACAAGATGGAAAAATAGATTTTGAAAGATACTGTCTCTGAAAATTCTGTGATTATGAGTCAGGTTGGAGAGCTCCCTATCATTCAGTAAGTTCTCGGCTGAGGGTGGCAACTCTATTCCTTTGGATGCAATCTGTGAAAACCGAAAGAGACTGACACATAACTAGTAATTTTCAACTGAGTCTATCCCAGCTGAAAGAGGGAAGGAAGTTACTAATTCACTGAGCACTTACTATGTGCCAAACATGGCAGTACATGCTTAATAGGACAGACATGCCATATTGTATGATTTCAAGGAGCACAATTCATATTGCAGTCTGAATATAATGTATTCTCTAAAGATGTGCAAGTGAATATCCTTATCTATTTACACAATTAATACAAACCGTCCATATGGTGAGTGATGCTATTGGGCCCATTTTTAATAGATGGGAAAACTGAGTTTCAGAAAGATGACACAACACAACTTACCAGAGCTGCTAAGTGGATATGAGTATATTTTTCCCCCCTCCAGATCCACTCTCTGCCTTTCTTTTTTTCTTTTTATTCGTCTTTGTGGATCTTATCCACAGATCTCTAGTAATTCTGCATCTAGCTGGGTTTTTCTAATGCGGAGCCTGAAAAGGAGGGATGAGAGTGAAATCAAGGTATATGATGGCTCTTGCTCCTTCCCTGCAAGACCATTCGGGGCTAGCTGTGTCACTGCTATTCTCAGGCTAGCCTCTTGTACAGAAGTGTCTCCCTTAGGGTTCTAGTTCCTTCCACTGGGCCTTTGGGCCTACGGGATACTGCACTATCCTTTTGAAATTCTCCTGCAGCCTGTTTACCTTAATCTAAGTGGTTCTTGTAGTGATGCTGAATGATAAAGACTATACTTCAAGATGGTATCTGTCAAACTAGAAAGTTAAAGTCCTTGCTAAACTCATTAAAAGATGCCACTGCTTTACACAACTACTTGTTGAATCAAATGGAATCGTGGGCAGTATCATGGATTGAATTGTGTCCCCCCAAAATAGGTGTAGCCATGTGACCATGATTCCCTGTATTCTATGATTGCCCTCCATTTTGTGATTCTCCTCTGCTGTATGTTAAAGGATTAGGGTAGGACTGTAAATTCCTTCAGAAGATCACCTCCCTGCTCCACTGTAAAGGGGGTTTTCTGGAATATGGCTTGCCCCATCCTTAATCCTTGCATCCTGCAAGAGATAAAGGAAAGGGAGGCAAGCAGAGAATTGGGAACCTCACACTGTAAAGCAATCAGCATCAGGAGAAGAGTGTGTCCTTCAGACCTGAGGTTCCTGCACCAAAATGCTACCTGGACAAAGACTGAGGCAATACCGGACTTTCCTCCAGAGCTGACAAAGGGGAAAGTCTTCCTCTGGAGCAGACATCCTGGATTTGGATTTACAGCCTACCAGACTGTCTAAGAATAAACTTTCAACTGTTAAAGCCATCCACTTAGGGGTATTTCTGTTAGAGCAGCCCTCGCTGGCTAAAACAGGCAGGAGCCTCCAGGGTGGTAAATCTCAAGTACTTGCTCACAAAATTGCTGTAGCTCAGTCATAGCAGTCCTTGTGGCCTGGAGGATTTGTCCTACACATGCATTTTGTAGCTAGTGCTCCAGTGATTGCCTTGCAACACTCTAGAAAAGTACTTCCTGTGAAAACAGCATCCTCTGCTTTCAGTCGCCATGAGTCGGATCTGACTCGACGGCACTTGGCTTGGCTCTGCTTTCAGTAGCTCCTCAGGCAACAAAGCAGTTATTGCAGATTCACTCAACAGCACCAAGACTCTGAATCTCTAGGTGTGCCCACTCAGTTAAACAGGAACACCCTGGCCTGGAAGACCTGCCTTTGACTAATTAGTTTGTGAGATTTTCAACAAGACAGCAAGGCAAGAGAAAATGGAACACAGAAGGGATCAGCACTGATAAGGGCGGGAGAATGCATGGGGCTCTGGCAAAGCGGGCAAGCCTCGCTGTTGGTGTAGTGCTGTGAAGAAGCTTTGGGAGACCGTGGGTACTGCCGGATGGAGCAGAAATAAGATAGGGGACGAAGTTGCCTTGCAGGTTTTTCTTGTTTGTGGCGCTGAGTGGCATCATGCATCTCTGGCAAAGCATCTTCTGGCTTAAGGTTTATGTATTCTGCCATCGTCAAGAGTCATTCTGATTTCGTATTTGTAGTGGAAAATAAATTCAAGGCAGACAGATTGTCATAAGCAAATCTACAAATAGAGTCCCTGTAATCAAGAAAGACTGGTGAACTTTGAGAGGGAATATCCAAAAGGTCAGCAGTTCAAATCCACTAGCTACTCCCTAGGAAATCTATGGGGCATTTCTGCTCTGTCTCATAACATTGTATTGACTTGATGGCAGTGGGTTATGGTGTTATGGTCATATCTGGTCTCTAGTTATTTCTCCTTTAAATAAATCTCAGCATTGTGGTGGAAGGTATCCAGAAATCAGTGGAACCTCTGTCAGGGCCATTCCTGGCCAACTTGCATGCCATAGGTGTACATATTAGGATTACCATAAGGGCCACAAAAGGGAGGCTCAGCTATTAGGGCCTGATACTTATTAACCATGTGACTCTTCCTATGTTACATTGTCTGACTGAGCCTCAGTTTCCTTTTCTGCAAATAGAATAATAATGCCTAACTCATAGATTCACTGGCAGAATTAAAGAAGTTACTTCAAGTAAAGGACTTGGCACAGTATTGCCAAGCACATCTTTAGGGTTTGCTCTGTTAGCCAGCGTGGTTACTGTTGTGGCTATTAGGCAGAAAAGGAAGGGAGGAGGGCGGCTAACCCTTGGTGGGAAGGTGCCCGGAAAACTTTACCAACTCTTGAGTTTGGCTGGAACTGATTGGAAACCATGGTGGCTTAGTGATTAAGTGCTACAGATGCTAACTCCAAAGGCTGGCAGTTTGAATTCACCAGGCACTCCTTGCAAACACTGTGGGGTAAGTTTCACTTTGTGCTATCCAGCTATAGGGCCTCTATGAGTCAGAACTGACTCGATCGCGATAGGTTGGGTCCTGGCTGTGTAGCTCAGAACCATCTTTTGGTCCCCTCTTTGTGATTCATTCAGCTAGTCAACAAGTATTTCTTGAGTGTGTATCATGTAGTAAGCACTGGACAAGGGAACGTTCAAAGTCTCTCTTTCACACAGTTCACCTGTGAGTGGAGTAGTAGACCAGTGAACAGATAGTTACAACACAGGGGCTTGTGCTATAGCCGAGACAGAGGCAGAGTGCTGGGGTACACGGAGAAGGAAGAAGGGGAATGGCACATTGAACCGGCATGTCAAGGTTAGCTTCCTACTGATACTAACCCACCTTTCTGTTGTAGACAACAGGTAATGCATTGGACAACAGACCCCAGATCAAGAGTAATTTACTGATTAATGCAGTGAATGTTTATGGAGCACTTCCTGCCAGCTATTGGGCTATCAATTGCTGTCGAGTTGATTCCAACTCATAGTGACCATGTAGGTCAGAGTAGAACTGCCCCCATAGAGTTTCTGAGGAGAGACCGATGGATTCAAACTGCTAACCTTTTGGTTTGCAGCTATAGCACTTAACCACTGTACCACCAGGGTTTCTGCCACTGAGCTAGGTGCTTTAAAGCTTCACGAAGGCAGGAAATTTGCTCCTTTACTCATCTCTCAGTTAACATCTGTGGACTGAAACAATAATGATATGAAGGAACTCAGAGGGTGAAAAAAAGTGATTCAAATTCTAGTCTTCACCTGGGGGACTTGGTGTTTGTATTAAGGCAATATGTGTGCTTATCCGGCATGAAATTATGAACAGTAAGTAAATGCAGCTGTCAGCTCTTAGGAATCATCAGGAGCATGGCAAGCCTTTTCCTGGTGGGAACAGTTTGGGGGCTGGAGATTGGTAAAGACAGTGGCTGTTGGTAACTGCTCTCAAATCAGTTCCAACTCACAGCAACCCGATGTACAACAAATGAGACCCTGCCTGGTCCAGCACCATGCCCGTAATTGTTGATATACTTGAGCCCGTTGTTGCAGCCACTCTGTCAGTCCATCTTGTTGAGGGTCATTCTGGTTTTTTGCTGACTCGCTGCTTTCCCTAGTGTGACGTCCTTCACCAGAGATTGATCCCTTCTGAGAACATGTCCAAAGTATGTAAGACACAGTGTCACCGTCTGTGCTTCTAAGGAGCACTGGTTGTACTTCTTTGAAAACAGAACCAGTTGTTCTTTTGACAGTCCTTGATGTATTCAATATTCTTCTCCAACACCACAATTCGAAGGTGTCGATTGTTCTGTCTTCCTGCATTGTCTGCCTTTTGCATGCATATAATACAATTGAAAGTACCATGGCTTGGGTCAGGTGCATCTTAGTCTTCAAGGTAACAGTGGCAGGAGATCTGAAATAAAAATAAGGCTGACTTTAGAAGTCTTAACCATCCCAGAGGGTGGGAGAGTCATTCTCTCTTCAAGATTCCCTTGATGGAGTGACTGTCAAAGTAATTGAGAGGCATCTGTGTCTAGCCCTGCTTTTCCTTAGCTGATCCTGGCTTGGCCCTATGACTGGCCCGTATCCAGAGCCTTGTATGTTCATTGTCAATACCAGGATGCCAGACTTCCATGCGGGACAGCCAGCTGCTGCTCATTCCCTTCAGTTGTTCTGCATCCTGGCAGAGGTGTCAGGGAAAGCTGCTCAAATCACAGTTACCCCTTGCTCATGCCTGGGAGCTCAGAGACTTGCCATAACCATCTGCTCCAGCTGGTTTGGCTTGAGTACGGATGGCAGAGTGGTCACCTCAAGCTGCCTGCGTTGGCTGTTAGGGAAAAATTTGTTGTAAGGAAAAAGATCTTTTTACAACTTTCCTCTAGTTACCCCCCAGAGCACTCAGCCCATACATTCCTGACTGTTGAACGAAAACGGGAAGGGCCACTTCCCTAACCACAAGAACTAGTTTTAGAAACAACAGGACAATATAGAACCAATCCCCCTTCAGAGTTCCAGGAACTTACCCAAAAAGGCTGGTTTGGGGAATAACAAGAAGGAACTTACCCAAAAAGGCTAGTTTCAGAAATACCAGGAAGTAAATGCACCTGAAATATCCGCCTTAGCCCTGAGCTAATACAAACCAACCCCATGCGGAACCTTCCCCAACCCCACCTCCCCCAAGAATGTAAGACCCTGCCTTTATATACTCTGTACTTTTCTTGTTCAGAGCCCATTCCCTCTACTCTGACAAGAGTATGGATTGAGCCCCAGCGCGCTGGAATAAAAACCTCTTGCTGTTGCATCAAGCTGCAGACTTCGTGACTGATTGGGGTTACGCCGTCACCTGTGACTTGAGGAGGGGTCTCCCCTGTTGGGGGTCCTTTCAGGCAAGCATATGCAAATTTGGTCCTGGACTGACTGGGCACAGCTTTTGTTTCCCCCTGGGCATACCCACTTGGAGTCAGATCTTGAGGTGGGCTATGGAACACTTTGCTATGCCCACTCACTGCCAGGATGTTTTTGCCCTGTCAGATACCTGATGGGTCAACTCCTATTGTTAAATGCAAAGGTAAAAGGATAGTTAGAATCACTAGCTTGAAAGATTCACTCCTTTAAATAGATCTGGGCTGCTTTCCTAATGAACTTCCCTTAGGAGTTCATGGCCAAGTAGGTTTAAAGCCTGAATTACAACATTTTTGTGTTAAATACAATTTCAATTATCTCTGCAAACATGTCCTTTTTTTTTGGAATGCAGACTGGAAAAAATTTGCAATTATCTATACTTAATTTACTGCTGTAGTATATGAAGTTAATAAATGCTTTTTCTAGATTTCAGATGTCAATATTATACAAGAACTTGTGTCTGCACAAGATTTGCTTTATACTTTGAAAGATAAACCTGTTGTGTTCATTCTTGTTGCAAAAGTTATATATGTATGTTTGGTACCTAAGATTTAGAAAATACCTAGAAAGCACAACACTGAAAATTAGACTCATCTAGAATCCCACGACTCTAAAATGAAATAGTGCTAACATTGGCCTATTTTTTTCTGGGCTTTTAATCTATACACTTAGGAAATATATCTGTTAGTGCTTTTTATGTATAAACTAAAGGGCACCAAGAATGCAAGCAAAAAAAAAAAAAAATAAGTTTTTAAAACTATTGTGCTTTTAAGTGAAAGTTGACAATGACAATTTATCATTCAGAAACTTACACACATATTGCTATGTAACTCTAGCAGTTTTCCCCACCCTGTGACAGCACACTCCACCTTTCCACCCTGTATTTTGCATATCTGTTCCACCAGTTCCTGTGCCCCACTGTCCTCTCTTCTTGCATCTGGGCAGGAGCTGTCCAGTTAGTCTCAAGAAGCACACTCTTGGCTGCTATCATTTTATGTCTGACAGTCTAGTCCAGTCTTTGTCTGAAGAGTTGGCTTTGGAAATGGTTTCAGATATGGGCTAACAGAGTCTGATACCGTGTTTTCCAGGAACCCTTCAGGCTGCTGGATCATCAAGTTTGGTCTTTTTAATAGAGTTCAAGTTCTGCACACCCGTTTTTCCCCTGCTACATCAGGGACTCTGTGTGATTACATTTCTTGCTGATCTGTGCAATGTTTCTCAAATGAATGTTCTCTCAAACAGAAGCCAGCTACTTCTATCTACTCTCTCAAATTGAAAGCCAAGAATCTGTGAGGGCAGGGAAGAGACCAGGGAATGGCAACGGGCGGAAAATAAGTGTAACTCTGGTTAGTAGCTAAACAAGAAGATAAACTCTCTTTTTTTAAAAAAAAAAAATTGTGATTAAGTGAAAGTATACAATCCAAATTAATTTTAGAGTAAACTATCTTGTTGAGTGAATTTACAAAACCACAGCAAAGAGGATTTCATTGATTCATCAATCAAGCCGTTTATCCATTCAGTAAACATTGATTGAGCTCTCATTTAGACTTAGGCACTGTACTCGGCTATGACATAAAAACACAAATAAGACATATGCTTGATTTTTTCCCCCCCCAGGAGTACTGCTCAATCTGGGCTAGGAATCAGACAAATAGCAGTGCCAGTGAGATGTCCTGCATCATGACCAAGCCACAGGAGCAAGTGGGAAGCATTAAGATATTTCCAGTGCTTGGAAGGAAAGACATTTGTAAAGGTGTTGTGGGAGAGGTGTTCAGTGTATCATTTTAGGGAGTCTGTTCTTAATCCTGCAAGTGCCGAGATCCACTGAAGGATTACAGAGAGGGGAATGAGATGATCACTTTTGTGTTTTGCCCAGCACAGCTGGAAACAAATGAGATTTTTGACATCAGATAGGCCAATGACCAAAACAAGGAAGAAAATAAGCAAGTTTCTCTAAGCCTCAATCTGCCCATCTAATTGAATAAGGATGAAAGTAATTACGTGTAAACTTAATGAGTTTTAAATGAGATAAATTGTGGAGCAATGTTCTGACAGGTAGTAGGTGTTTGACAAATGGCACTAGTTATTGTTGCAATGCACACAAGGTCCTTATTGTACCTTCCTCTCATCCGTTCTCTGTCCTCTCCACTTCATTCCCTCACAGCCATTGCTCTTCCCTGCCACCCCGACCTCACACCTGTGCTCCTTTGCTCACGCTGTTCATCTTCTTAGTATGCTCTTTTCCTCTTTCTATTGCCTTCTTGGAGAACTACACTCAGTATTTCAAGACTGAGTTCAAATGTGGACCCCTTCCTAGGGCTGTGGAAGGTTTTTCAAGACAGGAGATAAACAGAATAGTTTTTACTTAACACTGGGAGATTGAGTTTCAATGAAGGGCATTAACAACCTCTGACACGTTGCTTGTAAAATTTAGGTTTGCAGATAAAAGAACCAGTTGCCACGGAGTCAGCTATGATTTAGAGCATCCCCAAGTTGTAGGGACCCCATGTGTGTCCCAGTATGCCTGCACCATAAGGTTTTCAATGAAGGTTTTTCAAAAACAAATTGCCAGGCCTTTCTTCTAAAGCACCCTTGGATGGACTTGAACCTTCAGTCTTTCTGTTGGCAGCTGAGCTTGTTAACTGACCGCCCAGGAGGTAGTTTATTCCCACTTACAGTAGCTAAACCTACAACCGGGTTATGCTCCTTTGGAGGAAAGCCCCTAGGTTGGGTTGTCAGGGATGTCAGCTGGGTTCTGTTTTTCCATCCCCTCCTGACAAGCTCTCTTGTTTGATTTTGACTTTTGTTCTCTTTTACCTTCTAGTATTTCTATGTTTCTTTTTGTGTTATAGTTGTTTACTTAATTCTATGTTGTTCGTATCTTTCCTTATTTTTGCGTATGTTTGTTACAAGCATTATTATTACTGATTATGAATGCTTGTTGCATTTGCCCCAGTAGTTCTGTTTTAGTCAACAAATGCTTATTGATTAATTGCCTTTCTTTTGTTGTACATGTCACATGCTAGCTTGGAGAAGAGACAAGAAAAATACTTAAAATTTTTCTCTATCTTACCCTCTCATTGCTGACTGTCCTTTCCCTTGGAATTTCTCACTCTTTTTTTGTTAATTCTTTTGATTCTTGCTCTCTTATGTGTATGTATACCTGGTGGTTGATGTATACAAGGACTGACAATTAAGTTTGAGAACTCATCCTGGGAAACGTGCTACATCCCTGTCTCAGTCATCTAGTGCTGCTTTAGGACGGCTTTAAAAACAGAAAGTTTGTTCATCACAGTGCAGTAAGCTAAAAGTCCAAATTCAGGGTGTCAGCTCCAGGGGAAGGCTTTCTCTGATGGCACTGGAGGCAGGTCTTTGTCATCAGCCCTGCCCTGGACCGGAAGCTTCCAAGGCACAGGGACCCAAGTCCTCTACCAAGGATTCACTCAGCTCCCAGCACTGCTTTCTTGGCAGCATGCAGTCCCCAAATTATAGCCTGCCTCCCTTTCCTTTATTTATCCCAAGAGACTCCCTCAAGGCACAAAACAATCTCACACAGTAAATCTTGCTGTACCAATACAACTGCTGCCCATCCACCCTCATTAACATCATAGAGGCATGAATTCCAACATGGAGGAACATCACAGAATACCAGGAATTATGGCCTAGTCAAATTGCTATAGATACTTCAGGAAACACAACTCAGTGCATGACAATACCTCACTGCTGAGTATCACTACATTCACCTTTGAAGTACTCCTCTTGGCAAGCTATACACTTACGTCTGCACCTACTCCACCCTTCGCAGCAATTTTGGAACTTTCTTTCTGGAATGGCCATGAGAGCTGTCGTCCTATTATCCTTGATATCTTAAATGTCACCAAAATGTCTTCGTTTCAGTAGCTCCTTTATCTTTGGGTAAAGAAAAAAGTCGTCAGAAGCCAGATCAGGGGAGTAGGGAGTAGGGAGGGTGTTCCAATCTAGTTATTTGTTTACTGACTGAAAACAGACAGCTGGGCAGTTAAGTCTGTGAGCTTGCCACCTTGCTGCTGTGTGCAATAACCATCCCAGAAAGAGCTCCAAAATTGTTTTGAAGGGTGGACTAGGTGCTGGCTTCAGGCCATAGCTTCCCAAGGGGAGTACTTCAAAGGTGAGCATAGTGATTTTCAGCAGTAAGGTATGTCGCACTTAGAACAATTAAGTTTGTGGACTTGTCAGTCCTCATGTTCCTTGTGATTGATGGAGAAGCCCATGCTAGTTAGTCATCTTATTATTTCCCTTAAAAATAATCAAAGTCATTTTTATTTTAAGTTGGTGTCGTGAATTGAATTGTGTCTCACGGAAAATGTGAGTGGCAGTTTGGCTGGACCATGATCTCCACTGCTGTGTGTTTGTCCTTCATTTTGTGATTTTCTCATGCTGTAGATCCTAACCTCTGCCTGTGATTAATAGGGCATGATTGGGTTATGTTAGAGAGGAGGATATGGGGCTGTAAATCCCTTACTGGGTCACCTCCCTGATCTAACATAAAGGAATTTTCCCTGGGTTGTGGCTTATACCACTTTTTGTCCAACCAGAAATAAAAGGGAAAGGAAGCAAGCAGAGAGCTGGGGGTCTCTTGGCATCAAGAAAGCAGCGCCAGGAACAGAGTGTGGCCTTCAGACCTGAGATGCTTACACCGAGATGTTCCCAGACCAGTCCTTGTCATATCACAAGGACTTCCCTCCAGAGGTAACAGAGACAGAACTTTCTCCTGGAGCTGACACTCCAAGTGTAGACTTGTAGCTTACTAGACTGTGAGAGAACACAGATCTCTTTGTTAAAGCCATCCAGTTGTGCTATTTCTGTTATAGCAACACTAGACAACTACAACAGTTGGTGTCTTGGCTATCCATTGCTACTATAATAGAAATATCTTGAGTGAATGGCTTTGAGAGCCTCAAGGAGGTCAAGTAGGGTACTAGCTCAGCCTCAGGTGGTGGGAGAGGCTCCCTGGAGTAGGTGATCTTTGAGCTGAAACTATGATCCATGGGGGGTGGGGTCAGGAATGCAAAATCACTAGAGGAAGAGAGAGAGGAACCGGAGAAATACAGAAAAAGATAAGAAAGAAGTACTTCTAGAGAACAGCAGATGAATCCTCAGATTTTGAGAGCAAGGCTTCACTATTGTGATGAATTCACAGAAAACTTCCATGTTCAGAGGTAGGTCTTGCAGATGGTGCTTGTGCCAGAAGACTAGAGTCTGCCCTGGATGGAGCTGGCTTTGATGTTTGCACTAACAAATCCCAGCACCACTGGGAAAGCTAGGGCAAAGGTAAACTTCGGTGGGAGCTGGAGGGGATGTTCCATCTGTGATCCTGGTGTTTGAGTCCCAGGGATGTAGGAGTCAGCAAGTCATTCTGTCAGGTGATTGGTAATGCCCACATGTACACATATTAGTTTGTTCAAAGATTGAATCTTTTTTGTAACCAAAAAAACAACCCCCCCCCCAGAGTCAAGTCAGTGCCAACTCACAGCGACCGTATAGGACAGAGTAGATCTGCCCCACAGTTTCCAAGGAGTGCCTGGTGGATCTGAACAGCAGCGGTAGCACTTAATCACTACACCATCACTGTTTCCGTTTAAGACAAAGCTTAGTGTCACCCTCTTTACTAGTCCATGCTTTCTAGGGACTAGAAACAAAATAAGTGGTCTGCTTCCTTCTGACACACAAATATCTATGCCCATGATTTTCAAATTTTGATGCATATTAGTGTTACCTAGAAACCCTTAAAATTCTCACTTCTCAAGTCTCACTTCAATTAAATGAGAATATCTGGGGTGAACACAGGATCTAATTTTTTAAAAGATTCCTGAGAAGCCCAGGTTGCACAGTGGTCAAGCACTCGTGGTTTAAAACCACTGGCCATTCTGTGGTGAAAAGACGTGGCAGTGTGCTTCTGTAAGGATTACAGCCTTGAGAACCTTATAGGGAAGTTCTACCCTGTACTATAGGGTCACTGTGAGTTAGATCTGACTTGATGGCATTCAACAACTGGTTATTCCTAGGTGCAGCAAAACTTGGGAACCACTGCTCAACATGTGCCAAGCTAATTTGATGTTTGTATCCAAGTTCTTTCTGTTTTTGTGTTCCTTTGGCCATTTTTGTGGTTCCCTCTGCATCTTTTCTATGTAACTCAAGTTTCGGCTTTTCTTGTCGTGTCTTTCTCACTCTTTTTGTCTGATAAAGTTGCATGGATAGTAGAAATGAGTGACTGTCCAGGAAGGGGAAGCAAACGAGGACTTAGTGGCTGTAAGCCAGACAGGATATGTCATGTGACTCTTAGCAGCTGTCTGTCTAATGAGATGGACTCAGAACATGTGTTCCTCTGTCATCCGTGGTGACTTTGCAGGGACGTGTAAAGTATGGCAGATACTGCATGTAAACAAACACTCTTATTACCAGGTGGATTCCTGTTCCAAATCCCTGCCTTGTCACATACTCCATGGGACTGCATTAGACCGTGTAAGAGGCAAGTCTCTTTGGTAATCTGGTTTGAGGAAAGAAAAGAGGGAGCCAATTGCCCATTGTGTCTTCTTTCTCTGGGTCTCACTTTTGGTGGAGAGAGTAGGATTAGGAAGAAGAGCTGAGAGTGCTGAATGAGTCATTTTCCATAGGTCCTGAGATTTAGCTACCCTGAGCCACTCACCCACTTGGGACATCTTTCTCCCCAGTCTCCATTCAAGTCCTATTGGATTTTCTATACTTCCCTGACTTCTCACAAGAGTGATAGGCTCTGCTTTTTTCTGCTGATTACAAAGCAGAAATGTCAGATTGCTTTAGGGGAGGTTGTTGTTGCTAGATCCCCTCAAGTTAATTCTGACTAGTGGTGACCCCCATGTGCTACAGAGTAGAACTGCCCCTTGGCTGTCATCTCTACTGGTGTCAATGGTCAGTCTTTCTCCCTTGAAACTGCTAAGTAAGTTTGAACTGCCCACCTTTCGGTTAACAGCCAAGTGCTTAACTGTTGTGCCACCAACTTTAAGGGATTTAAAAAAACAATTATGATAGGGTCAATTCAGACTTACAGCAAACCTACAGGATAGAGTAGAACTGCCCCCATAGGATTTTCAAGGAGCATCTGGTAGATTTAAACTGACACCCTTTGTGGTTAGCAGTCATAGCATTTAACCACTATGCCACCAGGGTTTTCTTTTAAAGGATTAAAAAAAACTCAAACCCACTGCCATCAAGTTGATTCTGATTCATAGAGACCCTGTAGAACAGAGTAGAACTGCACCATAGAGTGTCCAAGGAGCACCTGGTAAACTTGAACTGCCAACCTTTTGGTTAGCAGGCATAGCACTTAACCAGTATGCCATCAGGATACTGTATAATTCTTTGAAGTCGATATCTGCAGGGAAACTGCGCTTTGGGAAACTGATAAATGCAAATAATGTGTGTGACTATTAAAGTAATAATACATTGGAAGCAATTTAAATATTCAAGAAAAAGAGACTCAATAAATTTAATAACTCAGATAATAGGGTATTAGCTATTTTATTACAGCTCATGTTTGTAAAGAATAGTGTCACTGGGAAATGTTCACAATATATCATTTGGTTTAAAAGCAGCACAGAACACTATGAACAGCTCTTGAGTCTATCTAAAATTCATAAACATAGGGAAAAAAAGCTATAATAAAATATACCAAAATAGTAACTGTGGTTTTATCTGAGTGGTAAAATTATAAATGGCTTAGTTCTCTTGTGCTTTCTTAATATTATCCAGTTTTAAACTGTGCAGTTACCTGGATTTTGGAAAAATACAATAAAAACAGTAAGTATAAACTGCATTAACAAAAAAGGTTTGGCTTTCTATGTAAGGCATGTGAGCTAATACCCACCAGCAGACTGTTCCTGGAGGAGTCGTCAACAATGGATACACTTCCTTTGATACTCAAATAGCAGGTCCTTGGTAGCTGATTATAGAAAAAATCTTTAAGAATGATTGCACAAGAATTTGAGATGTAGATTAATTAAATGTAAGGACTGGATTTCAGGAGTCCTCTCTTGAAAGCCATTAAGTGCTTAGCTGCTCCAGGCAACCACTGATGGAGCATTCAGTTGTCATTATCAATAGCTTCCTCTAGAGGGTGCTCCCCTGAGGGTCTAGGTATAGCAATTACAGACACTAGGTCATTTCTGCATTCTTACACAGTGATGCTTTTTTCTGGTGATGCACAGCCTCGTTCATACTTTTTCTCGGACTTCCTTCCACCGCTCACGCACAGGTAGCATTTTGTGTAGCTCAAGAAAAAAAATGGCTATGGATATTGTGTATGTCCAGGTAGCTTAAGGTATGCTAGGTCAGCAAGCAGCAGAGAAGCCTGAATCTCAATGGCCTAATACTGGTCTAGTACCCAAAGGTTTATTTCTCACCAATCTAAAACCCATTGTTAACTCCACATACTTTTCTAGGGCTGTTGTCCTATAGGGTCACTGTCTTAGTCTTCTAGTGCTGCTATGACAAATACCACAAGTGGATGGCTTTAATAAAGAGGAATTTATTCTCTCACAGTTTAGTAGGATAAAGCCAGAACTCAGGGTGCCAGCTTCAGGGGAAGACTTTTCCTCTCTGTTGATTGCGGAGGAAAGTCCTTGTCATCAGTCTTTCTCTGGTCTAGGAGTTTCTCTGCATAAGAACCCTGGATCCAGATGACATGCTGTGCTACCAGCACTGCTTTCTTGGTGATGTGAGGTCTGCATATCTCTTTGCTGGCTTTTCTCTTTGATATCTCAAAAGAGATTGCCTTAAGATACATCCTAATCTTGTGGACTGAGTGCTGCCTCCTTAACGTAGTTGCCAATAGTCCCATCTCATTTACTTACAGTGATAGGATTTATAATGCATAGGAAAATCACACCAGATGACAAGGTGGTAGACAGTTACACAATATTGGCAATCAGTGACTAGCCAACTTGACAGATATTTTTAGGGGGCATAATCATAATTCAATCAGTGGCAGTCACTGAGTCAGGATTGACTTGACAGCCATGGGTTTGGTGTTGGTTTTATTGTCCTTCAGTGGAGGCTTAGTGAGGCCTACAGTTAAGTGCTCAGCTGGTAACTGAAAGGTTGGTGTTTCAGAATCCCCCAACAACTCTATGGGAGAAAGGTTTGGCAGTCTGTTCCCATAAAGCCTGTTGCCTAGGAAGCCCTATGGGGCAGTTCTGACTCTGTCACTTGGGGTCGCTATGAGTCAGAATCAACTTGATGGCACAACAACATTATATTGTCCTCTAGTAGAGACTCAGGGACCTCAGATACTTCGATATCATTATTACACTATCTCAGTACAAGCACTCTTGCCAATCAACATGAAGGGAGAGCTACAGTTAGAGAACACACGTTGGCTCTTCTGTGCTTCTTGCTGCAAGTCCAATACATTACTCTTCAGGAAGAGTCACATGACTGTGACTAATGGCAAGAAGACCAAGGAGCAGATGGAATGTTTGGTCAGCAGATTTTACACACACAGACACACACACATGCACACACACCTCTGAAAGAGGACTGTATACAGACATATAAAACTTATAACAGAATTTTCAATGAACTAAACTCTGAAAGAAGTAACCTAAAGTTTTTAACCCAAGAAAAGCAAATTCCTTGACAGAACTGACCAAAAAGCCCCACGTGTCCAGTTTTTGATTTCTGTTGCATCTGTGGTGACAACTCCCTTCTCATTTCTAATTTGGGTTATTTGTTTCCTTTCCTGCTTTTCTATAGTAAGTTTAGCCAGTGGTTTATCAATTTTGTTGATCTTTTCAAAAAACCAGCTTTTGGTCTTTTCGATTTTTTCAATTGTTTTTCTATTCTCTAATTCATTTAGCTCTGCTCTAATCTTTATGATCTCCTTTTTTCCAGTGCCCAAGGGGTTTCTCTGTTGTTCTCTTTCTACTTGTTCAAGCTGTAGAGTTAGTTCCTTGATTTGGTTTCTTTCTTCCTTCCCGATGTGTGCATTTATGGAGATAAACAGACCTCTGAGCACTTCTTTGGCTGTATCCCATAGGTTCTGGTAGGAAGTGTTTTCGTTCTCATTGGAATCCATGAATTTCTTTAATTGATCCCTGATTTCCTCTATAACCCATGTTTTTTTGAGCAAGATGTTGTTCAGTTTCCAAGAGTTCCACTTTCTATCTCTGTTTTTTCTGCTATTGATTTCAACTTTGATGGCTTTATGATCTGAGAAGATGCTTTGCAATAATTCAATGGTATGGATTTTGTTGAGCATTGCATTATGGCCTATCACATGGTCAATTCTGGAGAATGTTCCATGTGCACTGAAGGAGAAGGTGTAGTTGTCTGCTGATGGGTGGAAAGTTCTGTATATATCAATGAGGTTTAGTTGGTTAATTGTGTCAATGAGGTCTTCTGTATCTTTACTGAGCTTTTTTCTAGATGATCTGTCTAGTGATGAGAGTGGAGTGTTAAAGTCTCCCACTGTTATTGTGGAGTCATCTAACTCTCTTTTGAGCATAGTCAGTGTTTCTTTGACATATTTAGGTGCTCTGACATTAGGTGCATAAATGTTTAATATAGTTAAGTCTTGCTTGTGTACTGAACCTTTCAGCAGTAAATAGTGTCCATCTTTGTCCACGATGGTGGATTTGACATTAAAGTTGATTTTGTCTGAGATTAGAATTGCCACCCCTGCTCTTCTTTGTTCATTGTTAGCTTGATATATATTCTTCCATCCTTTAATTTTCAGTTTGTTCCTGTCTTTAGGTCTCAAGTGAGTTTCTTGTAGACAACATATGGATGGGTCGTGTTCTTTGATCCAAGATGACACTCGGTGTCTCTTTACTGGAGCATTCAGTCCATTCACATTCAATGTAATTATTGATAGGTATGTGTTCACTGCTGCCATTGTGATATGTTTGTTTTTATGTTGATGTTTTCTCTGTTGTTCTTATTAGTCTGTTCTGAGACACTCTTTTTTGTCAGTTGATTTTTCACCTTTTTCAGAGCTGGTTTTATAGTTGTTGAGACTCGTGTGTCAGATTTCTTGAAATGGTATGATACATCTTTGTTGTGCTTTACAGCTGCCCCTATGAACCCCCTTAATAAACTATTTATAAACCCAATTTTAATTACTACCAGTCTGGTCATCTTCCTCTCCATCTGGAAGGACTATAACGACTGTAGTACATCCCTCTTTTGTTATGATGACACCATAGTTTTCATGATGATCACTGGATTGCTTCTTTCCAAATCAAAGCTGTGATTTACTTTGGAGCCTTCCCTAAATGAGTATTGAGTAGTGTGTTGTTCTAAAATATAAAGTTAGTGGTTTCGTTGTTCTAAGCCAAAGCCAAGAACTTCTTTCAGTATTTCTTGTAGTTTGGGTTTGGTTTTTACAAAGTCTCTGAGTTTCTGTTTATCTGGAAATGTCTTAATTTCATTTTCATGTTTGAAAGACAGTTTTGCAGGATATATAATTCTTGGTTGGAAGTTCTTCTCCTTCAAGACTTTGAATGTGTCGTGCCACTGTCTCCGTGCCAGCATGGTTTCTGCTGAGAAATCTGACGAGAGCCTACAGGGTTTCCCTCTGAATGTTAGCTTTACCTTGAGTCTTGGTGCCTTTAAGAGTTGCTGCTTATGTTTCATTTTGTTAAGCTTGATTATAATATGCCTTGGAGTCTTTCTTTTGAGATCTATATTGGGTGGCGTACGATATGCATCTGAGGTGTCTATATTCTCTTCCTTCATGATTTCTGGGAAGTTTTCTTTCAGCAGCTCAGCAACAATATTCTCTGTGTTCTCAGATGTCTCACCCTGTTCAGGGACTCCAATTAATCGAAGGTTGTTCCTCTTAATAGAGTCCCACATGCTTCTTAATGTTTCTTCATTTTTCTTGTTTCTTTTTTCTGATTTCTGCTCATAGACACTGGCATCAGTAGCTCTGTCTTCCAAGTCAGAAATTCTTTTTTCCAGTTGTTCCATTCTGTTTTCTTGGGTTTGCATGGAAGCTTCTATGTCTTTGATTTTCTTCTTGATCTGTTTGATTTCAGAGTACAGGTGTTCCATCAGATTGAACAACTTGCTTAATTTTTCATTTTGTTCTCCTGCATTTTGTATAAGGTCTAGAAGGGCCCTGTATATAATCAATTTGTATTGACTTCCTGATGCTTTCATAAAAGTTTCTTCATCTGGAAAACTCCTTGGTTGCTTTGTTTGGGAGCCTTCTGAAGCCATGAGTGATTGCTTGTATGACACAATTGTCTGTTGCTTTTTGGGTCCCATGTGAGTATATAGAGCCTGGAAGACGTACTGTGAGGATGGATTGCAAATGTTTCTCTAGGCTGTCTTCAAATGTAAAGCAAAAGGTATCTGACCAGTTCACAAGTCAGTTAGGTTTTCAGGTGTAGAGGTCCCTCTTCCCATCTGACAAAGTAAGCGCCACTATATCCAACCCCAGATGATAACCAACTAGTTCAGAATACAGCCCTGCTACTGCCCTGGTGGCCTCTGCTGACAGGGCCTAGCCTTATCCAACACTGCGTCGAGTACTGGTTTTGTGATAGAAAAGCGCTCTCTTGTGGGCAGGGTCTGGCTCCCAAGCTAAGAATTAGGTCCAGCTGCGGCCACCGTACCCAAGATGGCGTTCTCCACACAGGCAGCAGACAGAGGGGCTTACGGTGCTGAGAGGCAGCGATTCCTCTGCTTCCGTTGCAGGGCCCCCAATGTAGGCAGCACTATGCAAAATCACTACTTTTCTGATGGAGAAGCGCTGTCCCGTTTGCAGGCGCTGGCTCCCAGGCTAAGAACGAGGTCCCACTAAAATCTCGGTACCAACATGGCGTCCCGCACCCTGACCACGGAGTTCCGCACAAACCCCACTGAGGCAGCTACAAAACGAAAGGCTCAAAGTGTCTAGATTAACAGAGTCCCGAGCCTGGCTCTCAGAACATGGGAATTTCGCCTGCCTATCCCCCCAGCAGCGTGTCTGAGTCCAGCCACCGGGCAAGGCCCAGCTCCGCCCGCCAGCCGAGACCGAGGAAAAAAAAAGTCAAGATGGTGCATTTACCTTCCGTCCCTGAGAGCCGGGGCTAGCCAGGAGCGGGAGTCAGCGAAAGAGAGGAGGTTTTTCACTGAATGGTATAAAGTCCCAATTAACAGCTCTGTGCCGTGTCCTGAGGCTGATTAGGTGACCAGAAGGCTCTGTTTGATTGTCAGTTCAGGTCTTGGTTTCCAGAGGGATAGAAAGAGACGTGTCCTTAGTCCGCCATCTGGACTCCGCCCCCCTGTCCAGTTTTAATTATACTTGAACTTGATTCTTTCTAATGTGTTTGGCTGAAACTAAAGTACACAAGTAACTTTTAATATAAACTGCCTTTTAATTTGGAGTCTTGTCTTATAATAATGATCCATTTGTAAAGCATGGCTCTCTCAAATGATCTCAAATTTAAGTGTGGGTAGTGTTTGGACATTTGCTATATTGTGGACCATAGGAAAAAGGGAAGCAGAACTAACATTTTTAGAGAATCTATGATGCTGAGTATTCGCTTTGTTACTTTATGTCTGGTACCTTGTCTAATCTGTACAACAGCCCTGAGAGGCAGCTATTAGTACCTTTTTTTTTGGAATGACAGAATGGAGACTCCAGAGGTTATGTCCTAACCGGTAAATGTCAGAGGCAGCACTTAAATCAGGCCTGTGTATTTCCAAAGCACTTTTGACTCGATCATGAATCACCCAAGTGACAGTTTTACCCATCTGAGCATCTCGTAACCTCCAGGCACAGCGTGCACACTTCTATGCCTTTGCTCCCCACTCCTTTATTTATTTATTTAGTTTTGATGACTGATTATACAAATTGGCATTTCCTTTCTTCTTTTCTTGTCCTCTTCCAATTCAGACTAAGTTCTGAGCTGAGCTTAAGGACCATCGCTTCCATTTCACAGATGAATCACTGGTGATTCAGTGTAAAGTACCTAATAAAGTCCCTGCATATAGACGAATGCATGAGAAATGTTGCCTTTTTTCTCTCTTCCCTGTACTTTATGTCAATGTATCTCTTCTCTGGGTTGTATTATTATTGAGTTTGTTCTTGCTAATTAACCTTGGCGATGATCATATATCTATTTGCAGAGCTTTCTTTCATGTAAGTGGTGGTAGCCGAGCAATTCTTGAATACTTATTCTGTGGTATTCTAGAGCTTATGCTCTGTATCTGCATTGTTACCCACTGAATCCTCACAGCTACACCAAGGAAGATATTATTTTTAGTTCCATATGTCAAAAAGGAAACTGAGGCAGATCTTATCTATGCAGGTAGTAGATTGTGAAGTCACAGTGTGACCCAGGCTGTCTGACTCAAGTGCCTTTACATTTCAATATCATGCTGCAGTGATTTTGATTAGTGAGTATTGTGTCTACTCTGGGACACTGAAAGCTGTTCAAGGGTAGTGACTACATCTTATTATTTTGATATTCCCTCACAGCTTGTGTCTTTGGCTGGTTTCCTAGTGAGGCAAAACCAGTAAAGCAAATATCTGTCTGTCTGTCTCTCATCTATCTATATTTATTGAGAGATTCATCTCAAGGAAATAACTCATGTGGTTGTAGGGGCCAACAAGTCCCAAGTCTGTGAGTTAGGTGTCAGGCTGGAGGCTTCTCCTGACTCACATATCTGCAGGGTCTGACTACCCCAAGATTGGCAGGTCAGACAGAAGGCAGCTGGCTCACAGGCTGCAGAGGCTGACAAACCTCAAGATCAGCAAGTAAGATGCTAGCTCAAATTCCAAGAACCAGAGGTAAGATGATGATGACAGGATGCAGAATCGAAAGCTAGAGTCTTGTCGAAATACTAGTTTTTGTCCTGGAAGCACTCTGTACCCCCAGAGAAACTGCCTTTCAACTGACTGACTGCTCATAGAAAATCTCATCATAGGGTTAATTGCATCATATATAATTGGCAGAATATATCATTACATGACAGCCAAACTGTATTGCAACTGCCAAACAACTGAGAATCTTGGCCCAACCAAGCTGACACACAACTTGAACCATCACAGTATATAACAGAGTAGCAAGCACACAGTAAGTACTCAGTAATTGTTTGTTGATAGTTGAATTTTTAAGAATTTTAGAAATAAAAGGAGCATATGCCCAGCCATGAACATTTGTGTCAAGTGCTCCATTATTATGCAAAATTGTATTATTTGCTACCTGTGCTTTTAGTCTCTGATGAAAATGACAAGTCTCCAGCCTAGTATCTGGTGCGGGGGGCCTGGGAATGAGCTCAATTTTCTAATGTAGTTGATGGAGGAACTAGGAGTGAGTTAGTGTTTTCTGCCTAGAAATGACTACATGTCTCCTTGGGGACCTAGACTTATGAGCTGTAGAGACAAAGTTGTCACTACTGGAATCACACCTTGGCACAGGCCCTTGAGGAGCAATGTGTGGGAACAGTGATTTAAGTCCCTCAGGGATGAGCACAAAGCCTGTTGTTGCATCAACTCCTGGCTACCCAATCCTGCTATGAGGGTTGACGGTTCAGGATCTTCTTTTGCTTCTGCCATTTAATGTGTAGCCTGGGAAGGGAGGAAGAATGAATGGAAGAGAAGTACACTCCTGGACAGAAGGCTTTGAGACTTGCCCTGAAGTAATATTTGGTTCTATGATGACAGCAGAGGTCAGATTTGTTATGTTTCTAGGTCCCTTGACCTTCTGAGGACCTGGCTGGCTACATCAGTCTCTGTTTCTGGTTCTGGATGTCTCCTTGATCGGCAGCTGAAGAGTCTCTAGGTGGTACAACTTTTAATGCATTGGTCTGCTAAGTGAAAAAGTTGGAGATTCAAGTCCACAGAGTAGTGCCTGGGAAGAAGTTCTGGCAGTCTACTTCTGAAAAAAAATTAATCATTAAAAATCCTATGGAGCACAGTTCTATTCTGACACACACATGGAGTTGTCATGGGTTAGAGTCAATCCATGAAAACAGCTGGAGTAACAGGTTTTAAAGTACCTCAGCACTCAGAAGTTTCTGCTGAGTTATCAAGCTTATTGGTGGTATGAACTGAATTGTGACCCAACAATATATGTGAGAATCCTACCCCTATACCGGTGAATATAATCCCATTTGGGAATAAGGTTTTTTGATGTTAATGAGGCCATATCAATGTAGGGTATCTCTTAAATCTGATGACTTTTGAGATTATAAAAAGAGCAGACAAGACACAGAGAAGCAAGAAGGTACAAATAGGGGACAGATAGATGACAAAGGAACCATACAACTCCTGGGATAGAGAGGCTGAGGCAAGGGTTTTCCCCTAGAGTAGGTGAAGAGAGGGAGCCCTACCGTAGAGCGGGTGCCCTGAGTTCAGACTTCTAGCCTACTAAACTGTGAGAAAAGAAATTGCTGTTTGCAAGAAGCAGTTACCACTCACTTTGGTTACAGCAGCTCTGTAGGAAACTAAGACGGTTGACGAGACTTCCTTCCCAGTCTATTCTTCTTCGAGCCTTTGCTGCACAGTACTTGATCCCTGCTCATGAGGATCTTGCAGGCATGTGACCTTGTCATTCTAATATGTATGTGGTAATTATGCACTGTTTCCTGGATCTTCTTGTCTTGACCACCAGTGACAAGGGTTTTCACAGAGAAGACAACAGCTGCAAGTGCAGTATGCCTCTCTCTGCCTGTTAACGTCTTTAAAAAAAGAAAAAAAATTCTCTCTTTCTGATCATGTATCTTCTAGTATGTCCCATGGAAATTTTTCTGTGATTGAATTATTTAGGAGAACATTATATACCATTCCTCTTTCCTGGAGATTCACACGGCATGTTTCTATATTCACAACCCTGAAATGTATTGCTGTAAAGAAAAACCTTACAAAAACCTACCATTTGCTTCTTTTGAGAATGTTTACTAGCAGCTTATAAACAATAGTTCCATAACATACTGCTACATAGGATATAGAGGAAATTCCACAGGAAAGGTTTTCTCCTTTCCAATGGTATTGCCAGTTTCTAAGGCTCTTATAGTACCTTTAAGAGAAATATGGCAGCAAAATCAATCCATTGTAAAGGTTTACTCGTCTTTCTGTTTCCCATTAGCCTGTGAGCTCCTTGTCATTTCATCGTGGTTATCTCCCAGTGCCTAGCAGGGTTCCCAAGATACACTTGAAATAGCTTATGAATGAATAAATAGCTTATGGCATTCGGGGGCTTTCAGCATTAAGGGACTTATATAGAACTAGAACTGAACCTGGATCTTTGAGTATTCAAAGAGAAGCAGCAGGAACCTTGCAGACAAAATCCTGAGCTTTGGAGTGTAAGAAGTCTAACTGACTTGCCTTTCCCTTCCTCTTTTTTTTTTTTTTTTGTTTTTTTGGCTGTGCGGTCTGGCAGTTGCTTAGGTATTCTGAATCTGTTTTCTCATCTGTAAAATGGAAATACTAGCAACAGCTGACTCCCAGAACTATTGAAAGGATTAATGTGGTAACATAACTAGTAGCACTGAGCATAGCGCTGGACACATAGGTTATCCAAAAGCGTTGGCTAGAGATGATGTCATTATTTGACATGTAACACTTATTTCTCTAGCCTTGCCCAAGCCTCACTGGCCTGTACACTTTCTTGTACTATTATTCTCCTCATATTTTAATCAGAAATCCACAGAGCTCTCAGTTGCTATACATGTGGCATCTGCAGAATTGCTTGCTCATCTGATGCTGTCTCCCATAAAGCTTTACCCGTCTAGGGACTTGTCAATTAAGCCAGTATGTCCTCCTCTTGTTGGAGAACCCCAAAGATTTTTTTAATGGTTATGGGTAGACCTCTTTTGTTTCCTTTTCTACTTATTCTCCCCAAATTCCTCCACTGAACATATGTTTCTCATATTGTGTCATGAAAGAAATCCCACTTGGCATGCTGGAAGACAGTACAATAACAGAGAGAGAGAGAGAGTGTATGTACTTGTGTGTGTGTGTGTGTCTTAGTTACCCAGTGCTGCTATAACTGAAATACTGGAAGTATTTCAGTTTTAACCAATGGAAGTTTACCTTCTCACAGTTTAGGAGTATAGAAGTCCAAATTCAGGGTGCCAGCTCCAGGGGAAGGCTTTCCTTCTCTGTCAGCTCTGGGGAGAGGTCCTTGTCATCAACCTTCCCCTGATCTAGGAGCTTCTCAGCACAGGGACCCCAAGTCCAATAGATGGGCTCCCTTCCTGTTCTAAGTGGTGGGAAATCTCCTGACTCTCTGCTCGCTTCTTCTTTTACATATCAGGAGAGACTGGCCCAAGATACAGTCTAATCGTGTAGCTTGACTCCTCCCTCATTAACGTAACTTTCTGTAATCTGCCTCATTAACATTGTAGAGGTAGGATTTAGAACACAGAGGAAAACACATTTGATGACTGAATGATGGATAATCACACAATACTGAGAATCATGGCCTAGCTAAGTTGATACACATTTTGGGGGGACACAATTCAATCCATTACAGTGCTCATGCATGTATGTATATATGTCCATGCATGAATGCAGACACCACTTCTTCCTTGCTACTGTGGCTGTGGCTTGTTGCTTTGCCAAAGCATCACACGTGAGTACATGGTGACTGATCACATGACTGATCCCTGGGGCAGACATGACACTATCCTCCTGAACAACCTCCCTTTCAAATACACTCTCTCCACCTCCAGAAACACACCATTTACATGCTGTCAAGTTGATTCTGACTCTTGGGTGACCAGACATGTATCAGAGTAGAACTGTACTCCCCAAGGTCTTCAGTGGCAGGGACCTTTCAGAAGGGCATTGCCATCTCTAGATGGATTTGAACATTTGTTTTGGTTAGTAGCTGAGCGCTTTGACTGCGCAACCCAGGGATTCTGTTTACATACTACTTCACCTAAACTCAGCGCTTCTTGGTTTCTGTCCATAACTCATCTAGCAGAGCTATTAGCTCCTAAGCTTGTGTGCCGTCATTCTGAAACTTGTTTATTTTTTGTGACTGAGTGAAAGTGAACGATCCAATTTAAATTTGCATGCCTGCCTATCTGCAGCTCCCTCTGCTCTCCTTGCCAGGTGACAGCACCCTCCTTTCCATCCTATACATAATGTAACCTCTTAACAATCTTCTGTCCCCTCCTCTCCAGCCTCTCCACTTCCTTCTAGTAAGTGGCCAATAGGATGACATCCTGTAGATGTATAGAACCATAAAGTAATGACCTCAGTAATGATTTATGATCAGGAGCAGCATCAGGTCTAGGGGCCATGCTCCCGGGGGAACCCCCAGGCCTTTGGACCATCAATTGCAGTCCTTTAGTGGAGTTCTTAAGGTGCACCCCTTTTTTTTCTTGTGTTGCCACTGGGACTCAACATTGTTATTCTGAAACTTTTAGGAGCAATGCCATTATGCTTTGAATATAAAGGTAATGCTACGTTAGAAAGAAGCTCTAAGGAGAGCTTCACTCCAGCACTGTCCTTAGGGTCTCTCCTAGTTCCAGCACAATACAGCCCCCAAGCTTCCACTTCTGTCTTCCATACATGTGAGTGGCAGCCATTGTTGGATCCTGGTGCTCCGTCCCACCCAGTCGGTCCTCCGTCCCACCCAGCCGGTGCTCGTCTCACTCAGTCGCCTACACACAGCACTGCGGGCAGGCATCACCAGTCAGCTGGCTCTGACAGATGAGAAAATGCTAATGAACTCAACTGGGGCTGTTTTCATTCTTTTAGCACTCCTGCATTTACTTGATGGCACGGGGCTGGGGCATCTGCTCGCCCTGTCATGTGTGAAGACAGATTTTTAGGAAAAAGAGTCCTGTTTTCTTGAATTGCTTTGAGGTAAGGTCCCAGATATCACATTTATGCTGGAAAGTGCTTTGGAGCAACACCATTCAGCTTTGTTGTTGTTGTTGTTGTCAGGTGCCACTGAGTTGGTTCTGACTCACAGCAGGACCCTGTGTATAACACAACAAAATGCGGTCTGGTCCTGCACCACACCCACCATTGTTTTTATGCTTTAAGCCTGTTGTTGCAGCCACTGTGTCAATCCATCTCGTCGAGGATCTTCCTATTTTTTGCTGACCCTCCGCTCTACCAAGCATGATGTCCGTCTCCACAGACTGACCCCTCCTAAGAACATGTCCAAAGTATGTAAGACACAGTCGCACTATCTTTGCTTCCAAGGAGGACTCTGGTTGTGCTTCTTCCAGAACAGATCTGTTTGTTCTTTTGCAGCCCATGGTACATTCAATATTCTTCTCTAACACCACAGTTCAAAGGAATCAGTTCTCCTCCTGTCTCTCTTAGTCATTGTCCAACTTTTGCATGCGATTGAACTTTAGTCTTTAGGAAAAACACAGAAAGCAAGCTGTAAATGGGAGATGCATGTCCACTAGGGTCGCCAGAAGCTACAAGTAACTATTGAAATCAACTTTAAGAAGAATAAAATTTGAAAAATTCAGTTCTTCTGTTGTACTAGTCACATTTCAAGTGCTCGGTTGTGACTCATGGCTGATGACTACCATGTCAGATGGAGCTGCATAGACACTTTCATCATCACACAAGTTTCTGCTAGGCAGCAGCAAACTAGAGAGTGCATTCTGTAGCTACAAGATATATTTCTTTTTTTTAAAATTTTTTATTTAATATAACTGACTGAAAATGTACATTCCCGTATAAATTTACATTCCCACCTATATGCAGCTTCCACTGCTCTCCCTGCCCGGTGACAGCACGCTGTTCCTCTCTGCTCCATACATGTCTCATTCTCCCAACAGTCTCTTTTTTCCCTCCTCTCCACCCACTCTCCTTCCTCCAGCCAGAGGTCAGCAGGATGACATCCTATAGATGTACAGAACCATAAAGTGCATCCAATATATGGTCACTGCATCGCCAAGTCCAATCCATTCCTGTCCGAAGCGTGGACCTTCGTTATGATTTATGGTCAAGGGCAGCATCAGGGCGAGGGGCCATGCTCCCAGGAGAACCCTGAAACCACTGGACCATCAATTGAGGTCTTTTAGTGGGGATCTCAGGGTGCACCCCTTTTTATTCTTGTGTTGCCAGTGAGACTCAACTTAGTGAGCTCCATCGTGGCTACCACTGGTGGTGGCCAGGCACCATCCGGTTCTTCCGGTCCCAAGTTGATGTAGGCACCCACTGATGTGGGTCTCTTTGTCTTCTGGGTTGTCTTTCCCCCATGTCATTTTGGTCCTCGGTGAGCATCCGTTCCTGCTGAGTTGGGACCATTTGCTGTGCCCTCGGATGGCAGCTTGGCAGCTTTTAAGACCCCAGACGCCACTCACCAACGTGGGGTGCAGAGAGCCCTCTTAGCAAAATGCTAGTTGTGCCAATTGGCCTCGCTTTCGCCTAAGAGCATGATCTCCCGCCCCCTGCCCCAGCTACTCTATCCTTGCAATATTGGGTTAGGATGGAAGGAGTACTCATGTTATGTTTAAGTCCACTTAATATTGTTCTTGTTTCTAATGTGTGCTATCACTGATTTCACCCAACCAGATACCTAGCAACTATCTCATCTAAACCCTCCCCCCTCCCTCCCTCCCCTCCCTTGTAGCTGTCAAAGAGTGTTGTCTTCTATACACAAGTCTGTTTTTGAGATCTTATCGTAGAGGTCTCATACAATATTTGTCCTTTTGTCACTGACTACCTTCACTCAACATAATGTCTTCCAGTTGAAACCAGGTCATGAGATGTTTCCTGAAGTCATCGTTGTTCCTTATCATTGCGTAGTGCTCCATTGAGTATATATACCATAGTCTACCTATCCATTCTTCTGTTGTTGGGCATCTGGGTTGATTCCATCTTTTTGCTATCATGGACTGTGCTGTGATGAACATTCTGGTGCATGTGTCTGTTGGTGTGAAAGGGCTTGATTCTGTAGGATATATTCCAAGTAGTGGAATTACTGGGTCAAATGGTATATCAATATCCATTTTTTTAAGGAAGCGCCAGATTGCTTTCCAAAGAGACTGGACCATTTTGCAACCCCACCAACAGTGTAGGAGGGTTCCACTTTCTCCACAGCCTCTCCAGCATTTGTTGTTTAAGATATATTTCTTTTTAGAGTTTGTCATCTATTCTACATCTTCTTCTTTCCTTAGAATGCACCTCATTGTCCTGTGCCAGGAAACCCTGATGGCATAGTGGTTATGTGCTACAGCTGCTAAAGAGAAGGCTGGCGGTTCAAATCCTCCAGGCATACCTTGGAAACTCCACGGGACAGTTCTACTCCATGTATAGGGTCGCTTGTGAGTCAGAATAGACTCGACGGCAGTGGTTTTGTTTTTGGTTTGGTCCTTTGCCAACTAAGCAAAGCCAGCGTGTTAACTCTGAAATGTAATTAAAAGCCGAGACAACAAGCTCTCGAATGAGAAGGCATAAGAGCGCAGCAAGACCCGGAAGTAGATCGGTTACCGTGCTTTCTCAAGGAAATTGGCTTCTGGTTTCATATGCTGTCTAGCTTTTCTATGGAATGTAAAAGTAAAAAATAAAAATAATCTTGCTCTTTTCCCCCTCTTTAAGTTGAGCTACGTGTAGAAGCCCGGAAGCACAAAATTCCTTTTGTGAGCTCCAGCTTCCCGTTAACACGACACTAGCGGAAGAACCCCACCTGTGATTACCTTGAAAAGGGAAGATAACTGAACGAGGAAAGGCTGGGGCTCGAGCTTTCTACTGGGTCAGTTTAGTTGCCTGAGAAACAGCAGGAAAGGATTTTAGTGCTAAAATAGTAAAACATCATCTGAATTTGTTTTTTTCTGTCTCACTCAGCAACTGTAGTTCCTTTGCTAGGGCAAGAGAAAAAGGACTGTGGTAGGAAGAAGACAATCATTGATACTATTTCCTTTTATAATTTTGTTGCCAATTTCCTTTTTAAAGTTTCTGCCAGTCTTTATAATTACCTGGTTAAATTTATACATTCAGTTCTTCTCCTAAAAATGGGTGACATTTGAGTGCTATAAAATTAATACGACTGTGATGCAATGGATGTAATTGCTTTCTAGAAAAATCACATCTTTATGACTCACTGTTGCAGCTGAAAATGTGAGCCCGGAAGTTCCTAGAACATCAATTTCTTTGCTTCCTTATGCATGTTTTCCCAAGAAAGTTGACTTTTTGGGAATGAGATTTTTGCTGGATTTTTTCTCTTAGTCTCTGGAGGCTGAGAGAAAAAATTGGAAAGCTCAGGAAATAATTCAGTGCACTTGGGTGATTTGGGTGTAGTGAATTCCAGCAAAACATTCATGTGTGCATATTGTCAGTGCATTAGAAATTGGTTTTGAATCTTATTCACTAAAACGGTCTTTTTTAGTTCATGGGCTTTGTGTTTCTTAGCTCCTTGGGTTGTAGTTCCATCATCTGTAATTCATGAAATGCTCCATGGCTGAAACAGAGTGGGGACACTGGGTTTCTAGATCCCTCACCTTGCTGACAAGGGTCCCATTGCATATAGAGTTCTGGAAGTCACTTCAGCTGCCTCTGTGGTAAGGAGATAAAGAAAAGTGAACTCATCAATGTACACAGTACAACATAGGGGTTTACTGTGATTCAGTTAGGGCTGAAGTCTACCTCAGCATGATCGGGGAAGAAAAGGATTATTAAGCACGTTTGGAGTATGAACCATTTTATAAGAAATGGCTAAAAACATGAGTTTGGGAACCCATTAGACCCAGGTTTACTTCCTGGCTCTATACCTTACTATACAGGACTTTGAGGCAAGTTATTTAACTACCATAGTTCTCAGTTTTCTCATCTATAAATTGGGACTAACAATATGTCAGTAGGTTGTTGTTATTAAGTGCAATCAAGTCCGTTCCAGCTTGTAGGGATCCCAGGTACAGCAGAGCAAAACACTGCCCAGACTTGTGCCATCCTCTCAACAGTTTTTATGCTTGAGCCCATTGTTGCAGTCACTGCCTCAGTCTGTTTCATTAGGGATCTTCCTCTTTTTTTGTTGACTTTCTGCTTTATCAAGCATGGTGTCCCTCTCCAGGGCCTGGTCCCTGTTGATACCATGTCTGAAGTATGTGAGATGAAGTCTTAGCAATCCTTGCTTCTAATGAGCGTTCTGACTGTGCTTCTTCCAGGGACAGATTTTTCTCGTCCTTCTGGCAGTCCATGATATATTCAATGTTCTTCACCAACATCATAATTCAAAGGCAGCAATTCTTCTTTTGTCTTCTTTATTCATTGTCCAACTTCTGTGTGCATGTGAGGCAACTGAAAATACCATGGCTTGGGTCAGACAAACCTTAGTCTTCAAGGCAACATCTTTGTTTTTCAGCAGTTTAAAGAGGTCTTTTGAGCAGATTTTGCCAGTGAGTGCATTATTTACCATAAAGTTTAGAGAAACAGTATGAATGTGTTTTTTCTTAGTGTAGTTAATATTAGTGGGTGGGAGATGAAGTTATTTTTAAAAGGGCTTTATAAAGCATTATAAGCTTGATAAGGATAAAAGAATGAATATTCACTGTTTTCTTCTTTTCCCACCCTCTTGGGATGATTCAGTATTTGTGTTGTAAACTGTGAGCTGAGGGGGTATGAACAGGGTGAGTGATGATTACATTGGTGAGAGGGAAGAAAACACGGAGGGCAGGTAAATTAAAGACATAAAAGGCCCAAGGAAGAAAAATAAAAGATAATCTGTAACTCTGGAGGACTTGGAGAGAAGGGTGGCTGGAAGCTTTGGGGAGACACTGACAGGGGAGAGGTCAACTGAACGTGGCATTCAGGGAGCAATGTGGGCCAAGAGCATTTTGTGAAGTATTGTGTGGTGTAAGCTCCCACTTGCCACTTTTTTGAGAGGCTTCTTAACTAGTTGTCCTACATGGACATAATACGGTGTGGAACAGTTAAGAGCCTAGATTCTGGACTCTGGGTTCTTGGGTTCTAATCCCTGTTCTACCGTGGTATAGCTGGATAACACCATGCAAGTTGTTTTACTGCTCTGTGCTCAGTTCTTGGCCCATGAACAGGTCCTTATAATGGTATCTACTACCTGTGTGTGAGTGATAGTGGGATGACTTCCTGTGTTGTTGGAAGTTGTGCCACTGTTATTTCAAATACAGAGTCACCATGGTAGACAGGTTTCCACATAGCTTTGACCAAGACCAGAAAGAAAGGCCTGGTGAACTGCTTTTGAAGATCAGCCACTGAAAACCCTGTAGATCACAACACAGTGTTGCCTGATAAAGTACTAGAAGGTGAGCCACATAGGTTGGAAGACACTCAAAATACACAGTGGCCTCAACAGTTGGCTCAAGCATACCAACGATTGTGAAGATGACACAGGACCAGGCAACATTTCATTTTATTGCTTGTTACAATGAAATTCCTGGCAGTTAATAGCCACAAGCATAGGATCATCCTGAGGATCAGGTAGCCTAATGTCAAGTGTTTCACAGAAATACATATAAGAGCTTGATAAATGTTATGTTTATCATCATTGCTACTCTTCTGTGGGGGAGCTTAGCAGTGTGACTAAAAATAATAATAGTTTGTATCTCATGAGTCCTCATTATGGACTAACACTACTAGGAGGACTTTTTATGAATTAATTTATTCAATTGTCAAGAGAACCTTAAAGAGTGAATGATTTTACAGATGACAAAACTGAGGGACAGAGGGTTCAAATAACTTGCCCAGAGCAGTACAACAAATGAGCAGTGGAGTTTGGATTCCAATCCAGATACTTAGATGTTAGAGCTGTAGCCTTATTCCTTAACGCCATTCTGCATCGTGAGTGTGAGAGTATCTGATGATAAGATAAGCCATCTCTGCAGCAGTTTGCCTTGTATTATACATGCTTGTTTTATACTCTAGAAGTTGCTACTCAGAGTGTGGTCCACAGAGAAGCAGATGAGCAGCATGTGGGAGCAAAATCTCACGCTCCACCCAGACTCTTGAAATGAAACTAGTTTTAAGAAGCTCACCAGATGATTCATGCTACCATTCAAGTCTCAGGTTCAAGTCTGAGAAGCCCCTGCTCCAGAATAGGAACCTTTAGGGCTTGGGGGGGCGCTTTCTCATTCTTGTCTCCACCCTTTGCAGTACTCAGCACAATGCCCGCTACCTAAGATCAGGTTGACTCTTGATCACCCAAGGCAAGTTCAATAGGAAATAAATGGACAGTTTTCATTGGAAGAATGCCCCGATTATCTCAGGCGAGTTGGTGATGCTGAGCGTCTCCTGCACCCAGTACAGCATCACATCCTGGGCAGTTGCCCCATACATATGTATTGAGATGGAATCTGAATACATAAGGACATCCAGCCACCCCACCATTCCCCGGGTGTGCTGCTATGTTTAGAGAGGCCGAATAATGCCAAGACAAGCAGAAAGGTGATTATCTACTTATTCTTAATGCAGTTTGAAGACAAGCTCTGCCCAATTGGTTCCCTTGGGAACTCCAGCTGATTTCCTTCCCTCTTGAGCTTTCTATTGTCTGGGCATTGTTTGCAACTCATTCAGAAACTAATTAAGTTTCAGGATCAGAGTGTGGATATGCTGAAGTGGTGAGTTTTTGTAACTTAAATTATCTGAGTGAAAGCAAAATTCTAATTCACTTCTAAAATTTCCCAAAGTCAGATTTCATCAAAATAATTCTTGACTGACATTTCGTCTCTGCAAAACCAGAGTATTGTATGAAAGGCAACAAAGAGCATTTAAATAGGCCATGGAAAATGTATTGATAATCCGGCCATATTAATCCTGTTCTGTAACAGAGTGTGAAATTACTTGTTTACTCCACTTATCTAGGGCTCGATGTAGCTGATCTCTAGTTGACAGAGCCATATTTTGTGATTGGCAGTGGGCTTCAGCCGTGCTTAGACCAAACAATCTGTCTTCACTGACTTGTGTGTAAGTCACCTCAGAAGTCAAGGTCAGGATTGTGGTTACCCTCTGGACAGATGCAGAAACCAATGAACTCCAGTATATCTGGGTGGAAACCCTGGTGGTTTAGTGGTTAAGTGCTGCGGCTGCTAACCAAAAGGTTGGCAGTTCAAATCCACCAGGTGCTCCTTGGGCAGTTCTGCTCTGTCCTAGAGGGTTGCTATGAGTTGGAACTGACTCAGTGGCAGTGGGTTTGGTTTTCTGGTTTGGTATATCTGGCTGGGGCTTTCAGTTGTACATGGACAGGGAGAGTTAAGACTGAAGCGCTGGGTGTAATTGTGAAAAGTGGGGAGCTTCCTTCAGTATCTTCGTGTTTCCCATTCCTCGCAAGGTAGGTAGGTTGTTTTTATCAGCAGTCCACCAGTATTCTCAAGGTGAGCACTACTGAGGACGTATTGTTGTTGTTGTTAGGTGCCGTCAAGTCAGTTCAAACTCACAGCAACTGTATGAACAACAAAAGGAAACACTGCCCAGCCTAAGTCCACAATCGTTGTGACGCTTAACCCCTCTGTTGCAGCCACTGTGTCAATCCATGTTGTCAAGGGTATTCCTCTTTTTCGCTTACCGTCCACTCTCTCAAGCATGATGTGCTTCTACAGGGAGTGATCTTTCCTGACAACATGTTCAAAGTCTGTAAGATGCACTCTTGTCATCTTTGCTTCCAAGGAGCACTCTGGTTGTACTTCTTCCAGAACAGATCTACTTCTTCTTTTGGCAGTCCATGGTACAGTCAGCATTCTTCTCCAGCAGCACAGTTCAGCGACATGAGTTCTTCTGTCTGCTGTGTTCATTGTCCCCTGAGGATGTAAGTGCACATAAGTATCCCTGATCTAAAGGAGCTTACTTTTTGTTTTTGTTTTTTTTTTTTAATTTCTGCATTTGGTATGCTTCTTGAATCCACTTATATTAGTTAGCTATTGCTGCATAACACTATTACTTCAAATTCAGAAGCTTAAAACAGCTAAAACACTGTGGAGAAAGTGGAACCCTCCTACACTGTTGGTGGGGTTGCAAAATGGTCCAGCCTCTTTGGAAGGCAATCTGGCGCTTCCTTAAAAAAATGGATATTGATATACCATTTGACCCAGTAATTCCACTACTTGGAATATATCCTACAGATTCAAGGCCTTTCACACCAACGGACACATGCACCAGAATGTTTATCGCGGCACAGTCCACAATAGCAAAAAGGTGGAATCAACCCAGATGCCCAACAATAGAAGAATGGATAGGTAAACTATGGTACATATACTCAATGGAGCACTACGCAATGATAAAGAATAACGATGATTCCAGGAAACATCTCCTAACCTGGTTTCAACTGGAAGACATTATGTTGAGTGAGAGTAGTCAGCGACAAAAGGACAAATACTGTATGAGACCTCTGCGATAAGATCTCAAAAACAGACTTGTGTATAGAAGAAAAGACTCTTTGACAGCTGCAGGGGAGGGGAGGGAGGGAAGGAGGGCGAGGGGGGGAGGGTTTAGTTTAGATAGTTACTAGAAATCTAGTTGGGAGAAAGCGGTGACAGCACACATTAGGAACAATAACAACATTAAGTGGACTTCAGCATAACTTGAGTACTCCTTCCATCTTAACTCAATACTGCAAGGATAGAGTAGCTGGGGCGGGGGATGGGGGACCATGCTCTTAGGCGAATTCCAGGCCAAATGGCACAACTAGCGTTTTGCTAAGAGAGCTCTCTGCACCCCACATTGGTGAGTGGCGTCTGGGGTCTTAAAAGCTGCCAAGCTGCCATCCGAGGACACAGCAAATGGTCCCAACTCAGCAGGAACGGATGCTCACCGAGGGCCAAAATGGCATGTGGTAAAGACAACCGAGAAGACAGAGAGACCCACAAGAGTGGGTGCCTACATCGACCTGGGACCGGAAGAACCGGATGGTGCCCGGCCACCACCAGTGATAGCCATGACGGAGCTCACAGAGAGGAGCCTCACTGGCAACACAAGAATAAAAAGAGGTGCATCATGAGATCTCCACTAAAAGACCTCAATTGATGGTCCAGCAGTTTTGGGGTTCCTCTGAGAGCATGGCCCCTGGCCCTGATGCTGCCCGTTCCCATAAATTATAACAAAGGTCCACTCTTTGGACAGGAATGGAATGGACTTGGCAATGCAGAGTAACCATATATTGGAAGCACTTTATGGTTCTATACATCTATAGGATATCATCTTGCTGACCTCTGGCTGGAGGAAGGGGAGTGGACGGAGAGGAGGGGAAAGGAGACTGTTGGGAGGATGAGACATGTATGGAGCAGAGAGGAATAGTGTGCAGTCACCAGACAGGGAGAGCAGTGGAAGCTGCATATAGGGGGGCATGTAAATTTACATGTGAATGTACATTTTCACTCAGTTATGTTAAATAAAAATAAAAAAAAAATACGGAAAAAAAAAAAAACAGCTTAAACATGTTTTACACATACTCATTATCTCACAGTTTCTTTCGGCCAGGAGTCTGGCCACAGATCTGCTGGGTTCTCTGCTGCTGTAGTTGCCTACTGCTGTGGTAACAGAAATATCACTGCTGGATGGCTTTCAAGAACAGAGACTTTCCTCACAGTTAAAAGTTCAAGTCCAAGTCAGGCTCTTGGTTGTGCTGAGTCCTTCCTTGTCAGTAGCTCCTGCCATTCCTTGGTGGCCCTCACATGACATCTGTCTTCTCCCATGTGTGCTTGTCTCTGTGTCTAACTGGCTGTTTTTCCACTTGATGGCTGCAAGTTTGGTTTGCTTTTATGTGCTACCTTACTTAGCCATGATCTAATTAACATAACGAAACCTTATTTTTAAACATAATCACGTCAACAGGTCTAACCACTGCCATTTAGCTGATTCTGACTCATAGCGACCCTACAGATAGAGTGGAACTGACTCACAGAGTTTCCAAAGGGTATGGAGGATTTGAACTACTAACATTCTTGTTAACAGCCATAGCACTTAACCAATATGCCACCAGGGTTTCCATCAATAAGTACAGAAGTTAGAATTTCAACACGTATTTGGTGGGGGCACAATTTAATTTATAACAGCTGCTTTAGGGTCTTACAAGTTTGCAGTGGACTATCAGCCAGAGCTGTGGCCTCCTCTGTAGGTCCACTGGAGAATCATCCACTTTCAAGTTCACATGTTTATTGGCAGAATTTTGTTCCTATCAGTTTAGTACACTGAAAACCTTAATTATGTCTTAATTACTGAAGGGAAATCACATTACTTTTGCTATATTTATTGATTAAATTGCCAGTTAAAGGTCCCACCCACACTCAGGTATGTGGGGTTTCACAAGAGCATGAATACCAGGAGGTGAGCCTTCTGGGAGTCATTTTAACATCTGACTTTCACAGAACTCCTGATTTTTGTTCCAGCTTTTCTGCTCTAGTTCAGTTCTCTACTAGGAAGGAAACAGAACCATCTCAGTTGACTGAAGAGATTTTAATGAAAGGATGATTTACAGTGAAGTGTTCAGAGTTAAAGGACCCAACAGGGACATTCCCAGAGACTAACCACAGTGGTGAAAGAACCTACTGACATTCTGCCTAGATCCCTTTTATCTAGTAGGTGTTTGCGTACTCCAGTGGTGGTGAATAAACACACAAACAAGCAAAAAACCAAACCCACTGCTGTCAAGTCAATTCTGACTCTTAGCAACCCTGCAGGACAGAGAAGACCTGTGCTATAGAGTTTCCAGAGTGTCTGATGGATTCAAACTGCTGACCTTTTGGTTGGCAGACGTAGCACTTATCCATTACACCACCGGGGTTACCATGGTGATGAATATTGTATGCTAATAGCTCATAGCTTCCCATTTCTGGGGAACGGCCTGATGACTGTCTGCCAGACAAACCTGTGAGGGTGTGCCTCTCCAGCCCTGGTGCTGTTACCTACCACAGGTTCTGCTCAGTGTGGCTTCTGGTCAGCAAAGACACATCAAGGTAAGGAGGGAGGAAGAACATTTATATGCAGCCATACAGGTAAGGAGCGTGGGATTTGTACTTCCAATTAGGCTGTCTGAACAAAGGCAGGCAGCACCTTTTATACCATCTCTCACAAGGAAGCAGATGCAAACATTATGCGCTAAACAGGTCATCATGGCGTACAGGTACAGTCAGACTGATGACATTTTTGTGCTTTGGCATGTAGGATTTGACTGAGTTGTATCAAACCCAGTGCTTTGAGGACTGAGACAGGAGGGATTGATTCTGCTTGGTCCAAACTGCTCCCAAGTGAGCCACAGTCAGTGCTATCACTTAAGACCTTGATTGATGGTGGTATAGTGGTTAAGAGCCATGGCTGCCAACTGAAAGTCAGCAGTTCCAACTCACTGTGTCCTACAGGGTAGGTATGAGTCAGAATTAACTCAATGGCAATGGGTTTAAGTGGCTCCAACCTGCTTTGATTATCACTAGGACTAACTGACAAGAGTTGTGAGAGGCTGGTGCCCTTTCCTTGAGATACGATCAGCTCTGTTCATGCTCCAGAGCTCCCAGGGGACCTAGGATGAAACTGAGCTCCAGGTGAGACTGCCATCTTTGCTGACTTCCATTCTCTTCTCTCCTTGATTCATCAAGTGAATCTGAATATCCACTTCTAGGATAGCTTTATCCACTTCTAGCCAGCTTTAGACTAGTGGTAAACCATTACTACCTATAAGCCTAAGGGAACAATGGGAGGAGTGTGGAGGCAGCATTTCCAAAGGCCAGTGAGAGCTGAAGCCTTACAGGCAGAGTGCTTGCCAGGAGATTTGGTTATGTAGGGACCCAGCCACTGCCAGAAGTGCAAGACCAAATCAGGGCGGGAGGTGGGAAGAAATGGGCTGTTTGTCTTCTTCCACTTTCCTCAGTATCTTACGGTTGTACATCTCTTGAGTCAAATCTATCAGTAGATGAGCCAACAATGAGCTGTCAGTCCATAGAGGTCAGCCTCTTAGGACTCACAGCAGGAAAAGAAGGGCAGAGAGTCAGTGGGCATAGAAGGGATAGATAATGGCCACATAACAGCCTTAGACAATCTCAAACTTCTCTCTACTTTCTTGCAGTCCAGCCACCATATTGGTACCAGACTGATCTTTATGCAATGCTTATGTGATCCTGTCCATTTCCCAACTTTAAATCTTCCAAGAGTTTCCCAGTGCCTGAAGAAGTAAACTACAAAATGTTTGGATCATATCCCTCATTGGTAAATAATAATAATCTGAAAATGTACCCCCAATACATTTGTTTGCCAGCCTATTCATTTATAAATTATTTAAATTTACTCTCATTAGCTAATAGCTCAATTGTGAAGATAGTGCAGGAGCAGGCAGTGTTTCATTCTATTGCCCATAGGGTCCCTATGATTAGGAAGTGACTCCGTGGCACCTAACAATAACAGCTAATCACTTCAGACTACTGTATGCACTCAGTACAGGATATACCTTTAATGATTATGACTGTAAACTTGTATTTCAAGAAATCTTTATAATTAAAGAAAATTTTTGGACTTCTTACTGCACCTAATTAGGTTGTGTCACCATTTTTAACCAAGTAGGATGGCCGATGGAAACCTCATATTAGGAGTAGATATGCTGTATCTGCCTTTTAGTGCAAAACCCTGGTGGCACAGTGGCTAAGTGCTACAGCTGCTAACCAAGCCGCTGGCAGTTCAAATCCACCAGACACTCCTTGGAAACTCTCTGGGGCAGTTCTACCCTGTCCTATAGGGTTGCTATGAGTCAGAGTCAACTCGACTGCAGTGGGTTTTTTTTTTAGTGGCCATTTAGTGTTGTTTGTTTGTGTGTACATTAGTGTATATTTTCAATTATTAATTTCTTTTCAATTATTAATTTCTTTGCTGTAATCTGCATTTTTTTGTGGAGGGAAGAATAGTTAAAAGTGGATACTGTCATTTGGTATGAACTAAACTAGGCACACAAGAACCAAAAATGTAAGTAACGACCTGAAAATGAATAAATGAGATAAGATTTTTGACCACTCTGCATTGTTGTGCTCACACAGTTGAGATATCTGGTGAATTTCGCATTTCCATGTCATATGGACCGAGGGAGAGCTTCTCTCACAAATGTGGATTTCCACAGAGCCAGCTGATATGTTAGGAGGAACATCAATTGAAGAGTAGTTATCGATATTGGGAAGATAAAGCAGCTTCTCGATATTAGTATGAGGATTACCAATTAAGTTTATGAACTCATCCGTGAGAAAGGGCTATATACCTCATGGCTGAATATCACCACGGTCACCTTCAAAGTACTCTCCTTAGAACTAGCTATGCACTGACACCAGCACCTAGGCTACCCTTCAAAGCAGTGTTGGAACTCTTTTTCTGGAATGGCCATCAGAGCTGTCACCATATTACCCTGGATATCCTGAATGTCATCAAAATGTTTTCCTTTCAGTATTTCCTTTATCTTCTGGTAAAGAAAAAAACATTGGGGGCCAGATCAAGTGAGTAGGGAGAGTGTTCCAATCCAATTATTTTTTTACTGGCTAAAAACTCCCTCACAGACAACTATAAGATTAAGTTTGTGGACTTAATCGTCAGACCTCGTAGAGATGGCATCACTGTCATGCTATCTGTTTTGTGAGCATGTGACAGTTAGTTATCAGCTCCTGTGTGTGAATCCTCCAGCAAGCCGCTATATTTAATAGGTGGCTGTGTGTTCTTAAGTAGAGAATGATATATCCAGATTGTGTAGGCTTCAAAGATAGAACGTATTTAAAGGGGGCTAGTGTAACTTTCAGGAGCCCTAGTGACACAGTGGTTGCTGTGCTTGCTAACTACCCAAAGGTGAACAGTTCTAACCTATCAGCCGCTCCATGAGAGAAAGATGTGGCAGTCTGTTTCCATCAAGATTTATGGCCTTGGAAACTGTGTGGCCTTACTGTTCTGTCCTGTAGGATTGCTATGAGTTGGAATTGACTCAATGAAATGGTTTTTGTTGTTTCAGTGGAACTTTTGTTTTAAAGTAATAGCAGGAAATCTAATAGCATGAGTAATTTCCTCAAGAGCAGTCAAATTACAACAATAACAACCACGTGTGGAATATCAACTGTAGAATCTGAAATTGTGCTAATCACTTTACAATGCTCTTCACAATGACTCTTTAAGGCAGGTAGATATTAGAGAGGTTAAATACCCTATCCAGGCTCACGTGGTTAGTGAATGGAGGAACCCGGATTTGAACCTGGAGCTATACGTCTCTTTGATAGTCTATTTTTTATTATGCTTCACTGTTAGGTCCAGGCATTAGAGATGAAGTCCAGTTCTATGGGAGGGGAAGCAGGAGTACATATGTTCTATAGAGTGGATCAGTGTGAAAGAAGGATTCAACTCTTGAAGATGGGCATGAGTTTAAAAGGATAAGGGACAGTTAGCTCCCAGAGATAAGGAAAGCCACTCAGAGCCAGAAAATGTGTTCTGGGAATAGTGGAACACTGGAAGGCATTCACTGGAGAATAATCTACTGTTATTTGTGCCCAACAGAAAGAAAGGTGATGTAGCAGAATGCAGAAATTATAGAATAATATCATTAATAGTACATGCAAGTAAAATTTTACTGAAGATTGTTTAAAAGCATCTGTGGCAGTTTATCATCAGGGGACTGCCAGAAATTCAAGTTAGATTTAGAAGAGAATGTGGAATGAGGGGTATCGTTGCAATATCAGATGGAACTTGACTGAAAGTAGAGAATACTTGGAAGATGTTTACCTGTCTTGTTGACTATGCAAAGGCGTTTGATTGTGTGGATCATAGCAAATGGTGGATAACATTGTGAAGAATGAGAATTCCAGAACCCTTAATTGTGTTCATGAGGAAATTCTATATAGACCAAGCGGAAGTCATTCTAACAGAACAAGGGGATACCATATGGTTTAATTAGTGCATCTGGGTTGTTCATCAGTGTACTTTTTCGATCTGCATGCTGAGCAACTGATCTGAGAAGCTGGATTATACGAAGATGTATGTGGCATTAGAACTGGAGGAAGACACATTAACAGGTTGCAGTATGTAAATGGCACAACCTTGCTTGCTGAAAGTGAAGAGAATTTAAAACACTTATTGATAAGAATCAAAGACTAGAGCCTTCAATGTGGATTCCATGTTGTTTTACTTGGCTAGTGCTGCCCTCACAGAAATACCAGAGAGTGGATGGCTTTAACAAAGAAAAGTTTATTCTTATACTGTCCGGTAGGCTACAATTCCAAATTTGGAATGTCTGCTCCAGGGGAAGGCTTTCTCCCTTGTCAGCTCTGGAACAAAGTCCAGTGTTGCATCAATCTTTGTCCAGGGAGCATCTTGGTGCAGGAACCTCAGGTCTGAAGGACACACTCTTCTCCTGGTGCTGCTTTCTTGATGGTGTGGGGTTCCCAGTTCTCTGTCTGCTTCCCTTTCCTTTTATCTCTTCTAGGATGCAAGGATTAAGGGTGAGGCAGGCCACACTCCAGAGAAACTCTCTTTACAGTGGAACAGGGAGGTGATCTTCTGAAGGGATTTACAGCCCCACCCTAATCCTTTAACATACAGCACAGCAAAATCACAAAATAGAGGACAGTCATAGAATACAGGGAATCATGGTTACATGGCTACACCTATGGTGGGGGGGGTACGCAATTCAATCCATGACATACTGCAATATAAAGAAAACTAAAATCTTCACAGCTGGACCAATAAGTA